>CAJVGC010000001.1:46896425-46966511 GCA_910822075.1 Senecio squalidus
CGGACGACAAATACGGTTCATAGATCCATGAATGCTACAGGGGCGTTTGTCAGACCCAAACGGCATCACCACTGAACTCATAATGACCATATCGAGTACGAAAAGTGGTCTTAGGTATATCATCTTCCTGAACTCTCAACTGATGATAACCAGAGCGAAGATCGATCTTAGAGAAAGAGCAAGAACCCTGAAGTTGATCGAATAAGTCGTCAATACGAGGAAGGGGATAACGGTTCTTCACAGTTAGCTTGTTTAACTCCCGATAATCAATACATAAGCGCATGGAGCCATCCTTCTTCTTAACAAAGAGGACAGGTGTGACAACCGTCTAAATTTCAGTGATTCTCAGTTACTTATTCGGTTCGAATCTCTAGTTACTCTTTATCGTGTTCATATTGTTCGGGTTCTTAAATTGTCGTGTCTTTTATTGTCGGAACCAATGTCGGAATCAAACTATAAATCCTAACACCAAATAAACAATACAAGAACTTGACTAAGTTCATAACGGAAACTAAAAAGATTCTAGTCCTTAACTAATTAATGGAAAACTTAAAACGTCAAAAAGCTGGACTTTGCAATCAAGCCGGCGGCTGAATATATTTAGCCGGCGGCTGAATCCCGCTGTCCAGCTGGATGATGACTCATTTTTGCATGAAACGTGATTGGACCATCACCCTAAGCTCGGGACTGGGCATAATTTACTACCACATCATTCCCAAGGGCAGTAGAACATCACCTCTTTACACTACCAATTTCACTTTTACTTCATTTTCAAATTAACAAAACACACACACACCTTACTCTCTCTCATTTCTCTCTCTTTTTCTCTCAAGAACACCAAGCAATCCAGGAACTTTACACCATAAATCAGTCCATAAACATCAATATAATCAACCATCTAATCCATCAAAAACGTTCTAGGAGTAAAGGGTATCAAAAGGAAATGTTTAAATCGGGTTTCCAAGAAGTTTTTGGAGCTAAAACTCATCCTAACCGCCACCTTGCTTTTTCCTCCGGTAGAACCGCTTTATTTTACTCTTTTTACATAAATAATCGATTGCATGTATAATCTATAAACCGAAAATGTGTTTTCTTAACAATCTAAAACGTTTTCTTGCTTAAAAACGAGTTTTTTATGATAGATCTACATTTTTAACCTATAAATCCAAAAGAAAATGAGATTTTACTATAAAAATACATATGTTTGAGTTATATCAGCTTGCATGTTAAATCTACCCGATCAACAAGCTTAAAAACGAAAAATAACGTAATAATGAAGCTGGCCGAAGCCTTTTGGCCGGCGGCTGAAGGATTCCAGCCGACGGCTGATTTCCTCCAGCCGCCGCCTGAATATTGATGTTCGTTACTTTTGTCGTTTTTAAAGGTCGTAAACGTGAAAATAAGCTAAAATAAAATATCACGGAACATATACATGTTAATAAGCTACTGTTTTGACATATAAGTTGGTTGGAAAAGCTTTTGGACTTGAAACTTGTGTATTATTGTTCAAAATGATTATATTGTGCATTTTAAAGCGGGAAAGTGTTTTGAAAATGGATATAATTTTTATAACGCGGAAGCGCTGCCCAAATTTCACCATAAAATACATTTCAAATTCAGTAACCTAATAACTTCGAGACTTGTACACTTTGACTTGGAACTTTGACACTTTATGAACATAATTGAACTTATCGGACTATAAAACGTACACGAACACACAAACCTTATAAACTTTCCGTAATAATATTTTTGGGACAGAATCTAAGTATAAAACAAATGAGAATTAAAATGTTAAATTGGAACTTAACATAACTCAATTTATACTAATAAACTTGTACAACTTTCCGGTGTTCTAGGTCGTTTGAGATTCCCAGACGCGTTCCGTTTCGTTTGTGCTTGTTCATACCTCTTATCTTCGCAAACCGTGAGTTACAACCCCACTTTGTTTTACTTTTGTACCTTTAAACATTATTTGGGGGAAACATAAGATCATGCTTTGTAACTTTTAACACTATTTTGCGAACTACTTGAAACTTTTGGAAACTTGTACGTAACTTTGGAAACTTGATACATTTTAAACTCGTGAAACTCGTGAACTTTGGAAACTTGTATGAAACCTTATTGAAACTCTTATGAAACTTTGAACTTTGGGAAACTTGGAACTTGTGAACTATTATGCGTATATGTGTTATTGCCTTAGCGGGTTAACAAAATTTAGGATACTTGTTAGCGACCAATCCTTGATGAAAATATAAATCCGTAAGAACTTACTGCTACTTTTGGAAACTTTGTTCAATTGCCCCGTTTTTGGATCAGGAACTTTAATACACTATTAGCAACAGCCGTTAGTCATATGGGTATCGATACTTAGGAGCGGTCACTCCTTACTAAGGGTTAGCGTCCCAAGTACATATTACTAAGATTCCGTTAGCAACTTATTGAAATATTTTTGGGCTAGATCAGGACCACACAATCAATTTAGTGTATACTTACTATTTATATTATGCCAAGTGATTGACACGAGTTACTATTTAGTTAAACACATACTCCCTACGCATATACCCCTTTTAGCGCTTGGATTCCGCTGCAACTTTACTTATACGAGTTTTATTTATTTATCTTACTTATGTACGTTCAAACCTTTACTATCTTCACATACGTTCAAAACGTCGCTCCGTTCCTTTTACTTATGACGTCATCATTTATTTTGCAACTTACTATTTTTGGAAACTTTATCGAAACTCTAAACTGTAACTCACTCACTACTTTATGTAGTTGACACTTTATCTTATGTTTCAGGAAATTAAAGTAAGTGTACGGGATGCATGGCAAAGGAGGGTCGATATGGTTACGTGAGGCATTCATTGGGAAAAGACCTTTCTATCTTTGGGGAATTTTATTTGAAACATGTATTTGTACTTAAGTTAAATCATGAACTACTTGGTTGTCTTTGAATGTTGAAACTTGAACTATTTTATTTAATATGAAATGACTTGAATCGTTTATATTTGCTTATGACCGTGTAATGATATTCCAGCTCTCACATTCCGTGTTTCCGCTATAGCGGGGTGTGACAGACTTGGTATCAGAGCCAGGTTGTAGTGAAAACGGTTTTAGAAATTTCCAAAAAAGTTTTTGAAACCAAACTATAACCAAGGCTTTTTGGAAAATCATTATGGGTTCAAAAACTTTAGTGAATTAATTTTGCTATTTGCATGATTTTTTTAACTACGCATGGCCTGATCAACCCCTGCCTATTCAAAATGACTTATGCAAGGACGAACGTAATTTCTAAAGATAAACGTTTTGAGTCAAAAAATTCCCGGTCTTACTATTCCCAACCTCACGTGATCGACCCTTACCTGCATTTCCTTACTATTTTCCTTTAGCATTATCGTGTTCATGTACTTACGAAACTTTTTACGTCGCAGATCTGTCATGTCTCAGTCCTCACGTTCGCGATCTCCCTCACGATCTCAGTCACGATCCCAACAGAGAGCCGCGTCTTCTCACGAGCCTTCCGAGGGCCATACCGCCTCGGAAAGCCTCCGACACCAGACCACGTACCCCACGGAGGATACCTTCAGGAAAAACGTCAAAGAACTCGCGAACAATCGGTACACCATCAATCTTTATCGTAGAATCTTTCTTCACCAAGTGAGCGAGATATAAGGAACAACCTTGACGGACATAGTCGCGAACTTTCAAACTACTAGAAATGACTTTAAGGGCGTTTCCCAACCTTGTCTCCGTGTACAATCATCTGATCTCCATCCGGCTTCTGAATACGAATAAGTTTCTCATAACAAACTATTTCGCCTCTATGCTTAGCTAACCAATCCATACCGACTACGACATCGAAACTACCGAGTTTCATAGGAATAAGGTTGATGGAAAAAGGAATATCGGCTAATACGAGGGGAATATCACGAATAACTTCTCTAACACAAGCACATCTACCATCAGCTATTTCTACCTCATAAGCAGGCTCTAAAGGACTAGAAGCACGGTTTACTAAGGGGCGGAAATCACTAGATATAAAGCTTCTATCGGCACCCGAATCAAACAAAATAAAAGCAGGATAATCACCGACAAGAAATGTACCAGTGACAACAGTAGGATCCTGGCGAGCTTCAGAAGATTCCATGGAGAAAGCTCGGCTTTTGGCAGGATTTCCTCTCGCACTAGTACCAGCACCATGAGTAGGAAGGGAAGTAGATGATACAAGCTTGGGGCACTGATGACGGCGGTGACCTACTTCTCCGCATTCAAAACATGCTCCAGTAGCCATTCCAAAAAATTGCTCGGTGTGGCCTAACTTCTTGCATCGGTTACAAACCCAACAAGCCACATTTGCTGCATGAGCACTGCCGCACTTACCACACTTCGGGCGCTTGCCCTGATAACCAGATCCAGAACCTGTCAAAGCATACACTTGAGGAAGTTGGGGTCTCTGATCCTGACCACAACTTCTCTTCCTCGAACTACCCATATCTCTCCTACCAGATCTACCGGAATCTCTTCGGCTCACAACCGGCTGAAGAACACCACCACGGATCATACTTGCGGTCAACCGACCAGCAATATCAACCACACTCTGTAGAGTACCCGGATGGTGAGAAATAATGTGGTCCCGCATAGCCTGGGGCAAACCTGAGTGTAGCGTTCGATTCTCTCATCCTCCGTGCGAACCAAACGAGGAGCCAAACACACACAAATCGTAAAATCTATTCGTATACCCGCGAAAAATCAGAACCTTGCATAGTCAGGTTCCACAACTCATTCTCCAACCTCTGCGGCTCAGATGACGACACATACTCCTTTCTCATCATAACCTTCAGGTTTTCCTAACTCATCAAGGCAACAACAGCTCGGACCCTGAACCCGTTTCACCGAGTTCCACAGGTGAGGGCTTTACCCTGGAACAACAACGTAGCATACTTAACTTTGCTTTCCTCGGCACATCCCGAAACATCAAACACAGACTCAATCCTCTCAAACCAATGCAGGGTAGCAACCGCATCCTCGTTGCCCTTACACTCATTAGGTTTGCAATCCAGAAAAGTCTTATACGAACAGCCTCGGGGTGGATCCTCAATACAACAATATACTCGGTCCATTGGCTCCCACATGCACTGCTCTTCCACATCAGAACCATCGCGCCCAGACGCCGTACCTTCTGATCCTATAACCCTGCATCACGGGTTCTCCAGACCCTACGGTATCCTGCACCGGTGTCTCCTTGATCTGTGCCACAATCACGGGTATTGCCGATGCAATCTGCTCCGCAATCAACTGGCTGATATCCGGAGTAGTGGTAGTAGCATCGGGGGCAGCAGTGGCATTTTGAGCCGTCGCACCCGCTCTCACACTAGGGCGACCTCGCCTCGTCGACCTTCTCGTAGTAGTGCGGCCGGAGTAGACCTAGCAGAAGCTCTCATTGGCGGCATCTTCTACGAATGTCAAACAGAATAAATAAGAACGATAACCGAAGGTGCGACTAAAACAAACAGACCTCAAAGCATAAAATGCAAAACAAAAGCACATAAAGCATACAAATCACATACAGGCCCACAAAAGAAAGAAATGCGCGCATAAAGTAAATCAGATAGGTCCAAAAGCCTAGGTCATAGTCTAAGTGATTCGTAAGGTCACTTAGTTCGCTATAACCATTGGCTCTTATACCAACTTCTGTCACACACCCCGCATTTGGCGGAACCTGTACAGAGAATACGCTATCAGAGATTCAAAGGTTACATCAACATAAATAAACCATACATAATCAACATAGATAAATAAGTCTGAAATAGCATACGTTATTACAGTAATCCGAAAACATGTCAAAATACGGCTACAGAGTTGGGATACTAAGGAATTAATACAAAGCAAAATAAATTCCAAACAAGTAATCCACGTAGCCACCAAAGCATAACGTCAAAAAGGTAACCTCAAATCCCTGAAAAGCGTTAAAATACGACGTCAACATAAAGTTGGTGAATTATTCGCAATATTTAATAAAAACATAATAGCATAAAAGTTTCAATACGTTTTGACCCAAAAGTGATACGGTTTGAAAATAAGTCATTCGAAAAATGATGTTTCAAAACATACGTGAAGTATACAAACCTTTTCAATAATATACCAATACAAATACCATAAAAATACCATAATCATACCATAAAATACCATAATCATACAATAAAAATACCATAATAGATAGGTAACAGCCTTAGGTAAATACTATACACCTGAACCACAACAATACTGGCAACCAACCCCACCTAGTGCATTACGCTAGGTCATCCTCGAATTTTACGGTCATAACATTGCTAACACGGACAGGGCGCATCCATCATCCATCGTGTTAACAATGAGGGCTTGTTAGACCCATATAGCGCCAGGCTAAAAGCTAACATGTGTGTATACGGGGCCTCGTTCTACCACAAAGGCGGAACAAGTTGGGTAATACTAACCTAAAGGCATTCATATCCAAAATACATAACCATAATACATATCATACCATAAAATACATTTATACAACGCTAATCATGCCCAAAATATAAAAGCGGTAAAAAGGGCAACGAATAACTCACTGAATAGCATAGCAATCCAGTCAACGAATACGTCGGGTAATAACAAATACGGTCAAGCTCCCACGTCTAAGTGCCCTAACATCACGTAAATAAATATGTCTGAGTATTCTCTAAGTCTAGTGGGGTTGCCTTATGCGATTAACGTCTCATAATATGCTATAATATGTTTTAGTTATGAAGAGTTTATGATCCCGATGGTTTAAAGGAAAGATATAGCATTATATAGCAAAATACATGTTTTCGACCAAAACCGTGTTAATAGTGTATATTATAAAATTGACATGTGTTTTAGGGTTAAAGCATAAGATTTGAAAGCGTGTAACACTTTAATTACGTTATAACGTCATTATAAATGGGTTTGATCAAAACCTAATTAGTTACGCTAGGAACAGTTACTCTAGGAATAGTTACTCTAGCGTAACTATAGTTACTCTACGTAACTAACAGTTACGCTACGTAACTAAACAGTTACTCTAGCGTAACTATAGTTACTCTACGTAACTAACAGTTATGCTACGTAACTAACAGTTACGCGACGTAACTAAACAGTTACGCTAGCGTAACTATAGTTACTCTACGTAACTAACAGTTACACTAAGTCGTGGAACAATTCAAAACGACTCGTTTTAGACGATTTTTGGACTGAAAATGATATATTTTTACATCTATGGTCTTAGGATATGTTTAGGTACATAAACCTCCAATACATTTCGTGTTTGATGGTGAAAAGTGGCGTTTTTAGGACCGAATCTAAAAATAAAGTTTCAAACAAAAACGATGGAAAACTTACCCGATCGAGATGAAATTCGGAGGGATGATGAAGATGAATATGGTGAACGATATACAAGCTTCAAAAATGATTTTTGACGGTTGTATCTCGAGATATTTTAGAGAGAAGGGAGAGCTTGTGTGTGTTTTCTAGAGAGAGAATGAAAATGGAGAAATGGTGTGTATGTCTGTGGGTAGGTGATTTGAATAGGACAAAAAGGTTGGTGGGGATTTTAGGACCATTTTTTTGTAATAAAATTTCATAGGACTAAATTTGTAATAAAAATCTTGGAGGACTAAAATTGTAATACTTTTTTTAACGTTAATCTTAATCGTATAAATAAGGCATAAAACCCCCTAACTTATCTTAAGAGCATACTAGACTTATACTAAAGGCACTTAGAACTAAACGTTTCCGACATAAGGTCCGGAACAAATAATAACACCCGACAAACGTAAAATACGCATAAAATTCAAATACGATACTCATAAAATACGAGAAATACGAAAACAATACTCGTAAACTACGAATACGATAAAACATAAAATGGATACAATAGGGTCAAAACATAATCATAAATAAATAAAACGAATACGGGTCGTCGGAAATATACCTAGAAATTCGCGAATGTCACATCAAAGGTCTTTTCATACTTTTCGGCTCGTTCTAACATATCATATGTTGAACGAGTTTTACAATCGAGAATCAAACTAAATTTATGAGTTATTTTTTTGTCAATAACACATTGCTTAAACTTAGCGATTCTATCCGGTGAAGCTCTAATGTATCTTACGCTATTTCTAATTCTTTCCAATTAAACTCCCTAAACCCTTCACCAACAACTATGTTCATAACAAGTGCCATGTATCAAATATGAATATATTCACCATTAGCAACCAAATTATGTGATTTTTCTTTAACATAATCAATTGCAACTTTACTAAGATTGGCATTATCAACACTAACCGTTAGTAAGTTGTTCATTTTCCATTCCTCCAAACACTCCATAACTGACACACTAATGTCTTTACCCATATGACTAAAAATAGGTTTAAAGTTAATAATTCTCTTCTGTAAAACCCAATCATCGTCAATAAAGTGAGCGGTCATTCTCGTGTAAATAATTCTTTGAATACTTGTCCAAGTGTCGCTTGTGACACTTATCATTTGTTTACAATTACTAAAGTAAATTTGAAACTTTTTTTTTCTTTAATAAAATATTCCGCACAATCCCTAGACACGGTATAACGAGATGGTATCTTAAAAAGAGGACAAACACACTCCATAAACTCTCTAAAACCTTCCTTCTCTACAAATGAAAACGATAACTCGTCAACAATAATCATCTTAATTAAAGCTTTACGTATCTTATCGTAATCACAAGTATCATCACCCGCTTTTACATATACATTAGGTTGATCTTTTACTATATTATTGGGATTGTTTTCACAAACCTTATAGTGTCTAATCATGGCGGAGGTACCATTTTTAGTTGAATTGGCGGCGTAAGTTCTTGAACAATAGTTACATCGCCCTCTTCTACCAAGTTTCTTAACCGGATCCTCAAAGTACTTTTCGTAATGTTCCCAAATCCAAGACCTGTTCTTCCTTTCCTTACGCATAATTTGTGATGGTTGTCCTTTTTCTTATTCACTTTCTTAGCCCGTTTTCTTTTTCCACCACTATGCCCACTTGATAAGCTTCGAGATTCATCACTTGAATTTGATAGTACCTCATTAACATTGTCTTTTTCTATCTACAAGAGTAATAAACAACATCGTTATAAACCCGACATTCATCACTTTTGAATAGATGATATTGATTAATATAAATAGTGATAAACAACATAAACTATATTGTTATAAACCCTAATAACAAGCTTAAGCATGGCATAATAATGGATTTAAACATAGATAAACATAATGTAAACAACCATAATTCAAAAAAACTTACTTTTTGATAATGAAGATTTCGATTATGATAATGGTTTTCGGTCTCAGACTCTGAGTTTTTTCTTTTTACCGTGTCTTTTATTTTGTTGATTGTTTTAGTTTTGGAAAATGGAGGAATTCAAGAAGACAATTTAGTTTTTTTCAAAAATTATTCACAAAAACACTCTTTAACAATTTAACAAGCTTACTAATCACCCCTAAATAATTTAAAGAAAAAAAGAAAAAAAAATAAGTTTCGGGTTAACCGAATATACCCGGTTTTAACAGGGTATTAACCAGTGTTCTAAATAACCCGTCATGGCGCCGCCATGTCTCGCCATTTCTCAAGGCTTGGAGTAGCCGCCATGGCGCCGCCATGTCTCGCCGTTTCTCAAGGCTTGGAGTAGCCGACACGAAATGATGGATAACTTCTTTGTAAAGCTTGGTTACTATATTTTACATTAGTTGTATATTGATATATGAAATTATTAACTTTTTATAATTTATTGGTGTTGATATAACTTAATAATAGTAAAAATATATATAAAAGTATATATAAAATTATAAAATATATTAATTTTTTGCCGCTTTTTCACGCCTTGAAAAACACCATGTCTTGCCATTTCTTGCAAAGCTTGAGGCTTGCTCATGCCGCCACGCCACGCCTTACGTTATCTATAACCTTGGTATTAACCGAACCGGACTCATATCTAATTACACCATAAAATAGTCTTGGCGGGTTGGCGGGTCCTAAACGGGCCAGACCTATTATGCACTGCCCTTAGCTTAAAACCTCGTAATCTGTCATTGGATATCTCCCTCTTTTTCACACACATATACATACACCCTTGTTCCAAATTTCTTGCGCCTATCCTTTCTTCTCCGGTAAGCTATCTCCTTTTTAATCTTAAAGCTTGTTTTTTCTGGTATAATCAATCTTCTTTCTTTCTTGGTTTTTTTCATCAATTACAAATCTTTTTATTATTTAGGGTTACCCCACTTGATTGATCGCTTTCTAGGGTTTTTATTTCAATCTTATGGTTATACTCTCTTGGGGTTGCGTTGACTTTTCAAAATCAATTTAGGTTGTTTTTTAATATTAATATTAGGCTTCCCTTTATTTAGATTTCTTCTACTTATGTTGTGAATCTTAGTTTATGTCAGTGATTATGTTTTTGTTTTCGTGTTCGGTTTTAATATTTGTTATTCAAGTAATTACTTTTTTGACAATATGCAGGGAAACAAATGTCTTTTGAGACCTCTAGCGCACACAAGTGGTTTGTATTGCTTGTGCGTTTGATGAACCGAGAGAGACTTGGATTCTCTGGCTGGAAATTCTTTCGCCATTGGACCTGATACCGATTTCAATTTTCGTTTTCTTTTTCTTTTGCTTAGTTAGTTAGTTATTTTTCGCTTCCAGTAAAATATCGATTGTTGGACGCTGTAATTAGTTTTTTTTATGGCGAGATCATCCCTCATTCCGGGATTTCGGTTTCATCCGACTGATGTTGAGTTGGTTATGTATTACCTCAAAAGAAAGTTATCGGGGAAAAAGATGATCGTTGACGCTGTTGCAGAAGTTAATATCTATGATTTCTCCCCGTGGGAGCTTCCAGGTATTTAAAAAAACCGACATTTTATCTGTTATGTGACATTCGTTGTGATCTTGAACAAAATATGTTAGTTATTATGAGTTTTTAAGCTTTATATTCTGAACATTCTTTGGCCATTAACTGTTAGTTAGTATGCTCTTACTTGACGTGTTATTGTTTTGGACTTTTCAGATAAATCCTCACTGCGAAATGGAGACTTAGAGTGGTTCTTCTTCTGCCCGAAGTCAAAAAAATATTCAAGTGGTTCCCGTTCGAATCGTGCAACAGAAACTGGGTTCTGGAAAGCTACCGGGAAAGACAGGACGATTATTTATAGGGAAAGAATCGTAGCTACGATCAAGACCTTGGTTTTTCATTTGGGACATACAGGAGCTGGTCAAAGAACTGATTGGGTTATGCACGAATACAAAATGTGCGATGAGCAGTTGGCTAGGGCAGGAGTTGTTCAGGTATATTTTTAACTTCAATGTCTCGTTTCTATTTAAACAAAAAAATCCTTTTGAATGTTGTTTTTCACCGTATATTACTTGATACCCTTTGATATTGTGCATTTCAGGATATGTATGTGCTCTGTAAGATTTTTGAGAAAAGTGGTTCTGGGCCAAAATCTGGTGCCCAGTATGGTGCACCGTTCAATGAAGAAGCGTGGGATGATGATCTAGCTAGCTGGTCTGGATGTCAAGCCATTGTTGGTCTAAACACAGTGAATCCAGCTACAGTGAACATGAATGTGAATGGAAGAACAGGTAGCCTGTGCATAACTGAACCAGATTCATCTGCAGTGACATATTCTCTAAATGAGAACGCTACAAAAACTCGGAACCATTACAACAACAAGCGGAAAGCTCCAGAAATGAATGTCTGCGTAAATGAACCAGGTTCATCTTCAGTGACATATTTTCCAGCCGAGAACGCTACAAACACTCATTGCAACAACAAGCTGAAAGCTCCAGTAATGAATGTCTCGGCAAATGAACCAGGTTCATCTGCAGTGACATTAGATTCTCCAGTCGAGAACACCACGAACACTCTGAATAAATGCAACAAGAAGCTTAAAGCTCCTGTTATGACTGTCTCCATAAATGAACCTGGTTCATCGAGTCGCACTTTTTCTCCAAATGAGGCATATGTGGATGTACCTCCTGTCAATGATGATATGTTGCTGTTTGAGGATCTTGTTTCGTTTTTAGGGCTATCACCTGAAGATCTCGTTAATGGAAACAACGAAAATGAGGTATGTCACCTTTTCCTCCTTTTTTTTTTAAAGTTGTTGATTTAGCAAGTTGCAACAGTTTTAAGAAATAATCTTTTTTATCTTAGTTTTTAAAGGGTCATGTTCCTTCTGCTTGTCTTAAATATTAACAGTTGTTTAGGTCTAAAAATGTTTTGGGCAAAATAATTTTACAAATCAATCATTTATGGTTTCTTGAATTTTTTGGAAATTGGTAGAACCAAAATACCAAATCAGCTGTCAAAAGGGCAAAATCGTCATTCAATGGCTTAAGAAGTCCTTTCTGTACCAAATATGTTTTGCGTATTGTATGTAATCGTATTTGGTTGCAAATATTATCTCAATCGTCTCTTGAAATAATAATTTAATGTGTTAATATAATTGATTATTCTATTGTTTTGTGTACAGGGGTTGGAAGTTGCCAAAGGCGTTGCACCTAAGGAAGACGAGGGGATTTATGATGAACTGGTAAACTTTGTAAATCTGGACGATTTGAATGGAGAGCGTTTGAAGAATGATGGAGCTGCTGCTGCTGCTGATCTTGATGCTGATTTACGAGAATTTTATGTTGATTAAGCAAAACCCCAAGGGAGTCTCTAATGATGTCGGAAACTTCTGCTGCTTGGGATGGACACCCTTTTTCGTATTATTAATAATTGATCTGATGGCCTATGTTTGGGCCTTTATTTAGGAACTTGACAGTATTTTTATTGTTTAAAGTAATTCTGTTTTGGTATTTTTATCACATAATTTTTGTGGTTTAATTGATTGGGAAATGTTTTGTGCTCATTATCTTATTTCTAAATGTTATTTGTTTCTTCATATAAATATCTTAAACAATCACACAATTAGAAATCAAAATAGACCCGAAGAAATTTGATATGTCGTGTCAATGATCTATGAACTCACAACTATTGCAATTTAAGACATTTCTATGGAGGAAAGGGGCTTCATGGAAATCCAGTACAGTTTGCATCCAAGCCAGTCTTAGTAACATTCACTACCTGCAAGTTAGTTATCATAAGTTAAGACCTTCATGGGCATCATTGTAGTGCTATTCGGCTAAGATGAGTAATTGCCATTGCTACCAAGTAAATATATCCGTTGGGCAAAATAAGTTCATCTCATAACCATGGATTCTCGGAATTCCTAACATAACAGACCCCAATCCATTACTAGATGTCAGTAGGTAATAAAAATTGTTGCAACTCCTGATGTTGATACTGCGGTAATTTTCAACGTCCATTTCTCCTCTTTGAGAGTAAATTGTCTAGCCACAATAGCAACGATGGTGGAAAAGTATTTCGGCGCATATAGAGCTTTTGTCGAATCACGCCCTTCAAACATGCATAGTAGGCACTATATTTTTTGGTAACATTATATAATTAACTACCTATTATTATATCAATCTCCCTTTTATTTAGAAACTAGATTATTTCCCTCGCACGTTGCGGCGATAAAAAAAATTATGTGGCGTACAATTAGTTGTAAGAAACAAATAAAAATGAAAATATTTAATTTACACAATTGATTGGTTAAAATGAGAAAAGTACTAAAAACGTTGCTACATTGTTTAACAAGGTAACATAAAAAAAATATTAAATAACGTAATCCAAAATGTAAAAGGTAAATAACATAATCTAGAAAGAAAAACTAAAGAGTTAATTACATAATTGGTCCCTGTGTTTGTTCAATTTTAACGGGTTCAGTCCCTGGGTCGAAAATCCTTCGGGTCCAGTCCTTGGGTCGCATGTTTGGCTACATAATTGGTCCCTTCCATTAACTTTCGTTAATTTTTACCGTTAAATCAAACCACGTGCTCCTCACGTGACTGACATTATAGTCTTTTAAACTAAAAGGACTACTTATGTAGTTTAACAATAGATTTTTATTTCTATATTTTAATCCTTTTTCATAGTCCTCTTTTTCTCAAATCTCTCAACCACAACTCTAAATTTATACAAATTTATACAGGGGAAAGACATTCCTCTTTTTCTCTCATCTCCCTCACAGTCAAAACGCCATTTTCTTCCTGACTGCATGAATCGCGACCTGCACAATATATCCTTTTGATTGGAGGTCTTTGATAGAGAATCGTGACCGTCGATTAGAACGGCGGCGACATCAGCGTTGGAAGCGGCGGTGGAGGCGGCGGCAACGGCTGTGGAGGCGGCGACAACGGCTTCTTGACGGCGGCGTAGTTTTTCGACTTCTTTTTTGGAGCCTTTCTGGTATTGGTGAAGATGAAGGTAAAAATGGAGGAATTACGGTTTTGAGAAAGGACTACTAATAAGAAAGGGGTAACTAATTTTGATTAGTAATACCATTATGTAAATATAATTTTGTAAGTATAATTTTGATTTTGATTAGCGACGGATTTTTTTATGATATTTGTGTTAACTCTTTGATTTTGATTAGTGACTGTTCTTGAGTTGTTTTGTTGTTCATAGGGGTGAGCATGGGTCGGTTTGGGTCGGTTCCGACCTCAACCCGAACCCAAACCGAAATTTCGGTTCCTGAAAGTTTCAAACCGTTTGGTTCGGTTTCTACATTGGTTCGGTTCCACTCGGTTTCGGTTTTTTTTTCGGTTCGGTTTGGTTTTTTATTTCGGTTTTTGGACATGGGCAAATACATAGATCTATCAAGGAAAACTTGTGAAATAAATCTCAAATGGAAGCCTATGTTACGCAATAATTGGCGGAACAGTTAACAACTTATAACATGAAGTTGTGCATATTAGTAGAACATAATGATACGAATCGGAAAACTTTAAACACAAAATTAAAAAAAAAATAATACTATATGTGGCTTAGTAAACTATAGTCTACACGGCAACAAAAAAAAATCAAAATTTAAGAAATAAACCTATATGTTGCTGAGTATTGTGGCCTACATGACACCAAAAGATTACATATTGTTAAGTATGAGATTGGCAATTTAGAAAAGAAAACTTTGAATCTTCACTATTAGCATCGAGAGTTTGTGTGTTTAGGGAGTAATTAATTAAGATGATTTAGAATTTTAGACAAAGCAAAAAAATAAAAAGAATAAAACTTAAAATATCTACTAAAAGTAAACATATTAAAATTGACATACATATAATGGTTCAGTTCGATTTTTTTCGGTTTGGTTTTACCCTCCGACCCAAACCGAACCGCTTTTTCGGTTTCTCAAAAATCAAAACCCAAACCATCGGTTTTTGTATTCGGTCCGGTTTTATGGTTCGGTTTTTATCGGTTTTTTCGGGTTTTGGGTTTTCGGTTCGGTTTTTGCTCACCCCTAGTTGTTCAAGCCAGGGATGTCAAAATAGATTTGTTAAAAAAGATTAAATTATATCTATTGTTAAATTACATATGTAGTCCTTTTAGTTTAAAAGACTATAATGTCAGTCACGTGAGTAGCATGTTGTTTGATTTAACGTTAAAAGTTAACGAAAGTTAATGGAAGGGACCAATTATGTAGCCAAACATGCGACCCCGGGACTGGACCCGAACGATTTGTGACCCAGGGACTGAACCCGTTAAAATGGAACAAACACAGGGACCAATTATGTAATTAACTCAAAACTAAAATCCAAAATCAATAAATAATCGAAATAAAAACGTAACAACTTTATTTAATAGCGTAACAAAAAGATAGAATTAAAATCAAATACCTGAAAGAAAAGAGAAAAAATGTAATCCCAAATGAAAACCTAGTTTCATAACGTAACCCAAAAAGAGAAGATAAAAGTTAAAATTCGAAAAATTAGCGGGAAATGAAAGTTAAAAAAGAAACAAGTAACACCTAAAAAATGAAAAGTAGGTAGGTTAGTTGTTGTTCCTAATATTGTTCAATGAAAGGAGAAAAAATATTTAAACATACAAGTTAGGTGCTAGAAGCACAGCGGCACGTGCATGCTTCCATGTTCCATGTTATCAAATATTATTGTGGTAATATAGCTTCACTGATAGAAAAAACTCGTTCTCCTTCATTTTCAACCTTTAGTTTAACATATTAAAAACCTAATACCTTTACTTGAAAATATTTTAATAGAGAAGCTTGCCCATTTTTATTTCAGTTTAGTAAACCTCTAAAAATCATCACATTTAGAAGAATAAATTTGAAATACTAAAACTATATTTCAAATATGTTTAGCAGCAAGAGAAAGACATTCTTTTCAAGTAAGAGTGTGTGCTAGTTGTGAGCGTCGTTGTGGAGCCACAACGAGTGGAACTCCTCGTTATCACTCCGCCCCCACTTGTTGTGGGGCTCGTTGTCTAGTTAACGGACCGTTGAGGAATTTTTTTATTTTTTTTTTCAACGGACCATCTCCAGTTCCGGTTTCGCAAACTACCATAATCTAGCAAACACATTGTTATCATCCAAAATACCAAATTTTAACCAAAACAACAACAACTTTTAAACAACTTTTTTTTGCAACAAGCTACACAACAACAACTCCAACCGATGTGTTTCAACCACGAACAATTTTTTATGCATCAACAACTATTGTTGCAACAACAACAACAACAACAACAACAAATTATACAAAAACAATCACAATTTCTACCACAACAATCACAATTTCTACCACAACAATCAGAATTTCCACCTCATCACAAACGCTTCAAGAAACGCAAGAAGTTGTGCAAGAAACTCAAGAAGTTATCGAAGAAACGGAACGACCCGGAACATCTAAGCAAAAAAAGAACCAAACCAAACCAAAAACCAACATATAATTTGGTTTTGTTTTTTTCGGTTTTAGTTCGGGTTGGTCTACTGGTTTTTCGATTTGAAACCAAATTATGAACACCTAAGTGTGTTTGTAGATGGTTTTTGTTGGAGTTTGTGGTTGAGAGATATAAGAAAGAAAACAAAATAAAATATAATGAATAAAAACATAATTATATAAATGGTCCTCATATAAAATGAAGTTTTATTACAGGGATAAAACAAAAAGTTTATACTAAAAAGATCCTTATGTGCAATACACGTGCAACAACTAACGATAAGTTAACATTCCATCCATGATAGGGATGATTCAAACAACAATTCTAAAATTAAGGGATTACGTGTAATAAAATAGTTATAAGGGTGAGCGATGAAATTTCGACAAACCATAGGGACTACTCACGTAATTAACTCTACGATTTTTGTTCCTAAATCCATTTTAAAAACAAATTGTGTTACTCACTCCATCCCAACAAAAATGGTCCACCTTACTATTTATATTTATTCTAAAATTATTGTCCAATTACCGAATAATTAAAATATAGTAACTTCTCATTTTATCCTTAAAAATTTACAACATGGATAAAATAAATAATCTAATATAAAACATTCTTTTAATTAAACGTATCTTATTTCGACCATAAGTGAATGAATTATAGAGTTTTCAAACTTAGACACGATATCACGATTTAAGTAATTAAGTCAACCCTTATATGTAATTAACTCCAACCCTTTATCTGCATCATTCCATTGCATAAAGCAATTGACTAAAAGAAAATGAAAAGACAAACCATGGTCAGAAATTGTAGATAAATAAATGGCTCATTCAATTCCATAACAAAATTATTTCATTCCATCTGTGACACCATAAAACCCAACGGAAAAAAAAGCACAAAACTAACTTTGCATTATCATGGCCGCCTTTTTACTTTGACAAAGTATCGAGTGTATTCTCTGAATTCATTTGGTGTATTCAACGGAAGTTTTGTCATACAAAGAAATCTGATAATGCAACACTATTGTCCTCTCTCTATAATATCCACAGATACACCAGATTATACTTGATCTATAATGGTGCAAAGTTGGCATCGTCTCGGTTATCAGCTACTCCTTTTTGATTTTGATCAACACCTGAAACTGTCAAAGATGACGATGATGATAAAACCGCCTTCCCTTTGCTATCAGAAGTAGTTGTAGGCAGGTCCATTTCCCAACTACTGTTGCTGCTGCTGCTACTGCTTTCTGCAACTGAGCTTCTCTCGGTGGTTGTAGGAGGCTTCTGTAACTGTTGAAGTTGATCTTGCAAAACCTGTTCAATCAAGGCAAACTTGTAAGGTTAATAGATGTGAGAGACCCATTTACTTACAAATGTCGCCGTGCTTTCTATAAAACGTGTCAAATCAAATCCTAGCTAAAAGGCTAACAACAGGTGGAAACGTGCTCAAAGTTGCCCAAGGTTTCTTTCTTATGCTCAAAGATCTAGATGTGGAGATTACAATAGTAATAATATTTTTATGGGAATCACAAGTAAAATATTAACTAATTATTCATCAAATGCAATGAAAAATGACCCATTTCCACCCGCACAAGTTTTGACCCATTACTCAACCCACCCATCTTACTGCATCTATCAACTAGAGATATCAGGAGGTTAGGTTCCCATACCTCAATCTGGTGCTGAATTATTTTTTTCTGGGCTTCCAGTTGAGAGACTGACGTCTGGAGATTGGTGCTCCATCCAGCCTCAGTGTTAGGACTCAAGCCCGGAGCTTGAACAGGTAAGAAACCAGTATGTGGGAACTCGAGATTATTTGGTATTGAATTGTCTTGTTCACCAGAAGATGCTGCATTATTAACATTGGTGCCAGTTGTCGTCTTGTTGGAAGGTACAGCGTATCCAGAAGACCTGCAGCCAAGAAAGTGCAAAACAGATTTATCCCATGAATTCTAATTCTAATTATCATTATGTGGGTTGCGTGTAAACATGAGGTGTACATACCATGTTAAAGAACCTGGAGAAGGGTAAACAAAAGATTTCTGATACATAGAAGCAGCTGCTGCCGCAGCTTGGACTCTTTTTTGATTCCGGCTAATATTCCCACTTCCTGCACCATCACCAGTATGATCTTGAGACGATGTATTTGTCGAATTTGCCCCTGAACACAATTAAATCCGTTAACAAACTTTGTGATAAGTTTATTTCTGTCAGACCCATAAGTTAATCTTACTTATATCAATACCACAATTACGATCATTACAAAAAATATTGGATAAACTAAACATGGTGCCAGAAATATTAAAATTGTCATTAAAAAAACTGAAAATTCTGACCTTGACGCTGAGCTCCAGCTCGTGAACGTGTTGTGGTGGCCCCACCCTCATTTGGTATAACAAGTGCTCTACAAATGGGACATGTATGCTGTCTTTCTAGCCACGAGCGGAGACAGTGCACATGAAAAAGATGCCCACATACAAGTTTTTTTGCTGTAGTCATCTCCTCTCTACAGATAATGCAGGTTGCATCACTTCTGCATATGATAAAAGATAGAAATGATAAGAATACAAAAATGGTAAGACATATGATTGGGAGGGGGTTTGATTAAATAAAACAAACTAACGCGTTCAACTCTTCAGGTGTTGCATCTGGAAATCGATCATTCATATTTGATGTGATCTTCCTATAACGGATGTAATCAGCAATTCTCAGCTTAAAGTTTCTGAATGTCTCATACAGCTCCCGGATCAAGTGCAGAGGCACACCATAGTTCCTGGAGAACCCAAAGTAAATAACCAATCAAACAACTCTATAAGTTCTACAACTGACGATCCTAGTATTGCACCATATATAGCATAGCTCAAAACCACTGATAATAACATACTACAAAAAAAGGCATCAGACAGGTTCTTGTCTTGGGCATAACTTAATGCTATAGACGTATATAAAACATGTCAAACACGCTATACTACTAGAGAAATGATGGTAAAAATGAGCCCAACTTTTGATAGCACGAAACTGTCTTTTAGGACAAGTCTATAAAAAACCTTTCTAGTTATAGAATTATGATTTAAGAATGAAACCATGCATAAATACATAAATTAACACGTGTGTAGCCACAAGAGTGACCATATTGACATAAGATAGCATGTTGAATTCCATATATTTTTACGCAGGCTTTATGTGTAAAAGAAGAGTGGAATAAAGTACTTACACAAAGATTACGAGGAAAAAGCACAGATACATAGATAAGTGCAACAAGTCACGAATAAGCTCCAAATAGAATGTGTACACAGCTTTTTTTTCCCACTGTCCTTCCATAAGCATGTCACTGACATAGAAAACGTATTTGACAAAGGTTGATATCGTCGTTGTAGCCAGTATCATGTACCTGAAAATGACAAACGCAATTTAACGATCCAAAATCAGAGCCTATGGAACGGGATTTTACACAATATATGGTAATAACCGCATGATATGAAAACAAGATGATACTGAATGATATTTGATGTGGTTTATAAATAATTTGTACCCACGCATAGACATATAAAACAATGATGGGTATGACGACATCGAATACAGATAGCAAACTTCCCAAATACGACAAAATTCTTTCTTGATTAACATTTAACTGATAATATCCCTTCGGAACGAGTTTAATTATGCAAATACATTTAAAGAATAACAACACTAAAAAGATGTAAGGATTCGTTAACTTACTCGAACGAAAAGAAAAGCGAAACCGAAGCTTGTCGCGTTTGTATCAAATACTTCACCGAGTTATACAAAAAAAGACAATCAACAAGAAGAAGAAACCCCATAAAGGAAACAATCCTTATATGAGACAACATGGGCACAGTCGGAGTTGTCTCAATATACTCAACTCTCTTCTGAGCCAACCAATGCAACGACTTAATCAATAAGAGAGCGGTAACCATGGCAAGGAACATAACAGAAAAATCCTGCCTAAATATAGTAATTGCAAAAAGAATTTCCATAACTTCTCTCCATGACTGCTCATTCAACCTCTCAACCTCGGCTTCTCGAAGAGAACCGAGAAAGATCTTTTTAGTAAGTTGCCACATAATGCACATGATCACCAAACCCATGTTAAGTAAGAGAACTAAACAGACTTTGGAAGTCGATAAGTAAACTGTGGCCGGGTAAAACTGGCCTCTACTACTAAAAGCATGATATATAACGATTAATGTAGCGACCACACTAAGTCCGGCGTATGTTTGTAGCTTAATCATTTTCTGTGAAATCACAACATAAATATATACACAATTAATAAAACTATTATAAACCCTAATAAGATTCAGAAAACAATTAATCATTAAAGATAAATAATACATAAAATTAAAGGGATCTGGATATACCGGTGATAATTGAGAAAGTATTAGGGTTTGATTGAATATTAGATCATTGGAATTGGATGAACAAGAAGGGGTTTGTTTGATGATTAAGATCGCTGGATGAAAACTGATAAATTAAAAACGACAAAGAGATGCTCTTGTCACCGCTGCAGGTATTCACCAATTGTTTCTTCCCACGTGTAACATGCCCGACCTTCGCTGATGTGGCCTCAACCTTTTCTAACTAATTTTAGAATAGGTTTTTCTTTCATTAAATAAACTAAAATTTTTATTTTTAAATCATATTTTTATTTAATATATCATCAATAAAATAAAACTCTGAGTTTAATAAAAACGTATTTTTAATTTTTAATATATAATAAAAAAGAGTTCATAAATGCCAAATGGCAAATTAAGGTCCGTTGGATTAGTTAGATATTTTGATTTCAACCGTTAGATTAGATTGATAATGTCATCTAATATTTTTTCATTTACACCCTTATACAATACATAATTGCATTCTTTCTTCAATTTCACACCACTATAATAAAAAAAATATGTGTCTCTTATTGGACTATGATTTACATTATTATTATTATTATAAAATCTCTTAATACAAAATATTAAAATATATGTATAAACGTAAATGTATATATGTTAGTATAGCTATAAACAACATGTGTATAAACATATATATATATATATATATATATATATATATATATATATATATATATATATATATATATATATATATATATATATATATATATCTGTTATTATACGTGCAATATTGATCACTCATAATACCCTAAAAGAATAATTTCATTAACATAAAGTTTACGAATCAATTTTTTGTCTATATTTACCCGCGCTATCGCGAGACAATAATCGAGTATATTATACATTAAGCGAAAATTTGATTTAAAAAGTAAAGATTCAATTTAATTAATGATACAAATGTATGCGGCATACACTAGAAAAACCTTTTTATAAAATTAGTTATTAGAACTACAAATTACAAATTACAATCAAAAGTAACTGATTTAAGGCCAAATTAATAAATCTGTTTATTAAAGTCTTGGTTTTGAGTCTGAGTGACACTTTGAGTCTGAGTGACGAAAAGAAACTAAGGCATTGGGGAGCTGACTACTCAGCTCCATAATGAAACGTAGTGCATTATTTTAGGTAAGTTTGTTAGACTAAATCTTCTATCTTTTTAGAAGATTTACTAATATTCGTACTTATCAAGCTCACTATTATTGTGTATAAATAGTGAGCTTGAACATTGTAATCAAGTGAACTTTTCTGATCAATATAACTGTGTGTTATTCTCGTTACTTTATTATTATAATTCCGCTATAATTAACTAAGAAACTGAGTGTTAATCGATTTGTAACAATTAACGTTTAAATACTGATTTGTAATTGATTAGCTAGTATTTGAGATCTTATTGAGACCTAACAACTGGTATCAGAGCAAATAAGATTTAAATTTTAATAAATTTACCAATCTTAAATGATCAATACATAAATCTCAAATACAATGTCATCATCTTCATCTAATACACCTGCTATGGCTGGAAAAGGTATTCCCATTTTCAATGGACATAACTTTGCCCATTGGAAACTTAAGGCTGAGTGGCATCTGTCCGGAATTCATGAGGAAATGATGAGAATCGTAACTGAAGGACCTATCATTCCAGGAAAACATATTGATGAAGTCAAGGAAGGAGACAAAGTTGTTCAACGTGCAAGGTGGGTTCAAACTCCAAAATCACAATGGACCGATCTTGACAAACTGCTATTCAATCTAGACCCAAGAGCTAGAAGTATTCTAGGAAACGTTGTGTCTGAGCAGATATTCTCAAAGATTGCTGGATGCAGATCTGCTAAAGAAATATGGGACACCTTAATTGTGTCTTATGAAGGCGTACCAATTGTGAGAGAGCAAAGATCGAATAGTCTGATTAGAAATTATGAAAATTTCTACGTGAAAGAAAAGGAAACCTTGGCTGACGTGCATGCAAGGTTTCAAATCTTGTTGAATGACCTATCAGCTCTAGGAGTGATGAAGGAAGATGATGAAGTATGCAAGAAATTCGTTGATATCTTGCCAAATAAATTTGAATCTGTTATCACGTCTCTTGTAGCTAGTGAGAAATTGTCCACCTACAAGCTGCCTGGCCTCTTTGGATTGTTGCTGAACTTTGAAGAATCTCAAGAGAGGAAAAAGATAAACAATAGAAGAACTGCAAGGGATCCTGAAGCTGCATTGGTTGCAACCAGCAAAAGGAATAAAGAAATCTATTTTAAAGCTGACTCATCTGAGTCTGAGTCAAACTCAGACTCAGAATCAGATGATGAAACTGAAGTCAAAAAGTTGAAGAATCAGTTGGCGTTATTGACTATGAAGCTGGAACAGAAGATTGGTTACAAAGGAAAGAAACCTTTTGATTTAAAGAAGGTTAAATGCTTTAAATGCAATGAGTATGGTCACATGGCTGCTGAGTGTAAAGTAAAAAATGCTCAGACTGAGCACATGGATGAGGTTGCTGAGAGGGCTCAAAGATACAGAAAGAAGTATCTTAAATACAAGAAAGGCAATAGTTCAAATACTCAAAAGCCTCAAACTGAGCAGAAGGCATTCTTTGCTGAAGAATGGTTGGATGAGGAACTATCATCTGATGAGGATGAGGAAGTGGTGGATAAGTGCTTAATGGCATTCACAGAGGAAGTGACTGAGGCTGACAAGTCTGCATCTCAGTTTGAGAAGGATCTGAAGGAAGCTGAGAGACTGAGCTGCAACTCAGACTGGAACAAATCAAAGCTTTATAAGGTACATAACTTCAATACTTATACAAATGAACAAAACTTCAAATGTTTGAGTATATCTTTATTGATTTGACCACCACTTTGGAAGAACAATCTGAATTTAAACAAAAGATTAAAGATCTTGAAAATGTTTTGAAAATTAAAGATGATAAAATAATTGAACTAGAAAGTTATAAAGTTCTTTTAAATGCTCAGATTGAAGCTTATAGTGATCTTGCAAAAGAAAATTATAAATTTAGAGAAGAAACTGAGCATTATAAAAGAATTTGTAAATCATGGTGCATATCATCCTTAAAAAATGAAGATTGTTTGAGCAGACATGTACCCAAACAAGTTCAAGCTGTGTTGGGTGAGGACTTCAGTATGAAGAAGCATATGACTGAAGAAGAAGAAGAAGCTGAAAAAGCTGAAAGAGAAAAATTATTTTTAAACCAGAAATTCTTCCAAACACTTTCACTTACATGAAAGGAGAAAAAACTATGATGTCAAATGCTTTTGTTAAACCTGTAATTTCTCAAGTTTTTAATAAAAGTGATTCTTCAACTTTTTCTCAGTCTGAATGTGTTAATTTATCCGAAACTGATACAAATGTGCATGTTGTGAACAATTCTTTGCATACAAATAATGTCTTATCCAAGGTTGTGAGTAAACCTAAGGTTCTGAGTCAAGTCAGTTCCAAAATCACTAACAAAATTCATGAAAACAAAACTATTGATAAATTGGGAAATCAATTGTTGGAACTGACTAACATCGTAAAAACTCTAGTCAGAAATAAATCACCTTATCATATCAGACCAAAGACTCCTTCTAAGAGGACATGCTACAATTGTGGTGAAAAAGGACATGAAGTTGTGTTCTGTAAGCAACTGACTCAGTCTCGACCAAAGAAAAATATTTCTCAGAAGTCAGTCTCACCAAAACTACAGTCAGCTCCATCCATACAGAAGTCAGTTTCACCAAAATTTAAGTCAGTATCGTCAAAATCGAAGTCAGTCTCACCTCAAAAGCAAAAACAAACCTTTCAAACTAAGTCGAATTCAGTCAAAAATACCAAAAATAAGTCAGTCCCACCTCAAGTCAGTCTCAAAGATACTCCATGTAAATACTGTGGAGTCATAGGTCATTATTCTGTTAACTGCATGAAGGAACTCAATAAATGGAATTACACCAGCTCCAAAACTGAATGCAAGATTGAACCTAAAATTAAATCAGTTTCAGTTCATGGATCCACTCTAAAGTGGGTACCCAAAAGGAACTAATTTTCTTTGTTTCATGTGCAGGACTCTACAAAATGGTATCTAGACAGTGGAGCATCAAGGCACATGACAGGAATGAAGTCTTTCCTGCAAGACTATAAAGAAGAAGTTGGGCCTCAAGTGAGATATGGGGATAATGGAGTGTCAATGACAAGAGGATATGGAAAGATACATGTTGGAGATGTCACATTCAAAAGAGTTGCTTATGTAGAAGGTCTACAACATAACTTACTAAGTGTAAGTCAAATCACTGATGAAGATCATGAGGTCAGATTCCAGAAAGCAAGCAGGAATAATCTACAATGCCAAGGGTAAACCATTGTTACTTTCCAAAAGAGAAAGAGATGTATTTTGCTTGGATCTGAGTACAGCTAATGATGAGGCTGAGACATGTTTGTTCACAGAAACAAAAGAGGAACCCAATTGGTTATGGCATAGAAGATTATCACATTTAAACTTCAAAAACATAAATGCCTTGTCAAAGAGTAAATTGGTTAGAGGACTTCCTGAGCTGACCTATTCCAAAGACAAAGTCTGCTCAACTTGTGTTCTTGGAAAACAAACCAAGACTCAATTCCCGTCCAAGATGTTGCACTCAATTGATGAACCTCTATTCATGTTACACATGGATCTGTTTGGACCAATTGGAATTGAGAGCCAAGGAGGAAAGAAATACACCCTTGTGATTGTGGATGAATTTACCAGATTCACTTGTGTTATATTTTTAAGGGCTAAAAGTGATGCAGCTGAGGAAATCATTAGTCTGATCAAAAGAGAACAGCGACAGAAGAATACTCTTGTTCGACAGATGAGGAGTGATCATGGAACTGAGTTCAAAAACTCAGTCTTGATAAATTTATGTGATCAATTAGGAATAGTTCAAAACTTTGCCTCAGTTCGAACACCTCAACAAAACGGAGTTGCAGAGAGAAGAAACAGAACATTAATTGAAGCTGTCAGGACCATGTTACGTTATGGAAACATGAAGATAAAATTCTGGGCTGAAGCTGTGAACACTTCCTGCTTTACACAGAATAGATCCATCATTGTGAAGAGACATGGGAAAACTGCATATGAATTGTACCATAACAAAGTCCCTTCAATTCATTATTTTCATATTTTTGGAAGTCGCTGTTACATTCTTAATCAACGGGATTTGTTGTGTAAGATGTCTCCTAAAGCTGATGAAGGATTGGTTGTTGGATACTCAAGCATCGCTAAAGCATTCAGAGTATATAATGAAAGAAGGAAAGTTGTGGAAGAAAGTATCAATGTCACTTTTGATGATACCACTCAGTCTGACAAAGATGAACTGACCTCACAGACTGACATAGCAACCATCAATCAGTTGTGTGATGAACTTCTAGTAACAACGTTTGAAGCTGACTCCCATGCTGCAGATCAGAATGAAGAAGTAGTACATCAAAATCAGGAGTCTGAGAGTGAACCTGATGAATCCAGTTCAAAGAGTGTTCCTGAAATTGAAACAAATGTGTCTAATGAAACTGATGAAACTCAGACTGACACCTCTCAGTCTGACCATACTCAGATCCAAAACACTCAGACTCATGAAATTCAAACTGATGATACTCAGTCTCAAGCAGCTGCAGCTCAACAAAGTGAGTCAGGAAACATCAAGACTCTCAAGGGACATCCACTATCATCTGTAAATGGTTCGTTAAATGAAGGAGTCAAAACCAGACACAAGAATGCCACAACTAACTTTTGTTTCTAGACAAACTTCTTGAGTCTGATGGAACCAAAGAAGGTTGAAGAAGCTCTATTAGATGAAGACTGGGTTGATGGCATGCAAGAGGAATTAGGAGAATTCATAAGAAACAATGTATGGACTAAGGTTCCTCGTCCCCTGTTCAAGACAATCATTGGACTCAAATGGATATTTAGAAATAAATATGACAAAGATTGAGTGGTGATCAGGAACAAAGCACGATTGGTGGCTCAAGGATACAAGCAGGAAGAAGGCATTAATTATGATGAAACTTTTGCTCCAGTGGCCAGAATTGAAGCAATTCGTTTATTCTTAGCTTATGCAGTTTTTAAAGACTTCTTGGTATACCAAATGGATGTGAATAGTGCATTTTTGAATGGTGATCTACAAGAGGAAGTATATGTCAAGCAGCCTCCAGGTTTTGTTGATCCTAACTTTCCTGATCATGTTTTTAAATTAAACAAAGCTTTATATGGTCTCAAACAAGCTCCTAGAGCTTGGTACGATACCTTATCTGACTTTCTTCTTAAAAATCAATTTAAAAGAGGATCAATTGATAAGACACTTTTTATCAAAAAGGGAAAAGGGCATGTGATTTTGGTACAAATATATGTTGATGACATTATATTGGATCCACGAATGAAATGTTGTGTACTTGGTTTTCAAATCTCATGTGCAGTGAATATAGGATGAGTATGATGGGGGAACTCACGTTTTTCCTTGGTCTACAAGTAGAACAAAAGAAAGATGGGATTTTTATAAATCAAAGCAAATATGTACATGATTTAATAAAGAAATTTGGTTTTGAATCCTGTTCTGAAATGAAAACACCCATGAGTACATCTGATAAGTTACATAAGGACAAAACTGGCAAGTCAGTTTGTCAAGCTACTTACAGAGGAATGATTGGTTCTTTACTTTACTTAACTGCTAGTAGACCTGATATCATTTTCTCTACCTGTCTATGTGCACGCTATCAAGCTGACCCAAAGGAATCTCATCTTAAAGCTGTCATACGAATTTTCAGATATCTTAAGGGTACTCCAAATCTTGGCCTATGGTACCCTAAAGATTCTGGCTTTGAACTAATTGGATACACAGATGCAGATTATGCAGGGTGCAGATTGGACAGAAAATCACTTCAGGAGGATGTCAGCTTCTGGGAGGGAAGTTAGTAAGTTGGTCAAGCAAAAAGCAAAACTCAGTGGCAACCTCCACAGCTGAAGCTGAGTATGTGGTTGCAGGGAGCTGTTGTGCACAGTTACTATGGATGCAACATCAATTGGCTGATCTTGACATCAAGATTCAAAACACTGCAATCATGTGTGACAACAAGAGTGCTATTCAAATAACTGAGAATCCAGTGTTTCACTCCAAGACAAAACACATTGAAATAAGACACCATTTCATTCGAGACTGTGTGGAGAAAGGCAAAGTCAGACTGGAGTTTGTAGCCACACATGATCAATTGGCAGACATATTCACGAAACCTCTGAGTGAGGACAGGTTCTTCTATTTGTTAGGAGAACTAGGCATGTTAAATCCTTGAAATTTAAAACGAATCAAAATTCAGTCTGAACTTTTGGTCAGATCGAGACTCTTCAGTCTGACCACGAGCTCAGACTGAATGTACTCTTCGTAAATATTAGGTTCCTTTTAATTTTCTTTTAATTTTTTTTTATTTATTTTATTATTTTTTTATTTATTTTAGCTTTTAATTTAGTTAGTTTCGTTTTAATTTTTTTTCATTTGTTTTTTTACAACTAATAACAATTTCATTTATCTTGGGGGTCAGTTGTAAATATTTTTCAAACTCAGGGGTCATAAATGTTAATAGTGTCAAATTGCATAGTCCATATGGAAAGTTTCCTAACTAAGTTCCTACAATTTCGCTCCTTTAGTTTAAATTCAACTTAATTTCAATTTTTAACCTAATTTTTCTTTTCTCTAATCTTTTCTTTTGATTTCTTCTATGGCGGACATGAATATGATCCTTCACATCACCCCTCGCATGGTTGTTGGCGCTGATTTCCACAATCGAGTTCAAATTAAGGATAACAATAGGGTGGCTACTATAGATATTCCCGCCAATTGACAGAACCGGGGTTTTGAACAATTGTGTCAGTTCATGCTATCACATCCTCTCTATGGCGCATATTTTCGTGAAACGGTGATTTATCCACCGGTTTTATGTGAGTGGTGGTATACATGCACAACAAACGCTGATCAGACTGCACTTACTGGCACCTATAATGATGGAAGGCATACCCTTACCATCACTGAGGAGACAATTCGAGCGGCACTATTGCTTCCCACTAATCTTGAAGCTGGTGAAGGCGGATTTCAATCCAGACTGACTAAATAGCAAGCTCGAGCTGAGGCATTCCCTCTCATTGGTCAGCCTGTCATACAAGGGGTAATTGAATATAAATTTTTCACCGGAAAATGAAAATTCCTCTTTTCAAGTATTACACGGTGTTTGGGGGTAAATCAGGGAGTTTAAATCAAATGAATGAATTCGAGACTCACTTATTTCATTCAATGGTCACGGGTAGAAGAATCTCTTACTTACAACTCTATTTTGAAGAGATTCTATCCCTCGTGTTAAAATCAAAGAGAACGAATGATGTCCCATTCATTCGGGTTCTCTCACTCAGTTTTGAGAAAGCTCCGGGAAAGGCTGCTTATGACTTACTTGATCAAATTTTCTATGTGTGTCCTCTTCCCAGACTGACCTCTAAAATTTTCACTTACATCAACATCACTGAAGCTGAGACAGGTTTGACACTCGTTATGCTTCAGTGGATTGATAACCCTTTTATTGATCCTGAAATGACTTTAGTTTGACCATTCAGACTCAGCTGGTCACTGTGAAGGAATTGACGAAAATTTGGAGGCAAACATTCCCCTACCAGATGCTGAGGTTGGGATTGGTGGGGCAGGGCAAGATGAGGCAGTCTCAGGTATGAATATCATTCTCTCTATCCCTCAGTCTGAGAGTATCCCCTCTTAGTCTGAGGTACAGTCCACTTCACACCTTGATGTTTTGGCAACTCAAGCGACCCACCTATTGAACTCACCAAGTTCTTTAGAGAAAGCTCTCACATCTAGCCCCACTCAAAATCAAGCACTGATGGACTCACTATTCCATGAGGCTGAGAGTTCTAAACTCCCCTCAAGTGCTGTAGATCAGTCCATCCTCCCTCTGCTAGAGCAAGAGGTGGAACTGACTACCCAGACTACCCAAAGCCAAACTAGAGTAGTCAGCTTGGAGAAACACGTTGCTGCTACCACACTAACACATGTGGTAAGCATTGAATACGATATTCCACTCCTGAATATCCATGTACTTAGTATGGGAACACCCCCCCTCAGTTTCACAGCCTATTCCTAAGGCAATTTTCACTAGTTCTATACTAGTTCACGATACTGAACCACCAAATCTCTCTCACTCTTCTGCACAAGTCGTCAATGCTGGTATGTCAATTGAAAGCTACAAGGAATATGTTAAAGGTTTGTATTTTGAAAAGTTTGAAAATAAGCAAATGGAAATACAAGACCACAGTGATAAGGCTGCTGAAGTGCTTGAAGCTGAAATGAAAAGAGAAGAGGAATTGGCATCTAATGAAGAACAGCAGAGGGTCGAAGCTGACAAGCAAATGGCTAAGCAAGTTTTAAGGGAAGAAGCCAGGTTAGATTATATTGAATCAAACTTCACCATGAGCAAATATGGTAAGAGGGTATGTGACTTGGATTGTCGTGAAACTGGGGCTGATCTGATGTTGATATGCTACATGAAAGGTGATTCATTCAGAGTTGGCGTGAACAGAACGCATACAATGGGATGGGAAGAATGGAAGAGAATTGCCAGCCTCAGTTCAAGAATAAACAACATTGAACATCGGCTTACTGTAAAAAAGGAAGCAGTCTCAAATGTGAATGTTGCCTATATGCTGAAGCTGATCTCAGAGGAAGACTACAGGGAATTTTGTACAGTCAATAGAGTGAGAGCTGGGGCCAAATCACTTGGATTAGAATCTAGCCATCTTCATCCAGTACCTTCAGGTTTGATCTTTCAAGAAAGTATATATCTTAAGACTGACCAATATGAGGGCTTGTTTTATGTGGACTGTGGGGGAGAGGAATGCTTTCAATCAAAGGACGGTTTGAACAAGTCATCAATATTTCATTGCATTACCCTGATGAGTGACTGTCAATCTGACCAATGCCTTCCATTTCGCCTGAAGCTGATTAGCTGGTTATTTAATAACTTGAGAAGAATTGAAGAAATGGAGACATTAGTGGACAAGGTGGAGCTGATTAAGACAGACTATCAAAAACTGTTCAACAAGTCAGATGCTGAGATGGAGAAGCTAATGAGTTGGAAAGCTGAGAGAATTGAGTGGGCTAAGGAAGCATTGAAGCCTACACCATGGGATGCATCATTAAAGCCCAAGAAAGCTTCCAAGAAGAGAAAGTAATGTTTTATTCACAAACTGTTTTTATTTTGACATGTTTTAAGTTTGTGTTTGTTTTTGATGTGTTCAATTGTAAAAGACTTTAATCTAAACAGATAGGGGAAGATTGTTGGGAAAATCAACGATTTAACCCAAATTAATAAATCTGTTTATTAAAGTCTTAGTTTTGAGTCTGAGTGACACTTTGAGTCTGAGTGACGAAAAGAAACTAAGGCATTGTGGAGCTGACTACTCAGCTCCATAATGAAACGTAGTGCATTATTTTAGGTAAGTTTGTTAGACTAAATCTTCTATCTTTTTAGAAGATTTACTAATATTCGTACTTATCAAGCTCACTATTATTGTGTATAAATAGTGAGCTTGAACATTGTAATCAAGTGAACTTTTCTGATCAATATAACTGTGTGTTATTCTCGTTACTTTGTTATTATAATTCCGCTATAATTTACTAAGAAACTGAGTGTTAATCGATTTGTAACAATTAACGTTTAAATACTGATTTGTAATTGATTAGCTAGTATTTGGGATCTTATTGAGACCTAATATATATATATATATATATATATATATATATATATATATATATATATATATATATATATATATATATATATATATATATATATATATATATATATATATCGATCATCGCCTTATTTATAAAGTAAATGATAAATAACATACTTGTCGTGATATGCAAGATCTTCCATGCTCCGCGATTTGCGTGATCCTTTTGAGACTTCTTCTTTCAACGTTCATATTAGTCTTTTCCACGTGACCTATGACCTCATTTCCAACGTTAATATATTCAGATATAACACTTGGTAAGATATGATAATGAGTTAGTAAATCTTGGCTTTGGGATCATGATTTTGGCCGAGATCCGTGATCATCAAGCAACAGTCAAGATTCATGATCATAAGCTGAAATTCTACCTGTAACAATTGTTCCCGAGTTATGTTGTCGTTGGGATCTCAAACGGTTATCATAACTTCCTGATAGTAAGTATTTGATCGTGCCTGGTTAACTAAAACCTCCATAAATTGGCCTTTTTGATAAACATGCAGACCCCTTATCCGTCCAATATTTATATCTTCATCACATTCCGCATGTAATCTTCTTTTCCTATTTGCAAATTATTTATTCAGTTTCCCAATTATGTCTTTCAAAACTAGTTCTGATGATGATTTTGCCAATGATTTTGTCGATCAAGGGATTATTCAAAATCCCATCCTTTGCAACTTTTACGAGCCTGATTTTAATCATCTAAAACTTAATCAAGCCTTCCATTCTTCTGCAATTTTCTGGTCATACGATCCTTTTTACCGCTCCGATTTTAGTTCAAATAATTGGGTATGTTTCCCTAAATATCCTTTTAGTTTAGGTCTTAAATATCTGTTTCCATCATTAATTACATATTTCTTTCACCGAACTCGTATCTCATATGCTGACAGGTCCTGAATTTCCTCTCTACACACTCAGCGAATCGAAACTGAAACACACAGGTCATGATGCGGAATCTCATGACCTGAGTTGAATCAAAAGCAGAAACATGAAATTGAAATTGGAATTGAAAGAACTGAATAAGAACAATATGCGTAACTGTTTAAGATTTCATTGATAGTGGGAACTGGTTTTGGATCGAGCTTGTTACAACTGACATTCAAGCTCAACGGAACCTCTCAATGAGAGAGTTTCGGATTCAAAGACAACAAACTCTAACAACCTATCACACTATTTATAGACAAAATCTAAACACTACGAACTAAATTATTACAACATGTCATCATCTTAATTTCAACTCGAGGAGTTCACTTCAATTCGGAATCAAAGTCTTCAGCTTCCAAGTTAATATCTTCAATGTTGACTTGAGTTGACTTAAGTTAAACTTCAGTTTATTTTCAGTTCGGAGGAACTTCATTTAGTTCAGAGTATCTGAACTAACTTGTTCTCCGAACTGAAAATTTCACTTCGGATTATTCATGATTTTAGTTCGGAACCTCCACGAACTAAAATCATCTTTATTCATAACACACAGAAGACTCCATAGCTTCATCTATTCAAATTCTTGGCCCAACATATGCTTAACTTATGCCCATGGCTTGACGAATTCTTTTTGGTATACAAAATCTGATTGATTTTCACTCCGTGGATTTTGGTGTTCTGAATTATGTTTGACCTATAGCTTGAGAAGCCATGGTTCGGGATATTAATTATTCCAAGTTGGTCAAACTCCCCTTGTCCTTCGTGCTACTCAGAATGATCCTCAATGGAAGGGTAGTTTTTCTTTGTCGAGAGAGATTCTTTGATCAATGAGAAATCATTGCTTATTTCTTGGGTTACTAAGGGTAGGATCTCAAACTTTTAGGGCTTTAATCCTCTTTCTTTATCTATTTCACTAATTCGATGCTATTGTATTTCAGCAATCTTCAACAAGCTTGTACCTGTTTCCAGTGACTCTGCCACAAAAGTTCAAGAATTTTTGTAGATATTGAAAGAAGAACAAAAGTATGTTTAGCTCCTTTACAATCAGAGAGTACATGATCTCGAGAAATTGAGCCGACAATGTCTAGTAAGAACCTTCGTTTGTCAAAACCTCAATTTTCTTCCAACAATGCTTAATTTAATTCGCTTTTTAAGGTCTGGAAAGTCATCTGCTCGCTTAACTCTTGCCGACATTGATACGGATGTCCAAATCAAACTTGAAAAATCCTCAGTTGGTCCTTCCAAAGGTCACACATCCGGTCTTCATTCCAAATCAAAGAAAAGAAAGCCCACTTATGTTATAGATGTCAAAGAGTGTAATTGCTTTTTATATACTATTTTGTATCAAGCTAATTTAATACGTAATATTTACATAATTTTCTCAAAAGCAAGGTTCTAGAAATAAAAACCAAAATTAAGTCTTAAAAAAACTTAAACCAAAACAAATGTCAAGTTTTCATCCAATATAATAAATTGCATACATAATTTCTAATGCTTGTCCCTATTGTAAATTTTGTTCATAAAATTTTGAAAATGTATGTATTATTCACATGAGAAACATTTTTCGTGAATCTTGGCTTTGATACGGGACGATATTTATAGAAAGTTTAGACTTGTTAATTAAATAAATTGTCTATGCTAAGGATGATCTATGCCCAAATTGTACATGCATGATATATGCATTATCTTAGCTACATATAAAATATTTAAACTTTTGTTAAAATTTAAGTAGAAAGTTTACTAATATACCCTCTCATTTTTCATCTAACATATTTAGATATGCCAATATTTTCTTTCTTTGATTTTCACATTTAATTTACTATTTAAACTAAAATTCAAATACACTTTATATTATAACTATTAAGATAAATAAAAAATCTAATCCTCATATAAAAATAAATCTTTTTTATAATAATCAACAAATGTTTAAAAGATGACTTAAATATAGTTAATTCTTTTATAGTATAAATAATATCATATTAAGAGCTATAAATGAATCGAACACGAACATATTTGTTCATGTTCGTTTGTTGACCAAACAAATGAACAAACAATAAGACATTCACAAACAGAGTTATGTGTTCATATTCGTTCGTTAAGAATTTAAGCTTACATATCTATACTTATATATATTTTGTCAATTATTTTTCAAGAAAGAAAAAACAAGTTAAATAACTCTGAATAATATATTATTATGTTTATTATTTTTAAAATATTTATAATAAACGAATATAAATGAATGTTAAGTAGGAAATTACGAATATACCCCCTACATTTTTCATTTAACATATTTAAATATAGCCTTTTACAAGGTCATTCACCCTATAACTCAACCTATCAACCAATATTTTCTTTCTTTAATTTTTCACATTTAAGTTACCAACCAAACTAAAATTCAAATACACTTTATATTATAATTTAAATAATTAACTTACAAATAATTATACTAGCTATTAAAATAATTTAAATAATTAACTTACACATAATTATACTAACTATTAAAATAATAAAAAATCTAATCCTCTTATAATAATACTAATAATAACCATTTTATAATAATCAGTTGATGTTTAAAAAATAACTTGAACATAGTTAATTTTTCTATAGCATAAGTATTCTCATATGTATGCTTATAAATGAATCGAACGAATATAAATGTGACTTGTTCCTGTTCATTTGTTTAAATTTAACCAAACAAATGAATGAATAAGAACACATTCACAAACAGAGTTTTGTGTTTGTTAAGAATTTAGGCTTTTTTGTTTTCGTTAATGTTTGGTCGTTAGATACTAAACAAACATATACGAGCCCTAATGGAACATATACGAACACTAAACGTACATAAACGAATAAGATAAATATAAAAACCCAAATTAGTATTAAAAATAATTATCTTGAATAATAAATTATTATGTTAACTATTTTCAAAATATTTATAATAATCATTAATAAACGAATATAAATGAATGAAAATATATATAAACGTTAACGAATGTAAATGAACACGCGAGACCTTTCTTCGTGTTCGTTCATTTAATCAAACGAACAAAATATCTTCTTCATATTTGATTGTTAACTAAATAAACGAACTTTCCGCCGAACTGTTAACTGAGCGTTTGTTACAACCATACTCACACGGATAATTTTATATGGTTTTGTTAGAGTTATTTCACGCGACAACACAAAACGTATTAGTAAAAGCTGCCAAAATATTAGATCTAGAGGGATTACACATCAGATGTAGTGTATCGAGATGTTCTACAGGACGTCATTATTCGGTTTTTACACATTATATTATACTGTGAACCATTTCACATATTTCTTATTTGCAGTATTATTGTTTAAATTTATTTTAACCAAAAATCCTTATCATCTGTAAAGTTATTGCGAAAAATATTTACGCACAAAAGATTGTTTACTTATCCAAAAATTTAAGTGTCTTTTCGTCGTCGTTGCCGCAACACACCCGAATCCTTACTAGTTAAAACTATAAGAATAAAACCAATAATATAAGGCAAATGTTAGGGAAAATTTAGATAATTAACTCTTCAATCAATTTATGTTATAATTTACTTTGTTTGGTATAAGAGCCGGCCTATCTGATTTGCATCAACTTTAAAAGATTAACTTACATAATTCATTGGCAATTTGATTTTGGACATGTAGTAGGTACATTATACGTAATTAAATACACAATCTTCAATACAAATATTCTGTCTATTTTACATGATTAATGTTATAAATGTGGTGGTCTTTAAAACTAGTTGCTCCATTCAGTTTGTGGTGAATAAAGAGTTCGATTGACGTGAATCGCATGGGCTTCACATGATAATTTGGCTTGAAGATGAAAGCGTGTCATCTTATTTTAGTGTTATTCAAATTCTATTGTAAAGTTATCACAACATTTACCACTTCAATTGTTTTATTTTACCGCTATAACTAGTGACGAGATGATATCGTTAAGCTCAATGTGACTTCCAAAGAGAAAATAACTAATCAAGAAAGGCTTTCTTATTATTGTTTCATTTGAATTAAAGCATAAAATAGACTAAATTTATATTTGTAGAGATTTATAAAAAACTCTTTATAATTTAGTCTGAGGCGGCTTAAGTTGTGATCCAAGTAACATGCATGTCTAATATAATGTTGTTTTTTGATTAAGTATATTTAAAAAGTCAATGATGCTTAGCATGTAATGTAAGCTTGATATTCAATTGTTTAAAAAGGTGTTATTTAACCACAATCCAGTAAAACATAAAGATAATATATTTTTGTAAATTTCAAAAGTAAAATAATGGATAATTTTGAGTGATGTACAAAAAGATTAAACATGTCAAAAACGTTTTACATCCTGCATCTTTGATATATAATAAAAGATAAGCCTTAAATGTTAAAGTAAGGTCTATTGGATATGTTCACTTCTTTAATGTCAACCGTTAGATCAGATTGATTATTTCATCAAATATTATTTTCATTTTACACCCTCTTACAATACATAATTACATTCTCTATTTTTATTCCATCTCTACTAAAATAAAAAACATAATTCTAACATACTTATAGAATCGTTCAATTTGGACTGTGATTTACGTTATTATTATTCTAAAATCTTCTAATACAAAACATCAAAACATAAAATATATATGTTATTATAACTATAAATATAAGTATAACATTATTTTTCCAAAATAGCTTAAAATCTATATAAATATAAAATATACTATTCAATTACCAAACAAAATAGAAATGAGTAGAATGTTTAAAAGCCGTGAGATTGACCGCCTTTGGGTTTTTCGCTACCAACCGCGCTGTTTTTATTTTTATATTTTATAAAAGGAAGTAAATCTTTTCTCTTGTTTTATTATCTAAACTGCAACTACTAACCATGGCGTCTACACCTACACCCGATCCCGAACACCATTTTTCATCAATCGGAAAGGTTCATTTTTCATTTTACTTCCTAAACTTGTATGAATTTGTAAAGATTTGTGTGTGTATATTATAGGCATCTGGTGAAATTGAAGGCATGGATGTACCACTAATCAACGGTTCGGAAACTAAAACTTATTCCGTAGCTGCTGCTATTCTTCCGTGAGTTGACCAACCACCGCCTATTGTGATCTTAACTTCATTCTAGTAAGCTAGGATTTAATCATATGTTTAGGTCATGATTTTCAACCACTTTTGACCTGAGGAGGTCAACTTTCTTATGTTTTAACCAAGGCCACCGATAACGTAAGACGTGGCGGCACAAGACATGACGTTTTTCAAAGCGTTGCAAAAAAATTTAATATATTTTATAATTTTATATTTACTTATATATATATATATATATTTTTACTATTATAAAGTTATATAAATATCAATAAAATATCAAAAAAGCTGTTAAACATTTAAGTATATAGATATTATAAGATATAGTCAAAAATTTACCATCAAATGATATTTATAGCCATTTTGTAACGCGTTACAAAAAACTAGCGTTAAGGCGCGCCATGAGAACATTTTTTTGCCGCCACGCCTTACAAAGACGCCTTTCACGTTTTCGTAATTTCTCGCCGCGATTAGAACCTTGGTTTTAACTTCATATTTTACTACTTCTGTTTAAAACATTTGTCCCTTAAATGGTATAAAAATGCATTTTACTTTCTAACAAACATCGCCACTTATCAAAATGAAGGTATATTCTTCTGCTTTATATTTCAATTGGAGAATTGATAAGGCCGTTTATTCTAGTCATTACTTATATTCGTGATAATAATGATCTCAGGTTTCTTTTCCCTGCTCTTGGAGGCTTATTATACGGATTTGATATCGGTGCCACTTCATCTGCTACAATTAATATAAAGGTATGTCAATATCAACCTCACTGTTTCTAACAAAAGGAAATCTTCTGTTATTTTGTCTTCAGTATTGAAATTGGTGCATTTCGATTTCATTTCTACTTCTACTTCTTCTCCTTTTTGTTCTACATCTTCCCGTTGTATGTTATACATGTTTATTTTGAATCTTACAGTCACCTACATCTAGTGGTGTCTCATGGTACGACTTGTCCTCCGTTCAAGTTGGTCTCATTGTAAGTTCATACATTATATCATGCTTGCTTCCGTGTATTTTTTTCAACACTCGTCCAAAGCTAATACTTCTTTTTGCTTTTGGTCGTTGCAGACTAGTGGTTCACTCTACGGGGCGTTGATTGGTTCTATATTAGCATTTAATATTGCCGACTTTTTAGGTTGGCTATAATTCAAATTTGTAATTTAAAACTCTCCACTTCATTATTTTTTCTTTTCTTGATAATCATAATTTATAAGTAACGAGTGTTTGTATTTAAGGAAGAAGGAGGGAGCTCATGGTTTCAGCTGCATCGTATATTATTGGTGCTGTGATAACAACACTCGCACCTGGTTTTGCGATTATGGTGATTGGTCGCTTTATATACGGTATAGGAATTGGACTGGTAAGATAGAATTAAAGTTTATAAATGTATAATTTCTGTAAGGAATTGGATAAAACTTACTTCAATTATTTATACGCAGGCAATGCATGCTGCTCCAATGTACATTGCCGAGACAGCTGCATGTGAGATACGAGGTCGATTAATATCCCTCAAAGAATTCTTCATTGTGACGGGAATGGTTGTAAGTAGTTCATCTTTCTCTAAGATCCTTTATATAAAAACGTTAAATTTGTTGACAGCCTATTTGCACTTAATACTAATTAATCATCTTAAGGTTGTTCTTTTTGGGAGTGTTTGGATGTGCGTTTTTAATGTGATTTGTTTTTATAAAATTATCAGAATTTTAGATAGTCAGATGGAGTAAAACAAGATGTAGGAGATAGTGTTTGGATGTGCTTGAAGTTGTAATAATCTGATGTTTGAGTATTCGACGAATTCTTAATACGGAATAATTTGACAGACAAAATGAACAAAAAAAGATTACGAGAGAACCCTTATGAAATGGGAATACAAGTCCTTAAAATTAGGATTAGAAAAAGGGTGAATTGGTGATTTTGTTCAACTCTTAAGATAACCATTTTTGCTGCAGTTGGTATTGAAATTGATATTATGATTCTTGAATAAACAGAAGCATGATATATTATCTATCCAGGCGTTAGAAACTCATTATAAAGCAGTAAAAGGCTTCTTTTGTTGTTGTGTGCAGTTAGGTTACGTGGTCGGTAGCCTCTTGGTTGAAGTGAGTGCTGGTTGGCGCTATATGTATGCAACTGCTATTCCTTTTGCAGTAATTATGATTATTGGAATGTGGTGGTTACCTGCTTCACCAAGATGGATTCTTCTACGAGCAATTCAAGGAAAAGGAGATATGCATGATCTAAGAGAATATGCTGTTTATTGCCTACGCCGGCTTAGAGGTGAAGCTATTACCAACTCGGCAACACAAGAAGTTGAAGAGATAATGGGTGAACTATCTTATATCAGTGAAGAAGGTGAGGCTACCCTAGGAGAAATGTTTCAGGGAAAATGTTTGAAAGCCCTTACTATTGGTGCAGGGTTGGTCTTGTTCCAGCAGGTAAATTTACTCTAAAGGGCGCTGGTTTCTGCTGTAAAACAAAATGAGAACTAAGCTTATACACGTCACTTGTTTGACAGATAACAGGTCAACCTAGTGTACTGTACTATGCAGCATCAATTTTCCAGGTACGCGGCTGGTAAAGTTCAATTAGAGGTGGCAATTTTGACTCTATGAATAGGTCCATATGGGTTGTGTTTTATTTCAAACCAGTCAAATGGATCAAATAGGTTAAATGGGTTTAAAGTTCCCTAATGTATTTCTACCGCACTCAATCTCCTTGATCGTTTACTTAAAGATCTAGAATAGTCTGGTAGTAATTTTGTTTTTCTGATCAATATTAAGACATTTAATTATCTTTGAAATTTAAAAGGACAAAAAAGTTTTGACGGGTTTGCCCTTTGACCCTTAATAGAAAGCCCCGTTTTAACCTGTACTAGAAAGTGGTCTCTTTCTACCCACCTGATCTGCCCATATTGCCACTGCTAAATTTGATATTACATAGAAAAGAAAATAGCTTTTTGAGACTTTCATTTCTTCCCTTTCTAATACATGCATCTGTTTACCTGACCTACTTCAATTTTGTAGACTGCCGGGTTTTCTGCTGCATCGGATGCTACAAAAGCATCCATTCTACTTGGTGTGCTAAAGGTTGGTTTTCACGGATCAGATTGGCTTTTCTATCCTGTTCCACCCCATATAATAAATAATGCTAATTTCAAAGAATTATAATTACATAAGTTTGTATGACATGCCTCTTGTGGCTTTCTTTACTGTTTTGCTAATTTCTGTTCCTAACCCCTTTTCAGTTAATAATGACGGGTGTAGCTGTTTTAGTTGTTGACAAACTCGGGAGGAGACCCTTGCTTCTTGGGGGAGTTTCTGGCATTGTAAGTTCTCGTTGTCATACTACCCTACCTTGCTTTATGTGGGCCAAATTTCAGTATGAATTTGGGGAATTGCTTAAATACGAGGTTTTATATTGAATTGCAGGTGGTCTCGTTGTTTCTGATGGGATCATTTTACACTTACCTCAGTAATGTGCCTGTAGTGGCTGTTGCTGCACTACTGCTGTATGTTGGATGTTATCAGGTATTACGGCCACACTTTATCAAGCAGTAGCTATAGAATATATATTTTGATACAAATTAAGAAATCCGGTTATTACTGAAATAAAGCACATTTTTTTGATAAGTTACAATTCACACATATTTCAAGAGAAAAATGTTTGATATTTTATAGTGAATATGAATATTCGTTCAAGCTTGCCTTGTCATGTGTAGTATATAATTAAATTAATACGGAAGTGTTTTTCAGATATCTTTTGGTCCTATTGGTTGGTTAATGATTTCTGAGATCTTCCCTTTACGCTTACGAGGGCGTGGACTGAGTATAGCAGTCCTTGTTAATTTTGGCGCCAATGCATTAGTTGCATTTGCATTTTCTCCATTAGAGGTATTGCACGTCTTCTTTTTGGTTCTTTGTATCTTCATATAAATATACACTGTTATTCAAAGGAGATCTGAGCATTGTTATGATCTCATGTTATAACAATCACCTTGATGGCCATCAAGACGTCTAATTAAAAACTTATATTTGTTTGTTATTTGTTATTTGTTGTGGCAGACATTGCTTGGGGCCGGAATACTTTTCTTCATCTTTGGAGGGATAGCAGTCTTATCACTTGTTTTCATTTTCTTCATCGTACCTGAAACAAAAGGGCTCACATTGGAGGAGATCGAGGCTAAACTCCTATAGAAGGAAACCTTGGTTGTGAATTTCCCTTAGTATAAATAAAGTAAGTCACACTCCATTTCACTTGTATAGTAAAAAGGGTTACTCACTTACGATCTTACACGGCCACATGCATAGCATCGTCATATTACAAGTATAAGAGATGTAACTATTGAGTCTTGAACTGGATAATCTTGTTCCAGATTCCTCTTATTTGTGACATGTATCTATCCTCTTAATTATCATATCTGTGGGGGTTTTAGATGTGGCAAGTTGGCAGGTTGGGCGGGATGTGTTGGGTAGGACGTCAAAATGAGAACTTTCATAAGAATGTCCTTTAAGATCACTAGGGATTTTGCAATTAACCTTTCACAATCCCCCAATTTGCTTTATAAATGTGAAAATCTCGAAGGTTAAAAAAAACAAAAGACAATAAGGTTTAATTAAACATTGTCCTTATTATGATTAAGAAGCTAACCAACCACTAAGGGGTGTGTTTATTAGAATTTTTTTTTTGGCTACACAACATATCCCAGAGGTTAAATCCCGACCCCGCCGGGCAGGAAGACAAGCAACAAAGACAAACAAGAAAAACAAACAAACTCGATTAATCTTTGTAAAGGCATGCCTGTTTGAAGAAGGTTCAACTATTTATTATGCACAAACCAATGGTGCTTTGTGTAGGGGCGTGCATATCCAGTTAACTGGCCGGTTGGGTCGAAGCGCGAAATTGACATTTAGGAGGATCGATTGGGTTGTTTTCATATCGGGTCACCGGGTGGGCTGGTGTAAACGGAACTGGAGATCTATTATTTTACTCACATAATAAACAACAAAAACGTCAAGTTAACACAACAGATAACAAAAATAGTAACAATAAATCATCATTTAATCAATAATGTAACCAACTATTACTCCTTTTTTTTCTTAATTAAATAATCTAAGGCACCGCTTGATTAAAGAATATGATAGAAGTTGGGGGGAATTGAAATTCTGAGTTTCTTTGCCTATTTTATGGTTGGAAATCACATAAACTTTGAATCTTTCAAAATTCTATCACATTCTTTCATTTGTAGATTTCGGATTAAAAAATGTTTTTTTAAAGAATTCATTAATTTTTTCGAATTCAAACCGGTTACTAAAATGTTTTTTAGAATTCAACCCAGGTATCCGAGTCTTGCTCAATTAGTGTACGTGTACGTGTACGCAAAGATCTTGACATAAAACAATTGATACTACCGATTCCCCAGTAGTGGTGCCGAATTTGTTAACAGCTTGTCACACCGAACAGATGAATATAAAACAATAATTTCTAAACCCAATTACTCTTATACTACAAACATAGTACATGATAAGTAGAGATCGAACGAAGAGACATATTTTCAAAGATTTATTTCTTGACCTTTGAATACGAATTACAATGAGTAAAAAATGGGGGGTTTATATTTGAGATATTCACGAACTAAATACGAATAAGTAAAATAAGTATTGTAAAAAATAATAAAACTGTGATCCAGACTTGATGTCCCCTTGTTCGATTGTATCAACTAACCAAAAAATGATGTTAGTAAGCTTTGTTCCGTTCTATGTAAGTTTGTAATGAAAGTTACTAATAAGCTCTAGTCACTTTCGTTTACCAAGTTGTTCAAATGAAAATAAACTCTTAGAATTCATCGAAAGATACCATTACCGTATTATGTAAACATTCCAAACAAAGTTTAATACTTCTTAAAAGCTCGATAGTGTGAAAGCTTGTAATTTTGGTTTAATCACTTGCAAAGAATGAAAGCCCTTATATTGAATTGATATAACAATTACGGATTCGGATTCTATATATAATTTAACTTACCCGAATGGCCTATAAGAATTGAGATACACTTCAACCGTTATATGTAAAACACAACCAAAATTGTTAAATATGACATGAAACAAACATCAAGTCTTCGATTAATTGAAGAAAACAAGTGTTATCAAGACCAAATCGCAAGGTTTCTAGCCACCCATTGCTAGAGAATCAACCATAATACTAGAAATGAAATTAGTCATAAAATGCTTACGAAAATGATACAATCAAACTACAATTGTTCTCCTCTTTCTCCTTGCCTTCCTAATTGAGTTCTCTGGTGAAAGGTTATGAAGAAAAACGGTTTCATTTTGTATAAAACGTGCATGAATGTTTAGTAATCGAATTCCTTATTTTCATCAGTAATCGAATTCCTTATTTTCTTGCGCTTTCCAGGCGGGGTCCTTTAGAACACAAAAAAGGGCCCCGGGCGGGTTTCTTCTTCCGTTCAACTTGGCCCAGGCGAGTCCAGTCTGCTGCTCCATTTCTCGCTTATTTCTGTTCTCATTTTCGTCTTATTCCACTTGTTCCGTCACTCTAAGTTCACGCATTACTTTAACTCGCACCAAAATACAACATAAACCCGCAACAACTACAAATAAACAAAAACTAAATAAATTGCGACTAAGTGGACTAAAGAGGCGCTAATCGCACCTAAACTTAAACTAAAGAGACAATAAAGATGTTATAAATAGCATCTAAAATATATTTTCAAGGTGCAAATACCGCTCCATGGTATGGCGATATTGTGAATATCATAGTGCCAAAAACTCTTTCCTCCGATTGCACTCGAGCGCAACAAGCTAAGATTAAGGAGGCAAAAAGGTATGTATGAGATAATCCTTATTTGTGGAACAAGTCATTAGGAGATGTGAGCAAAAATGTGAGGTATCATCAGTTCTCTAATTTTGTCCTCATGCTCGTAAGGTGTTAGATATGAGATTGTATTGCCCTAATATTTTTCGGGATTCATATTTGCATTGCAAGACTTGTGACCGTGTTGATCGGTGGTTTGACTATTAGAAACCAAATTCCACTTACTCCCGTATGGTTTGTGAGATATTTGATGTACGGGGTATTTATTTTATGGGTTCATTTCCACCATCATTTGGGCTTTCCTATACTACATCAAAAAACGGCTTTAGGGACTACGGATGTAGTCCTGAAAAACCCATTTTGTAGTCCCGAAAAACCTATCGGGACGACTTGTAGTCTCGACAAGCGTAGTCCCCACTTCTCCGTCCCATTAGGTTAGCGGGACGACATTTTTGATTTTTAGGGACGACGCGTTGACCGGCCACGTCGACGTTTTTTGTTGGGACAATATCTTTCAGGACTACTCTATGTCCCTTGAAACTGTTCAAAAAGGTCGATTGAAATGTCTTTCGGTACTACTATCTGTCCCAAAAGATTTTTTCGAAACTTCTAAGGACAGGGCTTTCGGGACTACATGTAATCCCAAAAAGTTTTCCCCAAATGTATAGGGACAATGTTTTTGGGACTACATATTGTCGCAAAAGATTTGGACTAAACCTTTGGAGACATAGTTTTCGGGAGTACATTCTGTCCCAACAAGTTTTCTCAAAACTCTATTGGGATGCACTTTTAGGGACAATATGTAGTCCCAATAGGTCTTGTCAAATTTTTTAAAAAAATTAGGTTTTAGGGACAACATGTTGTCCCGCTATCTATTTACTTTTAGGGACTACACATAGTCCCTAGTAGTCCTGGCAATGTTTCTTTAGAATTTTTTCGGGACAACATTTAGTCCCTAAAAGTAGCAGTGAGCTAAAACGTATCGGCTTGTTTTTCGGCACTTTCCCAGGTATTTAATTACCCATTATTCCCTAATTTTGCAAACAAAACAATCAAACGTACTACAAATACCCATATATAAATTACAACAATCAATCCGTACATAAAACAATGACGTAAAATTTGTCCACAAACGATGTCCACAAACGAGATAAACTATGAAGTAAAACAATGTTCAACAGAAAGTTTTATAAAAATCGAACCCGGCAGCGACTCCTTTATACTTCGGCAGAATCTTCATCCGCTGCTTCATCCGCAGCTTCATCGTCTTCCAAAAGGGTGTTGGGGTCGATAGGATCAGGCAATGTGAGGTCAATGTTTTTATCGGCCAATTGTTCATGCAAATGTTTCATTTGTTGGTTATGCGCCTCCACAAACTTACTTAATGCAGATTTGGATACCAATGGTTCGGGAGAGGGTGAGTAGTTGCATACAGAAGAAGAAGAAGTAGTCTTCGGCAGTTTCCTACCTCGTCCAGGTTTAAAACCTCGGCTTGATCCCAAGACTTTGTCCATAATCTCATCATCGGTAAACTTCTCCTCTAAACCCTCTTGACTCGCCTTCAGCTTTACCATCTTCAGCTGTAGTCACAACATAAGGAATTAAAGTCACAATTTTCAAACAGTAACTATTGAACCTGTAAATAAACATCAAACAATAACTATTGAACCTGTAAATAAATCTAACCATTTAACCCGTGCTAATTTCAGCATAACTCGATCCAATTTTCATTTCAGCATAACCCGTGACAACATGTCGATTTTTATTGAATGAAATCTTTCCCAAGGAATGGGAGGTGGAGATTTTGAATAAATTTTGAATCTAAATAAACAATTTCAAAAACACATACATCACCGAGAACAATTTGTTTCGGGGAGGTTTGTGTCTTTGACTTGTTCATCAGATTCAAAAATTATTAAAAATCTCCATCACCCATTCCTGAGGAAAGTTTTCAATCTATAAAAATCAAAATGTTGTGATTTAAAATTTAAGATAGAAGCATGTATTTATAATTGAAAATGTGTAAATGTAGATAAGATAAGATAAGATAGAATATTGAAATGTGTAAATGTAGATAAGATAACATAGGATTCTCATGGGACAAAGGCTGTCTTTTGCAGATAAGGGGTGATTTACAATTGACAAAGGCTGTCTACGGATGTATTCTAGATAAGGGGTAGTTGCTGTATTTTATAGATAGGCAATTGTCTTATTTTCGGCTAAAAAATTAGAATGAATTACTTACGTATTTGGTTTCAAAACAAGGCTTGACCCACTTTCCCTCCTTTTGATGAGTTTTCTTGTAATGCTCGATAAGATCAGGAAATAAACCAGTGATGTCCCACTGAACACAAATTAAACAAGTTATAATAATATTGATATATATTAAACAATAAGGTTAGGAAATAAACCAATCACAACTTACCTCCTCGTGTCTGCTAGCGGCGTATGATTTACTCCCTTGAGTTGAACACTCTTGCACCTTCGCTCTGTTAGCCTTGTTCTTTTCAGAACTGGCCACATGCTTCTGTGAAGTGAAATGATCACATAACTCGTGCCATTGGGTCAAAGACTTGCCCGGCGGAGGAAAGTTCCTTATCTTCTCTGGCTGCTCATACCCACCACGTCTCACAAACACTTCATCCTTAAATTTGTTTTTTCGGTTTCTGTATTGGCCTTTTAACTGAAGTTCCATGCCTGCCATAATTTGTTTAGCATTTGGGGCCGACAAATGTGGCCTCATATCAAAGTACGTTTACAATTCAAAAAATTAAGTTAGTAATGACTAATGCTTATAATTTTAACAGATAGAGTATAATTAAGAATAAAACACTACATATATAGTTCCCTTGTCCTGATCAGGTACCAAATCCCACGAGTCGTAACAGAATGGAACTGATTTTTCAATCTTGTTCCCAATCAAGCCCGTGAAATGTCGACGATTTGGACCTGTTGGCTTAGTAGTCCTTTGATCATTAAGGTCAAAGGCGATGGGTAGCTTTTCCTTCCCACCTTCCTCGAATTGTTTTATGGAGTGCAGCGTCAGAACCTTTCTTTCTTCCCTGAGAATCTGGAAATGAAAACTCAAATGCAGATATTAACAATACAGTTGTGCAATCGAATAAAAGTTAAAGTAAAATATAACACACACAATCTATTCAGGTGTAATTGCTTACTCTTTACTACGGGGTGAGGCTGCCATGTGTCATCATCTGGGGGATCCTCCTAACAACCACTCCATCGTCTCTAACAACCATTGCCATCCTCTGCATTATAACACATATATACGTAGTGTAACTGACTCTTAATCTAGGCAATTACAAACAGACTCGGAAAGTGGACATAATTGTAACAAGTTGATAACAAGTAAAGTTCATAAATAGAAAATACAAGTACCTACAAAATAATGTTCAAAATAACAAAATACAAGTACCCAAACATAACCGACAACAGCTAAACATAATGCTAAAAACAAATAAAATTTCATATTAATCTGAATCCCCATCCTCTTCATCACTACTAATAAGATGAACAACATCATATTCAACATCATCATCAATAAAGTCTTCATCATTGAGGTGAAGAGGAGGAATAAAAAAAATTCAGTTGATGGACCGGCTCCGGTCAACCTAGAATATTCCAAATCTTCTAGATTAGCTGTCAATTCAACATCAGATGAGTAGCTGTCATGAACAACATCTGCATCTACAATGACGTCCTTATCCCAAATCTTTCGATTATTGACATCTTGGACAACCTTCCAATGATGTGATCTAGAAGGGTCTTCAATGTAAAAGACTTGTCTTGCTTGTGTAGCAAGAATGTACTGGTTATCCTTTCATCTCGCGTACATATACTAGTTATGTTATTTGTAGTAACACAAAGTGAGGTGCTGCAAGTGTTATTGGTTTTAAACCATTTACATCTGAATAAGACAACTTTTTGATGAGTCAAATAATTAAGTTCAACAATTTCTTCTAAGATACCATAATACATAGTTCCATTCTCCCCTGGTGTTGAAACTCCACTGTTTTGAGTTAATAGGCGTTTATCGCGGCTGTGAACCACGAACTTCACACCGTTAACGCTACAAGAGGTGTAACAGGTTGCATGATCTTTCGGTTCACTTGCCAAAGCTAATAGTTCAAGACTACACTCAGGTGGATTCTTGGTATATAGATAAGAGATCTATGAAAGAGAAAGTTAACGTCAGGTGGATTCTTGGTAACCGATAGATCGAGAAAACTGTTTTTGTAAACTACATATACAGTTTACCTTGTCGCGAAACCATGGAGAAAATTTTGTTGGTAAATCTTTCTCGAGCATGGCAAGACAGCATTCTCTGTACTTCATATTCATGATATTAGTATAATGAGGAAATATGTAATTTACATAAAAGAGTGTTAAGATGTAAAGAGCGTACGTCCTGTATTGGTTGACTTCAGGACTGTTGTCGAGAATATACCATACAAGCTTCTGTTTTAATGCTGGATCCAACTGTTTTCCTACACACTTACTTTTTGGAGTACAAGCTGCTCGGAAAACTTCCAACTCGGATGTTAGAGGTGGACCCTCATCATTTTTGTCTGGACGATTAAATTTTGTAGGAATATTTCGAAGATAATGTGAACAAAATGTTAACGCCTCTTCCGCGATATAAGCCTCTGCTATACAACCTTTAGGCCTAGCTGTATTTCGGACATAACCTTTTAACTTTTTCATATATCGTTCAAAGGGATACATCCACCTCATGTGCACAGGCCCACCTAGAATAGCCTCTGCTGGTAAATGTATGACCAAATGAATCATTATGTCAAAAAAGGTTGGAGGATATATTCGAAATTGCACAATATTTTGATCAATTGATCTTCAGCTATCAACATGTCAGACTCCTTTATACTTCGAGCACAAATCTGCTTAAAGAACGAATTGAGCTCAATTATTGGTGTTGCAATGCTCGTGTCCAAGAAAGCTTGAGCTGCAACAGGAAGCAAGCGTTGCATCATGATATGGCAGTCATGAGACTTCATGCCGATTATATTGTCCAACTTATCGGTTACTTTTGGCTTAAAGTTTGATCCAAATCCATGAGGTAATTTAATACCTTTTATGAATTCACAAAACTTTTGTCTCTTGGCAGGGGTAAGAGAGTACACCGCATGAGGCTTTAATAATTTCCCGTTCTTGTTCTTCGTGAGCCAAAACTCCTCTCGGATATTCAACTGTTGTAAGTCTAGCCTTGCCTTGTTCGTGTCTTTGGACTTGTCATCCATTAACAATGTACACAACTCACTCTCGAGTACATTTGTTTCTATATGCATGACATCCAAGTTGTGTTTTAGAGTAAGACTTGACCAATAAGGAAGCTGATAGAAAATGGATACTTTTCTCCAATTCCTTTCTACGAGTGGATCACGTGGTCTCTTCACAGCCCCGTAACTCGGATGTTTACCCGGAATTCGTGAAGGTAAAACAACAAGCTGTTCCATTATTCTAGCCTCAGTGAGTTTTTTAGGTTTTGGTGTTTTTTCGATCTTTCCATTGAAGGTCTTATCATTCCTCCATCGATGTTTCATGGGCAGGAATCTTCTATGACCAACATACGCGGTTTTCCCATTAACACGAGTAGATGGAGTCTCATCATTACATGTAGGGCAGGATAAGTAGCCTTGACCACTCCAGCCAGATAAACTGCTACGGGCGGGAAAATCACTAACAGTCCATAGGAGCATTGCTCTCATTGAGAACTCAGTGTTTGTAGCAACGTCTAACGTCTTGACTCCTGGCTTATTCCATAAATCCTGCAACTCTTTAATGAGAGGCTGCAAGTAAACATCCATGTCCTTACCGGGAGATTTTGGGCCAGGAATTAAACATGTCAACATGAATGAAGACTCTTTCATACATATACATGGAGAAGTATTGTATGTTTTCAAGATTACTGGCCACATACTGTAAGACTGACTCAAGTTTCCAAAAGGATTGAAACCGTCAGCAACCAAACCTAGTCGCACGTTTCTATGTTCTTTTGGAAAATCTGCATTGTTCTTCTCAAACTCTTTCCATGCCTTACCATCAACTGGGTGACCCATCTTACCATCTTCGGTACATTTTCCAGTAGAATGCCATGTCATATGCTTTGCAGTGTGTATGGATCCATACAAACGCTTTAGTCTAGGAGTCAAAAGGAAGTAACGTAACACCTTGTTAGGAACTTTCTTTCCCGTGGTGTCTGCATTTTTCCATCTACTCGCTTTGCAAGTTGGACAGACTTCCTCACTCAAGTTTTCCTCCCAATACAAACAACAATCGTTAATGCAAGCATCGATGGATTCATATCCCAACCCAACTTTCTTCATTGACTTCTTAGCTTCATAGTATGTCTTGGGTATTTTGGCTCCTGTCGGGAAACATTGTAGGAGATACTCCATTGTGTCGTTGTATGAACTATCAGTCCACTTATGCAAGGCCTTAATATGCGAAAACTTTGCCAAAAAGTCCAGTGAAGACATCCAAGTACAACCTGGGAACAACTCTTCATTCGCCATTTCAAACAGCCCTTCAATGTCGTTTTTTGTTGGACCCGCAACTTCGGTTGGCGCATTACTTGTCGAAGGAGTATTTGTGTTCTGTTCAGTGTCGTGTTCAGTGTCGTTTTCAGTGTGTGTGTCTGTGTCGGGTTCTGGTAGTATGTAATTGTTCTGTCTACGAACATCGTTGAGGACATTGATCATGTCATTTGTGTCATCTACTATTGGCGGAGGAATAATAACCGGTTCACCGTGATGTACCCAAGTAGGATAACCCCTGCTAAACCCGTTATTATGTATGTGATGCTTGATATTAAGAGGTGTAAGCTTTTCCCTGTTCCAACATAACCGACATGGGCAACAACATAACCCTCTGTCGTTTATGTGTGCTTTACACCTCTCATAGAAATCGTTAAGACCACGATTAAACTCTTTTGAATTGCGGTTTAAACCGGGTCTAGTCCAATCCTTATCAATCAACATAATTTATTGGGTGGGGGTGTGCTATTGATTGTTGTGGGTTTTTTTTTGGGTGGGGGTGTGCTACTACAATCAAAGCAAAAAACGTGCGATTATTAAACGTGCGAATGTAGGCCCGATAGTTAATATTAATATATACTATTTATAAGCTAATTAGAAAGTACCAATTAACCAACGTTAATTCTATATCACTTTCAGTCCCTAAAGCAAACAAATTCAACATCACTTTCAGTACAAATTAACGTTTATTCTATACACTTTCAGTACCAATTAAGCATCCGTTTTTATCAGCATACAAATTCAGTCCCTAAAGCAAACAAATTCAGCATCACTTTCAGTACAAATTAACGTTTATTCTATACACTTTCAGTACCAATTAAGCATCACTTTTTATCAGCATACAAATTCAGTCCCTAAAGCAAACAAGTTTTACTCTAAAATTAACCATCAGTTTTACTCTAAAATTAACCATCAGTTTTACTCTAAAATTAACCATCAGTCAAATTAAGCATACAAGTTTTTACAAACAAATTCAGGAAACAATGATTCAGGAAACATTTACAAACAATAAATACTTAAAGATTTTTGTTTTGAAAATAATGTTGTGAAACTTAAAGATTTACAAACAAATTCAGGAAACAATGATTCAGGAAACAAATTCAGGAAACTTACAAGTCTCCAAATCGATACACCCCGTTCTCCAAATCGTTCTCCAAATCGATAGACCCCCGTTCTCCAAATCGTTCTCCAAGTCGGTGTTTGATTATTTTGTGGTGAAGATTTGTGGTGAAGATTTCAGGTAGGTGAAGATTTCAGGTGAAGATTTGGGTGAGTGACTGTGTGTGTGTTGGTGAAAATTTTTAATTTTGGTGAAAATTTTGGTGGAAGGTGAAATAAATGGCGGGTCTTAATTAATTTTGTGAAAAATTTAGAATGAAAGTTATAGGGACAATATACAGTCCCTAAAACATATGGCTTTATTTATGGTGATAGCTTCATAATGGATGTTATAGGGACTACTACTAGACCTATAGGGACAACATTCAGTCCCTAAAGCTTTATTTGTGGCTTACTATTGAATTATCTCCATACTGTGTATAAAGTAGGTGTGTCATAATGGAGTAGGTGTGTCATAATGGAGTCTTATCTCCGAGAAAGTATACAGTATGTGCAGAATCTCATAATGAAGTCTTATTTTCATAATGTGTATAAAGTAGGTGTGTCATAATGGAGTAGGTGTGTCATAATGGAGTCTTATCTCTGAGAAAGTATACACTATGTGCAGAATAGATGTGTGGCTCATAATGGAGTCTTATCTTCCATATTTGTGTATATAAGGCATGCTAGTTGTATTCAAATGCGTAGAACAACAACACAACAAACATATGTGGAACTTGAGAAGGATCGTTGAGTTGAGAGATTCGGTTCAATCGATAGTCTGAGTTTGTATTTCTTAAGGGCAAAGGATGTTGACCTCAGGCTTGCACGAATGATTGAAAAGGTGAGTGCTAGGTTAACTAGCAACATTGACGAATACAATGCCTTTATTCAAGAACTCCAAGCTTCTTCTGGTTGGGTTTATAATAAGGATAAGTCAATTGAGTATTTGCAAGAGGTAATAGAAAGAGACGGTGAATTGCTAGTTAGGTTGCAGGACCTTGAAACGGAGGTACATGAGAGTGCTGATAAGAAGCTACTTTTCATCGAAAAGTTGAAGGGGAATGTGCCCTTTTAACGACCACGTCTTGCAGTGTGTTTACCTACTTTTTTAAGGTGTGTTATGTGTGCCCGAATAAAAATGTGTATGTCAACACATTAAGTGTATGTGTGTTTATCTCCCTTTTTAAGTTGTGTTTATGGCTGCACCATTGGCATTTGTTCTAAATGCATTATTATAAATGGTTTATGCATTGTATCTTCATGTATTTGATTTAATGTGATTTAAGTTGTAGTGTGTTTACCTACGTTGTTTTAAGGTGTGTTTATTGCCATACATATCCATAAACATAAGAACTTTTATTAAAATAAAAGACAAAAACATAAACCGTTACATCCTAAAATGGTTAAAACATGGAAATCGGGCATCCCCTCAATCTCCTTTATTCTAGCACATTTAACCTAACTAACTACTACTACACACGAAGATTGTCCATTTCATTTAAAAGCTCATGAAGTATTGCAGCTGACTCACACGGGTGGTCATCGGGATTCTTCTCCATGGCTTGTCTTGCCTCCATTGCCTTTATCTTCAACTTTAACAGCTTGCAGTTTGAGCACTTTTTGTTTTTCGGAGTAAGTGTAGCTCTAGAGGATCCTGAAGAAGAACTTGCACACGAAGATGAATCTGAAGGTGTTGTATTTCTCGGAAAAGAACTTAGGTTTTAAAAATTGACCTCATCCTTCCAAGCAAAATATCCACACGCGTAGTCTTTTTCAAAAGACAGTAAACCATTAAAATAATTATAAAGAATGTCATTTTAAAAGATAAATTAATTATATACGGCATATATAAAAAAAAAGTTGTTTGATGACCTTTCAATCGGGACACGCATAGTAAAGTCTACCAAAGCTTCCTTGTCGATGTGATCGTCTCACCACTACATATCCACCTCCACATGAGCACTCCATTTGGATAAGAATTGGATGTGGTGGTGGTGATGTATATAAAGATAAAATTTTTGGGACTACATTTTAGGGTTTTTAGGGACTACATGTTGTCCCATAAAGTATTTAGACATGTCATTTTTTGGTCATAACCTTTTCGGGACTACATATGTAGTCCCCTAAAAATTCAGTTTAGGTGGCAACTTTTCCCTCCATTTTTTCACTAAGCTTACATTTTTAGGGACAACATTTGTTGTCCCTAAAGCTTTGTCGAATTTATGTTCGTCCCGTAAGATTTGATTATCGGGACAAACACGTAGTCCCGCCAAAATTTTGAACCCAACACTTTTATCGGGACAACGATGTCGTCCCGTTAAGTTTGAGGGCCAATTTTTCCCTCCAACTTGTTTTCGTCATGTTTTTTTAGAGACTACTTGTAGTCCCGATAAATAAGTAGCCAAAATCAAACAAACATAAGACTCCTGTTTTGTCATCTAGTGAAGTTTTAGGGACAACGTGTGTAGTCCCTAAAGCTTTGTTTAATTTAATGGTTGTCCCGTAATAGTGGTTTATCGGGACAGATTGGTAGTCCCCTGAAGTTTTGTACTCCAAAACATTGATCGGGACAGCTTTGTAGTCCCTTAAAGTTTGAGCGCCAAGTTTTCCCTCCAACTTTTTTTCGTTATGGTTTTTTAGGGACGACATGTAGTCCCTATAACTAGTAGTCAAAATTAAAGAAAACATAAGACTCATGTTTTGTCACGTAGTGAAGTTTTCGGGACTACATGTTGTCCCGATAAATGATGGCGTTGTCCCTACAGGTTTTGGTCAAACTTTTGGAAAAAAAAACTCAATTTTTGTCGTTTAGTGGACTTTTCGGGACGGATTTTCGTAGTCTCGAAAACGTTTTGTCCCGAAAGCCGTTTTTTGGTGTAGTTATACATTCTTCTAGTCGTTGATAATGTGTCCAAGTGGGTGGAAGTTAAGGCTACAAGAACTGATGATCAAAAGTTGATTTTGTCCGGGCTAACATATTCACTCAAAATGGAATGCCTAAAGCCATCATTAGTGATCGAGGAACACATTTTTGCAATCGCACGTTGGAAGTTGTACTCAAGAAATACGAGGTGACATATTGGAAATCTACAACCTATCACCCCAAACGAATGGTCAAGCCAAAACATGTAATTGGAATCAAAGGAATTTTGGAGAAGACGGTGAATCTCAATCGAAAAGATTGGAGTGTACGGTTAGAAGATGCATTGTGGACATATCAGACTGTCTACAAAATACTTATGTGTATGTCACCGTATCGAATTGTTTATGGAAAAACGTGCAAATTTCTGGTAAAGTTGGAACATCGTGCATATTGGCAGTAGAATGTTTCAAAATGGATTTGGATGAAGCAGGAAGACAAAGGAAGTTGGATATTCAAGAATTTGAAGAAATACGAAATGATGCGTGCGAAAACGAGATGATTTAAAAGAAAAGACCAAGGCTAACCATTACAAGATGATTTCGTGAAAGGTATTTGAAAAAGGTCAAAAGCTACTTTTAAATCATTCTCATTTTAAAGTGATTTCGGGAAAGTTAATGTCCCGTTAGTTGGGACCATTTGTTGTTAATGACGTGTTTGAACATGGCGCCATGAAAATCATGAGCGAGAAAACCAGAAAGTTATTTTAAGGTGAATGACATAGATTGAAGCCTTATTATGAAGGTTTCGAGGTAAAGGTTGAAGATGGAGAGGTCGTTGAGAAACCCGATTACCTAAACTAGCAAAGATTCAAACGGGTAAATTTGAGCCAACGACGTAAAAAACAGGCGACTACTCGGAAGACAACTCGAGCACGTTTTCCCTTTATTTTTTAAGTATTTGAGCCTTTCGAGTTTTTATTTTCCGTAGTCGTTCGTTTAAAAAAAAGAACTTATGGGAATGGCAGGTTTGGGTCCAAGTAGAAAAAACACCCGCCCAGGCTGAGGGCCATGATATTATTTGCTATATGTTTATTTGTTTAGTAGACTAGTTTTATATTGCATGAGCACGTATAGGGGACCTATGTGATAAATAAAAGAGTACTTAAATAAAAGATAGATTGAAAATACGAAATGTGATCGGTGCATGCCAATTTCAATAATAGATAGGCCTGTTTGACCATCTAGACCCTGTCCAGCGGTAGGGGTTAGTGAGCGCTGGGAGACCAATTTCAATAATTTTGTCTATACAGATAGGGGATATGTACATGCCTTCGCACATGGCGAGTATTTTCCCAGGGTTGCTTGGATATGGAGTTTACTACATTATTCTTCATCCATAACGACATATATGGAGATCACCTAGTATTCTCCATAAGCAGTCGTGGTGGTGCGTTTTTTCTGAATTGTCATATGGTCTACTTTTGGAGGTACCGGGTCAGCCCAAAAGACATTCGGATTAACCCCACATGTAGAGGAGTCAAAACCAGGTTTGGTCAAACCATTCCAAACCGGTTTGGGCAAAAACATGGTCGGGTTCTAATCGGTTTTGGTTGGGTGTGGGGTAAACCCGGTTTGGGGTTGGGTCCAAACCGGTTCGGGTTGAAAACCCGGTTTTGATTATTTAATAAAAAAATAAATTGTAACTTGCAAAAACAAGTTAAAATTCGACTTTTTTTAAACAATCTTGACACACATCATACATAAACGTTGTATTCTACTAAAAAAAGCTTGAAACACATCTTTAAAGCTTAATATTTCGATAATTATTAAACAAAATGTGCGAAAAAGTACTATTTTTTATATGAAATGTAACTAAAAACATTGGAAAAAAAACGTAACTTGAAAAAACACGTTAAACTTCAACTTTTATTAAACGAACTTGTAGCACATCATACCTAAACGTTATCTTCTACTAAAAAAAACTTGAAATACATCTTCATAACCTTAATATTACGATAATTGGAATAAAAATGTTCGAAACAAAAAATACTATTTTTAATATGAAATGTAACTAATAACATTGGAAATTTGAAATTGATTTCTTCATTCTTAATCTTCGTTTACTTCAATTAAGTCATCTTCAACGGGTTCATATTCAGAGCTAGATGCTCGAGAAGCTTCATCGAAAGCGATTTCTTCATCGGAAAGTGATATTGCAACTCCTTGTTTCCCCTTGATATCGAGTACTTCGCCTTCATATTCTAGTTCGCCTTCAAGATTTTGGTGGTCTTGTGTACGTTCGGCCGCTCCTAAGTAATCCTTCAAGCAAATGCACATCTCCAATGCCTCCGGTGTGAGTCTTGTTCTTCGTAAAGATAATACCCTACCACTAAGAGAAAAAGCGGATTCCGAAGCTACCGAAGAAGCTTGGACGGTTAGTAGATCTTTGGCCATGGCAGCTAGAACGGGAAATTGAGATTCCCGTGCTCTCCACCAAGCCAAAACCTCAAAGTTGGAGAATTCTTCAATTCCTATAGTGGCTAAAAAATCGGTTCCCGTATACCTCCCATATTCGGTATTTGTTTGGTCATCCCCATCACCCCTAGCACGTTTAAGTGTTTCTCGTTTTAAATTGTTAAAAAGTCAATTTCCGGGTCCGTGCTAGTATAGTTTTCATAGGTCGACGCCAAATTGATTCACCCACATTTGATGGGGGTTTTATACTTGATAAAATAAACCCCAAAAAACCATTTAAATGATTTATCAAATTCGGCTATGGCGTCATCGGCATATAATGGGTCAATAACGATATCCAATTTTGTGAAGATTTTTCGCATTAAATGTTCCACCCCAATTTTGTTCAAACACGGGTTTAATCCGGCGGAAACGGTAATTAAAGGTGACATTGTAGAAAAATATTTTCTCATTTTTTCTTTGATGGTCGTTTCCATTTGAAAATACAATCCACCTTGACGTTCGAAATCGTCCAACTTTGTAACCATAAAACCAATTTGTTTAAGGACTAAATGACTAGTGGGATAATAAACACCCGATAATAAAGTTGTTGCGGTTTTAAAAACTTTGAGGAATTGGCTTAGTTTTTGAATAATATCCCAATTTTCAAGCGGAAATGGTGTAACCCGATATTTAGGCACTAATTCGGCATGATAATTGTCACACCCCGCTCAGGCGAAAACCCGAGGTGTGGGAGTATCAGTAATATCATAGTTTAAGGTTACAATAAAATAAATAACAAAGGAATCATCGAATAAATATAAGTTTCGAAATACATGAGTTTACATAAATCCGAAATAAATACGATACAAAAGACAACCTATGGATCCTAGCGGAACTAACACAAACAAAACAAGTTCCAAATAAAGATCCAAGTATCATATAGCAAGCATCATCAAGTAACCTCAAATCCCTGAAAAGCGTTAAAAACACGACGTCAACATAAAGTTGGTGGGTTATTCGCATTCTTAATAAAACATTAGTATAAAAGGTTTTGACCCATAATTGAAAAAATGTTTATAAAATCATAAGAAAATTGTATATATCTTGATTTATAACAACTAGAACCATGCATAAACCATAGCATAGTAAATACACCTGAACCTAACAAACAAGGCAACAACCCCTACCCTAGTGCGTTAAACTAAGGTCATTCTCGAATAACTACGGTAATTACATCGACTCATAGGGACCGTACACCGACAAAATCCCATATAAGCGATAAGGGTTTGTTAGACCCATATAGATCTATATATATAACCGATGGCTCAAATAGAGTTGACAGGCGTGTATACGAGGTCTTATACTACCACTAAGGCCATATAAGTAATGTAACGTTAAAACTAAGGCATCATAATCTAATCCATATAAACAAGATATATTAAAGTTAGAGTAACGCTAATCATGCCCAATAATAAAGCGGTAAAAAGGGCAACGAATAACTCACGAATAAGCGTAAAAGTGCAAAAGCGTCGGGTAACTAAAGTCGGGAGAACAAAGCTCCACCGCCTAAGTGCCCTAGCATAAGACATAGAAGGTCTAAGTATCTATAACGTAGTATGGTTTAGCCTTATTTAAGTAATGTTGTATTATATATTATAATTAAAAAGTGTTCGAAAGATTAATATATCGAGTTAAAGTTGTTGAATAAAAGATAGCGATATTTCATGTCAAGGTGACGAGTAAAAATGTATTTGATACTTCGAGTCAATAATGACTACTAGAAGATATCGATTGTTTATGTCTATAAAGACGATTAGAAATGAGTGATATTCCGAGCCGAAAATGACTAACAAGAATATCGGTTGAAAGGAATATTGGTATCACGTTTAGTCAAAGTCAACCAAAGGCAACATCGAAAGATAGTTGACTTGGTCAAAGTCAACGATTTCAAAGGGAAGTCAAAGTCAACATAAAAGTCAAACTTTAACATTTTAAGAGTTTTAAAAACATAAGAGTTTACAAATTTAAAGTAAAATAGTTTTGAAAATGATTTTAAAAGAGTTTATCAAAAATACGTCGTTTTAGATTACGATCGTATTTTGAAGAAAAAGTGTATTTTATCTAAAATATAAGTTTAATAAACGTTATAATAATAAGTATTAAGTTTACGATTGCGATTACGTCATTTGAGTCCAAAGATGTTTATTTGCTAAAAGTTCCTGTTTCTATATATATTATATACTTATAAACGTTTTAGCCGTTAAAAATGTCAATTTTCATGTGATGTGTATTTTATAACATAAAATTATTTAAAGTTTAGAAAAGGATTTTACCAAAGTAGATTAACACACAATACAGGCAATGTACCTGATCGTACGATAATATAGAATTCAGTAAGTCCGGATTGAACTCATGGAACGTGTATTTATATTCGTTATCTTAAATTATATAATTAAACTAATAAAGCAAGTAAATATGGGGGACGTTTTAGTTATGTGAGAACATATTTCAGAAAAACAAATAACTAAATTAAAATAGCAATTGATTTAACTAAGTGGAATTGCGGATGAAAAGCTGTATCGAAAAGAATTTTAGATTTAATCAGATATTAAAAAGCAGTGATTACTTGGAATTACGTTTCACTTGGATCATGAATAATAAGAATATGCTTGATTGGTTTAACTGTGATTTCTATGATAATTAGACTTCCTATTAGAGTTGTCTAATCCTACAATTTTAGAGAAAGATCAAACTACTAATCGTACATCAAGAGTCATCTTAGATTATCCACTCTAAATTGTGCTTTAATTTCACTATTATTAACAATTTAATCTGTCGACTACAAATTAACAAAAGTCTCAATTATTCAATTTTGATATAATTGTCATGTTCATTCAATTCATTAAATTACTAATATCTTAGCCTATCTCAATTAAGTCTCAAGCTACAATTATCTAATAAATTATATAATCGTAAATAACTAATAAACTTATAAGAACGCTAGTTATGATATAGATTCATCAATCACGCTAAGTAGTAAATTTAATGACTTTGAATAAACATGGATCCCGATTAAACGTAAACAATAACGGTAAAACCAATTAGTTCAAACATAAACTTAATTAAACATAAATCCAAGTTCAACAATCCAAGCAATCACTTAAGGAGTTTAGCTCATGTTGGATTGTAACAAAATAGCATAAGAATTCTTAAACAAAAACATTGTATCAAGAAAAATATGAATAAAGTGCAAACCAATACTAGCAAACTTCAAAGACGATTAAAAGACTTTAATCGAAGCTTCCAATGTGATCAAAGGCTTCCAGGACTCTCCTTGCAGCTCTCCAGGTCGAAGTTGGGGTGAAAATATGGAATAAGATGTCTCCAACTCGAACCCTAGAAGCCCTTTAAATAGAGTCTGATCCGTCTGATTTAGCCGGCGGCTGGCTGAATTCAGCCGGCGGCTGGAATACACGGGTGAAAAAGTTGCTTCGCGGCACGTTTAAGAACATTTGTGGAAATTTAATCCAGCCGCCGGCTAAGGAATTTTAGCCGCCGGCTGGTTCTTCAGATTTTTACCAATCTTGCTCGTTTGTATCCGTTTTAAGCCGGTTTCAGCTCCTTTTCGCTCCATGATCCAAATGTAACTCTAATATGCAATTATAACTGAAAACATACCAGATCATAACAAAAGTTGCAGAAAACTAGAGTAGAAATGAGAAATATGATTAACAAAATATCGATTATTTTAAGCATATCAAATTCCCCACACTTGAATCTTACTTGTCCTCAAGTAAACTATCAGATTTAGAACAAAACAATCATCTTCAATAAAAATAAAATACCCAACGAGTCAAGTAAATTACAAAAAATTTATTTACGAAGATGAATTTAACAATTACCAAGCCAAAATTTAAATGCATAACTAAACATCTCACGATTTGGGAAGTATAACACTCAATCACTCAAAAAGCTAATCTAAGTGTAATATGTATGTGAAATCGCTCAAAGCTCAGTCATGACAAGTATTCTATCATAGGCTTGATAACGATACGCTTCTCCACCAATAGAGTCTAAGTAACTAGTTCAGAGGACTTATGGTCATATCAATGGGCGATGGATAAAATGATGGAAAAAAATGAAATGAAAGTGGATTATAATGAATGATATGAAACAAATAAATTCCAATTAGTCTACAAATCCAAATATTTTAGTCAAAAAGCCTATTACTTTCAAAACTCGATTGATTATCCCTAATGGCTCATTCTGATGAAACTCCAAAGACCAAATTTCGCCTTAATTCTTCAACGGTTCGATTGAGAATTTTATTTCTCGCAAAGTTCGTTAAATTACTTCAACAATTATTGGTTACCTAGTACGGTCTTTAATAAATATATATTTTTTTATTTTTTATTTTTTTTTATATTAAAGACACCGCTCAAAAGATCCATCAAAATTATGAATAACTCTTAATACTTACATCCACATGTGACTTCCTTCGTGAATTCAAGTAAATTAAACAACTCCATGCCATCATATATAACAATTCGTCTAATAATCAACCAAGTTATGAAAGAGGAAAATTTTAAACAAAAATATCTGGATTAAACGACTTAAACATTTAGGCTCAATTTATGGAATATGTATCTGGAAAAGGTGATAAAAGAAAAAGGTCTAGTGCAAATATGGTATCTAAACGTCAAAAACACTAAAAATGAGTGCTCGATAGGTAGTGTGAGTCAAATAACCAGTGTAGCTACTGACTATAAGAAACGAATAGGCCAATCAACGGTTTAACAATCCTAATTCTTTTGCCTCTTTCCTAGTTACTAATAAGTAAAACTTATGCTCATTCATAGCCTCGAAGCGTATATAGTGTCAAGTTCTAAAGTCTACAAGTCACCGGCACACTCATAAAATTGAAGATAAAAGCATATAAAATGTATGCTATAATGGCTCAAATCCTCACAAATATGTAATGGGTAGGTGTGCCTAGTTATGCAACTAGTTAAAACTAATTACGAGAAACGTGTCAAATTTTTTTAAATTTTCACACAAAATGTTCCTAAGGACAAATAGATTCCTTTCCTAACCCCTTCCCCACACTTAAACAATACAATGCCCTCATTGTAAAAAATATCAGCGAATAAGTGTAAAAAGAAAAGGAGAAAGGAAGAAAAAGAACTCCCCCATTTAGATGTCGAGATTCTGTGAAAGGAGACAGCAGTGGAAAGAATGTATGGTTGTAAAAGCATAACATCCTCAAAAAATCTGCGTGGCTCTCCATTGAAAATTTGAAATTTCGGCATTACTTCCACTAAAATCAGTGATATTCTAGAATGGGAAAACACATGCACAAAATTATTAAGCACCATGAATAGAAAAGTACATAAGAAATCCATTATACAAATTCAAACAATCCATAACGATAAAAGAAAAACAGTTCACTCAAATAAACCAACAATACATCAAAACCATATCATCACATATCATCATCCCAAAGTGGCCAGTATGGCCTCTGACGCTCCTGTATGGCTCGTTGCTCCTCTTCGTCCTGCTGGCGCTGAGCCTCAGTAGGAGGAGAGTAGTGTGGAGCGGACCAAAGATGGTGATGATCAGAAAATGTCGAGGAGGAGGGCATGTCCTGGTCCACACACTTGTCATCGCTAAAAGTATGATAGGACCCGTCGTACGCCTGATAATTAATACCCGCCCGCTGATGGTACTGGTACAACATCTCGTCCTGATAGCGATTCCGACTTTCAAACTCGATCTGCAAATACCCAACATGATTACTGACCATGCTGATGTTGGAGTTGAGATCGTAGTAACGATCCTCCATACGGTCAACGAAAGTGTCGAACCGAGATGACATCTGCCCCATGCTAGATGTCAGTGCAGCAATCTGAGTGTTTAAATCCATCTCCTGGACCGGTGGAATGTCCTCATCATCCGGTTCCTCTACAACTCTACTACTACTCGCTCCACTTGCCCGTTTGATTTTTGCCCAACGATAAGTCACATGGTGCCCTGGTGCTGTAAACCTGACCACTATACCTGCTGATTTAAACCAAGCGGAACCTAAGAGGCGCATCCCTGGTGTTAAGGTAGTACAACGATCAACTCCCGCGCCACGGAATTTCAAATGATTACCAATAACGGTGACAAAGTGACCTCCTCTAATAACACTGCCAGGTCGTGCGCCCTTGAGTATCTGAGTCATCCAACGGGCTATAATATACGGGACATTGACGACCCGTTTTTGCACAATGCAACCCAAATAAAACAGCTCCTCCTTGTGGCACTTCTCAATCCCAAACTTGCGGCCAATAACAAACAAGCAAACCATGGCAAAAATGGCCCGAACCTTAGGGTCACGAATCTGAGTATACGATGGCGCACGTTCGCTGGTTAAAACTCCGTTAGCTATCATGGACCACATGGCTGCGTTCTCTGAATAATCGAGAGTTTTAATCCCGGATACCATGAAGTCATCAAAATCAGGGTGTGCCAAATCGGCCTCATCAAATAACCCAAGAGCTTCCCCAAATTCTTTCAGCGTCAAATTTCTAAACTCACCCCCTAATAGAAACGAAACTGTCTTGGCGTTTAGATCGGGGTCGGCATGATTGAATGCGAAAGAACTGTAAAACTCATAAGTGGCCTCGATATAGATTGGTTCGTTGATGGAAAATAACCAGTCCCAAGCTCTACATGTAAATGTCCCAAAATTGACTTCTAACATATCCTCAAGTTCGGCAGCTCCAGATTCAAAACGTGTATCATGTGCAATTACCTCGTTCAAAAACTCCCAATCAATACCGGAAGGGGCATAAACCGGGTACTTCTGCATGGTGGTCAATTTGGTTTGAATTTCTGCCTGCCTCTGTTAATTAATGCCACGCGTAATTGGTACTCGCAGGTAAGGGTGATTAACATCAAAATGTGGGACGTGAGGTGGGATCTCAAGTTGAGCATTTTCGTCGGCCATATTCTGCATAAAACAAATCAAAACAACCATATTAGTAAGATAGAACAACGTGGAAAAATAGAAATTCGCAAAAACAGGTCGAAACAAAAAACATTTTTTTCCAAACATAACTATTTGGCCGTTGGTTGGGCTATTTCAGCCGCCGGCTGAAAAGGAACCGCCGGCTGGCTAAAAACAGCCGCCGGCTAAATTCCACAGACAGCACCGTTTTTTCTGTTAATCGTTCGAAACTGTTGTAAATAGGACCACTACCAAACCACATAATGTAATCCACGAATTGTACAAGTAAATTCTGTTGTTTTACTAAACCACATCATGAATCTAACAATCCCAATTCAAAGGTTCAACAACTAAATCCTAAAAAGAAATCAATTGTCCACCCAAACTTCACTTAAACATACGATTTTTCGTCAATTAAAACATGGAAATTTGAAAATAACACTCAATTTAACCATCAATTAGTAGCAAAGATTAAACCTATTAACTAATTATAGCAATACTAAGTTACAAATTTCTAGCAAAAACCCCAATTTTTTTCAATTTACTTCTAGACAAAATTAAACCATGGAAATCGAAAATTGAACAAGGCCTAAGCATACAAATCATCTAAGGAGTGAATCCTAGCAATTAATTGTAAAATTAAGCCATAACAATTTCGGATTTGAAAACCCCCCAATTTGTGTTCTTCATGAAAAATCAAAGAAAAACAATAAAGAGGAGTATAGAAATCATACCTTGGTGCTTGAATTAGAAATAGAAGTGAAAAATTGAAGAAAATTGACAAAAAAATCCGAACGTTATGGTCTCAGCCGCCGGTTGTAGGTGTGAAGATATGTAACATCCCGGTTTTTCGGAAATTAAAATATTTCGTAAGTATTTATTTAGTTATAATATAAATGTTTTATATTTATGTTATTTGAGAAGTTTTATAAGTAAAGGACTAGAATTGTAAGAAAGATAGTTGATTTTAGTTAGAAAGGACTTAATTAGTTAATAATTCTAGTAATTGTTGTAAATTAGAAATATTTGAGAAATTGAGGGACTAAAGGTGTAAATTTCGAAATATGATGAGTAAGACCTTGAGGTGTCAAATGCAGAATTTTCCAATTAAAATTTTAGGTGTTTTGAGAGTATGTGTGTGTTCTTGAGAGTAAGCAAAGAGTAATTGGAAATTCTCAAATCAAATTGTGTTGGATTAGTGAAGATTAAAAGAGAATCAAGAATAGAAGGTAGAATAATCTAGCTAATTTGGTATTGGAGTGAAGAAGGTAAATTTATGTATATCCTTGTTATTATTTGATGAATTTGAGTTTATATTATGTGTTATAATATTAATTGGATGTTTAATTGAAGAGTAGAAATGCTTAATTGGTAAAATTAGGTTTTTATAATTTGGGGATAATCTTGAGAATTGTTAATTTGAGCATATGTGTCTGTTAATTTAATGTTAGAATTGTATGTTTTAGTTCTATGAAGGAGATAGAATATGGTCTTATGATTTCTCCATTTGGTGTTGATGTTAAAGAAAGAAAGAATTTATGTATTTTTGATGTGTGTAAAAGATAGATGGTAATTAAAATGTTTCTATGTAAGTTTAAAGCCTAACGGGTCAAAAGACCCTAATAGTGGCACGTTGGATAGAAAGTAAATAGACAAGATAATGTTTAGATTCTTGAAGAGAATGTATGATAAAGTTGTTAGTTATGTTGTTATGAGTATTGAAGTTTTAGTATTTTTGACCTTGTAACTCAGATTTGAAAGATAAAGGCAAGGGGAAAGCAACGTAAAGATAGTAAAAGTAATTCGACATCAAGGTGAGTATACGAAGCCCATTTTTATAATGTAATATGTTTAAGTATGTATATTAACTCTTGGAAGTTCACGAGTATGTTATTTATTCATGTCTTTAAGTTGTTAGCGGAAATGGGAATTGGAAATATCATAAACTAAAGTATAAGTGCAGGAAACGTTTGAAAAACGAATATCAGCCAGGACAAGCCCAGAATGCGCCGCCTGTGGGCTGAATGCGCCGCATTCTGAGCTCCGAGGCTGATTTCGAGTTTTGTCATGTTGAATGCGTCGCCTATGGGTCCGAATGTGTCGCATTCGACCCCTAGACCAGTTTTTAGTGTATTTTAAGGTAGTTTAAGTAGGGAAATGATACATTAACTTATGATTATGATAGAGAAGAATGGAGAAGGCAATTATGTGTCAAGGAGAAGTAGAATCGACTTCCATTAGTCGAAAAATGGTAGAGTTCACTATATTCATATACCGAGAGGGTATATAGTGAGATTTTATATAGTCTTGGAGATGTACCAATACTTTATTAAGTATACTCACTAGCTTAATGCTAATGTATATTGTTGATTGTTATGTTTATAGGTAAAGAGGTCTTTTGAATCGCAAGGCAAGCATATGAAGCATGGATGGGGACCCTATTAGGAGTTAAATCTTTTGTAATGAGCTTCCGCTCTAAACGTCTAAGATGTTAATTTGGTTAAAGTATAACATGTCCTTTTGTTGTATAAAGTTATATTAAGTTGAAGTAAATCGTAACATTGTAGAAGTCTTTTATAAAAAAAAAAAAAAATTTGTGTGTTTTAGATCCTAGTGTTACAAGATAAGTGTGTGTGAATTGTGAGAAAGAAAACGAGATATATATTTTTTTAAAAACCTGGGTATCCAGCCGGCGGCTAGAATATTGAGTCGCCGTCTGGCTTTCAGCCGCCGGCTAAAATCTTCTGTTCCAAAAAATAATGTTTTTTCGTGCGGTGGTTTAACACAATCTAACCTGGTTGCCGACATGTTTAGTACCTCTCATATGATAAACTAAGTGAACCTGAAACAAAAAATCAAAGATTTAAAGAGAAAAACACGTAGTGTACATATATTTTTGGTTTTTTTTTTTTTTTCTGATTTTTTTGTATTTTTTAAAATTTTTCTGAACAAAATAAAATAAAAGGAAAAGAAGCGGGTTGTCTCCCGTAAGCGCTATTTGTGTAGTGAAAAGTCGTTAAGCTCGACTCAAACCATGTTTGTTAACCGTCACGTTCATGGAGATTGTCACACCCCGCTATAGCGGAAACACGGAATGTGAGAGCTGGAATATCATTACACGGTTATAAGCAAATTAAACGATTCAAGTCATTTCAATAAAATAAAATAGTTCAAGTTTTAAACAACCAAGCAGTTCACAATTTAAATTAAGTACAAATACAAAGTTTCAAAATAAAATTCTCAAAATAGAAAGGTCTTTTCCCAATGTGCGCCTCACGTAACCATAGTGACCCTTCCTTGCCAAGCATCCCGACACTTACACTAATTTCCTGAAACATAAGATAAAGTGTCAACTACATAAAGTAGTGAGTGAGTTACAGTTTAGAGTTTCGAGAAAAGTTTCCAAAAAAAGAATGTACATAAATAGAGTGACGTCGTAAGTAAAAGGGGCGGAGCGACGTTAGAACATATATGTAAATAGCTAAAGGTTTTGTACACACGCAAGTAAAACAAATAAAACTCGTGTAAATAAGGTTGCAGCGGAATCCAGGCGCTAAAAAGGTATATGCGTAGGGAGTATGTGCTTAACTAAATTAGTAACTCGTATCAATCACTTGGCATAATATAAATAGTAAGTATACACTATACCGATTGTGTGGTCCTGATCTAGCCCAACAATGTTTCAATAAGTTTCCAACTGAATCTTAGTAATATGTACTTGGGTCGCTAACCCTGAGTAAGGAGTGACCGCTCCTAAGTATCGATACCCATAATACTAACGGCTATTGCTAATAGTGTATAAAGTTCCTGAACCAAAACGGGGTAATTGAACATAGTTTCCAAAAATAGCAGTACGCACTTACGGTTTTATATATTCATCAAGGATTGGTCGCTAACAAGTATCCTAAATTTAGTTAACCGGCTAAGGCATCAACACATATACGCATAATGGTTTCATAAGTTTCCAAGTTTCCCAAAGTTTCAAAGTTTCCAAAGAGTTTTAATAGGGTTTCAAAAGTACCAAGTTTCACACAAGTTTCCCAAGAGTTTAATAAAGTTTTAAAAGTACCAAGTTTCCAAATGTTTCAACAATTCGCAAATAGTTTCAAAGTTACAAAGCATATAATCTTATGTTTCCCCCAAATAATGTTTAAAAGTACAAAAGTAAAACAAAGTGGGGTTGTAACTCACGGTTTGCGAAGTAAAGATACGGACAAGCACGGGTGGAGCGGAACACGTCGGGAATCAAAGATAACCTAAAACACCGGAATATTGCATAAGTTTATTAGTATAATTTAAGTTATGTTAAGTTTCAATTTAACATTTTAAATCCCAATTTTCTTATACTTAGATTCTGTCCCAAAAAGATTATTACGGAAAGTTTATAAGATTCATGTGTTCGTGTACGTTTTATAGTCCGATAAGTCCAATTATGTCCAAAAGTGTCCAAGTTCAAAGTCAAAGTGTATAAGTCCCGAAAATATTAAGTTACTGAATTTGGGGTATATTTTACGGTGAAATTTGGGCAGCGCTTCCGCGCTATAAAAATTATGTCCATTTTCAAATCACTTTCCCGCTTTAAACACGTAATATATCCAATAATAACGATAATACAAATGTTTCAACTCCAAAGACTTTTCCAAACAGTTTCTTTATCAAAAACAGTGAGTTTTCCAAAAATATATATTATGTGATAACTTAGTTTAGCTAATTTTCACGTGTAAAGCTTTTAAAACGACAAATATGATGAACAACAACATTCAGGCGGCGGCTGGAGACACTCAGCCGCCGGCTGGACTTTAGCCGTCTGCTGGACTTTAGCCGTCGGCTGAGAACCTTCAGCCGCCGGCCAAAAGCCTTCGGCCAATTTCAAGATTACGTTATTTTTCCATTTTTAGCTTGTTTAACGGTTAGATTCGACATGCAAACTGATATTTATCAAATATATGTATTTTTAGAGTAAAATCACTGTTTCTTTTAGATTTATATGTTAAAAATGTAGATCTATTATAAAAACTCGTTTTTAAGCAAGAAAACGTTTTAGATCATTATAAAAACATATTTTCAGTTAATGGATCTTACATGCAACCGATTATTTAGGTAAAAACAGTAAAAAGAAAGGGTTTTACCGAAGGAAAAAGCAAAGTGACGGTTGAATGAGTTTCTAGTTCGAGAACTTCTTCAAAACCCGATTTA
>CAJVGC010000001.1:46966611-47139802 GCA_910822075.1 Senecio squalidus
AAGTACAAGAACAAGATAATGTTAAAGGAAAATATGTAAGGAAATGCAGGTAAGGGTCAATCACGTGAGGTTGGGAATAGTAAGACCGGGAATTTTTCGACTCAAAACCGTTTAACATTAGTAATTACGTTTCGTCCTTGCATAAGTTATTTTGAACTAGGCATGGGTGATCAGGCCATGCGTAGTTAAAAGCAATCATGCAATCGCGAAATTAATTCTCTAAAGTTTTGAACCCATAATGATTTTCCGAAAACCCTTGGTTATAGTTTGGTTTCGAAAACTTTTTGAAAATTTTTAAAACCGTTTTCACTATAACCTGTGCTCTGATACAAAGTCTGTCACACCCCGCTATAGAGGAAACACGAAATGTGAGAGCTGGAATATCATTACACGGTTATAATAACAGTAAACGGTTCAAGTCATTGCATTAAAATAAAATAGTTCAAGATTCAAAAACAACCAGGCAGTTTAAATGTTTAATCCAAGTACAAATACAAGTTCAAAATAAATTCCCAAAACAACAAGGTCTTTCCCAAGCATCGCCTCACGTGACCATATTGACCCTTCCTTGCCATGCATCTCGACACTTACACTAATTTCGTGAAACATAAGATAAAGTGTCAACTGCATTGAGTAGTGAGTGAGTTACAGTTTAGAGTTTCGATAAAAGTTTCCAAAAATAGAAATATATGTAGTTACGTCATAAGTAAAAAGGAACGGAGTGACGCTAGAACATATATATAATTAGTAAGAAGTTTCGTACACACGCATGTAAAACAAATAAAACTCGTATAAGTAAAGTTGAAGCGGAATCCATCGCTAAAAAGGTATATACGTAGGTAATATGTGCTTAACTAAATTAGTAACTCGTATCAATCGCTTGGCATAATATAAATAGTAAGTTTACACTAAACCGATTGTCTGGTCAGGATCTAGCCCCAAAATTTTTCATTGAGTTTCCAACTGATTCTTAGTAATATGTACTTGGGTCGCTAACCCTGAGTAAGGAGTGACCTCTCCTAAGTATCGATACCCATAATACTAACGGCTATTGCTAATAGTGTATAAAGTTTCGAACCAAAAACGGGGCAATTGAACTCAGTTTCTAAAAATAGCAGTAAGCACTTACGGGTTTATATTTTCATCAAGGATTGGTTCTCTAACAAGTATCCTAAATTTAGTTAACCAATTAAGGAGTATCAACACATATACGCATAATAGTTTCACAAGTTTCCAAGTTTCCAAAGTTTCCATGTTTCCAAGTTTCCAAGAGTTTCAAAGTTTCGTACAAGTTTCCAAAGTTTACGAGTTTCATAAGTTTAAAAATGTTTCAAAGTGTCACATAAGTTTCCAAAGTTTCAATAAAGTTTCATAGTTTCCAAAAGTTTCAACGAATCGCAAATAGTTTCGAAAGTTACATAGCATATAATCTTATGTTTCCCCCAAATAAATGTTTAAAAGCATCAAAGTAAAACAAAATGGGGTTGTAACTCACGGTTTGCGAAAAAAAGTAAGAACAAGCACGGACGGAGCGGAATACGTCGGGTATCAAGGATAACCTAAAACACCGGAATGTTGTATAAGTTTTATTAGTATGATTAAAGTTACGTTAAGTTTCAATTTAACATTTTAAATACCAATTTCTTATACTTTAGATTATGTCCCAAAAGATTATTACGGAAAGTTTATAAGACTAAACGTGTTCGTGTACGATTTAGGGTCCGATTAGTCCAATTAAGTCCAAAAAGTGTCAATGCCCAAGGTCAAAGTGTATAAGTCCCGAAAATATTAAGTTACTGAATTTGGAATATATTTTACGGTGAAATTTGGGCAGCGCTTCCGCGCTATAAAATTTAAGTCCAATTTCAAAACACTTTCCCGCTTTAAAACATGTAGTTTCACCATTACAATCAATAATACACATGTTTTAGGTTCACAACTCATTCAAACTATTTTATTTACAAAATCAGTGAGTTCCCAGAATACATAATCTGTAATAAAGTTATTTGAGCTTATTTTCACGTTTAAAGTTCCCAAAACGACAGTTTTTACGAACAGCAGGATCCAGACAGCGGCTGGAGACACTCAGCCGCCGGCTGGACCTTAGCCGTCGGCTGAGTGCCTTCAGCCGCCGGCCAGAGGCCTTCGGCCAGTTTCTAGATTTTTTTATTTTCCGATTTTAGCTCGTTTTAGTGTTAAATTCGAACATGCAAACTGTTATTTATCAAATATATATGTTTTTAAACAAAAGTTACAGTTTCTTTCGGATTTATATGTTAAAAATGTAGATCTATTGAAAAAAACTCGTTTTTGAGCAAGAAAACGTTTTAGATTTTTATAAAAACACTTTTCCAGTTTATAGATCTTACATGCAACCAAATATTTAAGTAAAAAGAGTAAAATGAAAGGGTTTTACCGAAGGAAAAAGCAAGGTCACGGTTTGGATGAGATTTGGCTTCAAAATGGATGAAAAACTCCTTCAAAACCCGATTTAAACCTTCCTCTTTGTTACCCCTTTACTCTTGAACGATTTGTATGGCTTGGATGGTCGATTTTTGGTGTTTAAAGGACTGTAAATGGTGTTATATTTCTGTTCTTGATGGTGTTTTTAGAGAGAAGATGAGAGAGTTTAGAGAGAGAGTGACTAGGTGTTTTTGAATTGTGAAATGTGATTATGAAAGTGAAATGGGGAGGTGGGAAAGAAGCCAAGACTGGTCTTGGGACCCCAAATGGCAGTTAATTCTGCCCAGTCCCGAGCCAATATGGTTGGTCCAATAAATTTTCATGCAAAAATGAGTCACCAAGGAACAGTCAGCGGCTTTCAGCCGCCGGCTGACCATATCCAGCCCCCGGCCGGGCTTCAGCCGCTGGCTGACAGCCTACAGCCGTCGGGTGGAAGGCTTTTCCAGCTCGGTGACGTTTTAAGTTTTCCGTTAAAGTTAGTTAAGGACCAGAATCATATTAGTTTCCGTTATGAACTTAGTCAAGTTCTTGTGTAATTTATTTGGTGTTAGGATTTATAATTTGATTCCGACAAAATAAGGACTCAATAAGTACGAACTAGAACAACACGAACATAATAACGAGAGTAACTAAAGATTCGAACCGATGTAATAACTGAGAATCACCTGAATTTTAGACGGTTGTCACAATGATAAGTTGTATACTACTCGTAATCTGTCCAAATCTTTATATTACATAAGTTTTTGTCCAAGAGTCCGAAATTTGTCCAATATACTTAATATGTTATAGTTTTACAATTTTTACGCATATTAACATATTTTACAACTTTTAAGTTAATATTACCAAGAGTTTTGTAAATAAGATAAAATTGACATTTTAGGTTGATAGTTTAGGTTTTCTTCCCATTTTACCATTTTAACGATTTTATACGAGATTTTCCGAAAAAGAAGAAAAACGTAAAAGATGAATAGAGATGTTTAGGAAGTACCGAAGACCTCCGCAAAACTCTACTATCACCAAGATGATGAAAAAGAAGAAGAATCGGGAAAGTAAGCTCCTTTGATGGTGGTGGTGAGAAAATCGGCTCCAACACATAAAAGAAGATACCATTAGATTTGAGTTTGTGAAATGGAAAGAAAGTAATGGTTTGGTGTAGGATTTCTTACCAAGTTTCAAGATAAACACATTCTCAAGTTGGTGTGTGGATGTGACAATCCGTCTTTTTGAAGTATTTTTCATTTCCGTTATTTATTCTTTTATTCGGAATTATTTGGACCCTTTTATTTCGCTTTATTTTTACTCACGTTTTATGCATTTGAGTCGGGTTTATGTGTTTTAATTACTTTGTCTCTCGAGACGGAAGCTTTAGAATCGTCTAAGTGCCTAATAGTTAGTATTCTCGTGTTATTAAAGTAGTGTGTTTACGCCATGAACGTCGGTTAAGAAAATTATATTTCGAAATTTCATTACAAAGTTAGTCCTCTAACTTAATCTATTACAAAGTTAGTCCTTTAACGGAGAACTAACGGAATCTGTTACAAATCTGATCCTTTAACGAAAAGATAACGGAATTGACCAAAAAGGGCACGGTGCGCAGCACCACCCACTAAAATGGCTTAATGCCAAAATCGACTTTGTGAGTCAAATTCTTGAGATTCTGCAACTTTAACCACGTGAAATCTTCTGTAATTACCCCATTTGGGTATGAAAGGCAAGTTTGTGGATCTAGAGATGGATTACATTCTCTATGTTACCAAAAATCAATTTTTAACACCAAATCACTTTATTACTTTTCTTTCATTCTCACTTCACCTACACACTTGTTTTCTCTCAACCATTTCCAGAGAAATAAGGGCTTATTACACCATATTTGAAGTGAGAATCCAAGTAATCAAGTTAGAGAAATCATCTCTTGCAACCACCCTTTGATTCTACACAATTTCGGTAAGTAATGCTTTGATAATTCCTTCACTTTCTTCTCTTTTCTTCCACTTGGTTGGAGTTTTCTAACTTATAATCTTGTTTCCCTTGTCTTACCAAGCATTCACTTCCATTCCAACGTATGTTCAAGAAGTTCCGGTGACTTTCTTTGGAGAAACGTCACACTTGGTTTTTGGTAAGAAAACTCCCTATATATTCCTCTACTTTCTTTCCATTTGGAAACTTCTAACACTATTCTTGTTTATGGGTTAAATGGAAGTCTTTGCTTTCCCGAAATTCTTCCACTACCTTTGGAGCTTGGTTACTTTTCGGTGAAAACACCATCTTAAACTTTGGTAAGTAAACTTCTCCGAAATCCATTTAATTTCCTTCTTTCTGAGACTCTTCGCTAATTGATGGATAATTTTGTGTTATGGAGCTTATTACCTCCTCACCACCACCATCAAAGTCTCTCTCCAAATCCTTGCAAGTCTCAGGTTTGTAGATTTCTTGCGGGTGAAATCGGCAAAATCTTTATAATCTCTAATCTACTTTCATTTCATTTTTTTTATATATTTTCGGTTAAGCCTTGGAAAATTGGTTAGGTTAATATATTAGACCAACACTTATCAATCTCCAAAATTTGGACTTGAATGTGTTAAAATGTGTTAAGATGTAAATTTAACCGAAATTAACATATTTACTATATTAGTATGTAAAACTACACACATACATATTTATAACACTTGGTAAATCTTATTTGGACTAAATTTAACTTTCGGACAGTTTACCTTTTTACCATAAAACGTCAAACGAATCAGATTTAGGCTAAACGTGAATTTTATAAATCTGGAAATGGTCCAGTGCGCAGCACCAAAAACTTGGTGCGCAGCACCGGGGGTCTGTTCTCAAAAATCCAGTTTTTTTGGTAATTTTCAGCAAAGACTCATAGCGTATTTTACACTCTTAAACAGCTTTAAACTTATATATAAGCAATCTATTATGTATAAATGTATTATATAACGTCAAAATAACATCTTTGGACTCAAAGATGCCACCGCCATCATAAACGTTATAAAATTTTAATTGAAACAAAAGTTTTACTTATCTTACGTCAAATCGTTTGAAATCATTCTAAATCATCTTTACTCCATTGTTTTGAAATGAAAAGGATTTTAACACTCAAATTGTCAAAATTGGACTTTTCGTTCAAATTGTTGACTTTGACTTAACTAATGTCAACATCTTTAATTTTGACTTTTCATTCAAATTGTTGACTTTGACTTTGACCAAGTCAACATCTTTGACCTTGACCAAGTCAACATCTTTGACTTTGACCAAGTCAACATCTTTGACTTTGACCAAGTCAACATCTTTGACTTTGACCAAGTCAACATTTTTACGTTGACTTCGGTCGATCTCAATAAAACTTTGGTAACAGTATTCCTTTCAACTGATATTCCTGGTAGTCATTCTTCGGCTCGGAATATTATTCCTTTCTAATAGTCAATTATGACGTGAATTTATCGATATCTTCCTATCGTCCTTATCGGCGCGGAACATCGTCACCTGGATCCGTCATCTCGACACGACTTGGAAATCATTGGAATATTTGATTAAAATCTTAAACTTAACCGACAAGGCTAAACCGTACTGTGTTATTGGAGATACTTAGACTATCATGTATGTTTTAGGGCACTTAGGCGGCGGAGTATTTGCTCCGTATTGATTATATACCCGATATCTTGCCGAGCTTATTTTGTGAGTTATTCGTAGCCCTATTCTTTTACTATTATTGGGCTGGAAAGCGTATTTTAAATTGTCAAATGTATGTATATCTTGTTTACCTAGTGGATTAGTATCACCTCAGATTAGATGGTTCTTAGGCTTGGGTAAGCCCCCCTTATACACTTGTTAGCTTTTGCCCACGGTTGCATATATAGATCTATATGGGTTTGACCCACCCTCATTGCTCGATAGGCCGTACCTATGAGTGGATGTTATGGCCGTATGTTGTTGCCTTTGGTTTGCCATCACCTTAGGATAGGGGATACAGTCTGGTCAGGTTCAGTGTATGCTTAATCTAGGTATATATACTCGCACTTTAGTTATTAATCAAGATATGCTATTTTGAGACTTGTCATGTTTACTAAATCTTTTATTGGGTCAATTTTTACTTAAATATTCCGAATAATTCACCAACATGTGTTTATGACGTGAATTTATCGATATCTTCCTATCGTCCTTATCGGCGCGGAACATCGTCACCTGGATCCGTCATCTCGACACGACTTGGAAATCATTGGAATATTTGATTAAAATCTTAAACTTAACCGACAAGGCTAAACCGTACTGTGTTATTGGAGATACTTAGACTATCATGTATGTTTTAGGGCACTTAGGCGACGGAGTATTTGCTCCGTATTGATTATATACCCGATATCTTGCCGAGCTTATTTTGTGAGTTATTCGTAGCCCTATTCTTTTACTATTTTTGGGCTGGAAAGCGTATTTTAAATTGTCAAATGTATGTATATCTTGTTTACCTAGTGGATTAGTATCACCTCAGATTAGATGGTTCTTAGGCTTGGGTAAGCCCCCCTTATACACTTGTTAGCTTTTGCCCACGGTTGCATATATATAGATCTATATGGGTTTGACCCACCCTCATTGCTCGATAGGCCGTACCTATGAGTGGATGTTATGGCCGTATGTTGTTGCCTTTGGTTTGCCATCACCTTAGGATAGGGGATACAGTCTGGTCAGGTTCAGTGTATGCTTAATCTAGGTATTTATACTCGCACTTTAGTTATTAATCAAGAAATGCTATTTTGAGACTTGTCATGTTTACTAAATCTTTTATTGGGTCAATTTTTACTTAAATATTGCGAATAATTCACCAACATGTGTTGATGTCGTTTTTAACGCTTTTTCAGGAGTTTGAGGATTTGTTTGATCATGACATGCTTATTTTGGGATCATTTATTTTATGTATTTGGAATTCGTTGTGTGATGTAATTCCTTTATGATCCACTTTATGACATTGAATTGTATTTGTATTTGACGTTTGGGTCACATTTGACTTTGTATTGTATTTGTTAAACCTTTGGCATGATTAATATATTCCGATGTTTTATTTATTGGTTGTAAATGTTGTAATCCTTGACTCTTGATATCTTTAACTGGAACACCTCGTGTTCCCGCTTCGAGCGGGGTGTGACAGAAATTGGTATCATAGCCAATGGTTATAGCGAACTGAGTGATTTTATGAAGGAAATCACTTGGACTATGACCGTAGGCTTTTCAATCGATTTTCTCTGATTTGCTATGTGTGCACGATTTTGCCTTATGTGCTTATTTTCGTTTTTGTTATTTTTGGCACTTGGACTTATTTTTCGTGTTGCACACATTTTGCTTATCGGGTTCTTTCTTTTTTAGTTTCAGTACGATGCCGCCTGTGAAGACGACAGCGACGAGATGGTCAGCGAGACATGGTCGTCCGAGCGTGAGATTTTGAAACACGAATCCGAGTGTGGAAGTCAGTGATGAGGAAACGAATATGACGACAGACATCGGTCAGCTCATCGCCGAGCAGTTGACAGCTATGATACCCACTATTGTCGCCCAGATCAGGGATAGCACAGTGCAGAATAGCGATGGTAGGGTACCGTCAGTTGAAGTTAAGCAGAATTCCAGAAAGAAACGAAGTGGTAGCTCCCGTCATGGTAAATCGCAGAAGAAGTCTAGGAGGCAGAATGATCGTCACGTGGTGTCTCCAGAAATCCGGAGTACGTATCAGCAATGTGATCGGTGTGGTAACAAACATGCCAAGGAGGTGACTTGTTGGAAGTGCTTTAAGTGTAAGAAGCTAGGACACACAACTGGGTTTTGTAAGTCCTACGGAGGAAAATGTTACGAGTGTGGTTCCGCCGAGAATCTTAGAAACAGGTGTCCCGAGTTGGTTGCAGTTGGTGCTGGTACATCGTCCGATTTGGATCCTCGTGGTAGGGCACTTGTTATTGGAGCTCAGAAGGCTCAACAGGATCCTCGCGTCGTTACGGGTACTTTTCTTATCTAAGTTCAGCATGCATTTATTCTATTTGGATTTTAATGATTGGCCTTAATTCTCTTAGTGTTGCGCACTTCCCTTCTTTTCTTTTCCTTTATTTTCGTCTTCTTTTACGTCTCTTTCGCGTTGGAACCGAAGAAAACTTTCTTCTTCTTTTTACGTCTCTTTCACGTTGGAACCGAAGAAAACTCCTAACTGCAAGGAAGTCGACGAGACGAAGTTGTCCTACTATTGCGATTCCAAGAGGTTCGACTCCAGACTTTAGTCCATCATTCGAAGAATCTTATATCTAATGAGTTTAAGACTGTGATTGCTCGTACTTCTAGACTGATAGTGTCTTCCTTTGAGATAAAGCTAGCCGATGGTGACTTTTGCCTACTACTGAAGTACTTTCTGCCTATAGTGTTAGTTTCGACGATCACTTTTTTTCGATTACGCTGGGTAGTTTCGACGTTATTATCAGTATGGATTGGTTAGCGACACACCGTGCAGAGATCGTATGTTTCGAGAAGATGATTCGCATTCCATTATCAGTTGGTGAACAGTTGTTAGTTAAGGGGAATAAGGTGGGGAAGCACCTTAAGATCGGTTCGTGTTTGAAGATTCGGGAGTACATCAAACGGGATTGCACACTTTTTCTTGCACACCTCGTGAAGAAAGACTCCGCGGAAAAGATTGAGGAGAAGCCGGTGGTTCGTGACTTTCCCGATGTATTTCCAGAGGACTTACCTGGTTTACCCCCTTGTAGACAGGTAGAGTTTCGGATAGACTTGGTTCCCGGGGCAGCGCTAGTGGCGAAGGCTCCTTCTCGGTTGGCACCTTCGGAGATGTTAGAACTATCGAAGCAGATTCGGGAGTTGGTAGATAAAGGCTTCGTTAGACCGAGATTCTCTCCTTGGGGCGCGCCAGTACTCTTCGTAAAGAAGAAGGATGTTCTATGAGGTTGTGTATCGACTACAGAGAGCTGAATAAGCTGACGGTGAAGAACCGGTATCCTTTTCCGCGCATAGACGATTTGTTCGACCAGCTTCAGGGTTCATGCTTCTTTTCGAAGATTGACTTACGATCCGGATATCATCAGTTGAGAGTGCAGGAGGAGGACATTCAGAAGACCGTCTTCACGACGCGATACAGTCACTTAGAGTTTTTGGTTATGCCTTTCGGTCTCATGAATGCGCCTGCAGCTTTCATGGACATGATGAACCGTATATGTCGTCCTTACCTCGACAAGTTCGTGATCGTTTTCATCGACGACATTCTGATATATTCTCGTAGCCAGGAAGAGCACGAGGAGCATTTGAGATTAGTGTTGTAGTTGCTTAGACAGGAGAAACTTTACGCTAAGTTCTCGAAATGCGAGTTTTGGTTATCTACGGTTCAGTTTCTTGGCCATGTGGTTAGCGGGGAGGGTATTCACGTTGATCCTGCCAATATTGAAGCCGTCAAAGATTTGGTTCGCTCCGAAGACACCCACTGAGATCCGGTCATTCTTGGGTCTGGCAGGTTACGATCGTCGTTTCATCGAACATTTCTCGAAGATAGCCTCGCCTATGACGAAATTGGCCCAGAAGAGTGAGGAGTTTGTTTGGGGTGTAAAGCAGGAACAGGATTTTCAGTTACTCATGAAGCGGTTGTGTAATGCTCCTATTGAGTCTTCTTGAGGGCACCGAGATTTTGTAGTGTATTGCGACGCTTCGCATAAGGGACTCGGTTGAGTACTATTGCAGAATGGGAAAGTGATTGCCTATGCTTCTCGTCAGTTGAAGATTCATGAGCAGAATTACACGACACACGATCTAGAGTGGGGCGCAGTAGTTTTTGCTTTGAAGATCTGGCATCACTATCTTTACGGTACCAAGTGCACCGTATTTACCGATCAGAAGTCGTTACAGCACATCTTTGATTAGAAGATGTTGAATATGAGGCAACGCCGGTGGGATGGGTTGCTTAACGATGATGATTGTGACATTCGCTACCATTCAGGTAAGGCGAATTTTGTAGGCGATGCGTTGAGTCGCAAGGAATCGGTTAAACCGGTGAGAGTTTGCACTATGATGGTTCCTATTCAGTCGAGCTTGAAGACTCATATTATTCAGGACCTTCAGAGTATTGTCTCGTGTTGGCCCAGTGACTTACCGTCTTGAGTTGTCGCCTGAGTTGTGCGGTGTGCACAACGTATTTCACGTATCGCATCTCAAGAAGTGCCTTGCTGACGAGACCTTGATCGTGCCACTGGAGAAACTACGTTTGGAAGATCAGCTCCATGTGATTGAGGAGCCGGTGGAGATCGTTGACCGAGATGTCAAACGTTTACGGCGGAGTCGGATTCCGATAGTAAAGGTCCGATGGAACTCTAAGATTGGAGCTGAGTTTACTTGGGAGCGGAAGGATGAGATTCAGCAAATGTATCCCCATTTCTCTTTTCTAGCAGCAGTGTTCAGTAGTCATTTCGAGGACGAAATTCTTTTTACTGGGGGAGGCTGTGACAATCCGTCTTTTTGAAGTATTCTTCATTACCATTATTTATTCTTTTATTCGCAATTATTTGGACCCTTCTATTTCGCTTTATTTTTACTCACGTTTTATGCATTTGAGTCGGGTTTATGTGTTTTAATTACTTTGTCTCTCGAGACGGAAGCTTTAGAATCGTCTAAGTGCCTAATAGTTAGTATTCTCGTGTTATTAAAGTAGTGTGTATACGCCATGAACGTCGGTTAAAAAAAACATATTTCGAAATTTCATTACAAAGTTAGTCCTCTAACTTAATCTATTACAAAGTTAGTCCTTTAACGGAGAACTAACGGAATCTGTTACAAATCTGATCCTTTAACGAAAAGATAACGAAATTGACCAAAAATGGCACGGTGCGCAGCACCACCCACTAAAATGGCTTAATGCCAAAATCGACTTTGTGAGTCAAATTCTTGAGATTCTGCAACTTTAACCACGTGAAATCTTCTGTAAATTACCCCATTTGGGTATGAAAGGCAAGTTTGTGGATCTAGAGATGGATTACATTCTCTATGTTACCAAAAATCAATTTTTAACACCAAATCACTTTATCACTTTTCTTTTATTCTCACTTCACCTACACACTTGTTTTCTCTCAACCATTTCCAGAGAAATAAGGGCTTATTACACCATATTTGAAGTGAGAATCCAAGTAATCAAGTTAGAGAAATCATCTCTTGCAACCACCCTTTGATTCTACACAATTTCGGTAAGTAATGCTTTGATAATTCCTTCACTTTCTTCTCTTCTTCCACTTGGTTGGAGTTTTCTAACTTATAATCTTGTTTCCCTTGTCTTACCAAGCATTCACTTCCATTCCAACGTATGTTCAAGAAGTTCCGGTGACTTTCTTTTGGAGAAACGTCACACTTGGTTTTTGGTAAGAAAACTCCCTATATATTCCTCTACTTTCTTTCCATTTGGAAACTTCTAACACTATTCTTGTTTATGGGTTAAATGGAAGTCTTTGCTTTCCCGAAATTCTTCCACTACCTTTGGAGCTTGGTTACTTTTCGGTGAAAACACCATCTTAAACTTTGGTAAGTAAACTTCTCCGAAGTCCATTTAATTTCCTTCTTTTTGAGACTCTTCGCTAATTGATGGATAATTTTGTGTTATGGAGCTTATTACCTCCTCACCACCACCATCAAAGTCTCTCTCCAAATCCATGCAAGTCTCAAGTTTGTAGATTTCTTGCGGGTGAAATCGGTAAAATCTTTATAATCTCTAATCTACTTTCATTTCATTTTTTTTTATATTTTCGGTTAAGCCTTGGAAAATTGGTTAGGTTAATATATTAGACCAACACTTATTAATCTCGGAAATTTGGACTTGAATGTGTTAAAATGTGTTAAGATGTAAATTTAACCGAAATTAACATATTTACTATATTAGTATGTAAAACTACACACATACATATTTATAACACTTGGTAAATCTTATTTGGACTAAATTTAACTTTCGGACAGTTTACCTTTTTACCATAAAACGTCAAACGAATCATATTTAGGCTAAACGTGAATTTTATAAATCTGGAAATGGCCCAGTGCGCAGCACCGGGGGTCTGTTCTCAAAAATCCAGTTTTTTGTTAATTTTCAGCAAAGACTCATAGCGTATTTTACACTCTTAAACAGCTTTAAACTTATATATAAGCAATCTATTATGTATAAATGTATTATATAACGTCAAAATAACATCTTTGGACTCAAAGATGTCACCGCCATCATAAACGTTATAAAATTTTAATTGAAACAAAAGTTTTACTTATCTTACGTCAAATCGTTTGAAATCATTCTAAATCATCTTTACTCCATTGTTTTGAAATGAAAAGGATTTTAACTCTCAAATTGTCAAAATTGGACTTTTCGTTCAAATTGTTGACTTTGACTTAACTAATGTCAACATCTTTAATTTTGACTTTTCATTCAAATTGTTGACTTTGACTTTGACCAAGTCAACATCTTTGACCTTGACCAAGTCAACATCTTTGACTTTGACCAAGTCAACATCTTTGACTTTGACCAAGTCAACATCTTTGACTTTGACCAAGTCAACATTTTTACGTTGACTTCGGTCGATCTCAATAAAACTTTGGTAACAGTATTCCTTTCAACTGATATTCCTGGTAGTCATTCTTCGGCTCGGAATATTATTCCTTTCTAATAGTCAATTATGACGTGAATTTATCGATATCTTCCTATCGTCCTTATCGGCGCGGAACATCGTCACCTGGATCCGTCATCTCGACACGACTTGGAAATCATTGGAATATTTGATTAAAATCTTAAACTTAACCGACAAGGCTAAACCGTACTGTGTTATTGGAGATACTTAGACTATCATGTATGTTTTAGGGCACTTAGGCGGCGGAGTATTTGCTCCGTATTGATTATATACCCGATATCTTGCCGAGCTTATTTTGTGAGTTATTCGTAGCCCTATTCTTTTACTATTTTTGGGCTGGAAAGCGTATTTTAAATTGTCAAATGTATGTATATCTTGTTTACCTAGTGGATTAGTATCACCTCAGATTAGATGGTTCTTAGGCTTGGGTAAGCCCCCCTTATACACTTGTTAGCTTTTGCCCACGGTTGCATATATATAGATCTATATGGGTTTGACCCACCCTCATTGCTCGATAGGCCGTACCTATGAGTGGATGTTATGGCCGTATGTTGTTGCCTTTGGTTTGCCATCACCTTAGGATAGGGGATACAGTCTGGTCAGGTTCAGTGTATGCTTAATCTAGGTATTTATACTCGCACTTTGGTTATAAATCAAGATATGCTATTTTGAGACTTGTCATGTTTACTAAATCTTTTATTGGGTCAATTTTTACTTAAATATTGCGAATAATTCACCAACATGTGTTGATGTCGTTTTTAACGCTTTTTCAGGAGTTTGAGGATTTGTTTGATCATGCCATGCTTATTTTGGGATCATTTATTTTATGTATTTGGAATTCGTTGTGTGATGTAATTCCTTTATGATCCACTTTATGACATTGAATTGTATTTGTATTTGACGTTTGGGTCACATTTGACTTTGTATTGTATTTGTTAAACCTTTGGCATGATTAATATATTCCGATGTTTTGTTTATTGGTTGTAAATGTTGTAATCCTTGACTCTTGATATCTTTAACTGGAACACCTCGTGTTTCCGCTTTGAGCGGGGTGTGACAGTGGAAGTCTTGAATATGAAGATGGTAGGAAGGATAACAAGCCTTGCATTCCACAACCAAAAAGTGTGTTACGAGTATCTTTATAAGAGAAAGGAAAGAGTAGAAAGCGGATTTTCTCAAGGAAAGTTACTTACCAAAGTATGAGATGGTGAAACTTCAAGATGGAAGGTTAAACCCGAAAAGTAGGAGATGGAGGATGTGAACCTTGTAGCGGAAGATTATTGTTAGAAACCTTAACATATACAAGGAAGAAAGTAGTGGAAATAATGAGGTTTTCTTGAAGAGAAAACTTACCAAAAGATTTAAAGGTTGAAGGATGATGTTTGAAGCTTGATTCTAACTTGGATTTCTCTTGAATGTGGGTGATTTAGGACTCATAATTTTTGGAAACTTGAGAGTAAAAGAGTGTGTTTGATAGGATGAAAGAGAAGTGAAAAGGTGATAAATAAAGTTGTAAAGGTGTTTAGGGATCCAATGATAGATCTAATAACCAGTTTTGGGCAGGTTTCCACGCAAAATCCCGTGGTTAAAGTATGGGTTGTGTGGAATTTCCAAGAAAGGTGAAAAAGTTGATTTGATTTGGTCTGCCAGGCCGCTTACTACGTGGCAGTCAGTGTGGACTGCGACGCAGTCCGATGCTGGTCAGATTAATCAGTTAAGTCTCCGTTAAAGGACTGATTTTGTAATAGATTATGTTAGTTCCCGTTAAAGGACTAACTTTGTAATAGATTTAGTTGAAGGACTAACTTTGTATATATTTTTCTAAAGTTAATTTTTATCGTATAGACGAAGGCTTAAATCACCCATACTAATCTACGAGAATACTTATATCTACTGGGCACTTATGTAACTAAATGTTTTCGTCACGAAGTACAAAAACAATAAGTAATATAAAACCCGACACAAAAATCGTGATAAAACGAAATAACGAAATAACAATTGGGTCAAAACAAAATCACGATAAATAAAAGAAAATCGAAACACGGAAAGGTACCTCGAATTCGCGGTTGTCACAATAATAGGTTAAAGTACCTTGTTGGCGTAAACAACATACAAGCATATTGTAAGTCGAATTCCATCTTGTGGGAACATTCCAATTAGGGCCAAAAAGATGGAGTTCGTTTCCTTACACACTTTCATATATCCCTTATATCTACTTTTTTGATTTGAATATATATCGGCTAACATTTGTCTATAAGAGCTTATGGCGTTTTTTACTTCGGTGACTTCTAATCCGACTTGCACAACCAAATTTATTATGTGTGCAACGCATCGACTATGATAAAAGTCACCATTCATTGGTGGTTTGTATTTTACTTTTAGTTTACCACCGCGTTTGTATTATTACCTGCATTATCAAATGAAATTGAAAACACTTTTTCTTCCAAATTATACTTTTGTAAAACATCCCGTAACATATGAAATAAGTTTTGACTCGTGTGAGGATAAGGAAATTGGTCAAAAGAAATAACCCTCTTCATCATTTGCCACGATTCGGGATCACACCAATGTGCGGTAACACAAAGGTATGAATCGGGAAAACCATGAGGAAAACATCGGTTGTTAAGTTTACATTTGTATTCAACGTTTCAAAACCTTTTATTACCATTATTTTAGCTTTTTCCCATATTTTCAAACAATCACTTCTAAGAGTATTACGACTTACGTGAGTATATCGCGGTTGGAGACACCTTTGAACCACCCTAGTGAATCTAGGGTTGTCGAAGTGATTGAATGGCAAGGCGGATTGAATCACATAACCCGCAAACTCTTGACGCATCCACTCCACCGAATATACAAAAATACTCTCGTCTTGACCCATCGATGATTGACCCACTTTCGGAACTTTATTGCGTACTTTGCAATGCTTCTCGATGTGATTCTTCAACGTCGAGTTGGAATCACTTTTCAAAAAATTGCTGCAATATTTACAATGCGCCATCTTATCGCCATCCGACAATTTCACCAAACGGAAATGACACCAAACGTTTCGGTTTCAGGTTTTTTTTCGAGAACCTCTACAATCGTTCTTTCGCTTGAGGAAACGAAACCGGTGGAAGCGGTAGAGCTTTGAGTTGCCATTTGATTGTTGATGATCCCATACTCAACCTACATACTTATAGTAAATTTGGAATGGCAAAATGGTGAAAAAGAAAAAAAAAAAAAAAAAAAAATACGTTAACAAAACGGTCACAAACGGCTAGTTAAAATCAAAAATGACAAAATAAGGTCGGCTATGAAAACCGGGTTTTCAAACCGGTTTTTGGACCCGGTTCCAAAAAACCCGGTTCTTACCCGGTCTCCAAGGGAAACTTTAGAACCGGGTTGAACCTGCCGGTTCTTGGCCAACCCGAACCAGTTCCGGTTTCGTTTTTTGTTTCGATTTCGGTTTCGGTTTCGGGTTTTTTCGACAGGACTACCCACATAGTATATAGATGGATGGTTATAGAAGGATGAAAAGCGAAAATATAGATAAATAACTATAAAAGAATGTACAGGCACGACCTTAGGGTTTTGTGATATTAATAGTTTGTTTGATTCTCGTTTGTATTAATTGTTGAATCATACACATTGTACATATTTTATAGATGTTTTATAAATGGTTTTGATATAACTGTTTATAGCTTGGATTCCCTTACCGACTTTATGTATGTGAAGCTGACTCACGTTTTTTATTTTTTGTCTTTGTAACCTCTAACTAAGTTAGATGGTTATGGATCGCGAGCGAGGCGGGTAGAAATTATAAAGAACCAAATAATGTCGTCATGCCTTAGTTTATCTTTTTATTTTTATATTTCGGTATTTGCTTGTTTGATAAACTCATGTTTTGAGGCGATAGACATGGTAATGACAACTTTGCTTTTGATAACCGCCTACGGTTGACTTTTGTGGTTTTATAAAAGGGACTTTTCTGCATTTATATTAAAAGTTTTTAAAGTTTTACATTTTAAAATTTGGGGGGTTACAATATCTTATAGAGACATTACCAAATTACTTCCTTGCGAGGTTGGTTGAGGTGGTGGAGGTCTCGGTTGATACCCCACGTTCGGTGGAGGGTATGCTGGCATATGATTGTAATGTGGAGGTGGTCTTTGATTGTAATTTGGAGAAGGATATTTTGCATGACCTCTTTGTTCATCGTATGGTCGCTAATTTTTGTATCCTCTCATCGATTGAACATCCTACGTACTATATTTTGTAACATTGGGCACATGTTGTTGGATGTCACGGGGTTGCAAACAAATACCACAAGGTCTAGCTATGGGTTCGACTCCTTTTTCTTTGGTCAATTGCATTGCCTCTTTAGTAAGTTTAGAAATTTCATTCTCGATATTTGGAGTTGAAACTTCTTTCAAACCCCTTGGTGGGTCATGATAAAATCCGTTGTCATGCCCCGAATGTTTCGTATCCTCCGATATTTTCTCTAATAATTCTTGAATTTCAGTTTGAGTTTTATCAATCAAAGATATTTCACTCTATGCATTTAATCAATCGTTGACTTTCCATAGAAGTAGACCCTCACATAAATACTGATATAATTGGTACTTCGGAATACCATGTTCTGGGCACCGTGAACAAAACTTCTTGAAACGTTCCCAATAAATGTGAAGAGCTTCCCTATGCCCTTGCTGAATACCGGTTATCTCTCTTTGAAGATTTGAAGCTCTTGTTTCCAGAAAGTATTTGTTGAGAAATAACCTTGCCATGTCATTCCATGTTGTCTCCGTCCCCGGTAGTAGGCCATAAAACCATTCTCTAGCCGCATCTTACAAATAAAAGGGAGATGGCCTCAACTTGATTTAATCATTCGTGATGTTATGCGCCTTCATTCCACTACAAACCACATGGAATTCCTTTGAAAGTTATGAGGATCTTCGTTTTCCAAACCCCGATATGTAGGCAAAAACTGAATGCGCCCGAATTTCAACTCGAAATTCATCATGTCGGGATATGTAACGCAAAGTGGTTGTTGGGTGACATTATGGGTCACTTGTTGGCGAAGTGTTTGTTCTTTGGCCATTTCGGCTTGGTTACGGATGAGTGAATTTGGTGATGGTAGGGTATTAGGTAGTGTTTGTTCGTTAGTGGATGAGTGTGGTCATTTGGGTGACTCCGTTTCGCTTGTCAAAGAAATATACTCCCAAATATCAAGTATGGGAGGATTTGAGGACTCTGTAATTGGGACCCTTGCTGCCTCTTTCAATGTTTTGCTTGTTTCCTTAATATCCTTGCAGTAGTCTCTATCTCCGAGTCTTTCTTAACTAGTGTACATGTACGCAAAGATCTTGACATAAAACAATTAATACTACTGCTTTTCTGACACCGGCGCCGATTCGTTAACAACTTGTCACACCGAGCAAATTAATATAAAAACAATAATTTCTAGACCCAATTACATTATACTAACATAGTACATGACAAGTAGGCATTGAACCCAAGAGACGCATTTTTAAAGATTTATGTCTTGACCTTCAAATACGAATTAAAATTAGAAAAAAAAGGGGTTTATATTTGAGATATATTAACAAACTAATTACGAATAAGTAAAATGAGAATTGTAAACATTAATAAAAAGGTGATGCAGACTCTATGTTCACTTGTTCAATTGTATCAATTAATCAATAAATGATATTATTAAGCTTTGTTTCGTTCTATTTAAGTTTGTACTGAAAGTTACTAATAAATTCTAGTCACGTTCGTTTACCAAGTTGTTCAAATCAAAATAAGATCTTTGAAATAAACATAATATTTTCAATTCACTTTAAATAAGCTCTTAGAATGGATCGAAGTAGCATTACCGTCTTATGTAAACATTCCAAACACAGTTTAATACTTCTCAAAAGCTCGAAAGTATGAAAGCTTGTAATTATGGTTTAATCATTTGCAAACAATGATAACCCTGATATTGAATTGATATTACAATTACGGATTCTATATTAAATTTAACCCGACCCGAATGGCCAATAAAAATTGAGATACAATTTAACCGTTATATGTAAAACACAACCAAATTTGTTAAATATGACGTGAAACAAATATCAAGTCTTTGGTTAATTGAAACAAACAAGTGTTATCAAGACCAAATCGCAAGGTTTCTAGCCACCCATTGCTAGAGAATCAACCACAATACTAGAAATAAAATTAGACGTATAATGCTTAGGAAAATGATAAAATCAAATATCTTCAAAGTACAATTGTTCTCCTTCTTCTCCTTGTTTTCCTAGTTGAGTTATGTGGTGAAAAGTTATGAATAAAAACGGTTTCCTTTTATATAAAACGTACATGAATGTTTAGCAGTCGCATTCCTTATTTTCAGGTTCTCTGACCCGGGCGAGGTCCGGGCGAGTTTTGGTTCTTTGTATTATTACTCGGCGTGCTAAAAGATCACCATAGCCAGATCGTTTAAATAATTGTTTATATAATAGTTTAAATAATAAAAAAGAAATGAAAAGCCGTAAATATGTCGTTTATCAATTTGGACATTCCAATTAATTTCAAAAATTTTCAAATCAAACTGAACTATGAAAATTGATGAAAAAATTGAATTATATCAATCAAACATGACAATATTTTTATCACTTTAGATTTCGATTCCTTAAAATTCTAGTTCTTTTAAAAAATTATATTTTTATAAAAATATTTTACAAACCAAATAGGCCAAGTAGTTTTTAAATTGGTTAAGTTTTCTAGGATTTTTTTTCTATGGTCTTGTATTATCCCTCCTATTAAATCTCATCATTCTCTATGGTTTCGTGCCCCATGAATATTTTATTATTATTTGTGCTATTGGGTTGGGCTTAGGGATTAGGCTTGGGCTTAGGTTTTAGGTATTGGGCTTATGGGCTGCTTTAAACTTTTTTTTTTCTTTTAGTTAGATGTAATATTGATCCAATAATAACTAGAATTTCGTTAAATATAAACGTTTAAAGTGTATGTTATTCGATACATTTTGAACGTGATGCTACTCAGAATTTCATGTTTCAAAACATGATTTTCACAAATGATACCAAAACCGGTGTTATGAATGTCGGTGGTCTAATAGATTAGTACCTTTATAACAAAACAAAAACACTGCAGATGCATATTTCCAGCAACGCACATTACCGTATTCCATCAAAACAACCCAAATTCGTGACGCCGTATTACATCAAAAAAACCCGAACTCGTGCAAGACACGAGAAAATTACTAGTTACTATTATTTTTGCACCCTACCAAATGATGTTTTGTTTAGAAATAAAAACAAAGATATTATAAAAAGAGCAAGACATGTAGTAGACACAATTCTTACAAGATTTTTGGCACTTTTTGATTACTCATGTCTAATACTCTTTCTTTAAGTCAGGTTTTAGTATTCGTTGTCTTAAGGTTCAATCATGCTATATTTAATATCTTTCGGCCTCATTTTGTTCTAGAATCTCAAATTTTACTTTAAAAAATCTTTTATGGTTTATATCTAAACTTTGAAGTAATAGTACTGAATATAAATTTCTATTTTTTTTTTCTTCATATTTTATGTAAAACTAAAAAACAAAAACTTTTTGCTTTATATCAATTCAATTAATTTATTTCAATATAATTTCTTAAAATCATTTATCTGTTATTGGCAAAATTGATTACTAAATGATTAGGTTAGATATAATATATGCTGGTGTGTTAAATCAATAAGTTTTTTTGTGATTCCATTGTGTGATCTTTGGTGTACATTTTGTGCATCTCTTGTAAAATAATGTGCAATAGTTTGGTTTGTGTGTTTGAAGTCTATGAACGTTAGACCTCCATCAAGACATTAAGACGTCTTATCACTAGACCATTTTGATGACAATTACCTAAATTAACATGCCAATTGTTATATAAAACAACATAATAAATAAATTCAAAGAACTATAACGAAATAAACCTACAATAACGTCTTGGACAAGTATTGTCATTCGAACGACTTCCTTGTCACTATGTTAACATGTCAAGTCATCTATGGTAATTATATGATTATTACTAACATGAAGAACATGTTAACAAAACATAACTTTTTGCTATAAATTAAAAGTTTGTGCCTTGTAGGGGAAGATTAAACTTCTGGTGCAGTCATTGGTGACCATAAACTGTGGAATATTTAAATAGAAGTCATGTATTTATAATCCCACCAATAAATTTATACAAACCAGATTAAATATCTAAAGATTATGACATTTGCAAAATCTTAAATATTTGGTCATCATTCTATATAAATGTGACCCACTCTTCCTCAAAACTTCACAAACCACACAAGAATTAATATGAAATATTTTTCAAGATTGCCATTGCTTTTACTCTTGCTAGTATCACTTTCTTCTTTTTGTTTTTCAAACCCAATTCAAGATAGCTTTCGAAAATGTCTTGCTGTTGAAACAAACTCTTTAACCCAACTCTCCAACATTTTCTTCACCCCAAACAACACTTCTTTTACGTCCCTTTTGAATTCGACAGCCCTAAATCTCCGGTGCATTGCACCTTTTGCAGCAAAACCTGAGGTTATTTTCACCCCTTTACACGAAACCCACATCCAAAATGCGGTCATTTGTGCGAAAAAGCTTGGGATTCATCTTCGGTTTAGAAGTGGAGGCCATGATTATGAAGGAGTCTCTTATACGTCCGTTATGGACCCTCCTTATGTTGTTATTGACCTATCCAAACTACGTGGTGTTGATGTTGATATTGAGGATGGTTCGGTTTGGGTTGAGGCAGGTGCAACTGTTGGAGAGCTTTATTATCGAGTTGCGGAGAAAAGCAAGACTCATGGGGTTCCGGCTGGACTATGCACAAGCTTAGGCATTGGAGGGCACATCACGGGTGGTGCATATGGTTCCATGATGAGAAAATACGGGCTTGCGGCAGATAATGCACTTGACGCGAAGATCATTGATGCAAATGGACGGATACTTGATCGGAAATCCATGGGAGAAGATGTCTTTTGGGCTATTAGTGGAGGTGGCGGAGGCAGTTTCGGAGTCATAGTTTCTTGGAAACTTAAACTCGTACCTGTCCCCGAAATCGTCACAGGTTTTAATGTGGGAAAGACATTAGAACAAGGTGCCACCAAGATTCTTTACAAGTGGCAACAAGTTGCTGACAAGCTTGATGAAGATCTTTTCATCAGGGTTGTGATTCAAACCACAAATATTCCAAGCACAAGTAAAAAAACCATAAGCACAACTTATAATGCCCTCTTTCTAGGAAAAGTGGATAAACTTCTAGAAATCATGAAAGAAAGTTTTCCTGAATTGGGTCTAACAAAAAAAGATTGCACTGAAATGAGTTGGTTGGAATCTGTCTTGTTCATCGCGGGCTACCCACCATCCGTTCCAACCAGTGTCCTACTCTCCGGAAAACCAGCTTTCGTGAACTACTTTAAAGCAAAATCAGATTTTGTAAAAAACCCAATCCCCGAAAAGGGTTTAGAAGGAATATGGGAAAGATTGTTGGAAGAAGACATCCCATTAATGATATGGAACCCATATGGAGGAATGATGAGCAAGATTCCGGAATCATCAATCCCATTTCCTCATAGAAAAGGGACACTTTTCATGATTCAATATGTAACAATATGGATGGACTCAGAAAAAGAAGTGATGAACAAACATGTCGACTGGATTAGAAAGCTTTACAACTACATGACACAATATGTTTCAATGTTTCCAAGACAAGCTTATGTGAATTATAGAGATCTTGATCTTGGAATGAATGACAAAAATGGCGATGACACGAGTTTTGTTAAGTCTAGTTCTTGGGGAACAAAGTATTTCAAAGACAACTTCAATAGGTTGGTGAAGATAAAGACTGAGTTTGATCCTGATAACTTCTTCAAACATGAACAAAGCATTCCTATTTTACCCTTAAGAAGTGAACTCAAAGATGAAATGTAAAGAGAAGGGTAAAAAGGTAATTCCCAATATACGGGTCGTTTTATATTGTTTTTTTCTTTTGTGGTTATATATGTCATAAGGAAGCATAGCATGGGCAGTATGGTAGTACGATCAATGTACAAAGTTTACAATACCTGATATGTATAAATGAAACACATATTTGTTCTTAAACACACTTCGGATGTCATTTAGCCCGTTTGATTTGGTTGGCTTATACAACTCTAATTACCCTTTTCGATTAGTTTTTTTTTCTTTAACTGTGTGATCCGTTAGAGACAAAGTATATCATAGATTGACGACTCTATCTATAAACCGCTTATCTCTAATGTTCAACTTAGTTATGAGTTGTTTTATGAACATTTAAATCATTTTTGAGAACCTAAGCTTGAGGTAAAAGCTGTTATTTCTTTTAAGAAAAGGAAAAAAAGAAGTAAAAGGTGTTACAATCCTTGGATTTGAATTTTGAAAAGTCTATAAACACCTTACATAAAGATGTGGGTAGAAATTTGAAGTAAACGAGATTTAACATGTTCGGGTTTTGTCCTGGGAATAATTAAACATTTATCTCAAGTTTGATAATACTTCGCTGTCATTAAATAATGTTAAAACCAATAATTTATTTTTATTTTAAAATATATTAACACGGTTGAGAAAAATTAAGAACTTAACAATTAATTACTTTTATACCATAAAAAAGCAATATAAGAGTACATAATATTTATAAATATAAATACTTCTATTACTTCGCGGCGGATTAAATTTATCATTATCTGATTTATCTTTATTTTAAACAAAAATATGTGATTCACCTTTTTTGATTACCATCACTTTCTCTAAAGCAATAATATTAATAATAACTAACAATAATTTTCTCAAGACATAGCAATTGATTAAGATAAATATATATTTCAAATTTAAGCTAAAACAACTTAATGTTAAATTAAAACACTTTAGTAATATTATAAATAAATTTACTATTCACTAGCACTTCTCTATGAAAGTTGATATATAAGTAAAAGGTTAAATTGAAAAATAAAAGATTTGGTGTGGTAGATAATTAGAATACGCAAAAGAATTAGAATACCTAAGGGGATAAAATAAAAATAAAATTTGTGGGACAAAATTGAAAAACATGTCAAAGGTAAGGGGCAAAATGACAGAATTAGAATACTAGTTTGTAAATTGAGTTTATGTATAAGGGCCAAACATTACATCCACTTTTAGAAGTTTAAAGTTTTAATAAGAAAAAAATTGGAAAATGCACTGGGTGGTTATCGTACTATGTCAAAAATTCCGTCTAGGTAATTGAACAAAATTTTCGTCTATATACATCACTATACCGCAAGAAACCCTTTAAATTATAACCTTAACTTTAAAAAACCGTTTAAATAGATAAGTTTGGTGACTTGAAACCTTTTGGTAACCGCCACGTCATCGGTTCTCCAACATTATATTCTCAACTTTATAAAGCAAGAATTTGCAGGTTTAATATAATTGAAAATTTCTCAAAGGTAACATAGAAGGTCAAAAACAGTGACGAACACGATAACAAAATGCTAAAAATTAAACATACAAGACTAGATCCCGATAACATTCTAATTTTCTACCATTATCCTTCGGAATCACCTCCTTCACGACGGTCACCACCATATCCACCACCGCCTTCACGACGACCACCACCATAACCACCGCCTCCTCCTTCACGACGGTCACCTCCATAACCACCACCTCCACCATATCCACCTTCACGGCGACCGCCATATCCACCACCACCTCCTCCATATCCACCTCCACCTTCACGTCTTCCACCACCACCACCACCACCGCCGCGCGAGATTGCGCCTCGTTAACAGTTATGTTTCGTCCGTCAAGGCTTTGACCGTTCATTCCTTCAATTGCATCTCTTAGAGATTGTTCTTCCTTGAATGTAACGAATCCAAATCCTCTCGATCTACCAGTCTCCCTATCGTTAATAATCTGATCATAAACAATAACAAATTCATCAGATCCAAAAACAATTCAACAATTCAAACGAAACAATAACAATATAATCAGATCTAAATTCAATTCACTAATTCAAACAAATTAATAACAGAATCATCAGATCCAAAATTAAATTACACTAAAAAAATTAATAACAAAATAATCAGATCTAAATTCAATTAACTGAGTTAAACAAAAAAGTAACGGCAGAGCTCAATTTACAAAATCATCGTATCTGAATTTCTACAAAACAGATACTAATTTCATGAAAACCTTAACAAAATAATCAAAATCAAAAGATGTACAGCTAATTGATGATTAGGGTTTATTCGGTGAACGGCGGCGAATGACGGTGGACGCGGTGGCGTGTTCACCGTATTGCCGTGGTCGTGATACTTAATCAATTGATTAGGGCTAAATGCAATCGGCGACGAGATCTTCTAGACAACTCGAGTTTCAGCTGAGATTGAGAGGAACAAAATTAGTTTGATTAGTATGAGATGAGTGAGATAAATTCGATTGAGTCAAAATGAGAGAGAGAGTTTAAATGAGAGAGATAGAGATATAGATATGCAGTGATATCAACAAGAATGAAGAATAATTCTGCAATTTAAAAATGAAAGAGAGAGAGAGAGAGAAAATTAGTGGAGGTGATGTCACCGGTTAAAAACCGGTTGATGGAGAGAAAATGATTTAAATAACAGGTTTCTTGAGGTATAGTGATATATATAGACGAAAATATTGTTCAATGACCTAGACGGAATTTTTGGCATAGTACGATGACTATCCAGTGCATTTTCCCGAAAAAAATTGTTTGAATGGTAGAATTTTAACTTTTATTTTGAAAAAAGCTCCATAAACGTTATAAAAAAAGCTAACGAAAGTAAGCCTTAGAAAACAAAAAATGGTTACCACTTCTATCTCACGACTCTAGCTTGTATCTTCAAATTCAACTATTTATGTCAAACATATCCTTATTTGTATTGAGATTTTGTTTAATATTAATATTTGATGCCATTACCTATAGCAAAGCCAACAGACAAACAATTCACTAATATGTAACAACGAGTGGGGTTATACGTGTGTTGCGACAGGCAGAGCCTCATTTGAAATAAAACAAAAAACAAAGAAAAAAGAAAACCACAAAAAGCTTACAAAAAAGAAAAATACAGAGTTTTTTTTATAAAAATAAACACTAATACAAACTAAACACAAACCGGAAGCTTTCTTAAAAAGAAAAACGAAAAACAAAAATCTGTTTCGAACCAAGTTGAGCCGTCCTGAGGCTCGTTCGGGCGGCTTATGAAAAGTACGTTGTCAATTGTTAGATGTTGTAATTGTAATGTAACGAAGGTTTGTAGCCCGTACGTTGCTACGGGTCTTTAGAGGATAGTAAAATGATATAGAGAATATACGTAGATTTTATATTAAAGTACATAGTCCTATCGAGAGGTAGGTAGGTATGACACATATGTAATATATAACATGTACATTGCTAATTACACATATGTAATATACATCATGTACATTGCCGACCAGGTTGTCTATAGTGACTGAAGATTACATGCAACAACAGTACTCAAAATACACATGTTACTAAAACATCGTCAATGTTTTTTTATAGTAGTTGACAAACAAAAGAGGTTGCAATATTGTGTTGGTCGGTCCAAAAATAAGTTCAAAAGAAGATCCTCCCTGTGAGAGTTTGTAAAAATGATATCAGAGGTTATATAAAATCATGTAATAATATATAAATGTATGATGTTAGATTTTTATGTAATCTGACTTGCTTGCTATTCGTCAGTTGTGCGTCCTGTAGGGTCATTTTAATTTTTCCGATGTGTAGATTGGCCATATCGGTCTTTTTCTGCTTCTTAAGTTGCCCTGTAATGAATTTTTTAGGAATTAAGATTTAGGGGTTTGTACGATAAGGGTTAAAAAAAAAAATCAAAAGGTATAGGTACTTGGTGTTTGAAAAAGTTCTTTTTTTTTAGTATGATGAGGGAGTTTTGTTTCTATGCACTTGGTTTAGGTATAGACCTCGAGTTAAATTATCAAATAATTACATGTAGCGGAAATTAGGATCACATAGTAAATAATAAATCAGATAGTAATTGTGTACCTTATTGAGCAAGCGAAATAATGAAAACCTAACGTAAGGTTTTTACCACAGTTGCGTACGTGACACCCTCTTTATCGACATACCAGTATGCTAGTACTTGTTTAATGTTTTTACAACAATTGTCTTAGCAGCAACTCTTATTACAAAAACCAAAAAACAAAAACGAAAACCTTTCGACTTTGTTGATTTTTTTTAAGTAATTAGGGTTTAGGGTTTATCTATTATTTATAGGTTTTCAAATCTTAGAGTTTGAGTTATATTACAATAAGGAAACCTCCTTATTTACATAATAAACCCTCCATTTAATAAACATTACACTTAACCCATTAAGTAATATTTACCAAATACATTAAACTAATAGTCGTGTCTAAGTGTCGATGCGTGCGCTCCCGTAGTCTCACACATTTACAGTCACATATTTATTCGACACTATTCAAATACCTACAGCTCCCACTTTTGAATAAGTTCAAATAAACATGATAACATTGATTAATGTCTAGCAACATATCAATGCTCCCATAAATGCACGAGTGAAGTTTCTCCAAAGTCACTGTGAGTCTTTAATCGGTTCATATCCCTTTGTTATAGATACTCTAGTTAAAATCTATAGATGAATTAAAATCATTCATTTTAACTACTGTTTCTCATTTCGCGAATCACTTAAGATTACCAAATACTATCGAGACACATCTAGATTCATTTGGGTCTGGCCAGACAAACATATTAAGTATTCATGAGTGGCCCAGTAAGTATCTAAGTTCAGTCTTCACTGAAGGAACAAATCATATCTTGAATACAACTGGTAGTCATCATATTTCGCAACATTACCAAAAATAGCCTTTTTGCTACCCTTATCCACGAATAGTATTGACTATGATCAAATAATGCACTACGTACATGAGTAGCAACTTGTATCTCAAGTCTAAGGATATTTAAACCTTATGAATTATACTCAAGGTTACAGATAACGTAAGGCGTGGCGTGGCGGCATGAGTAAGTCTCAAGCTTTGCAAGAAAAGGCGAGACATGGCGTTTTTCAAAGCGTGACAAGGCGGCAAAAATTTTTAATATATTTTATAATTTTATATAAATTTATATATATTTTTACTATTATTAAGTTATATAAATATCAATAAATTATCAAAAAGTCTGTTTTAACATATAAGTATATATATATTCTAAGATATAGTCACAAATTTACAATCAAATGATTTTTATAGTCATTTTTAACTATTTTTAAACTTTTTTTTAATTTTAATTTTTTTTTCATAACGCGTTACAAAAACTCGCGTTAAGGCGCGCCATGGGACGCCGTGACCACGTTTTTTTGCCGCCACGTCTAACAAAGACGCCTTGCATGTTTTCGTAAATTCTCGCCGGGCCTTGGCGCCGCCATGCCGCGTTATTTAGAACCTTGATTATACTTAATGTCAAGGATCTATAAGTAATAATTCATGTGGGATAATCCAGTATGCACCACAATGGATACCATGTGAGTTAGTGAGGCAAGCTGACTAAACACTCAGATATTGTCTTAATTCAATCATATTCACATATGATCAATTGACAACGGATATTTAGAATGATATTAGACAATATTATTCAAGGATAAAACATGAAAAATAGGATATAAATATTATAATAAATGAAAACGAAATATTATAAATATTATTTCATTCATAAATAAATTCGTTTATTACATCCATATATCCAAATTATAAATCCACAGATTTACATGTGATTACTAGATAAACGAAGTCACATCCCCTCAACTAAGTGAGTTAACTTCGCCTTTGTCAGTGCCTTTCTAAAAGGATCTGCTAAGTTATCATCCGTGTGAACTTTGAGCACTCGAATTTCACCTTGTTCGACTTGTTCACGAATATAGTGAAATTTCCTTTGAAAGTGTCTATCTCCCTTCTGAACATCGGGTTCATTGTCTATGATTATTGCACAAGTGTTGTTGCAATACATATCCAAAGGAGACTTGGCTGTGGGAAAAACACCAAGTCCAGAAATAAATTTCCGGATCCAAACAGCTTCCATTTGCAGCTTTATAAGAAGCAATGTACTCAGATTCTGTTGTAGAGATGGTTGTTTCTGAAATCCGACATCACAATATCCAATATTAGCCTCAGGATTTCCACCATACATAAGAACCATATCTTTAGTAGCCCTAAGGTACTTCAATATGTTCTTTACAACAATCCAGTGTCTTTCGCCTGGATTCTGTTGAAACTTGTTAACAATGTTCTGTGCAAAACCATATCAGACCTTGTGCATCTCACCACACACATAATGGATCCTATTGCCGAAGCATAAGGTATCATATGCATGCCCTCCACCTCATCAGGTGTAGAAGCACTATCCTTGATGTTGAGTTTATGTCCATCTTGCATTGGTAAACGAACAAATGGAAATGAAAACGCAAAGAATGGGTAATTGTGAAAAGAATGAAAGAATCGGTATTTGTGAAAGATAATACGGTACACATAACGGAAAGTTCGTACAAAGAATTATAAATAAGGCGGTGCACACAATCGAGAATTCGAGTGAATAAAGAATACACGGATAAGCAAAAAAGAGTGTTCATCATCAAGCTACAACAAAGTAACACATCAACTTTCAGATAGTGTGTCGAGGGGGAGCTAATTTTTTTTTTTTTTTTTTTTTTTTTTTTTTTTTTTTTTTTTTTTGGAACGGCTAATTGAAAGATCAAATTCAAAGAATTTGGAAATGATTATTCAATCAAAAGAAGCTTCAAACAAAGAAATTCAATCAAGGTTCTACAAGATTAAAGATAAAGTGAAACTTCTCAATTAAGGGGGAGCGGTCCACTTTATGATTAAAACGGTCAAAAGAATCAAATAATTGGTCTACATCAGGATCAAGAAATCAAAGATTACAAGTATACATTCAACTTCCGTTTGAAATGAAAGATTCTTCAAGTCAACTTTCAAAGTGTGATTTCCGCGATACAAAGATTCAAATGCTACTCTGATGAAATCTAAAGTTGAATTTGAAGATCACGAAGATAAAGTAGGAGATCGCTAAGACTATCATTCAAGGTTCGCCAAAAAAGAGCTTTTGGATTACTAGGTTCTTAATTCTTCTTGGTAGAGCAAGACCTTCGGAAATACTTCATCAATGACATATTCAATACAACATCAAGGTCGAGCTTTCACGAGAAAAGAAAATGATTCTTCAAGCAACTTATCTTTGGATACAAAAGTATCAAAGATTACAACAAGCTACTCTGATGAAATCTAAAGTTGTAGTTGAAGATCAAATCAAGCATCTACACGTTCAAGATAACAACAAGGAAGATGTTTCAAGACAAGACTTCATATTTTGAACAACTACAAATAAGGGGGAATTGTTAGGAAAAAATATTCATAATATGGAAATAAATTATTAAAGCGTTATGATAACCACAACCTTATGGGTTGTGGTTTACAAGTTATTACATGTTCAAATAGGTTGTACATTCATGAAGGAAAAAGAGAATCCCAAAAATGCAGGGGGTCAGATTCATTGATGTACCACAAAATAAACTTAAAAATCTCATATTAAGAAAAGAAAAAAAAATAATTAGTTAACTAACCTTTAAAATCTTATAAAAACATATAAAAATGAACAATATTGTCCTTAAAACACTATTCACGCTTTAAACTTTACAAATTAATGCATAAAATTATCATAAAAAATCTAAATTTCTCAAATTTAATTGGTAAAATTATTTAACTAACAATAATAATAATAATAATAATAATAATAATACAGAAATGAAATATTAAAAAATAATAAAAATAATATTAATGAAAAATTAGAAAACACTATTCACTAGCATATTTGTTTGTAAATTGAGTTTATTGATCATGATAATGATAATAATAATAGTGACAATGGAGCATGTTATGTCAAATTTTAATAACAACTAGAGGTTTCCTCGTGCTTCGCACGAGTTCGAGTGCACGTCGAATTTAGTGTCGTAATGGTAGAAGGCGGTTTAGAGTGATCACCATATAGCCAAGAAAAGAAGCAAACCTATACGTGACATTAACACAATCACATGACATTGGTGACCAGCAATAGCCTAAATTCATTGAATATGTAAATAACGAAATCAAAAACGTTATCAATCACCCAGAAAAGAACGAAATCAGGGTTAGCATTCTCTGATTTGAAAGAAAATCGGCACTGGCCGAAAAATGTTGCTCGTCGTTTTGATCAATCAGATCAGCATCGTCCTGTATAAATAAAATTATGAAATTCAGAAATTCTATTTTCAAGTAAATGCAAGAATTCACAGACGTAACTAAAAAAAACAGGTGGTTCTTACTGGTTGAAAACCTCCAAGATCCCGTTTAGTGTCTAATCTTTTCATATCACACACACAAGGTTTAAAATACGGTTAGCTGTGTATAATACACCGACCACTTATCTAGGAACCTATAACTCTCTATATCGAAAATTAACACCAGCAGTTCATCTATCAGTCATACGAAGATCACATTTTTGTGAATTTAAACCTCCTTTTGTAGCAACTCCAATAAGTAGTTTTTCATGCGAAACTGAAAAGGCATCGCGCTTTACGTGTCCTTTCTCTCCTAACTTTTTATCCAAACATATCAATGGTTATCAAAAAAGAGCTGTATAATATACATTCATTGGAATATAAATAATACCCAAATCCAAATAAATTACCAAAGTTTTTTCCTTTTTTGCTTCTCCCTTAACTTTCCTTTGAGCAGCTTCCTCGGCAAGCTTTTTTACTACAAGATTCTTGTGAGCAGATAATACAGGACCCTACAGAAATAATAAAATGAACATGAGTACAAAAAACATAGTAACGGAGACTTTGTTTTTCTCAACCTACAAGTCTGCCAAAAATTTAACCTAGAAAGTTGCCCATTTCCTAACTTCAAAATTCTTATGAACAGATTGATTCTGGTTATGTTGTATCTAACGGATCAGAATCGACGAAAGTTCTAAACCATGTTATTTATTTATTACATGATCAATGAAGTAAAATCTTTTGTAATCATGTTTGACACATTAATCGAATAACAGTTAGTCCAAGACAAAAAGCGGTTTAATCGAGCACGACTCATATTGACCCCGTTTCGACCTCGATCAAGTATTGACGCATGATCCAACCCGTCATTCCGCCCATTTCCACCTCTACATACTACTTTTCCTACAGGAATAGCTATTTTTTAATGTGAAAACATAGTATCATGAATCGAAAGGCTTACCAGTACTTCATCTGTACCACTTCTGTTTACAATTTTCTTGAATGCTTTTTTGAATGACGTGTTTCCTTCAGAAAATTTCATAATCCCTTGTTCGAAAACCACATCTTCATCATCAGAATCTTCATTGCCCACATTTCCAATATCATCATCAACATCATCATTGTCATCATCTTCTTCCATTTCTTCATCTGAAGATTTTTCATCATCCACATTCTTTTCAAGATACGTCACTTTCCTTTCAAACTTCAATTTCTTATCAAACGTCACTTTCCTTTCAAACTTCAGTGGACGGGCAGGGGCAGGGGCAACATCATCACTATCATCCGAATTGTGATAAAGAGAAAAACTGATGGAATGCAAGAAATTAATGATTATAAAAAATAGGAAGGGAAAAATAATCAATTATTAAAATAAACAGGGTACCTAAAACCAAATCATCCACGAAGCCTCTGATGTCTTGAATTTTGATCGTCGCACATACATCGAGGCTGAAACAAAAAAACATCAATTATCAAACCGATTTAACCAAACAAATACTACGACCTAAAAAAAGAGCAGTATACAAGTACAGAAATGAATACTATATAATTTAATAAATTCGTAAATCTAGTTGTCTTCCATATACAGATCTACAACAAACTAATATTCAGATTAGTAATTTATTAATCAATTATTAATATCAAATTAGTGTCACTATCGTATTTGTTTCAGAAATCGAAAAATAGGGAATAATACAATTTAAGCCACACCAATCATACCTCTAAAGATAAATACGCAAACGTTGCAGACAAGCGAAGAGAAATCAACAGAAAAGAAAACGCAGAAATCAAAAGCATAAACCTCTAAACACAACCAAACACGAAGAGCAGCAGGTGGAAGCGGTAAATAACTAACAAATACGACACGTGCAAAGACACCCGTCAGAGGGAAAAAAAGGAACGAAGTAAAGGCGAAGAAGGAGCCTAGAATAAAGCCCATACCCGGCCCAAATAACGGGAAATACCCGGCCCAGGCACGAATTCATAGGATTTGATCACTTTTAATTAGAGGATGAATATGGGGTATATTGAAAAATATCTTCAAGACTACAACATTAAGGATACTTTGATAATTTCTTTATAAATATAGGGGCTTAAGTGAAAGTTTCCAAATCCGTAAAAGAAAGAAAGCGTGGTTACAAAAAGACCACAAAACAAAACCAGAAACGGATTTGAAGAAAATGGCATTTGCCGTAAATATGTCCCTCCGATCACCGGAATTTACAGTCACCATCAACTGTTATCCGAAATCAATCACTAGAAAGAGACCGACGCTGTCGTTTTGTGGTAGCAGTTCAACACCGATAAGAACCACACCAGAAATTGAGCTCGAATTTATAGGGGTATATCAACTTATTCACTTATCATGATTTTGTACGAATGATCATGTTTTAATTGAAATTGAATGAAATGCAGCCAACGAGTGGAGGACCGGTTGACAGAGCGACAGCTGTAAGCGGAGAGAAGCTGTTAAGGAGTATTATGGCGGATAACAAACTCGAGCTCTATGGGACATATGTATGTATCTTTACTTTACTAAACTTCTTAAAAACACATTGCTCACTTGTACCTTGATAATCAAACATTGCTTAATTTCCGATTCTGATAAACTTCAACTTTATTTGATATGTAGCTGGGTGGCTTATTTTTCTACTCGAATTCATTTGTTTAACACTCACTTCAAAGGTCAAATAATATGGTCGGGTGTCTCTTAGTTAGTGATTTGCATAATAAATGGATATAAAGTAACGGAGGAAAATTTTGAATTTTGGGGAAAACTTGAAATCAGAGCCATATATCAAGGAATCTGCCTTTTACGAACCAAAGGTTGTTTACGTCTGCTAGTCGGGTTAAAATGGTTTTTAAAAAATTACTACTTACTAAATTTGATCAATATTGTACTTCTAAATACAGTAAATAGATATCCATGTCGTATTTTGCCTAAAGAAGTCGATAGAAGCACAAAAAATTGTTCATAGACGTTATCTAGTCATTTATACCACAATCCTCCCCATTATTGATTATGTGTTTTGAGTATCTTGTTTTCATTGTAAGTTTATACTTATTTCATCTCACACCATAGAAACATGAAATAAAAGTGGTCTTGAATGAAGAAAAAAAAACTTCATTTAAGTTATGTTTTTGAAGGGAAAACTAATGAACTGTGGAGGCGGTGGTAGCTGCGGCACTTGCATTGTGGAGGTACGTCTTCAAGTAAATTCCGTTTATTGGTTCCCTTGGGAATTTATCATGCAAATGCATTTGTACGCTACATGAAGAAGCATTATACATTTATACGCCCCAAAATCCCATATATACTACCAGGAAAAATAACAGTAATTAATGGATCCATTCTGGTTATGTAATTACCTGTAATGGGTTAAAACATAATAAGTTAACTAGAAAGGAAAGGGGTTGAAACTAGTCCAAAGTCTATTTCTAATACATAAAATCCGGTAAATTATTTATTCAAGAAGTTAGATTATTATGGAAACAATATAAATTTTATGTAATCGTATTTGACACACTCATTGTTTCAAACAAAAGTGGTTCGAGTTAACCCAACTCGACCCGTTTATTCTTGCCACAAGTAATGACGATATTTCATCCGAACTCAAATACTTGAAAGAGGTTTCGTTTCTATCGTCTCATTATTATACTACGAGTGCAGGTTTTAGAAGGAAAGGAGCTATTGAATGAGAGAACAAATACCGAACTCAAATATTTAAAAAAGGTTTCCTTTATTTGATTAACATGATCCTTTCTCCGTGTTTTCTGCATTAGATAAGAAACCCACGTATCTGAATTGCGTTCATAATTCACACAGAAACCTGAGTCATGGAGGTTGGCTTGTCAAACCATTGTGGGGAACAAAGAAAACTCCGGAAAGGTATGCATTATAAAAATATGCAAATACCAAAAGACTTGTAGTCTAGCGGTATGTAAGTTAGTCCATCATTCAAAAACTTGTTGGTTCAAGTCCTATACGGGGACAAAAGTGCGAGTTATTAAGTGACGTGTTCTAATAATTGTCTCTCTAAAAAAATGAAAATATCCACATCATAGTCTGCCGGTCGGATTAAGTTGGCTCGTACCCGGCAAGCACTTTTTTGTCATTCTTTTAAAATCTTTTATGTAGATAATTAATATACCTATATTATCAATATTAATCTATTTTGAGAATAGTAAAATTAGGAGTTGTATCCATTAGTTACCCATATATTGGCCTAATGGTTGACTTTAGACACATTTGACATTTTAACCATTTACCTTGTTTGAGATAACTGATACCCTAATTCAACTCATTCATAACTAATTGGGTCAAAAATTGTCACACTTTGGGATTGGACATAGAAGGTTGAAATCAGGTAACGAGGGTTCGGCTAATCTTTGCAGGTAGTAATTCAGAGGTTGCCTCAACGGAAAAAGTGATATCAAGAATTGGTAGATGAATCTTTAACTTGTGTATGGTTCGGCTCAGAAGTGTAACAAAGTTTTTATGGTATAATATGGAGATTAACATTTGTAACACATGCATGAATTATGATGTTCCCATGTTTCATTATTATTACTAGGTTTTGACCCGTGCGATGCACGGTATCCAAAATTATAGAACCATATTTTTTTTATAGAAATTTAATTGTTGTTGTATATCTTGAGTTAGTGACATTTTGAGATACACCAAAGAGATAAAAAGAAGAAAAAAAATGATCAACGACCAAGGATGCAAAACTATCCTTTGATAAACCGTAAGCACAAAAAACACAATGGTTATAACAATTACGAAGAAATATAAAAGAACCGAGAAACTTATAAAATACAATTGTTGCAATACTTTCTTATAGCCAATTTTCAATCTCAAGTAAATAGATAGTTAAGCTGAATGTAGTAATTTCCACAAGTGTTAATGCTTAGTATTTAACGATCAAAAGTCCAACTTCAACAATAAAAACAAATGTCGTAGAAATCGGTAGGCGTGTAGTAGGGATTTGAGATTAATTAGGATCAATCGTAGATTAATCAAAATTAATCGGATTGAATTTTCTATATATAATGGGTTGTTTAAGTTATTTGTGAATTATTATTTGAATATTTTATGCAGTTGGCTAAGTAAAAGGGTTACAGACAATCTATTTGACTTCCATATTTTCACATTTTTTCCGATTACAAGTTATTTTAAACCGATTATGACCGAATTATCCCAATTTTCACTGATTAATTGACCGATTATTGACCAAGAGACTCATTGATAGATTAATGAAAATCTAATAGATAAAGTAGGGACTAAGAATTATTCGTCGATTAATCGGTGCATTAATGGGATATTTACGACCTTAATAAAAACTATAAATTATATTTTAGGAAATGCTAGGTGATGCAACAACATACAAATAATAAAGTGATATCATATATGATTTCCCCTTATATTAAACTACTAATTCCTATGTAACAAAATATGTAACTAACTATAGACCGTGATGTGAAAATTTGTAGAGTTCAATAAGGTGCTAACCTGGTTTTTTCACCAAAATAGAGATCAAAGTTGGTATTCCTATTACTAATCTCTTGTTACGTTGCAAAGACACCATTATAGAAATCTTTCACAGGAAACCGTTGGAATATATGGAATATCTATACTCTATTATAAAGCATCTTCTTCAAAGTGTTAATCTCTTGAAATTTAAGTAATTGAAATTACTAATCTATCCTTTCCAAATTAAACACAAACTCCTCAATTCCTAAAACTTAATCTCTTCCACTACCAATTTCCTCTTTGTTTATCAAACACATGTTTGCTCAATTGTTGATCTATGTATTGAATCACATTTTGAAACTACACTCGTATTTTGATGAAGGTATAATTTCCTGTTTTTGGTTTAACCCTAATTTTCGATAACATTTTTATTCAGGGTATACTTTTTTTTTTAACTTCGATCGATTCAGTTATTTTTTCAATTGATGTTGAGAAATCAATTAATGAATCGTAAGCAAAAGCTATAGTTATTTCGATTTTCGTTTTATGGTTTGGATTTGCGTTCACATGGATGATAAATCATTTTTTTAAGTAGGCGTAGATAGTTTAAGTTTTTTGTTGTTTGACTGCTAAACTCGAATGTCCTTTTATTCTTCTTTTTTCTTTTAGACTCTTCTCGTGATTTGCTATTAATTTTAGTTCCTTGGTAGATATTTAGGAGTGTACATATAGTGTTTGATAAAATGTCTTAAAGAAACCTAATTACATGGTATTCACAAATGTTTACTTGAACATGGTTAGCGGGGAGGTGTCCGCCTATCTTGGCAGAGTTTGTTGTATCTGCTCCTCTAACGCCACTCCTTAAACCAGATAACGGGATTCGACCCATTGCAGTAGGCATTATATGGAGACGTTTGGTTTCCATGGTTTCTATGAAAGGTGTGGGTAAAGAAATGTCAAAGTACCTTAGTGATTTTCAATTTGGGGTTGGAGTGTCGGGTGGCGCTAAGGCTGTTTTACATAGCGTTAATAGGGTGTTGAGTGAATATCATCATGATGGGTCTCTTGCAATGCTTATTGTAGATTTCTCGAATGCATTTAACCTTGTGGATAGATCGGCATTACTCCACGAGGTTAGGGTGAAGTGTCCCTCTATTTCTTTGTGGGTTGATTTTTTATATGGGCAGGCATCGAGATTGTATATAGGAGACACACATATCTGGTCTGCCACTGGGGTGCAACAAGGCGACCCGTTGGGACCTATTCTTTTTGCTCTTGTATTGCACCCTCTTGAAACACCCGGAACCAAATACACTATATTTTATTTTATTTTTACAAAACATGTAATTAATATTCTAAGGTGTTACTGATTTCATCTCATTTTACAATTGAGCGGAAGCTCTTACAAAAACATTTTTAAACATTTAATCTCTACAACGGTACCCTTCCCTTCTTCTTTAGCTTGCCTTGCCATTAAGTTCGATTACCTACAAAACATACAATTAACATAATATATTAGCGTTAAGCTAGTGAGTATACCTTATGATTATGTTAATCTCATCTAACATGACTACTTTAAAAATCTATTCTTTCTTTCTATACAATTGCTTCTTTTCTCTTCACGACAATTATATTGTCGTATCTAACACTTGTTCTCTTTCCCGACAACTAAATGTCGTATCTATTACTTCTTCTCTTTCCCGACAACTAAATGTCGTATCTATCATTTCTTCTCTTTCCCGACAACTAAATGTCGTATCTATCATTTCTTCTCTTTCCCGACAACTAAATGTCGTATCTATTACTTCTTCTCTTTCCCGACAACTAAATGTCGTATCTATTACTTCTTCTCTTTCCCGACAACTAAATGTCATATCTAACACTTATACATACCCTCGCGGTATGTAAAGTTAATGCTACTTCTTCTCGACTACTGAAAGTCAACTTCTTTTCTTTCCCGACAATCAAATTGTCGTGTCTAACCATTCTTTTCATTATAGCAATATATAACATACTCCACACACAAAATAAATAACATAACAATAACAACCACCATAATATAACTAACAATCATAACAAAGCTTCTATGATTTAATTCTCATTATATGCTCAAATAATATAACTTTATCATTGACTACAACATATACCAAGACTAATTTAAGTCTCATCTTTCTCTTCTTCCAACTATATAAAGTTGGTTCTTAATTCTTTCCGACTATTAAAACTCAATTACATACCCTCGCGGTATATACATAGTTAACTCTAATTATTTCCGACTATTAAGGTCGATTCTCTTTCTTATCGACATGTAAATGTCTTCTCCATTCTTCTCTATCATAATGATAAGTTAATATATCATTTCTCTACTTAAACCACCTTAAAATACACTAAAAACTGGTCTAGGGGTCGAATGCGACGCATTCGGACCCATAGGCGACGCATTCAACATGACAAAACTCCACATCAGCCACTGAGCTCCGAATGCCTCGCATTCAGCCCACAGGCGACGCATTCGGGGCTCATTCTGGCTGATTTTCGTTTTTCAAACGTTTCCTGCACTTACATGTTAGTTTACCCCACTTTAACTCCTTATTTCCGCTAACAACACTAACTATAACTTGGAATAACTTACCTATCAATCTTTAATACATTAATACAAAGTTTAAACACAAAACCATATGAAAATGAGTCTAGTATACTCACCTCGATGTAGAATTAAACTACAAAATGCAAGACTCTTTCTCCTTGCACTTCTATTCTCCAAATCTGCGTTTTTATACCAAAACACAAATTTTCCTTTAAATATATCTTACATACATATAAATACATGTATTAACTTCATTACAACTCTTTCTAACCCTTTCTAACTCTTTCTAACTCTTTCTAGACATGTTTGGCAACTTTTACCCAAGTTGCCACTATTTTGGGTCTTTTGACCCATTACTCATTCTAATGTCTAATTATGCATTCGAACCCTTTATACACATTAAACATATATATATTTATTTCATTCTATCTCTTTAACTCCTAACCAAATCAAGTTTGATAGCTTCTACCCATCTTGCCACTCTTAGGTCTTTTGACCCGTTTGGCATCAAATGCACAAACTTACATTATAAACATCTTACACACATTACATAACTCACAAGTAACACATTGCAAGTAATAAATTCTTCCTTCTACCCATTTCCTACCCATTCGCCATTTTCAACGGTCTAAACGACCCGTTTGGCAACTAGGATAACACTATTCCCAATTTATCCAAACTACAAATTAAGTAACTTTCTTCAATTCTTTCCTTTCATATACTTCAAACTAATCATTTTAACATAATTCTTACAATGATTAATTCATCTAACCAATTCTTCACTTCTTCAATAAAACTTACAACATATGAATTTTTACAAAATTCATATAACAAATCTTTAAATCTTCTACACTTTTCTATAAATTACTAACATCAAATTAACATATAAACAAGCTTAATTCTATCAATTTTTCCAACTTCATGATTATCCCCAAAATAATCATTTATCTAAATAAGTCAAATTAAACACTTCTACTTATCAAATAAACATCTAAATGATGTTATAACACCAAATATAAGCTCAATTTCATCAAATTAAATTGAATATAAAATCATACCTTCTAGAACCAAAAACTAAGGTTCTTAATCTTCTTATCTTTGTTCTAATTGATGAATTCTATGAAATTTAAGCTTCAATTCGGGTTAATCAAGCTTTTCCCTCTTTCTCCTTCTTCTTCCCTAACCGACTCTCTCTCTCTAAAAATTCTGGAAAATGGTTTCTAACTTAGACTAACCATATGTAAATTTTCAGATTTACACTTCTAGTCCTCCATCTTTCAAAATTAACTAACTTAATATCTAACCAAAATAATTATCATTCTTCATCCTTTTTAACTCAAGTTAACTATATTTCTTACCAAGTTAGTCCTTTTCTTAAACTTACATTCTAACAAATACTTATTAGAAATAAATAAAAACTTACAAACTATTCTTTCTCGTAACTAGGATGTTACACCTCTTTTACATAAGATCAAAGATAAATGCAAGCTTCTTCTTCATGCTTGGTATCTTGATGATGGAACCGTTATTGGAGATTCAGAAGAGGTTGCCAAAGTGTTAGACATTATAAAGGTGAGTGGTCCAGGTTTGGGTCTTGAACTTAATATTAAAAAAACAGAGTTATTTTGGCCCTCATGTAATGGTATGAAGCTTCGTGATGGTTTATTTCCTGTCGATATTCGGAGGCCATCATCGGGTGTGAAGCTTCTTGGGGGAGCTGTTAGTAGAGACACAAATTTTATTAGGGGTTGGCTATGAGGAGAGCTGTGAATGTTGTTGATTTAATGAGTCTTCTTCCACAGTTACATGACCCGCATAGTGAGCTTCTTTTTCTTCGATCATGTATGGGTATTGCCAAACTCTTTTTCGGTTTAAGGACTTGTCAACCTGGACATATGGAAGAGGCGACCTAGTTTTTTTACAAAGGTCTGCGTGGGTCAATCAAGAATATAATGGTTTGTGGTGGACCATTCTTTGGAGACTTACAGTGGCGACTTGCTTCTTTACCGATTCGATTTGGTGGTTTGGGTTTGTACTCGGCAAAATTGGTTTCATCATATGCTTTTGTAGCCTCGAGAGCCCAATCTTGGGTGCTACAAGACCACATATTACGTGATAGTGGCATATGTGGTATGGATGATGTTTATGTTTCTGCTTCGGCTTGTCTTCGTGATACGCTTCCAAGCTTTGATTTTAGTGGTTTCACTAATAAGGACACCGTCCCCTCTAAACCCCAACAAACACTGGCGAATGTCCTTTTTAGCGAATTGGTCAAGAATATAGAAGTTCACTTTAACATGACTATGAGGCAGAAAGCGGTTTTTGAGTGTCTACGCGCACCACATGCTCAGGATTTTCTACTAGCTATTCCCATAGACGGGCTTGGTCAACATATGTCACCGGTGGAATATCGCACTATCCTTAAGTATCGTCTTATGATTCCATTATTCCCGGTTGATGCGATATGCCTTGTTTGTCGCAAGGCGTGTTTGGATTCCTTTGGGGAACACGCGGGTCATTGTAAAGCGCTCCCGAGATTCAAATACCGACACGATATGGTTAGAGACGTCCTTTTTGACATATGTAGACGTGCCAGGATCTCCGCCAAGAAAGAAGCACCTGTAAACTTTTTAACATACCCGTCAGGATGGAAGATCTACACTTAGACCGGCCGATGTTTTGGTTTTTGGATGGGTTGGAGGAAAACATGTGTGCGTGGATCTGACCGGGGTTTCTCCTCTCGTGGGGTTAAGTAATAGCGGTTTTACAGCGGGTCAGGCTACTTCGAAGGCCGCTTCAGGCAAAGTGACCAAACACGAGAAAACATGCATTGAAAATCAACACGTATTTATTCCCTTTGCTTTTGATACCTTCGGTTTCCTTGCACCGGAGGCGGTAGAGCTACTCAGTCGAGTTCAACGGGTTATGTATAGCAATGTTATGACACCTAGACGTTTTGATGTAGTTTTTAAACGTATTGGCTTTGCAATCTAAAAAGAGTTAGCAGCGCAACTTGTTGCCCGCTTGCCTTCTGCCACTTTGTAAATTCTTACGTTCTAAATCTAATATAATTTATAATGATATTTAAGAAGAAAAAAAAAACTTTTAGAATGTCCAATCGTCCAATTATCAACACTAGCTTGATTTATTCCCTCCAGACTAGTAAAACAAGAAGGCACTTGCAAATCATGGTCAATTTCATTTCCACCTTCACATGGCACTTCGGTTTCATGAGCATCTCCATATTCATCACCTTCAAACACATCATTACCATGAAATTCATCATCTCTTTTGAATCCACTGTTCATAACAACCGATTTAAAAAGCGTATTGAAGTAGTCATTCTGAATGATGTCTCACACTACCCCTTTCTTCAGCTATCTCACGAGGCAATGAAACAATGATCGTTGATCGCTACAACAAACAATGTCCCCATCACATATATTTCCACCCCAATAACATAATAGTACAACAATCTTTGGTGCCATGATAAGAAGCAGCTTGCAAATTGAAATATTGGATGCTCTCGATGAAAATAAAAACTAATTAACTGTGGTTTTGCCCAAGGTTCTAAATAGCGTGAGGAGTGGCGTAGCGGCACTGCCACGCCTCAAGCCTTACAAGCTATAGCGAGGCTACGGCGTTTGTTAAGGCGTGATATATAACGGCAATATTTATAGCATATTTCATATATATAGCGAGTTAGCGAGTTTACAAATATTTGTGTGTGAGTGTGACTGTGTGATACAGATTGGGTTTCACTTATTTATCTATTTTTTTTAGTTTATATGAGTGGTCCATTTGATATAAGTCCAAATAGATGAATTGAAAAAGCCCAAATCTGAAATAACAATAAACGCTTCAAGAAAAGGCGCGACGCCACACGCAATAGCGCGCGATATGGCGCTATAGCGCGCCTTACATCACGCTACGCTTTAAGACAACGATATGGACTGATTCGTGACGGCGAGGCCACGCCTCGCGCTATAGCGCGCTATTTAGAACCATGGTTTTGCCAAATCATGTATAACAATTTTAAGTGGATATAAAAAGAATAAGTATATAAAATAACAATTTTAATGGTTTTAGTGGATCAAACACACACCTAAAGCTATGGGAAACAAGTATAATTAGAAAAAAGTAAAAGGACTATTTTTGCAATTAAATGATTTTAGATTTTTTGGAAGTTTAAATTGTACCTACATCCCGCTCTCAAGCCCCCACCCCTACCCCACATCCCTACTTACATATAAACACACACATTGCACCCACTTACTCACACTCACTCAAGCTCTCTATCAATCTATCAATGGCTTCCGCATTATGATGCATTTTGAAGGAGCCCCAGCTCTCTCCAGTCCGCCATTGTTGATATAGTTCTTAGATCGATTTGCAAAGTAAGCTCACCAATTCAAATTTCAGCTTCAATACGCATTTCAAATTTTATGTTACGGGTTGTGTTTTTGTTTTGAAAAGATCAGATCTGTGATTTTGTTTTCCGGATTTTATTATTTGAATTTTAAAAAGTTTTTCTACCTAACGTCGTTGACTAATTGGAGTCAATTTATTACAATTAAAAAAGTTTTATAGTGAAAATGAAATGTATGTTTAATTACTATATATGAAGATGTACTTGTTTAGGTTTAGATTAATCTGTAATTGTAACAGGAAGAGTTCTGACAATTCCTTTACGTTTTGTTTTATTTCGATATTCTTTTTAAATGAATTATATAACATTATAATTATATTACGCGGGGACTTAGATCTGTTGTTTTGTTGTAATTGGAGTTTGGAAGGGTTGATGCCAATAAAACAGTGTCGAAATGATCTTTGTATTTATTATGTTTGTCAAACATTTCTCAATTTTGATAACATCTAACTCGGTTTAGCTGAATTGCGCTTGTGTTAGTCATAATTTGACTTGGGATGCTTTTCGATCTGAAGTTGATTTATATTTTTAGGTCATAAAAAAGAATGAGTTAAAAAATGCTATGTGTTTTCTTTGATTTTGCAGTCAAGCAAGGAAATCTTGTTATGAAAGGGACGGTCTGTTATGTTTTTGACCATCTGTTTGTTGTCTGTTGGTGTTACTATCTACTTTACATAATGAAGTGCTTTTCGGTGTTTAGATTTGATTCCGTATTTTATTGACCACATACTCATTCCTCCTTTCTAATTGTTATGTTTCTGATAATGACGGAACTTCAATTTATCTTTGGGTTGATTTGTCAAACATGGATTAAGTGATATACATACTAGATCTACAAAAATTTTAAAATTTGCTTAGAAACATGTTAATATAAACATTTTTTGGAGGTTTTACTTGTCTTAAGCTGTAGAATAATATTATTCTGGGTTATAGACAGATGGGTCTCCGGAGATACTACCAAATCATTTCATAATGTAATGTTTAATAAGCGGACAAATACTTAACTTATTTGAGAAAAAAATAGATATTTAGATAAAAGAGAAGATTTCACTTGAAGCCAAATGGATTAAGACTCTTAAAATCGAAACTAATAAAAAATTAATATTTTATGGCGTTTATTCTGACCCAGCTAGAGGGGAACTATTCTGAAAAAACATCATACTCAGAGTTGCTAACATGGATTTATATGTTTTAGCTGCAGGATTCATGGAAAGCAAGTCAATTTAATTACTTGCACTATTCTATGAGAAGGAAGGCAGACATGAATAAAGAAAACACGACTGCTGCTAATATTCAACAGCCCACAGCAAGGATTACTAGAGCACGGGCTAAAGCCTTGGGAATTTCTGGAAGTTTACCCCCACTACATCCTCACGTGAAACACGAATCCAATCAGGTTCTACAACAAAATTCTAAAAGAGGGTCATCAGATAATAAGTCAACTGATGTTGGTTCTCGCATTCAGCCCAAGAGAAGGGCCTTTCTCCAGGATGTCACTAACATGCCCTTCAATGATTTAAATATGCAGGTCATTAATGAAATAAACATTCAGGTAAAATCTTACGTGATATTTATTAAATAGCAAACATAATTTTTGCTACATATTACAGTATTTGTTTAGAGCTATGGCATTATTAAAGATTGTTGATGTTACTGGTTTTCAGACTAGCAAGGAAACAGGAAGAGCTGTTTGTGCGGGTCCTCAGGTTCGAATGGGAAAAGCAAAAGTAACAGAAGATATGACGAAACAGAGTATAAAGGAATTAAGAGAAATAACTTCACAGCTAAAGTTAGTGAATGATTTAGAAAGTAAAACAAGTACTTATAAAAATCCAAAAGTGATGGTTATGTCATCATTGATGCTTGGGAGGTCAACTTCGAATAACCAGTCTGCATTTGCAAGCTCTTTGCCGAAAGGTAATTTGCATGGACTAACCATCTGTCACTGTTTACTAGTTGAGATTCTTGTTTTCATTTTAGTAAGTTAAATTGTTGTATTGTGCTGTAGATATCAAGAGTTCCAAAAAAGTGGAGCCCGCAAATGATCAAGCTATTATTGATATTGATTCTAAGCACAAGGATCCTCAAATGTGCAGCTTATATGCTGCGGAAGTATATAAGAATTTACGTGTGACAGAGGTTTGTGTTTAGCGGTCCACTAGTTGACCTCCATTCATTGGTTAATACCCCATTCTTTTCAACTTTTATCATACAATTCTTATGCTTTTAATATTTACTTATTCTTTGCACCTCTATTGTTTCAGCTAAAGTGGAGGCCTTCAGTTGATTATATGAAAACCGTGCAGAGGGACATAACACAGGAAATGCGTGGCATTCTTATTGACTGGCTTGTGGAGGTTAGTCCCTGAGCATAATATACTCATATTTTTCATTTTCTACATTATCTTTCATATGTAAAGATATTCTTACGTTTTCCAGTGTGTTGTCAGTTAATTTTTTTCTTTCTTCTGATGTTTAGGTTTTAGAAGAATATATGCTATCATCTGAAACGCTCTACCTAACGGTCACTCTTATTGATCAGTTTCTCTCTAAAATTTACATTGAAAAACAACGTCTTCAATTGCTCGGGATAACCTGCATGTTCATTGCCTCGTAAGCTCTCTTGTCTCTCCCATCTCTCAATTATTTAGCTCTTATAATTTATAAAGCATCCATCCGTCCGTTTTCTTTTACACTCGATTTTAGTAACGTTTAATCTTCAACAAAATTTAATAGTAAGTCTATTTGATTAATGACCTTTTAGGAAGTATGAAGACATTAGTGCACCTCGTGTTGAAGACTTCTGTTTCATCACAGACTGCACCTACAGTAAAAAAGAGGTATGTGCAGTCTTCTGGTAGCACTAAAGATATACTAAAACAAGACCTCCGGTTCTTTTGAATAAATTTCTTTCAAAATTAATGTCTTTTTTGTAATTTTTCTTTATGAAGAATATTACTCTGTACCCATGTATGGAAATCTAAACGCTAATGACCAACGGTTACCTATCAGGTACTGGCCATGGAGGGTCAAGTTCTTGACGTGTTGAACTTTAATCTTTCTGTTCCGACTGTAAAAAAGTTCCTACGGTAAAAGCTCTCTACAATTTTTATTTTAAAAAAAAATTCTTCCAAACCCTTAACTTTCTAATATGCTAGTATGATTTATTGTTTGCTTTCAGGAGATTCATTTTAGCAGCACAAAGTTCTTACAAGGTAAATAAATCTAAAGTTTGTTTATCACCTCCCGGTTACAAATTCAATTAATTATCACAAGAATAGAACTAATGAAAAACAACTTCATATATAGGTTCCCGTTGTAGAACTAGAATATCTTGCAAACTATTTAGCAGAATTAACTCTCACCGAGTATGGTTTTTTGAGGTTTCTGCCATCACTCATTGCCGCATCGTCTGTGTTCTTAGCCAAATGGACACTCGATCAGATCGAAGATCCATGGGTATGTTTCCTTAACTTCAGTTTTCGATTATAATCCACTTTCAGCAGAAAAAAGTTGCTTTACTTTTTTAACTTACAAAAATGTCAATATTTTACTTTTTTCTTATAATTTTTGCAGAATCCTACCTTAGAACATTATACTAATTACAAGGCATCAGAGCTAAAAGAAATAGTTCTAGCTTTGCAAGATATGCAGCTTAATAATGCTGCCCGTCTTCATGCAATTCGTCAAAAGTACAAGCATAAGCAGGTAAAATGCTACTCATATATAAGGTTGTATCCCTCTGAATTTTGAATGCACTTAGACGTCGTTCAACATGTTTGGGACAATTTTTGCATGTTTGACTTTTTCGAGATATAATGTAACCCGTAGAGACAATTATGAAAATGGGTTAAAAATTACAGTCTCTACGTTGTTTAGTTGAAAATTGCAAATAAGTTTTTAGTTTTTGTCGAAAGTTGCAACTTCAATGTAGGCATATGTAACATGTATAATGGTCTAATGGAAGTTGTTTTGTTATGACAGTTCAAAAGTGTCGCAATCTTGACATCCGTAAAACCAGTTAAACCGCTATCCTAACTTTTGACATGACTAGCTGCTGATGTTTCTACATAAGAAGGGACGATTAATCATCCAGGAACTTCTGTCACACTAAGTTATATTCAACATTTCTCGTGTTGTAAGTTGTAACAGTTGGTGAGCTCTCTATGTAACATTGTAACCTATTTTATTTACATAAGAATTAACAACTTGTATCTAAACAATTGATTGATGTTATATAATTCTATTTATTGATCACCTTTTTTTTTCTTTATCTTTTATCGAGTCTTTCTTTGAAGTGTAGTTAAATCTAGCCTATTATATAAACCTGTTAGTGGCAAAATCTGACTTAACTTAATTTACATAGAAAAATAAGTCAAAATTAACATTTTTACTTTTGTAGAACAAAGTTGGAAATAGTGGTGTTAGGGATTTAGCTTATTAAAGTAATGTCTTTTTAGCTTACTTAAGCTTCATAATCTATGTCTCTATTACATCTAAACAAACCCAAGCATCCTTAAATGGAATTATTTACAGGAAAATGACAAAATGGAATGGGTATAACTTGGCTACGTTAATATGTAGCTAACATAGCTACAATATCAATGTAATTTTGTATTGTTTTGTTGAAATAAAAGAAAAATACTAATTAATTAAATTAAAAGCATTTTAGTTGGAGTTTATTTATTCCAAAATGCAACATTTATCCAAATAAAATATAGATGGTTTTAGTTTTTGCTTTTGAGATTCAATCTTTAAAAGTAACATTAATGATACTTAAAAGACAAAGTTATTGTAATTAGAGAAACACAAATAAAAAGTATTTTTTCTTCCTACTACGTAAACAATAAATATATATATATATATATATATATATATATATATATATATATATATATATATATATATATATATATATATATATATATATGAGTAGGATCAAATAAAAAGTGTTAAGCATTGTGGGAGTAACATGTGACAAGTTTGGAAAAAAAAAAAAAAAAATTTAATAAAAAGATATTTAAAAAAATAATATTTTTTTTTTGGAAAAAAAAAAATTGAAATTCTTTTTGATAACGTTATCTGTCACGTCATATGATGCACACACAAAATATGATGCACAAAAAATATGATTCATATAAATGATGCACACAAAAAAACTATGATATTCAACTATGATGTACACATAAAATGTTTATTATAGATGTGTGATGACTTATACTTATAGCCTATCAAACCTAACACTTGGGCCCGACCCAGTGAATCTCAATCTGACAAAAGGACCAGAACCCGGAACGTGAGCTCCGACACCGGGAGTAAGGCCCCGTGTCCGGGAATCGTGGCCCCGTGTCCGGGAGTTGTGCCCCGGCACCTGGTGTCCGGGAGTTGTGTCCCGGCACCTAGCGCCCCGTGTCCGGGAATCGTGGCCCCGTGTCCGGGATCCGGGAGTTGTGTCCCGGCACCTAGCTCCCCGTGTCCGGGAATCGTGGCCCCGTGTCCGGGAACCGGGAGTTGTGTCCCGGCACGTAGCGCCCCGTGTCCGGGAATCGTGGCCCCGTGTCCGGGAGTTGTGCCCCGGCACCTGGTGTCCGGGAGTTGTGTCCCGGCACCTAGCGCCCCGTGTCCGGGAATTGTGGCCCCGTGTCCGGGATCCGGGAGTTGTGTCCCGGCACCTAGCGCCCCGTGTCCGGGAATCGTGGCCCCGTGTCCGGGATCCGGGAGTTGTGTCCCGGCACCTAGCGCCCCGTGTCCGGGAATCGTGGCCCCGTGTCCGGGATCCGGGAGTTGTGTCCCGGCACCTAGCGCCCCGTGTCCGGGAATCGTGGCCCCGTGTCCGGGATCCGGGAGTTGTGTCCCGGCACCTAGGCGCCCCGTGTCCGGGAATCATGGCCCCGGCACCTGGTGTCCGGGAATTGTGTCCCGTCACCTAGCTGGCCCCGTGCCCGGAGATCTGCCCCGGCATCCGACGCTCAGTCCGACACTCATGCTCTGGCATGTCTAAGGACTTGTGTACATATGTCTGCATTACTCTAGACCAACACTGATGCTTTGGAGTTCATCTGAAGGTATAATGCTCCTGACATTCTGCCAGTCAGACATCCAAACCTAATGTTTGGATGTAACCGTCAAAGGCATTGATGAGATTATATCATTGCAGGAGCGTTACCTTTTCACGTATACCCGTTGGAATCCTATTGATGAACAATAAATGATCATCATGACTGTTGTTGGTACCTGACAATGTTGGGTATAAATACCCAACGCTTCAGGTTTTAGAGGCAGCTTCATCATCTTCCTCACATACTCACTGACCGGAATACTTAACCATATTCCGTCAAGCCTTTCCGATCAATCTCTTGTCCACCTTAGACTCGCCAAGAGACTGTTAGGTTTGCACTGCTTGAGCAGGAGGCCAAGAGAGTGATCAATCTAACCCAAGTTACTGAGTCTGTCGATTCTTGCTCTAACAATGTGCATCATAAATGTGTATCATATTTTTTTTCGTACATAACTTTTTTCGAGCAAAAAGAAAAAAAAAAAATTCTCGAAAAAAAAAAATTTCGATTTTTTTATTAAAAATATTATTTTTTTATTAAGAAAAAAAAAAAAAAAAAAAAAAAAAAATTCAAGCTTGCCACATGTCACTTCCACAATGTTTCTCACACTTTTTACAAATTTAACACTTTTTACATAAATTCTCCCATATATATATATATATATATATATATATATATATATATATATATATATATATATATATATATATTATATATATATATATATATCTCCTTTTGCTCGTAACTACTTGATAGGACGTGAAACGCACACTACTAGTATCAACATTAGAGACCGGTCTTTAAAATAGGTGTAGGTTTTGAGCGAAATTTAAAAATGGGTCATTCATAAATAGTTTATTTTATAAATAAAACAATTTTCAATAAAATCGTCGACTAACTACATTTTTTTTATGTTTTTTCTAAGTTGTTACTTACATATATATACCTTTTTGAAAAAAATAAGTCACATCCGCCTAGGGGTCATGTGCGGTCGCACACCCTGCACATGCTTCAGATCGGCTCTAGTGAGAAGCTCGAAGGCTCGTTTAAACATTGGGCGTGCAAGGCACGTGAGGAGGGAAACCACTTGTTTAATTGTTGTTACATTCTTGTTAGTCATTAACGAGTTATTTAGCTTTTGATAGTAGTACAAACTGAACAATGGCAATCTGCCATTGTTAACATTTCAAGCTTGCAATTCGTTTTTTATTCAATAAAACCTTTCAATTTTGCCTAATTTTCAATTAATCATACGAATTTTCTTTTAAGATACAACTTAATCGACCATGAAAGAATGTTAGTCAAAACTAGAATTTGCTTGTAACATAAAGGGCGATTGAATTTTCCGAGAAACCAAGTTGATGCATATTATAAAGTTAGGTCGTTAAGATCTAGATCTTAATATTAATCGTTTTGGTCTCCAGATCGTAATATCAAATCAGGAAGGTCCTAATAATATGTTTTAATCAAATTTCTTTTAATTTGTAATTCATTTCAATTGCTAATAGTTTGACAAAATTGTTCAAAGTGAAATATTTTATAAAATATAAGTGTTTTAATCGATTAAATGATTTGTTTTTCATGTTATTATAACAAAGTTAATGTATTTATATAGTATCACTAGTTCAAAGAGTTATTTTTAAAATTAACATATAAAAGAAAGATTAGATAAAGATCCTTCTACAATTCTATCATATAAAAATATCATATCGGTTTTAGAACTATTAATCCTAATATCAAGATCGAAATCTAAAAATGAAGATGAAGATTATATTAGATATTTAATAAATCAAAAGTTGTCGGTTTATTATATTAAATTAGATTGGGGCAAAATAGCAAAATTGATTTGGACATATTAGAATGGTGTTGTCAGCATATATAAAAGATGAAGTGTCAAAATGGCAGGGTCAGAGGTTATCTAATTCTATTATTATAGATACAAATCAGTATATCTATCTATTGCCCCAAACACCTCACCTGAAACAAACAATCAAAACATTTTGATCTGTTAATCAATTTGTTCGTTTTACTTACTGGTAAGTGTTGATCCGATTGTTTTTCATAATTTTATGCTAACTACCGGATTGACTTTAATTACTTACTTGTTCATTTACTTATAATAATAATAATAATAATAATCGCTAGATTGTGAATATATGATACTAGTTAGGTGTAGGTGTATTTATTGATTGATTTGATGATGGAAGTATTTAATAACTTTAGTGCCAATTGTTGAGCATAACTTAATCTGATAGAAGCTAATTGAGTTAGCAAATCTCCAAGAAAAAAATACAGTAAATAACAAAGACAAATGGGGCAATTTTCTCAATATTTTACTCAAATGAAAAGACACGTACTTATAATAGAAACTCTTATGCTAGTGGTTTATAAATGTCCCCACTAACTCTACTAACTCCTAAAGTTACTAATAAACATGGAGCATGATCCCATGCAAGAAACCAACTACTCCTTTATTTGTGGACATAATTAAAACATGCATATTGACTAATTCCTCCATGGACTTGAATGAACTTGCTGGACTAGGTCTAGTTATCCTCCGCATCGTGTTGGATCGCGACTCGGCTCGTATCAATACCCTCCCCTTTGACAAAGACCTTGTCCTCAAGGTCTGGTATTCCGTCGACGTAGTTCTCTGGTAGTGGTGTTGTACATGGTGTCGAATTTTCAATACATGGTGGTAGCATTTGGGGTTGAGGGAGGGAATTGTCATGGTGAAAAAGAAGTGTGACTGTTTTCCCGTCTCTTTGAAATGAGAGTTGCGGAATGGAGAAATTCGCTTCGATAGGACCTAATGATTGGAGCCATTCCATGCCGAGGACCACATTTGCACCTTCAATGGGAAGAATGAAAAAAGTAATAGTGAAGGTGGTTTTGACTTGTAGTGTAACGTTAGGACATAACCCCTCACATTGTATGTGGGTACCATTACCGATCATGACGGGAATAGGTGGAATCGGGGTGATTGGGATGTGAAGAAGAGAGGCGATATGTGGTTGTATGATGTTATGGGTGCTTCCCGAGTCAACAAGGATTTTGACGGGATGGCCGGCAATCATACCAGTAAGGCGGAGTGCTTTTGGTGAGGAGATGTTATGGAAAGCGGCAGTGGATAGAGAAAGGAAATGGGGATGGTCATCGGACGTGTCATGTGGTGGTTCTAGTAGGAGGAAAGGATCGGAAGGTTTTGCGTTGGAATCAGGAGGGGAAGGTGGTAAATTATCGTTGTCCGCAATGAGGAGAAATTGTGGTGGATTACACTTATGGCCAGGGTGATAATTTTCCGGGCAACGAAAACAAAGACCAGCGGCACGACGTTTTTGTAGTGCTTCGGGAGATAAACGAGTAAATGGTAAGGTGGTAGGCTGTTTTGGTGGGGATGCCAACAAAGTTTGTTGGGTCGGGTTCATAGCGGTGCCCGGTGGTTGGGTGGAAGATGATGGAGAGTATGGTGATGGACGACTGGAATCGGAGTTATGATGAACACGGGTGTCGTTGTTTTTGTCTTCAACCAACTTAGCAAGACCTATTGCTTGAGTGATGGACTGTGGACGAAGAATGGCTAGTTCTTGTCGGATATCCCCACGGAGACCCGAGAGAAAACAATTGAGCAAGGCTTCTGGTGGCAGACCGACGATACAATTGCTTAGCCGTTCGAACTCGGTTTGATAGGTGGTGACAGTGGATGTTTGGTGGAGCTTGAAAAGTGCTGCTTGATGATTGTCGTATGTAGACGGACCAAAACGCGTTTCGAGTGCGCGTGTAAAGGCGTCCCACGTTGTGAGGAGATTGTTGTTATGAAGGTATTTATACCAACTCAGTGCGTCACCCGATAGGTGAAAAGAGACCATTTCAAGACGTTGTGGTGCGGTAATGTTGTAAAATGAAAAGAACTGATCAGCTTGAAAGAGCCAATCAAGGGGGTTGGAACCACTGAATGTTGGAAGTGTAAGTTTAGGTGTTTGAATATGGAGTTCACGGTTGTTGGGTGGCGGAGGTTGGGTGTGTTGTGGTGGTGGCTGTGATATGGTAGAGATGAGGTGGTGAGTTTGTTCATATTGGGTGGCTAATTGCTTCATGATGATGTCAAGTTGGGCGGATGTAGCGGCTTGTCTTTCATTATTGCTGGTTGTAGAGGCGACAAGTTGGGACATGTTTTCGGACAAGGCGGCCATGGTGTCCTCAATGGAAGGTGGGTCACGTTTGGGAGGCATTGTAAGAATAAATGAAAGCACCAATTGATAGAAGCTAATTGAGTTAGCAAATCTCCAAGAAAAAAATACAGTAAATAACAAAGACAAATGGGGCAATTTTCTCAATATTTTACTCAAATGAAAAGACACGTACTTATAATAGAAACTCTTATGCTAGTGGTTTATAAATGTCCCCACTAACTCTACTAACTCCTAAAGTTACTAATAAACATGGAGCATGATCCCATGCAAGAAACCAACTACTCCTTTATTTGTGGACATAATTAAAACATGCATATTGACTAATTCCTCCATGGACTTGAATGAACTTGCTGGACTAGGTCTAGTTATCCTCCGCATCGTGTTGGATCGCGACTCGGCTCGTATCATAATCTCTACGGTTTTTGTTTGTCGGATTTGTATCAAGTGGTTTTCCATAAGTTTAAGCTACTGGAATTATGAATTCATTCGTGATTGATATAATGTCAAGACGATAATATTTGATTTTTCCTAGTCCGTTATTTTTCTGAGACAAATGACACTCGTTTGATGTTACTAGATTCTTCAAGTAATTTGATGTTATTTGAAAATTATGTTAGTAGATTATCCTTCAAACTTAAAAAGAATTGCACAATGTCATCTTTAATGGAACATTCTTCTACGGTTATTTACTTATCTGTTTGATTTTTATGCAAAAACAAATGTAGGGAGTGTCACGAATACATTCTACATCTTTTCAGGCTGATACTACTTGGAGTTTGATAGCTTTGATTTTATGTGCCTGTTCCATGTTTTGTCCACTTTGTGATTTGGTGGAGCATTTAGATGGGCGTTTCCGCATTGGGGCAAAAGCGTAAAATCCAAACAGGCAAGGTGCCACTACTAATGGAATCCGAGCATGTGATTGATATAACAAATAACAGTGAAGCTTCCTCGTCTAGTTCAACACTTGCTAGACAAGTCAACGGTACAAATATAAGTCAAAATGACGACCTACCTTCCGCTAATGCACAGACACCTGTATCTTTTTCTAGTGCCAACGGACCAAATTCAAGAAATGCATCATTTGCTAGAAGGGGGAATGGAAATGGGAGACGTAGAAGCCCTTTAAATTCTGGTTATTGGATTTCTTTTGAACTCGTTATTACAGTGAGCCAAATTATTGCAGCTATTGTTGTATTGTCTTTATCAAGGGATGAACATCCTCGTGCTCCATTATTCGCATGGGTTATCGGTTATGCTTCTGGATGTGTTGTTACACTACCTCTTCTCTTTTGGCGTTTTTATAATCGTAATGCATCAAATCAAGAACCGTCACAGGCTCGTCAAGTTTCTAGTCCCGCCAGCCTATCTGCTATTGCAAGCTCTTTTGCTTCATCTTCAAATGGAAGGATTTCAGAAGGGGACTCTCACAACACTTCTGTTACATCAACAAGACGTCTGACAATGGGATCATTGAGTACACGGTATGTTGTTTCTGTGTCTGTGTCTGTAAGTTTTTCTCCCCGTTGTTTCTTTTTTCTTTTATTTTGTTGTTTTAGATACACCTATATGTATACAAAATGTTCCATTTCACCCAGAAGCGGAAGGATGAATTAATAGTAACGATAGAAATATGTTATTATTGAGACATGTAGATAACTAATAGATGGTTTTGTTCGCAGAGTCAAGGTATTTGTTGAATACTTGAAAATGGGATTGGATTGCTTCTTTGCAGTCTGGTTTGTGGTTGGAAATGTATGGATTTTTGGAGGTCATTCTTCTTCTTCTGATGCTCCCAACTTGTACAGGTATCGGTCAATAACTGTCCAACGGTGGCCAAATGGGTGGTCGGGTAACATGTTAAAATGAGTTGAGTTGGGTAGACCTGAAAACATATTTTGTATACCATTTTTTTTTATATATAGTAACTGTGTCATTTATGAATATGATTTCAATAATAAAATGATTTTGTGTATTAAAAATACACTTGTGCACCTTTAATTCTAATTTTGGTGATTTTTACTCGTTTGATCCGTTAGAGATAAAAATATAATCCTAATTGATCCTTGCAAAGTAAATGGGTCCAAATTGCCATCTCTACCAATCATCTTTTTAGTTATATTTCCTGTATTAGCTTATCGATCTTACATATTAGTATGGTTGACACAACAGGTTATGTATAGTGTTTCTTACGTTTAGTTGTATCGGATACGCAATGCCATTTATCTTGTGCACCACAATCTGCTGCTGTCTCCCTTGTATAATCTCCGTCTTGGGTTTTAGAGAGGATTTTGCACAAAATAGAGGAGCTACTACAGAGTCAATTAATTCTCTGCCTACCTACAAATTTAAGAAGAATAAGCACACAACTGATAAAGAAACCAACTTGAGTGCTTGTGAAGGTGGGTCCGTGGCTGTTGGAACTGAAAAGGAGCGGGCCATATCAGGAGAAGATGCGGTTAGTTCATGTTTGTATTTTTATAATTTAATTCGAAATGCTATTCCTACTCTTCCTTCTTCATAAACACATAAATCATGGAGTCAGTGATTATGAAAACAGGTGGCAAGATAGATGGGCTGGGTAACCGCTTAAAATAAGTTCGGGTTGAAACGGTCATTCTAAGTAATTGGTCAAACAGGTGGGGTTGGATTGGGTTGATCCACAAACACTTGATTTTCCTTTGTTCAGATTTTCTATAATTGATTAATGCGTTAATTATGATTATAATAACAACAAGAACAGTAATTTAAATCTTTTAAATACAACAGTTGTAGAAGTTGTATTCATTAAAAATAACTTTGGATGTTTAATCATTTGAAATGTTCCCATTTAGCCAGTTTTAATAATTTGACCCGATTAAGATAAAACACAATCCAAATCGATCTATTTATGAGTAAATTGGTTGAAACTGTAATCTCCGTTATGAGAAAATAAAACAATGATTATAATTCAGTCACTGGGTTTTCACTTCGATAATGTGACAAAAAAACTCTTTATCTATTTGCTCAACAGGTCTGTTGCATATGCTTGGCTAAGTATGCAAACAATGATGAACTCAGAGAGTTACCCTGTTCTCACTTCTTTCACAGGGACTGTGTCGACAAGTGGTTAAAGATCAATAATTCATGTCCACTTTGCAAGATCGAAGTTGGTGAGACCATTTTGAGTTCACTAACCGAAGCGACTGCTAATCTGCGACGTGGCACTGTATATTAGTAATTAAATGTTTGCAAGTCGGTCTTTTTGAGTGGTGTTTGATACGTAAAAGCCTTTAAAGTTTATCTTTATTGATCTTGTTTTTCTTTTGGTAGAAGGTATATCATATGGTTTTGTGGATTAGCATTTCAAATTGTTTGTGTTTGATGTTGGTGAAACAAAAATCCGTTGGGCTGGTACATGTAACCAAGAGGTGCCATTACTCGTGATCCTGAGTTTATATTCTACTACAAACATCACGGAAACTTGATCAAAGGGTAGCGGAGAAAAAGTTTCATGATCCACCATCCAATGATCAAGTTAGAACTCTTACGAAGGAAAGTTAAGCATGTTTTGTGCAAATGTATGTCAAGAGAATAAGAGAGAAAAGAAAGATATTAGAGAGAGAAAGGGATTATTTATACGACTTACCTTCGATCATAGTGTCTTCCTCTTTTGATGTTTGCGATTCAAGTATCATTATACAAAAAACTTTTGATTGGAACATGTGTATGATGATTGGTGTATATAGAAATACAAAAATTTATGTTCCAAATGTTATTTGACGCATGAATTTTAAGTGTATTCATGAATTATGTGCTGAAAACGCAGTGGAATCAACTCGTGAGGGTGAATAGATTCAAGGAGGGCACGGTGTTACGGGTTATGTCATTTCGGGTTGACCATGAACTCTGTTTTGCGCTAGTCCGTGTTTAGTAGCCAAGATCAGTATCAGCCTACGTACGTTTGTTTAATGGCACACATAATTAGTCGTTGGGCCTAATTGATTAGATTAATGAATTTTATTGTTTATAGGATGAGGTGTAATCTGTCAATAGGAAATTAATTTTGTTAATTTCTTTAGAGGTTATCATTGTAAAGATAGTTTATATATTTTCTTGAGTAATTAACTCCTTTTTGCATCATATATTCTTAATAATGTTATGTTCGTTTAATTGTATAGATTCCAATTTGATATATTGTGTATAATCACAATTGAAATGTTGCATGTTATTTGTATATTTGCAAATCGTTTGTTCTAATTAAAGACTTGAACATACCTGATAATGATCCAATTGCGGTTTTTGTCCTGTTTGTTGTTTTAATGAGATGAATATTACTTCTCTTGTTATAATTGTTAACTATATATATATGATATGGCCGGTTGTACAAGTAGTTTTATTTTACCTAGCTTCATACTGTATATGCTTATAGAGATTTGTCAAACTCATAGTACTACTTGCTCATCGTTAATGAATAGCTTGGCTTGGTTGAACTTGTGAGAAGATGGAACTTATGAAATCCTTTGGATTTTATTGATTGACTAAATGCCATACAAGAGATATATATACACAACATATACAATAGATGGGCAAAGCCCAAGTCACACTAAATGGACTCTATAATCCATATAACTAATGTGTCTAATATGCCCCCGCAGTTTGAGCGGAAGAAGGCCGTCGAACGCTCAAGCTGGAGTGGAACTCAGAGAAGAGCGAAAAAGGTAGACCCTTGGTGAAGATGTCTGCATATTGATATCGAGAGGGTACGTGTAAGACTCGAACCTGTCCTGCAGTCACTTTGTCCCGAACAAAGTGGATGTCGATCTCAATGTGCTTGGTACGTTGATGTTGCACTGGATTCGAGGACATATAGACAGCGCTGATGTTATCACAGAAAACAATTGTAGCTGCGGAGATGGGGTTGTGCAGTTCCAGAAGAAGATTGCGTAACCAAGATGATTCCGCTACGGCATTAGCGACACCGCGATATTCTGATTCAGCACTGGAGCGTGAAACCGTGATTTGTCGTTTAGACGACCAGGATAATAAGTTGGAGCCCAAGAATATACAGTAGCCGGATGTAGACCTACGTGAGACTGGGCCCCCCCCCCCCCCCCAATCCGCATCTGAGTAGGCAGTGAGCTGAGATGTCGGAGAGCTGTATAACTGAAGGCCATACTCAATAGTGCCACAAACGTAGCGCAGAATGCGCTTGAGAGCCTGAAAATGTGGTTCCCGAGGGTCATGCATGTAAAGGCAAATCTGATGAACTGCGTATGCAAGATCCGGGCGGGTGAATGTCAGATACTGGAGTGCCCCCGCAAGACTACGGTATAAAGTAGGATCCGAAACAGGAGGCCCTGAAGAACCGAGCTTGGTGTCCACGTCAACTGGGGTTCTGCTGGGATTGCAATTGAGCATATGTACCCGCTCTAGAAGATCTAAGGCGTATTTTTGTTGTGAGAGAAACATGCCCTGAGGTGTGCGAGTAACTGATATACCCAGGAAGTAGCTCAAGTGACCCAAGTCTGTCATATCAAATTCACGGCTGAGAGAGGCAATAATCTGCTGAAGAAGAGTAGGAGAAGATGTCGTAAGTAGAATATCATCCACATATAAGAGAAGATAAGCAGTCTCCCTTCCTTGTTTATATATAAACAAAGAGGTGTCAGTACGGCTGTGGACAAATCCAATACGAAGAGCATATGTAGCAAAGCGCTGAAACCAGGCACGTGGGGCCTGTTTTAGACCATATAAAGATCGCTGAAGAAGACAAACATGATCAGGGAAGCGCGTATCAACAAAACCAGGTGGCTGCTGCATATAAACAGTCTCATCAAGTGTGCCATGAAGAAAGGCATTCTTAACGTCTAGTTGATGAGTCGACCAGTTTCTGGAGAGGGCTAGACTGATAACAGTGCGAATAGTTGCCGGTTTGACAACCGGGCTAAAAGTCTCATCACAGTAGACGCCTTGTTGTTGATGACGATCATTCGCTACAAGACGAGCTTTATAGCGACTAATCGAACCATCCGCATGACACTTAACTTTGAATAACCACATGGAAGTAATTACATTCACACCTGCAGGCCTTGGTACAAGTTTATACGTATTATTTTTAATAAGAGCTTTATGTTCATCTACCATGGCGGATTTCCATTGGGTTTGGTTAAGGGCTTGGCGGTATGTTTTTGGAAGAGGATGGTGTGTAGTGGTGTGTAGGTTTAGACGTTGAATGGGTTTGAGGTGTCCTAGTCGGGAACGGGTGGTCATATGATGTTGAGTTGGAGGGGGATTGTGAAGGGAAGCAGATGCAGGTTCGGGTTCGGGTCCCGGGGGGGGGGGGGGGGGGGGGTAGGTTCAGGTTGGGGTTCGGGAGATGGTGTTTGGGTCGGGGCAGGGGAGATGGGTGTGGTTGGGTTTTGGAGTGGGTGAGGTGGTTGGGTGGCCGGTGGAGTGGCAGTAGGCGTAGATGGGGGGTCGGGTAAAGCATCATTGGGTGTGTTGTTGGTGGAGATGGATGGCATTAAGTGAGAGCTGGGGGAGTTAGGGTAGTCTTCTTCAAGAAAGGTGTAGGAGGTGGGTGCGGATGTTGTTTTTGGTGCATATGGGAATACAGTTTCATCAAAAGTAACATGGCGTGAGATAATAATCTTCTTATTTTGGAGATCAAGACACCGGTAACCTCTATGATTAACAGGATAACCGAGGAAGATACAAGGGGTGGAGCGGGGTTCAAGTTTGTGTTGGGTGTGCAAATGAGGATAACAGAGACAGCCGAAGACACGAAGGTGTTTGTATGGAGGGGGTTTTTGAAATAGTTTTTGAAATGGTATTTCATTATTTATTGCAATGGAGGGCAGGAGATTGAGAAGATGGGTTGCCATGTGAAGTGCCTCGACCCAATAGATTGGGGGTAATCGAGCTTGGAAAAGAAGAGTACAAATGAAATTATTGATGGTGCGAATCATTCGTTCGGATTTGCCATTTTGTTGAGATGTTTTGGGACAAGAAAAACGGAATTGAATACCATTTGTTTCAAATAATTTGTGGAGTGCTTGATTATCGAATTCACCGCCATGATCGCATTGAAAAGCTTTTATTTCGCGGTCAAATTGAGTTTTTACATAAGAGCGAAAAATTAAAAATTTTGAATAAACATACCTCTTTTTACGCAAAGGAAACACTCATAAGAAATGAGAAAAATGATCAACAAACTGTTCATAATATTTTATTCCTGTGACACTCGGTATGGGAGAAGTCCATAAGTCCGAGTGCACAATGTCAAAAACAGACTCAACAGACGATAACGATGAATAGAAGGGTAACATAACATGTTTACCAAGTTGACACGCATTACACAAGTTTTGAAACTTTAAATTATTGCAAGAAATTAAATTATTGGAAACCAAAATGCGCAAAGCATCGTGTCTTGGGTGACGAAGTCTTTGATGTCATGTATCACGACTCGAGGAAAGAAACGCCAAAGGAATAGAGGTGACATGGTAGAGGTCTCCGGTGCTATCACATCTAAGAAGATTTGTTTGAGTCCGAGGGTCCTTCACAGTAAAACCAAAAGGGTCAAATTCAATGGAGCAATTATTATCTATGGTAAATTGGCGAACGGAAATGAGGTTTTTAATTATTTGTGGTGTGATGAGAACATTGTTAAGTTTTAAAGAACAAGTGGGGGTTTTTAAGTGACTGTGTCCGGTATGTGTTACGGGTATTGTATTTCCATTGCCAACCATAATAGATGAAATAAAACTTTTATTAAAAATAGTATCGAGACTACCTGAGTTGGATGCAAGGTGTGAAGTCGCCCCGGTGTCCATGTACCACTCACTTGCACCGTGATCATTGAAGCTTATGTTGGAAAATGCTTGCGGAAGTGTCGTCGGTTCAGCGGGTGGAGCGAATTGGGTGTAATAAGCATTGGCGGGTGGAGCCAAGGATAGAGGATCCGAGTGAGAGTGGAGCGGAGCTGGGGCGCTGGGTGGGTGACCCGAGTAGCTCTGGATCGGGGCAGTGGGGCGGATCGGATCAGCAGGGAAACCATGTTGTGAAAATTGGGCCTGAAACCCGTGACCAGTTGGGCTACCATAAAAGGCTGGGGTGGACTGGTATAATTGATTTGCTGGGCTGCCATATTGGGCCTGTATGGACTGGACTTGTCTAAAATGTGGGATATGTGTCTGTGTGTTGTAATTTGCATGGGAGGTTGTAGAATTATGAACAAATCCTCCCCGTCGACTTCCATGGCTAGTATTGTGTGTAAACCTGCAACGTTCACTGAATCGACAAAACCCACGTTGGAAATTACGACAAAGATCATTGGAGTTAGTATTACGTGGTTGATGATTATTGCGAACATGTAAAACAGTGGCGGAGGATGGCGTGTCACGATTCGTAATTTGAACTAGGTTTCTGCTTAAGCGGGATTCTTCGATTTCGAGCAAAGCGCGAGTGTCAATAAATGAGGGAGGTGGTTGATGGATTCTGAGGACCGATGCAAAGATCTCGTATTGTGGCGAAAGGCCATTAATGGTATGCATAACCAAGGTGCTTTCGGGAACGGGTTGTTCCATATTATCGAGCAAGTCGGCGATAACCTTAATTTTGTGACAGTATGTTGAGACGTTAAGATCACCCATCCGGATGTTTCGAAGATCATCATGTAGTTGCATAGCACGGGCGTTTTTGTTACTTTGAAACAAGTCGTGAATTGCCGTCCATAAATCGTGTGTCGTTTCGCTTTTTTTCATAACTATTTGCAAAATGGGTTTGCTTATTGTATTGTATATCCACATTTTCACTAGGGTGTCTCGTTTAAGCCATGTTTTATCGTCCTTGCCTTTAGGTAAGGTCGTGCCATCGAGAAACCCCTCCGCTTCATTGGTGATGCAATGCATTTCGAAAAATTTCCGCCATGTGGTGTAGTTCATGTCTTCTAGGTCAAGCGTGACCGGTATGTGTGCCTTGATGTTGGTTAAGCCGTAGGATCTTTCGGAAATTTCGGCGCCTGCCATTGAAGTTTAAAGATTGATTTGCAGGTTGTCAATAATGGATTTGCAGGTTTGAAGTTTAGAGATAAAGGGGCGGCTGTATTGTTTTTGGGGTAAGCTAGAGAGTTTTATTGTAATAATTGTGGAATGGGATAGAGCAAAGCTCTGATACCATGTGAGAAGATGGAACGTATGAAATCCTTTGGATTTTATTGATTGACTAAATGTCATACAAGAGATATATATACACAACATATACAATAGATGGGCAAAGCCCAAGTCACACTAAATGGACTCTATAATCCATATAACTAATGTGTCTAATAGAACTAACTTTTATAAAAATTAAATGATATAGAAGGTTATAAGTAATACCTACTTTAGAAGACTTCTGACCCGTTTCTTAAATAAATGGGTGGACATTTTGCCGTTATAATTTTATTTCATAACATTTTTAACAAGAACAAACAGCAGTGGCAGATCTAGGATATCCCAAAAAAAAAAAATTGTCGTAACACAACATTCTTTAACAATACCACCACCCACCCCGCGTGTTAAGTACAATTTTTTTAAATAAACAATATATCTCCTATAAATTTCCATTTTTTGAAATCCCTAACTTTTTACTTAACTTGTAAAAGAAACGATATATTTTATATAAAAGACGCTACGGTTCAAATTTACTAACAATAAACTTATGGGTTATTGTTAACAACAATTTATTCCAAAAAAATGTGAGTTTTAAAACATGATTAAATTTATTAAATTTTCTTCTAGTCATTCAACCAATCTAAAAATTGAATACAATTTTTTTTGAGGGAAAAAAAATAAAAAAATTGTTTTATCTTTTGAAGCTCTTAATGATTGGACTAACCACATTTGTAAAATAACTTTAAAACTTAAGTAAGTCTATAAAACTATTGCTAGCAAAATCTGAAATAGTATCATACACATTTTGATATGATCTCTTTAGAAATTCAAAGGAAATGAAAAGAAATCTACAGCTAATCAAGGAATCAATATAAAAGAAACATGATTCGATGTATTAATCGCTATTTTTAGGGTTTTAGAGTTCGAAAGCTGTTACAAAGAGAGATTAGAGAGAAACTGATTCACAAACTAACTAACTGCTAATGAATACAAGGCTACGTATTTATACAAAAAAGACTTCTTCTAACCAATATTTATGTCATGTGTGTGTCACGTGCGATACACCAAAAGATTCGTATCACATTTGAAACAAAATATATAGTAACCATAAAAGCAATATTTACTAGTCGTTAAAGTTAAGATATACTATAAAAAATAAAGAATATGTTTACAAATTATTAAGGTATATCATATTATAAAGCAAAATATTATCTTTATAGTAATTTATTATAGTTACATACATTATAAAGATGTATAATTATTAATATTCTAAATCTAAATATTCAAGTTTATCAATGTAGCCGATTAATAAGAACATCAATTAGTATGTAAACTAGATTATTGTCCCGCGATAACGCGGAGAAAAATAAAAATTAAATCGTAAATTTTATGTTTATGTAGATTTTAAGTTATTATAAGAAAATAATGTTATACTGATGTTTATAGTTATAATAACATTTGCACTTCAGGTTTTGATGTTTGTATTAGCAGATTTTAGAATAATAATAACGTAAATCACAGTTCAAATTGAACGATTCATTATGTTTTTTTATTTTAGTGAAGATGGAATGAAAAGAGATATTTTTTATTTTAGTGGAGATGGAATGAAGTGAGATAATGTAATTATGTATTGTAAGAGGGTGTAAAATGAAAATAATCGTTGATGACATCATCAATCTGATCTAACGGCTGACATCAAAGAAGTGAACTTATCCAACGGACCTTACTTCGCCATGTGACATTTAAGGCCCATCTTTTATTATATATTAAAGATAAGTTATTTTGATGTAATTAAAAGTTTAAAGTGTCCAAAAGTGTGAAACACTATATAGGGTTATTTATGCAATTTTTAGAAAGTCTTAGGGTAAGAATGTAACTCTAAGGTTTAAATATGTAATTTCATTACAACCTAGGGTTAAGACTATAACTTTCATAATTGAAGAAAACCTCCATTGATGAAAAATTCTTAAAACACACATAACAGAAAGAGAAATAGCAATTTCGGAGTATAGAACCCAAAAGAATCAGTTTTCTTTACACTTCACGGGATAAGTTGGCTACCGCTGGGATATACATAGATCCTACTTACATGATCCATGATATTCCAAGTGATGCATCCATAGAATATTTACTGGCTGAAAGTTGTGTTTGATAATCGGTTTTGAACATTGTACTAGAGGTCACTACTTGGAACGGGTCAAAAAAGATTCGGGTTGGCTCGGAAACACTTCTTAGTCATTTGTTTTTCTACATTTTAATTCTGAAAAGAGTTGATAATATTTTAAAAAGCGGAAGAACCTTCAAGACATTAGTTGAAGGAGAAAAAAATATTTTACGTGCCTTGTTAGTAGAGATGGCAACGGGGACGGTTATGTCGGGTATTGCATTTCCCATCCCCATAACCATATCCCCACCTCTATACCCATAACCGTAACCATCCCCGTCGGGTATTAAAATTTTGGCCCCATCCCCATCGGGTAACGGGATCCCCAGCGGGTAATCGGGGAATTTTCCCCATTACAAGTTTTTGAACTTTTATTATAAATAACTTTAAACTATGTAACTACCAAAAAAAAAAAACATAAGAATAATAATAAGCAAACACTTTAATCGCCAAAATAGCAAAATTCATATATATATATATATATATATATATATATATATATATATATATATATATATATATATATATATATATATTCGGGTATCCATCGGGTCCGGTTTTGGGTACGGTTATGGATACCCGATAGGTAATACCATCCCCACATCCATCCCCGATTTTTGAATTCGGTTATTATCCGTCCCCGTCCCCGGTCAACTCGGAGATTTACCCGGTCAACTCGGATTCGGTTTTCGGGTCTCCATCGAATACGGTTTTTTTTGCCATCTCTACTTGTTAGATAGCATTGTATTTAAAAATGAATACACCAGTACTACCGACTAGTATAACATCGGCTCTATTTGATAAAAGGTGTTAACGGTTCATTGTAGTTCGCATTTTCTTTTATTTTATTATACTACTTATTACCATTCTTCATTCATGTTTAATAACCTTATATAAATTGATAATGTCTTTGAAAATATTGCATTTTTTCTTATTGTCTTTGAAAAATTGCATTTTTTCTTAATATTATTGAAAATACCATTTTGTTTTCCTATTAATTAAGTTTTCTACATCGAATTAAGTTGAAGATGGACTATTGATGTTATGAAATAAAGACGGTAAAACGGTATGACTAAAAATCTTAAGGACCAAACGTGAAAAAACGTTATTTACTCTCTTTTTTTCTTAAGAAACATTTTTACTTTTATGCTAAACAAGTCTTTATTTGAACTTACATATGTATGGACTTATGAGTTTAAGTAATTTTTGTTTATATTTTATTAGTGACAAGTTTTATTGAAAGTCTTTATTTATAACTTCTACCTATCTATTTATAGACCTTAGATGCGCTTAAATCTTTCTTTTTATTTTGTGTTAGTTTTATAACATGTTTCGACCACGACTTTTCATGAATATGTAAGCAGATTCATTAATTTTTTTGGTATCGCCACACGACTTAATTCTGATCACTTCCTAATGAATATGAGACAATTATACACATACGAAAGTACTACCATTTTCCGTCTAATAAATTCGGTTTCCAAAGCCCATTTTTTAAGAGATAGAACACTTGTTACTCGACAAGTCAAAGTTGATTAGTACAAAACCATGTGATATATCCTTATTTACGTATCCTATTGGCATTATTTAGCCAAGCCTACTCCTCTCTCACTTTCAATGGCTTCTACTTGTCTTTTTATTCATTGACTAACTCGTACTCGGAAACATATTTGTTTTTCTTTTTAGCTTATTTATTTTATTTATGAGGTTATAATATAATAGTAAAAAGATCTATAAAGACAACTAATTTTTTAAGTAACAAAAGACTCAATCCTCACAATATATTAATTTTTAATCTAATGGTTTAGATTAAAATCAAAACACATTTTCAAATATATTTTTTAAATTAATTTATCTCGCAAACCGTTAATCGTTAGAAGAAACAAATTACACCGTTTTGACCGTCGTGTTCTCCTTTTTAAGTAGAGCAGTTGTCATATATACTTTCGACAACTTTTTTTTTTGGTTTTGGAGTGGGTACTGAAATTTAAAAGTTAATATCACATTTGATTTTAATATAAATAAGTAAACTTCAAAAACAAAAAATGTTATATAATGTATAATTTATCTAAACCTAGAAAAAAAAATCAAATGTTAACAACTTTTATTTTTTCGTTTTTTGGGCAAATATTTAAACTCATAACGTTATATCATATGTGAATTTAACATAAAATGAGGATTTAAAGAGCTAACATCGTTATATGATATATAATTTAATTAACCATAAAAGTTTCAACGGAACCATATGTGATAGTACTAATATCACATGTGATAGTAGTATAATCATATGTGATATCATAATATACATAGAATTTTAATACAAATAAGCCAATAACTCACATGATTTTTATTTTATATGAAATTTTAAAACACAACAATATTATATGAGGTACTCTGTATAGATTCGGGGAAAAAAAATCGAATTTTGACGACTTTTTTTTTTCTTCCTTTTTTGTCAAATATCGATATTCGTAGGGTCAAATCACATGTGATATGAACACTAAATGTGAATTTCAAAACCCAAATATATTATATGATGTATACTCAACTAGAATCGAAAAGAAAAACAAAAAAATCATAAATCAAACTAAAAATCACATTATTTAATAATATAAATTTTCCAAACCCGCCAAAAATCCGAATTTTTATTTTGTCAAAAATATATCTCAAGTGGGTGCTGTATAGAAAAAGGAAATAATCCTCATTTTAATGGTTTTATTTAATCGTTTAATACATTTACGATTTTAAAATAATTAACTTAAAAAAAAGAAATTAAAATGAGTTCTTAAAATAAAGAGTTGTGATTGATTGATCTGCTTTTAAAATTTTAGTGATATTAAATGATTATAACTTATAATTCACAAAATAAGCTGAAAAATATGATTATTAAAGGTATCTCAAAAATGATATATGTCATAAAAAGTCAAAAGTAATCTACTAATTAAAAAAGAGCTATCGCCCCTATATGTTAAATTTATCCTTTTGTTAGAGCACTCGGAGTGGTACCCATTCTGGGCTCGTTGTCAACTGACAACGAGCGTTGTGCTCGTTGTCCACTCCGGCCTTCCTCGTTCTCAGCTCGTTGTGAGGCACTCGTTGTGCCCACAACGGGCAATTCTCGGAGATTTGCTTTTTTTTTTTTCATTTCTAAACACCAACGGTTATATATATAACCGTTATATATATTAATTTAATTTTTTTTTTATTTTTTTTTCCAAATTCACCTATAAATACCCCCATAATCTAACCCAAAATTCACACCAATTCTCAATCTCTTTCTTTCTCAATATTCATCATTTAAACCATATTACAAAATATGAGTTCGAATTCTTCAACCGAGCACGATGTTGAGGATTCGTCATCATCTTCCGACTCCGAGTTGTTACAAGTTCTAGCCATGTCGGTACAAATGTTGGAGATGGAAGAAAACGAGGCTACAAGTTCTCGGCGTAGGGTGAAAAAGAAAAGGCGATATATCAACCGCGATCGCGCCGAAGCTAACGAAAACGTGGTACGACATTACTTCTCCGGCGAAAGCGTATACCCGGACGAATATTTCCGTAGACGGTTTCGTATGAGAAGGCCTCTTTTCCTCCGAATAGTCGAAGGTATTTCTAATTACTCTGTAGAACCTATACCCAGACTATTTTAAATATTTCACACAACGCCCCGATGCAACGGGTAAAATGGGTTTTAGTTGTTTGCATAAATGCACGTCGGCTATTCGTATGATGGCGTACGGGATTTCTCCGGACGCCTTCGACGAATATTTACAAATGTCTGAAAGAACTTCAACCGAATCCTTAGATAATTTTTTAAAATGTGTAATCCATCTATACACAAACGTTTATCTAAGAGCCCCCACACAAGACGATGTTAATCGTTTATATCAAAAACACGATGAGGTTCACGGTTTTCCGGGTATGCTTGGTAGCATAGACTGTATGCATTGGAAATGGGATCAATGTCCAAATGCATACAAGGGGCAATACACACGAGGTGACCATGGTTATCCAACGGTTATGTTGGAAGCCGTTGCCTCGTACGATCTATGGATATGGCATGCTTACTTCGGTGTCGCCGGGTCGAACAACGACATCAATGTGCTTAAACAATCGCCGTTGTTTCATGATATGCTCAACGACTCATCCCCGGACTACATATTCACCGTCAACGGCAACCAGTACACTAAAGGATACTACCTTGCAGACGGTATATATCCGGAGTGGTCGACATTTGTTAAAGCTTACTCGCACCCATTTGAAGAACCTCGCCGCAAATTCAAACGTTATCAAGAGAGTGCGAGAAAGGATATCGAACGGGCATTCGGTGTTCTTCAAGGTCGTTGGGGTATTATAAGACACGCCGCTAGATTTTACAAGATGAACAAACTTAGAAGAGTTATGTATGGGGCTATTATATTACACAACATGATCGTTGAAGACAACGGACGGTCGATATGCGATGCCGATGAATGGTATGCTCCTCCGGCACCCAATCAGAGAACTTTTAGCGATAGAATCAACGAACGTATCCGGATTAACCGAGAGGTTAGAGACAGGCCCACACACAACGCACTCCGGGAGGATCTCGTAGCCCACATTTGGACACTTCCGGAGAACTATCGAGGACGTTAGATTTTTTTAATTATTGTATTGTAATTTTTTTTTAATTATTGTATTGTGTTTTTTTTTTAATTATTGTATTGTGTTTTTTTTTAATTATTGTATTGTATTTTTATTTTAATTATTGTATTGAAATTTTTTTTTAATTAATGTATTGTGTGTTTTTTTTTAATTATTGTATTGTATTTTTATTTTAATAAATGTATTATTTATTTTATTTAAATCTTTTAAGAAAAATAAAAAAATAGAAAAATAATAAAATAATCCCACATTCTCCACAACCCTCCCTATCATAACAACTCACAACCCTCATTCTCACTGCCACGTCATCACCTTTTTCCCCACAACCCACCACAACCTCACTGTCACTCATTATCACTCCGAGTGCTCTTATTAGACACCCACAATAACAATCACGGCTGCAATCGTGATCATATTAACAGAAGTGCGATTAACCTTTGTCTATAAATATTCCAAATTGACCTCGATAATGTTGTTTTATATTTGCATAACTTAAATCAAGAAAATGATTGTTAGAGCACCCGTAGTGATAATGAGGGTTGTGGTGATTGTGAGATTACTTTTGCTGACGTGGCAGTGAGAATCATGATTCTGAGATAATGATGATTGTGGTGATTGTGTGAGTTGTGAGACCCAGTTTTTTTTTTGTTTTTTTTTTAAAACATTTAAATATAAGATAAATAAATAATTAAAACAATATAAATTATTAAAACTAATAATTAAAACATGTAAATAAGATAAATAAAAAATAATACAAATAAGATAAACATGTAACTAATAACGTCCTGAATTTGAGTGTAGTTTTCATCAGATTTGATTGTTAGAGAAATTAACAAAATGGTAAACAAACAGCCATTTATCTTGTGTTGACGTCACTCAGTCGGATATGTGGTTAATAAGCCCAACCAATTAGAGGCAATTTCGGGCCTAAATCGTTCCTACGTCTCAACAGAATATCGTTTTAAATACAATAAATTCGATAAAATTAGGGCTCATCGTCATCAAATATTCGTTTCAGGTAATCATATCATCATCATCTTAATTTTTTTTGATTATTATTATACTGCTATTCGATTTCAATCGCTATTTTTACGAAACATATTTTGCTTCTTTTTGAATTTGTTGTTGAAATATCTGATTTCAATTTCTCAATTTAGCTCTCGATTTCAAATTTGTTGTTGAACATCTTCTTATGAATATCACTAATTTTCCTGAGGAATTATTTTTACATATTACTAGTAAATTTTTTTATTTTAAAAAGTGATTATAATTAGAGAGGCGTGCATGTGAAAGGATGATCTGTATTTTCCTCTAACCTCTGGAAATATTGTAATGTTTCAGCTGATTTGCTGTATACTTTCTCTCTCGCTTTTGGTCGAGGCTTATGTCATGAGCTTTAACTGGTGTTCACTTGGTTTACGCTCACTTTCCTGAATGTCGCAGGAGCTCACACTCGGAGTTCTATATGTTAGGGTTTTTGTTCATGTAATTTGTTGTCAATAGGTTATATGTGTGTATTTATGTAAAATACTATCTGCTAGATGATTGCTCTTTACAAGTGTGCAACACGATTGACTCTACAAGGTGCTTTTTGACTACACGATTATAAGATTTTTTCTGTAAAAAATAGAAGCAGATGGGAGTAACTTGTTAGCCAGCCAAAAAGTCGTCTAGAGTTGTCGGAAATATTTTATCTATTTTGGAGATACAGGTAGCAGTTATGCTTTTTGCATGTCACTTGATTGCCATAAGCGGTGATGTATACACTTTTTAACCTCTGTGACAGACTTGTTTTTGATAAAGTTTAAGCAGAAAAATTTGATTTTGGCCCAATCATGCATAACATAATTTTGGCGCCAGAGTTATTAAAAAGATTATTCTATTGCACTCATCTCTTTTCAAGCTTGTTTTCACCTGCCCGTACGCCCGTTTTTGTGATGTTAAAATTTTGCTCAAACGTTCCTTTGAGAATATTAACATCAATCAGAGAGTGGAGTAGTCTGTAACTTTCATCATATTAATAATTAGCTGAAATTTGTAGTTGCTTTGTATGATTAAACAGAGCTAGTTTTCCCCTAAAGAGTCTACCAGTAATTAAACAAATCGATTCTTAATCAAGATGCCTTAAAGAGTCTAGTGAATGTGTATTCGGATTAATATGTTCTTGCCTCGATCTATGTTGTATTTTGTAAATTAGTTTCTGTTAATTATATATATTACCAAGTTTATATGGAACTCATTTGTATGTAGTTATCCTTGTTCCGTCATCTCTCTGTATTGGCAATTACTTCAATGTTATTTGTTATTTAACGGAAGTTATCAACTTAAGTTCTTACCATCCCGAGTTCTTTTTGTTGTAGGATAATTCTGGAACTTATTGGTGTGTGCTTGATAACACTTATAATTGACTTCAGTAGGGATGTTCAGAAGTCTCGCATCACACCAAATGGAACATGTTCCCAATCAGGACCCATCGCTATTAAGTAACCAGATGACAATGAACGGTCCAGTGCCCACCAATCCTGTATCTAGTGGCGGGGTTAAACAACCAGAGACGGTATTTTTTCGGAGTAATGTGGGCCTGCCGGTACCCTTATTACCTACAAAGCGGAAAGCTGCAGTAGTACCCTTGGTGGCAAATAAGCGGGTCGTTCATCTGGATGCTCATGTAAATTCACCGCGGTTGTCTCAGCAATCTAGTTTGACAAATAAGAAAATGATGCGGAATGAGTCGATGTCCAGTAAAACCATTTCTCAACGGGTACAGACGTCAAGGAGTAAGACTGGACCACCTCAAGTGTCGCCAAAGTTTAAAAGCGGGTCATATGAAGCAATACGGATGAAAATGAGGGAAACGTTAGCTGCTGCATTGTCTGTTGATAATCAAGATCAAGAAAATGTTGGCGGTGAAGATAAAAGTGTTCCAGAGGAAGTAGGTTTTACATCTGGCAGCACTGAAGGAGAAATTCCTCAGTTCCACTATGTGATGCCGGACACAGATGCTTCATTTTGTGATGCATTTTTTGTTAAAGATGAACTTTTACAAGGAAATGGGCTTTCATGGCCGTGGGATATGGAGGTAGCTGAACTGAAAGAAGCCCAAACCGATGAAAAATCAAATTCAGTTCCAATGGTTAGTTCTCCACAGGAATTGGCTGACAGAATAGAAACAGAACTTTTTAAATTGTTTGGAGGAGTGAATAAGAAGTATAAAGAAAAAGGGAGGTCTCTGATGTTCAATTTAAAGGACCCTAATAACCCTGAACTTAGAGAGAAAGTGTTATCTACCAAAATTTCCCCTGAACGATTGTGCTCAATGACACCAGAAGAACTTGCTTCTAAAGAACTTTCGGAATGGCGAGTGGCAAAAGCTGAGGAGTTAGATAAAATGATTGTATTACCGGATTCCGATGTTGATATGAGACGTTTGGTTAAGAAAACACATAAAGGTGAGTACCAAGTAGAAGTTGACCAAGATAATGATGATGGTGTGTCGGTTGAGGTTTCTGTAGGATCAAGCTCTCTGACTCGGTTTAGGGAAGAGACTACAAAACACCATTTATCTTCTTTGGGTTATGATGAAGTCAAGGATAAAGTGGTCACTGTTTCTGCTGATGGTTCTGATTTGATGCAAGAGCTAATTGTGGATGATGAGTTTAAGGATGAGGGATTATTGCCACCAATTGTTTCTTTAGACGAGTTTATGGAATCTCTTGATTCCGAGCCTCCTTTCGAGACCTTACCTGTAGGTGGTAAGGAAACAAAGGCCCAATTAGATAAGGATAAGTCAGAAAGTGACGGGCAAGACAATGAGAAGGTGTCTTCTGGAGCAACCTCTGCAAGTCATGGTGAGTCTGAAGCAAATACTAATAATAAACTAAAGGTACAAAACACAGAAACCAGTGAAACCTCTGCAGGAAGAAATCTTTTGACTTCATTGAGTGTATCCGCTTGCGAATGTTTATGGGAAGGTGACCTTCAACTAACTCTAACATCTACGGTGCCTGTTATCGGGGTGTATAAATGGTATGCCACAGTTTTTTGCTTTAAATCCGAATACCTGTTGTTTCTCTATTTTAGCTAGAGGTAGCAAGGTGGGTGGGCAAAACAGGTTGAAATGGGCTGGGTTGACAGTTACAGTAAACACCGTTTTTGTCCATTTATTTTAACTTCTTATAAATAGTTAATGCACCAAATGTATGATTACAAAATGTTTTCTTACTATAATAATCTTAACCTTTGATTAAAACAATTTAAGACGATTTGTGCCTTAAAAATCGACATTGGGTTACTTTTACTCTATTTGACCCGGTCTCTACTTCTCCCTTTAAATATTTTTTGCGTTGACTTGTTTGAGATATAATACAAACCCGAATCAACATATTCCTAATAAAATAGGTTGAAGTTGCCACCCTTGAGGTAGCCTTGTTTTATTTTTGCTTCAACTTCTCTTTATCTCCCTCATGCTGCCTTCTTTCTTGGTAGCACATGTGCATGATTTTCCGATTGAAACCCATTCACCTTTCTCATTTTAGTTATCACACAAAAAATTAAAGCTCTAGATATACATACATAAGAATCACATGCTTTACCATATTGAAGGCCGTTTAGCACCACTATTTAAATGTGTGTTTGAAAAGTGACTATAATTTTGATAGATGATAATAAGATAACCAACGGTAACAAAATGGGTCTTAGGAGGGCAAATTCGTATTATAAAAAAATTAATAAAGAAAAATGATGAAAAAGGACATGTTTGTGTAAAATGGAGACACCATGTGAGATGGAAGTAAAAGTATCACAAATTGGGTGAAAACAAATGAGTACTTCACTACTTCGGTAATTTTGTGTTACCTTTGATAAAGTTTTGTTGCAATGTGAAACTGATTAACTCCTAATGCACTGAGAAGCAAAATCTGTTTTTCAGTTTTAATTTTAAAACTCAAATCGAAATGCTCCTGCATAGAATAATGCAATGTAGTTATGTAAATATTGTATTGTGCGCGTGTTAACCTCATTGCACTCTAGCTAATGTCATATCGTTGAGTTAGTGAATTACATTACATTCTACCAAGTCCTGCATATGTTAGTCAGTTGAGTACTTCTGATATAGTTAATGGTAAATGCTCTAATAGGTGCAAGTGTTGGATACTTGTGAATGACTATTGTGTGTATTTGTTTTGACTTACTTTTTTGTGAAGTGCTTGATTGCGGTCTCTTTTCTGCTAATATCTTATTTTGTGTTTTTAGTGGTGAGAAAACATCGACAAAGGAGTGGCCTGGTTCAATGGAGATCAAGGGCAGAGTGAGACTGGAGGCGTTTGAGAAGTTCCTTCAAGAACTTCCCATGTCCAGAAGCCGTGCAGTTATGGTATTATATCAAGCAGTCTTGCTTTTCGTCACAATTACATTTCATCTTCTCTTTGGTTTTCCTTTTACGGGCGTATATACTCTTCGAGAGACTCGCTCCATAATGGTCGTTATGGCTATTTGTATTCATTATACACACAAGAGATTGTACACCGTTGTTTTTATTGAACTATTTATTAATACAAAAAAGTCACCTATTCATGATAAATGGTTGAATATGGAAACGGTTTATAACTTTGTACACGCCCTTTGATGATGTCACACTATCACAAAATATAGATTAGTTTTCAACATAGCTATTCCTTGCCTGTTTTTGTGCTCTTTGATAGTATGGGATCATTGTTCTGTTCTGTGGTTGAATCCTAAAGAGAAATAAAAAAGGGTTTAAGTTCATTGAATTACAATGAAAACAAACAATCTAAAAATTAAAGAACTTTCCGTGTTTCTTAGTTATACATCACTCGTAATGTTCAGAATGTTATCAAAAGATGCAGAAATTGTTTTCTTGTGTCAACTTAAGTTGATAACATTTGATTGGCATTCTGAATGTAAATGAATAAAGCAGTGTCATCAAATCTGCTTAGAGCCATGACCACGAGCCCCAAAATATAAATTTCCATGTCAAACTTTGATAAAAATTACCTTTTTGCAGGTTGTACACTTTGTTTTGAAGGATGCTACTTCCGAGTATCACCAGGCCACTCTTTCTGAGGTGAGATATTTTATCGGGAAAACGTGTATTTTGGTCTTTTGAGAAGCTATTAATATCTCAACATAATCTCTTTAATTTCTTGTTTGTGCAGGCTGTGGATTCATATATTGCAGAAGAGAGGGTAGGATTCGGTGAACCAAATCCAGGGGTTGAAGTGTACTTATGTCCACCTCATAAAAGAATCACAGAGACACTTAGCAGCAGGCTACTCTCTAAAGAGGACATCGATATTCTCAAGGCATTAGAAAACGGGCTTATTGGTGTGGTTGTTTGGAGAAGAGCTCAACCTAGTTCAAATATGTTGCATCATAAACATCATAGAAAACATTTATCATCTAGGAAACAGAAAAATATAAATTCCAATACAAATTTTAATATCAAATCAAAATCTGTGATTTTCCGGCCCCTACAATCTGATAATATTGATGATGATGATGATGATGATGTTCCCCCCGGATTTGGTCCTGGTGTTGTTGTTGCCCGGAATGAGGATGATTTGCCTGAGTTTAATTTCTCCAAAGGTCCAAACTCATCCGGGCATACATTACCTGTACCTGGTCAGTCGGGGTTAGGGTCAAGAAATGCCCTGCCTGGACCCGTGTCTCAAATGAGACAACTTATTCATGCACATGGTCAAACTGGAAATAAAAATAATAATACTTCTGGTAGTACTAGTCAGAATGGAATTAGAGTTTCCGGAATTGAAAATAGACCATGGAATAAAGATGACGATGATGATATACCAGAATGGCAACCACAGGTCCAAAATCATAGCATTCAAGAGCTTTCGAGGGCGCATTTAGTCAATCAAGTTAGGTCGATAATGGGACAAATTGTGAATCCGGTTATGCCTATTCAACAACCAGTAACTGTGATGCAAAATGGGTGGGTGCTACCGCCTGCCCCTCATGGTCTCCCACCCAATGCTACCCTGCCGAGGCAGTACTATGGCGGGAATTGGCAACAAAATGATCCTAGAGGGGGAGGTTTTTGATTGTTGTGGATAATTAGTTCTAGCTTTCCTTTTGTAACATTTACCTCGTGTACTCCTTAAATAACGTTTAGTGCTTTATGCTAAACGCATAGCGACTCTTGTAGTAGATTTTGTTTTTGTTGGTTTGTTTCTCGACACATTTCCGAGTTTGTTTTAACGGAAAACATAAAAGAAAAATAATAAAAGAACCCCAAAATGGTGAGAAAATGAATATGGTTTGAGACAACTTGTTCTATCATTTGTTTTTTGTGTGTGGATTTTTTTCTATGTGCAAAGTGATACAATCATTGAATTTGAATAGGTTTTTTTTTCATTTTTTTTATTTATTTACAAAGATGTATTCTAGTCTTGAATTTCTTTTCATGAATAGAAAACTTTTGTTTGATATGGCTACGCGTTTTTTACTTTCTCTTTAGAAGGTCAAAATTTTCTTTATCGTGTTTTACCATGTCTCAAAATTTATCGGACACTTCATTAAGCATTACTTAATGTCTAATTTTTAGTAAATAAGTACAGTTTTTGGTTTTAAAACAATTCTGATATGTCAAGATATGCAACTTAACCACTTTTTAGTACAATACAAATTATTCTAAATCGATTTAGTTGAAAGGAGTCAAGAGCTGATGCATAATTATCATCTAGATAGGGGGCCGGCTAGGTGTGCGTTTAAGGTGGATATCCAAAAGTCGTATGATACGGTGGATTGGGATTTCTTGAAATCTATTCTTATTGAGTTTGGGTTCCATGTGCGTATGGTTGGATGGATTATGGAGTATGTGTCTACTACTACATATTCTATAAGTATTAATGGTACTCTTCATGGTTTCTTCTAAGGAAGGAGGGGTCTTCGTCAAGGCGATCCGTAATCCCCTTATTTATTTACTCCTGTAATGGAGATCCTCTCTCTTATGCTTCAAAGACGTGTTAGGGAGTGAAACAACTTCTCGTTTCATCGATACTGTTCTAAGCTCAATATCATAAACCTTTGCTTTGCGGATGATTTGTTTCTTTTTGCTCATGGAGATGTGGAGTCTGCTCGAGTTATTATTGAGTCGTTGGAGGAATTTAAATCTGCCTCGGGTCTTGCTCCTAGTCTCCCTAAGAGCAAGGCGTATTTTTGTAACGTGATTAATCATGTAAAATTGGGTATTCTTAGTATTCTTCCTTTTGAGGAGGACTCACTTCCGGTTAAATATTTGGGGGTTCCCCTTGTTCCTTTGCGGTTGGTTTATCGTGATTGTTTGGAGGTGTTAGATAGAGTTAAAAAGCGGGTTAATGATTGGAGGAACAAAGTTTTATAGTTTGCGGGTAGAGCTCAGCTCCTTAGATCAGTTCTTAGCTCAATGCATCTTTATTGGGCTTCGGTGTTTATATTGCCGGCGAGTCTTATGGCTGAGGTAGAGCAAGTAATGAGAGGTTTTCTTTGGTGTCATGGCGATTTTAAGAGGGGCAAAGCTAAGGTTGCATGGGATGTCGTTTGCTTACACAAATCTGAAGGCGGTTTGGGGATTAGAAGTCTTGAGGTGTTTAATAAGCCTTTAATTTCTTCTCATATTTGGAGTATTCTTGTGGGTAAGGAGTCGCTATGGGTTAAATGGATTCACATTTACAAATTGAACGGTCGTTCGTTTTGGGACATTCCTTTCCGTGGTAATATGTCGTGGGGATGGCGGAAAATGTTACAAATTCGAAATATTGTTCGTCCTTTCTTTTGGTCTAAGGTTGATAATGGCCTATCTACGTTTGCTTGGCATGATACTTGGAGTGATTTGGGTCCTATTTCTAGAATTGTGTCGAATAGGGATATCTCTAATGCAGGGTTATCTTATTCTTCTACGGTGCATGAGATAGGAAGTCGTTTAAATGGTAATTGGTCGGTTATATGGGGCAATAAATACCCTACTGTTTTTAACACTATGATTCCCGTGATGTCTAATGTTCAAGACCAAGTAATGATCAAAGGTATTTCGGGCAAATTGGAAATTTTTTCGGTTGCTGCCATTTGGGATTGTATTCGTCCTCGTGGGTTGGAAGTGGATTGGTTTCATTTAGTTTGGTATCCTAACCAAATTCCCAGGTATGCGCTCCTCCTTGGGCTGATTTTGAAACGCAAGTTAAAAACCTAAGATCGGCTTAGGTATTGGGATTTGAGTAATTCTACTTTGACTATATCGGTTTTCCCTTTGTGTCAAGTCTGTCCGGATTCCCATGAGCACCTGTTCTTCGAGTGTGGTTTTGCCTTTCAAATTTGGGAACGCTTTAAAGTTCTTATGGGGATGTCTAATATGCCCTCTAAACTGAATGATATTGTTTCCATGTTGATTCCGAGTTCCAAGCAGCGTTTTTCAAGAATGACTTAGGGAAGCTTGTCTTTGCTACTATTTGTTATTTCGTGTGGCAAGAACGCAATAGTAGGCTGTTTAAGAAAGATCGAAGGTCTCAAGATACTATTGTTGGGTTAATTCAATCAAATGTTCGTTTCAAGCTTATGAAGTGCAGTTTCAAGATGAAGGCTTCGGATATGGCTCTTGTTGATTTATGGAAGTTGCATGCTAGTTTAGTTCCTTAGCTACTGTGTGTTTTTCTTTGTAATGTTAAATGGTATTTCCCAAGTGGAGCTATTGTTAGGGTTTTTTGTTCTCGTTAACAATCTTGGGGCATGTCCCAAGGTGTGTTTGTAGTTTGTTCAAGCGTTGCTTGAGGTTAATGTGGTACCTCTGCCACATTCCTTTGAACTGATCTGTTTTTGGTGTAATATATTTAACCGGTGACAAATTGTTCCTTTTACCCAAAAAAAAAAACAAGATTTAGTTGAAAGGAGAGGTTTTTTTTAACATGTTGTGATTAAATTAAAAGTTTCATGAAAGTTGGTTAACATCACTTACATTTAACCCTATTACCATTTAATCAAATTATAATTCGTATGTTTGTTAAAAAATCGAAATTTAAACTTTCTAAAAATGATTGACGCACTTAACTCATTTGTCTAAATTTGACACGTAACAATTATTAATAATGGGAAAATAACTTGTGTATGTCATCAACTTGTCACAAAATTCTTTTGTGTACCTCTAATTCTCAAAACTTCTATTGAGTACCATGATATGACAAATATATTCTATAACTTGTCACAAAATTCTTTTGTGTACCTCTAATTCTCAAAACTTCTATTGAGTACCATGATATGACAAATATATTCTATTGTGTACCACCTGATACATTACGACGTGTAACAAATTTTTATCATAGAATTTAAATTATTAAATTAACTTATTTAAAAATATAAATAACTAAGCTCCATACTTATCATCATCACCATCATTTAATCATCATCATCATAAGAAATAAAGAAAACCCTTTTTCACAATTTAATTTGGAATTTGCTTTCAAATTTGGGGTTTTCACCTATCAACCAACCAGTTTTATTCCCTGATCTAAATTCAACCACCATCTTCTCCTACCACCCACCACCATCTTCTCCGACCACCCGCATCAAATCAAACAAAGACTTTCACAAACTAAATAAAATCACCTAACATAACATAGTCCAATCAAATCAAATCAAACAAAAAAGATGCAAACACAATTACACATTAGAAAAAGAATTTGAAAATTATCCATGGCTGTCCTCGTAATCGCCGCCAACGAACTTATTCATCACCATTGTCGTCTTCGTCATCATCCTCCCCGCTGATTCGTCTTCATTATTTCTCGAAACGACTAAAAACCTTAACTTTAAGATCTGAAAATGGTTATGAGGTTCATTAATGGATGGTCTCCTTAAATCAATACAAATGTTTGATTTTGAATATATTTGGTCAATATTTGTTAATTTTTCTCTATTAATTGGTCGGGTAGTAGGTTAAGTTTGATGATGAAAATCAATTTAATGATTTTGGGTATTTGATTAATGTTTGATGTCATGGGTGGTTTTACTCTGGTAACAGAGGAGAAAAAGAAGAACATGATATTCGATAGAAGTTTTGAAAATTAAAGATACACAAAAGAATTTCGTGACAAGCTGGTGACATACACAAGCTATTATCCCATTAATAATTGATACTGTGACAACCGTCAAAATTCAGGTACTTATTCATTTGTTATATCGGTTCGAAACGTTAGTTACTTTTTGTCTCGTTCGCTTTATTCTGGTTCGTAACTTTTTAAGTCTATACTTTGTCGGAACTAGTGTCGGAATAACTTCCGGAATCAAAATTATAAGTCCTAATACCAAGAAAACACCTATTGAACTTTCCTAAGTTCATAACTTATCATAACCAAGAACTTTCAATTAACAAAAAGGTCCAACGAAGCAATAACGCAAAAACGAAAATTTCGAAAAGGCCAAAAATAGCCCGGTGCGCCGCACCTAGTGCAGGGGTGCGCAGCACCTCGCGCCAGAAATTCAAAAATGTTACAATTTTAGTCCTTTTCTCGTTTTACACCACCACCACCCATATTGGCCAATCACAAACGCCCATTTTCTGCAATTGTACTGTCCCAAGACCAGGTTTACACTCCCTATACCCATTTACCTTTTCCTTTTCATTTTTACTAAAAGAAAAACACACACACACACCATTCTCTCTCAATTTCTCCCTATTTTCTCTCTAGTTCCAGTAAACTCCAGCTATATAAACACCATTTCCATCCACTAAAAACGTTTTGGATCATCAAGGAAAGCAAAGGGGTGTTGTTATTTCAAAAAGGACCACGGTTGTAAAGGTTTTTGGGGCTAAATCCGACCAAAAACTCATCATCCAAGCTTTTCCTCCGGTAGATTTCTTTATTTTTACTATTCTTACATAAATATCCAATTGCATGTAAGATCTAACGGTTGAAAATGTATTTTTACATAAATCTATGGCTTTTTACGGTCAAAAACGTTTTTAACATAAATAATCCTTAGATCCACGGATTTGTAACCAAATACTCTTTAGAAACTGTTTAAAAGATGTTTTAATAAGTTTTAACCGTTTGCATGTCGAAATCTATGGGTGAAAATACGTTTTTAACAAAAGAAATCACAAAAACGGGAAAACAGCAAGGAGGTGCGCAGCACCCCCTGACAGGTGCTGCGCACCGGGCTGCTGCCTTCCCGAAAACTCGTCGTTTTGTTCGTTTTTAGAATATATTACCTTCTGGACTTTTTACTGGAATCATGTGGGGACTGAGATGAATGAAATCTATAATAAAGATGACTTGTGTTGGACTATTTGGACCTTAATAAGCTATAAAATATGTATTATTGTATGTTAGGTGATTTGTGAGAGGAGTTGATTTACAATTTTTGGATATGAGATTTGGGCGCGGAAGCGCTGCCCAAATTTCCTCGGAAATTGTAAGTCACCTCAGCGAGCAAAAACACTTAAGATATAATAACCTAAAACGTTAAATCGGACTTTCGGACACAAACGTGACAATTACCTTTTTGGGACTATTTTGACGATACTTAAATTTGACACTCACACTTTAATGACATTTTACCTATATTATTATATAAGAACCTAATAATATAACAACTCATTAAACTACCTTGGTATTAATAGGCAATCCGTGATTCCCGGCTTACACATCTCGACCGAATTTCCGAGTACTCGATCTCTTCGCAATCCGTGAGTTACAACCCCTTGTTTTATATGTTTTACATGAATTTGGGGGAAACATAAGATTAATTGCATTTTATGCTTTATAAAACAATTTGCAATACATCAAACTTTGACTTATCAAACTTTGACTTATCAAACTTTGACTTATTAAACTTTGACTTATTAAACTTTGACTTTGACTTTATCAAAACTTTGACATTGAAACGTCTACTTAGTTTCTTATGCGTAAAACATTTCTTTCTCTATATATAATTATTGTTTCGTCTCTTTAACTCAACTATTTATTGATACTTGTATGCGTAACCGACCCTTGATGGAACTATAACACGTTCTTAAGTGATGTGATTCTCTCTCTTCTTATAATAAAACTTCATAGTGCCCAATTATGCTTTAGTTTATCTCTTACACACTATTAACTACTTAAGCCGTATAGTAATTATGGGTATCGATACTTAGGAAAGAACCGTTCCTTGCTTAGATGGCAGTCTAAGTACATATTTACTGAATTTCTTTTAATTTCCCGTTTGAGAGGCGGGGAGTTGGGGCCGCTCGGTTGATAATCGGATTAGTGTGAACACTTAAGTTATAGATGTCAAGTGGTTGATACAAGAAATCTATTTAGTTATTTACGCATAAACTTATAAATTTTTAGCGATTGTTATCCGCTTCTACTATTCGACTAAAATTGATTCTATTTAGTCATTACAAGTTAGGGCACAATTCGCCCGTTACTTAAACTTTACAAGTATATAAACTCTTTAAGCGACTTTTCTCCGCTAATCTCCCCTATGGGAAAACTTTTACTTTATATACTTTACTCATACTTTTATGCCAACTATTTAAACTGTAACTCACTCACTGCGTTTTCGTAGTTGACACTTTATCTTATGTTTCAGGAAATTAGTGTAAGTCTGAGGTGCATGGCATGGATGGGTCAAGGCGGTCGCGGGAGAACCATATTGGGAAAAAGACTTGGCCTTTATTTTGGGAATTTTTATGAAACATTTTAATTGTGTGTCAATGTATTAAACTATTTGTCTCTTGGTTGTTCGAATGGGATTTAAACACTTTTAATTTTAATGAATGACTCTTTTACCGTTATGTTTTATATGACCTGTGATATGATTTTCCAGCTCTTCACATTCCCGTGTTTCCGCTTTAGCGGGGTGTGACAGACTTGGTATCAGAGCACAGGTTATAGAGAAAAACGGTTTTAAAAATTTTTCAAAAATTTTCGAAACCAAACTATAACCAAGACTTTTCGGAAAATCGTTTATGGGTCTAAACTTTAGAGAATTAATTTCGTGGTTTGCATGTTTATAATTTAACTACGCATGGCCTGATCACCCCTGCCTAGTTCAAAATGATTATGCAAAGACGAAACGTAATTACTATTGTTAACGGTTTTGAGTCAAAATTCCCGGCACTGTCTTTTCCCGATTCTCACGCGACTGACCCGTACATGCATTTCATTACACTTTTCCTTTATCTTTTCCTTGTGTTCTCTAGTACTCACGAAACTCTTTACGTCTCAGATCTGTCATGTCTCAATCGTCTCTACCGACCGAAGATACCTCCACGACTATTAGCAGCGGCAACGGGTCTAGCCCGAGGACTGTGTTACCACCCTCTCGTGCAACACCTATTGCGACACCTTTTCGACAATCGGGATCGTTCCAACCTGCACCTCGTCAGCCATACGTGGACCCGTACGACCCAGCCGGACGCCCTCCAGTTATGGAAGTCTACCCATGGGAACGCCAGTTCCTAGAGGACACGCGTCGTGCCCGAGGGGCCGGATCACCTTCATCCGGAGTACCCCCTAGCCTCCGACTTCCTCCACCCGAGGCATTCCGCAGTGTATTCCACGAGGTTCAGAGGATTGCAGGCGAAACTCAACAGCAGGCCCTTCACCTATTCGAAGCCTCCGACGAAACCCACAAGCTGGCAGAACAGGCAATCAGGATCATCGCGACGGCCCAAACCACCGCCCGGACTGTACAAACCCTTATCTACGTCATCTGGGCCATGGGAGCGCTGATAATGGCCATCGTCGCCTTGATGATCTTCGACCGAAGTCACTAGGGACATCCGCCGTTCATACCTCTAGCTAGTCGTAAATTTTCCGTTGTATACGATTAGGCTAGTATCTATCATTCTCTATGTATTGTACTGTACTTTCTATTCGAACCTTGTACTCGACTCTTTTATTTAATGAATGAAGTTCCATTTATTATTATCTATTGTCACCTATCTTGTGAATCTTATGCTTGTTACGATCGTTACTATTCTATCTCTCAAATGCGTGCACTATTTGATCAGTCATTTTAATCTCGTGCTATAACTATCCATGGTTGCTTAACTTTTAATCTTATCATAATCCATTCGTACGTTCTAAACTAAATCTGTTCTTCTGATTGTAGAATCATGGCTCCTCGCTCTAATGCTAGCATCATCGCTGAACAAGTTGCCGAGCAATTGAACGCGGCTATGCCTAACATGATCGCGCAGATCACCGCCAGAATCAACGCCAACGTCAACAATCACCAGCATCAGCAGCAGCAACAACAACAACAGCAACAGCAGAACAATCAGAACCAGCATCCGAACCCTCCTCCATGCAACTATAAGAGCTTCATGGCCTGCAAGCCGAAAGAGTTCCACGGCACAACTGGTGCTGTAGGCTTGGTCCAGTGGTTCGAAAGCATCGAATCGGTCCTGCACATCAGCCGATGTGCCGAGGCGAACAAGGTGGAATACTCGTCTTGCGTGTTCCATGGCCGAGCTCTGTCATGGTGGAACGAGGACGTGACAATGCCTATGCCCTTCCCTGGAACACCTTCAAGAACTTGCTCATTGAGGAATACTGCCCAAGAGTGGAGATTAAGAAGCTCGAGGCTGAGCTGTGGGACCACAAGATGGTTGGGAATGATATTGAGAAATACACTAACCGGTTCCACGAGCTCGCTCGATTGGTTCCAAGGCTGGTAACCCCCGAGGAGAACCGGATCGACCTATACATCTCTGGTCTAGTTCCGGAAATCCGAGGCATGGTCATGGCAGCCGAACCTCAGACCCTCCAGAGTGCAATCATCCTGGCCCATCGTCTTACCAGCAACCTCCTCACCGCTCCCGGATCCTCCAAAAAGGAGACAGGTGAGAAGAGGAAGGCCGAGTCAACCCCGAGAAGAAGCGATCGCAACAAGAAGGCCCGAAACTACGCCGTGACTGCTTCACCCGCACCTGCACCTGCACCACCAGCTAAATCCGGATCTTACACCGGACCACACCCAAAGTGTGACATTCCACCATCTCGGGAACTGTCCAATATGCCTCAAGTGCCAGAAGACGGGGCACTATGCCAAGTACTGCCCTGACAAGTCCACTACTCCAGCCCCAAAACGAACCTGCTTCGAGTGCGGGAGCGACCAGCATCTCCGCAATACCTGCCCTAAGCTCAATCGAGCTCCACAGAATCAAGGAGGGCAGGGTAGGGGTCGCACATTCGGGCTAACGGCTGAGGAAGCACGTCAGGACCCCAATGCAGTTACTGGTACGTTTTCTCTCAACAATCACTCTGCTTCCGTATTATTCGACTCAGGAGCTGAAAGAAGTTTCATTTCCTTAGAATTTAGACCCCTCATAGGGCTAGAATCTGAAGTTCTTAAGGATAGTTTTACCGTTGAATATGCTAACGGCCAAGAATTTGAAGCTAAGGACATAATCTTAGGATGTTCCCTGTGCCTATCTGACAAAATTTTCCCCATCGACCTGATTCCTATCGAGCTTTCCAGTTTCGACGTTATTGTTGGAATGGACTGGCTATCTCGCTTTCGAGCGGAAATCATTTGTTTCGATAAGCTTATCCGTATCCCTCTTTCGGAAAAAGAGACTCTCGTTGTTCAGGGAGACAAGCCTGGACGACAACTCCGCATTGTATCTTCCATTAAGATGCGCAAGTACCTCCAGAGGGACTATGACGCATTCCTTGCCCACGTCGTCGAGCGTAAACCTTCTGAGATTCAACTCCAAGATATTCCAGTAGTCAAGGATCATCCCGAAGTCTTTCCTGAGGATTTACCTGGGCTTCCACCTAAACGACAAGTGGAATTTCGAATAGACCTCATCCCTGGAGCAGCCCCGGTTGCTAAGACACCGTATCGTCTGGCGCCACCCGAAATGCTGGAACTGTCGAAACAGTTACAAGAACTCCTAGACCATGGTCTCATTCGTCCAAGTTCGTCCCCCTGGGGAGCCCCAATCCTCTTCGTCAAAAGAAAGACGGATCCTTCCGTATGTGTATCGACTCGACTATCGAGAGTTGAACAAGCTGACCGTCAAGAACCGATACCCTCTCCCGAGGATCGACGATCTTTTCGACCAGTTGCAGGGTGCAACTTATTTCTCCAAGATCGACCTCCGTTCGGGTTATCACCAGGTTCGCGTCAGTGAGTCCGACATCCCGAAAACCGCTTTTCGCACCCGATACGGTCACTACGAATTCCTTGTCATGCCTTTTGGCCTCACCAACGCACCAGCTGTGTTCATGGATTTGATGAACCGAGTGTGTAGGCCATACCTAGACAAGTTCGTGATCGTATTCATAGACGACATTCTCATCTACTCAAGGAACAAGGAAGATCACGCGAAGCACCTCAAACTCATTTTGGAACTCCTCCAGGAACAGAAATTGTACGCCAAATTTTCGAAGTGTGAATTCTGGCTCCGAGAGGTACATTTCCTTGGTCACGTGGTAAACCAAGAAGGGATTCATGTAGATCCAGCCAAAATCGAAGCGATTGAGAAATGGCAAGCTCCGACAACCCCGACAGAAATCCGTCAGTTCCTAGGATTAGCGGGTTATTACCGAAGATTCATTGAGAATTTCTCAAAGATCGTGAAGCCTCTCACCGAACTCACTCAAAAGGATAAGGACTTTATCTGGGGAAAAGATCAGGAGGATTCTTTTCAGAAACTCAAGTACCAATTATGTCACGCACCAATCCTATCCCTGCCAGAGGGCACGGACAATTTCATAGTGTTTTGCGATGCCTCCCACCAAGGACTTGGGTGCGTCCTAATGCAGAAGGACAAGGTCATCGCTTATGCTTCCAGGCAGCTGAAGATCCACGAGCAGAACTACACCACGCACGACTTAGAGTTAGGAGCAGTCGTGTTTGCCTTGAAGATTTGGAGACACTACCTGTATGGTACTAAGTGTACGGTCTTTACTGACCACAAGAGCCTCCAGCACATCTTAGATCAGAAAATGCTCAACATGAGGCAACGGAGATGGATAGAACTGTTGAGTGACTACGATTGCGAGATCAAATGCCACCCGGGTAAAGCAAACGTAGTAGCAGATGCCCTGAGTCGGAAGGAAAGGGTAAGACCATCCCGAGTTCGAGCATTGGGTATTCAGGTTCAGACGAGCCTACGAGAGCAGATTGCAAACGCGCAGCAAGAGGCGTTAAAGCCCGAGAACCTTAAGGCCGAAACGCTTCATAATCACGAGAAGGAATTCGAACGCAAGTCGGACAGAATTTATTATTTCAAAGGCCGAGCATGGATTCCAAGATCTGAGGATCTTCGTCAACTCATCTTGGATGAGGGCCACCGATCTAAATATTCTATCCATCCGGGATCCGACAAGTTATACAAGGACCTCAGAGAGTACTACTGGTGGCCGGGCATGAAGAAGGATATCGCCTTGTACGTAGCCAAGTGCCTTACTTGCTCCAAGGTCAAGGCGGAATATCAAAAGCCCTCAGGTTTACTTCAACAACCGGAAATTCCCATGTGGAAGTGGGAGCAGATTTCTATGGACTTCATCACCAAGTTGCCCCGTACGGCTAAGGGTAACGACACGATTTGGGTAATCGGGGACCGTCTGACCAAATCCGCTCACTTCCTGCCAATTCGGGAGAATTATTCGATGGAGAAGCTAGCTCAAGTCTATATCAACGAGATCGTCTCTCGTCATGGAACCCCACTCTCCATCATCTCCGATAGGGATAGCCGATTCACCTCCCGTTTTTGGAATGTTCTCCAGAAATCCTTAGGTACCCGATTAGACCTCAGCACGGCGTATCACCCTCAGACTGACGGCCAGAGCGAAAGGACAATTCAGACACTCGAAGATATGCTGAGAGCATGTGTGGTAGACTTCGGAGGAAGTTGGGACACTCACCTTCCCTTGGTCGAGTTCTCCTATAACAACAGCTACCATGCCAGCATCAAGTGTGCCCCGTTCGAGGCTCTCTACGGGCGTAAGTGCCGGTCACCGCTCTGCTGGTTAGAGGCGGGCGACCGACAACTTACGAGACTCGATATCGTCCAGGCCACCATCGACAAGATCACCACCATTCGTGAACGACTGAAGACGTCCCGTACCCGACAAAAGAGCTACGCTGATAACCGACGGAAACCCCTCGAGTTCCAAGTAGGCGACCGTGTACTCCTCAAAGTATCGCCCTGGAAAGGAGTAGTCCGTTTCGGGAAGCGCGGTAAACTGAGTCCAAGGTACACCGGCCCATTTGAAGTCATCGAACGTATCGGTCCCGTTGCTTATCGTCTCCACCTTCCTCAAACTCTCGCGAGTGTGCATGATGTGTTCCATGTCTCACACTTGAAAAAGTGTCTGTCTGACGAGACCATCGTCATCCCTCTTGACGAAGTCAAAATCGACAGCAAATTAAATTTCATCGAGGAACCACTCGAAGTTGTTGACCGCGAGGTCAAACAACTCCGGCAGAGCCGTATTCCGATAATCAAGGTTCGATGGAACTCTCGACGCGGTCACGAATTCACGTGGGAGCGTGAAGACCAATTCCGTCAGAAATATCCTCATCTGTTCGAGAACTCTTCTACCTGATAAGACGCACTAAATTTCGGGACGAAATTTCTTTCAACCCGGGGAGAATGTGACAACCGTCAAAATTCAGGTACTTATTCATTTGTTATATCGGTTCGAAACGTTAGTTACTTTTTGTCTCGTTCGCTTTATTCTGGTTCGTAACTTTTTAAGTCTATACTTTGTCGGAACTAGTGTCGGAATAACTTCCGGAATCAAAATTATAAGTCCTAATACCAAGAAAACACCTATTGAACTTTCCTAAGTTCATAACTTATCATAACCAAGAACTTTCAATTAACAAAAAGGTCCAACGAAGCAATAACGCAAAAATGAAAATTTCGAAAAGGCCAAAAATAGCCCGGTGCACCGCACCTAGTGCAGGGGTGCGCAGCACCTCGCGCCAGAAATTCAAAAATGTTACAATTTTAGTCCTTTTCTCGTTTTACACCACCACCACCCATATTGGCCAATCACAAACGCCCATTTTCTGCAATTGTACTGTCCCAAGACCAGGTTTACACTCCCTATACCCATTTACCTTTTCCTTTTCATTTTTACTTTCATTTTTACTAAAAGAAAAACACACACACACACCATTCTCTCTCAATTTCTCCCTATTTTCTCTCTAGTTCCAGTAAACTCCAGCTATATAAACACCATTTCCATCCACTAAAAACGTTTTGGATCATCAAGGAAAGCAAAGGGGTGTTGTTATTTCAAAAAGGACCACGGTTGTAAAGGTTTTTGGGGCTAAATCCGACCAAAAACTCATCATCCAAGCTTTTCCTCCGGTAGATTTCTTTATTTTTACTATTCTTACATAAATATTCAATTGCATGTAAGATCTAACGGTTGAAAATGTATTTTTACATAAATCTATGGCTTTTTACGGTCAAAAACGTTTTTAACATAAATAATCCTTAGATCCACGGATTTGTAACCAAATACTCTTTAGAAACTGTTTAAAAGATGTTTTAATAAGTTTTAACCGGTTGCATGTCGAAATCTATGGGTGAAAATACGTTTTTAACAAAAGAAATCACAAAAACGGGAAAACAGCAAGGAGGTGCGCAGCACCCCCTGACAGGTGCTGCGCACCGACTGCTGCCTTCCCGAAAACTCGTCGTTTTGCTCGTTTTTAGAATATATTACCTTCTGGACTTTTTACTGGAATCATGTGGGGACTGAGATGAATGAAATCTATAATAAAGATGACTTGTGTTGGACTATTTGGACCTTAATAAGCTATAAAATATGTATTATTGTATGTTAGGTGATTTGTGAGCGGAGTTGATTTACAATTTTTGGATATGAGATTTGGGCGCGGAAGCGCTGCCCAAATTTCCTCGGAAATTGTAAGTCACCTCAGCGAGCAAAAACACTTAAGATATAATAACCTAAAACGTTAAATCGGACTTTCGGACACAAACGTGACAATTACCTTTTTGGGACTATTTTGACGATACTTAAATTTGACACTCACACTTTAATGACATTTTACCTATATTATTATATAAGAACCTAATAATATAACAACTCATTAAACTACCTTGGTATTAATAGGAAATCCGTGATTCCCGGCTTACACATCTCGACCGAATTTCCGAGTACTCGATCTCTTCGCAATCCGTGAGTTACAACCCCTTGTTTTATATGTTTTACATGAATTTGGGGGAAACATAAGATTAATTGCATTTTATGCTTTATAAAACAATTTGCAATACATCAAACTTTGACTTATCAAACTTTGACTTATCAAACTTTGACTTATTAAACTTTGACTTATTAAACTTTGACTTTGACTTTATCAAAACTTTGACATAGAAACGTCTACTTAGTTTCTTATGCGTAAAACATTTCTTTCTCTATATATAATTATTGTTTCGTCTCTTTAACTCAACTATTTATTGATACTTGTATGCGTAACCGACCCTTGATGGAACTATAACACGTTCTTAAGTGATGTGATTCTCTCTCTTTTTATAATAAAACTTCATAGTGCCCAATTATGCTTTAGTTTCTCTCTTACACACTATTAACTACTTAAGCCGTATAGTAATTATGGGTATCGATACTTAGGAAAGAACCGTTCCTTGCTTAGATGGCAGTCTAAGTACATATTTACTGAATTTCTTTTAATTTCCCGTTTGAGAGGCGGGGAGTTGGGGCCGCTCGGTTGATAATCGGATTAGTGTGAACACTTAAGTTATAGATGCCAAGTGGTTGATACAAGAAATCTATTTAGTTATTTACGCATAAACTTATAAATTTTTAGCGATTGTTATCCGCTTCTACTATTCGACTAAAATTGATTCTATTTAGTCATTACAAGTTAGGGTACAATTCGCCCGTTACTTAAACTTTACAAGTATATAAACTCTTTAAGCGACTTTTCTCCGCTAATCTCCCCTATGGGAAAACTTTTACTTTATATACTTTACTCATACTTTTATGCCAACTATTTAAACTGTAACTCACTCACTGCGTTTTCGTAGTTGACACTTTATCTTATGTTTCAGGAAATTAGTGTAAGTCTGAGGTGCATGGCATGGATGGGTCAAGGCGGTCGCGGGAGAACCATATTGGGAAAAAGACTTGGCCTTTATTTTGGGAATTTTTATGAAACATTTTAATTGTGTGTCAATGTATTAAACTATTTGTCTCTTGGTTGTTCGAATGGGATTTAAACACTTTTAATTTTAATGAATGACTCTTTTACCGTTATGTTTTATATGACCTGTGATATGATTTTCCAGCTCTTCACATTCCGTGTTTCCGCTTTAGCGGGGTGTGACAGATACGCTTAATTCATTTGTCAAACTATGACACGGTAACAATGATTAGTAATACTAATGAAAAAGAAGATATCAACATATAATGATTTTATCTAGAGTTAATTACATAAATCTTTCCTATGGTTTACTCAAATATATGGAGTTCGTTCCTAAGTTTAAAAAGGTACATAAATCGTCCACTTTTAGAAACTAATTATGTTTTTCTTCCCTAATTTGCAATAGACATCAATAATTGGGGCAAACCTTAGGGACGAAATTCGTAATTGGAGCAAATTTTAGGGACAAAAAGGGTATTTAGTTTCCAAAAGTGGACTCTTTATCCAACTTTTTAAACTTAAGGACGAAATCCACGATTTGGAATAAACCCTACGGATAATTTCTGTAATTAACTCTTTTATCTATTTAATTAGGCTTTTGATCTAACAGTGTGAAACATTCCTATTGAATAAATATAATTTTTTTATAGAATTCAAATCTACGGATACCTTTTAAGAAATTTACGGAAAAAGGAAGGTTCAGAATAATAAGTTGCAACAATAGTACAAGAGTGTTAAAGAAAGTAGTCATAATGATGGTCGCGCTAGAATAAATAAGACGTAATACCATCAGAATTAAAGATACAACATTCATAAGGATAGAAGGATAATCAGATTAAATAAGTGAATCCGAAGTTCAAAGTTTTACATAAACTGAATAAATGAAGTACAATAATGTCAAATAAAGTACAATAACATCAGATAGAACAAAGCAATTCCACGTAAGCGATCCAATGGGTTACGGTAGCAAGCATCAAACTATGGCAACTTCACATCTTGAGTTCCTTCCACTCCGCTGTCTGATGTGATGGTAGGAGGAGGAAAGCTGAAAGGAGAGGGATCCAAACTAGGGCAATTGTCACGATAGTGTCCAAAAGTACCACACTCGTAACATGATTCGGGAGTAATCTTGCAGAAACGCTCCGTGTGTCCTGATTTCTTGCATCTCTTGCAATTCCAACATGCGACTTCACTAGCGTGGCCACCTCCACACTTGTTACACTTAGGGCGATCTCTCCAACCCTGTGTAGGTGTAGCTACGCGATTCTTAGTCTTTTGTGGTCTTCGATTACACTTGCGGCTATTTTTCTTGCAATGGGAGTTTCGGTTTCTCTTACCACTAGTCTTAGGTTGAACCTCAGTGTCCTGTGGTATGTCACCGTACTCGGCATTACTGGGTTCCGTATCAAAGCTTACTCCACTAGGTGTAGATTCTTGAATACTCTTCAGGACTTTCACACTAACCTTCGTCACGAGATCGGGTAAGATAGCGGCAAAGCTTTCCGTAAGTATCGTCTCGAATCGATCGACTAAGTTACTCTCGTTGTTCTGCGGTGTCAGTTGCTTACGCTTAAGAGTTCCCTGGGACATCATCGTCTGAGGAGAAAATAAAAGGATTACGAGTGTGTGCATAACTCGAGATTAAACTCAACGTTAAAACAAGTAAGGACAAAACATATAAAAGTCAAAGGAAATGCACACAAAAGGTTTTTAGAGTAAATCAATATAAGCCTAAAGTCATAGTCTAAGTGATTCACAAAGGGAGCCACTTAGTTCGCTATAACCATTGGCTCTGATACCAATTTCTGTCACACCCCGCTCAGGCGGAAGCCGAGGTGTACAGTGTATTAGGTATCAGAAGACCAAGTATTACATCGAATAAATACTATAACAATAAGATTACATTAAATGAAGTTTAGGAGTTACAACAATACAAATAAAACAATACAAAATAGAACATGGCCTAAATAGAAACTAACTACGTCTAGCTAAGTCTCTTCGAAAGTCCATACAATATCCAAAGCAAAAATAGTAACTTTATAATCGATGCAAAACTCAACCTTCTGAAAAGCGTTAAAAATACGACGTCAACATAAAGCTGGTGGGTTATTCGTATTTTATAAAAACATAATTTTTTGAAGATTTTGACCCATTAGAAAATGTAGTTAGAAATCAATAGTAAAAATGGATAATATCTTGAATTATAACAATGTACCATATATGCATAAACCTTAGATATTCATCTACACCTGAACCTTACAACAAAGGCAACATTAAACCCTCAGTCTTAGTGTGTCAAACTAAGATAGTACACGAAAATTAAGTGGTAATAACATCCCTTCACACAGTGAATGATGAGGGTTCGTAAAACCCATATAGATCTATATATAAATACTGGTGGCTCAACTAGAGTTAACAACTGATTGAGGGCCTTATACTACCACCAAGGCCATATAAGTTTAAAGCAACACTAAATCTAAAGGCATCATAATCTAAACATGCATAATCAAGATATATAAAATTTAGTTAACGCTAATCATGCCCGAAGTAAAATTTATAAAGTAGTAAAACGGCATCGAATAACTCACGAATCAGCGATAAGTATGTCGGGTAGACACAAACTGGAGAATAATACTCCATCGCCTAAGTGCCCTAGCATAAGACATAAAAGGTATAAGTATCTCTAATGTAATAGGTTTAGCCTCGTATTAATTAACGTTGTATTAAATATTAGAGTTTAGTAGAGTTTAGACGAATGATAAATATTTAGGTTTAAAGTCGTCGAATCCACCGTCGATAAGTCGTAGCGAAATGACGAATAAAAAGGTATTTGATATTTCGAGTCGGTAATGACTTCTAGAAGTATCGATTATTTAAGTTTATAAATGCGATTAGATAGGAATGATATTCCGAGTCTAAAGTGACTACCAGGGATATCGATTGAAAGGAGTATTAGATTTAGTCAAGGTCAACCAAAGTCAAAGTCAACCGAAGTCAAAGTCAACTATGGTCAAAGTCACCCAAGTCAAAGTCAACTGAGTCAAAGTCAACCATAGTCAATATCAAAAGATAATTGACTTGGTCAAAGTTAACGAAAGTCAACCGTTTTGAAAGGAAGTCAAAGTCAACGAAAGTCAACATTTGACAATTTGAATATTTTTAAAGATGTAAATTTGAATATTTGAGTAAAATATAATTAGAAATCAGTTTCACAAAAGTTATTGAAAAGTTTAGGTATAAAATCGAAGATTTGATCGTTTTCGGAGAAATAAACGTTTTAACGATATAATGGACGTTTTAATATTTATAACGGTAAATAATATATCGTTTAAGATTGCGTTTTATGTTTTGAGTCCAAAACATATAGTTTATAATACTTTACGTATACTAAAATAGGTTTACGTATGCTTAAAATCGTCCGAAATACGCGAAAAAGGCGAAACAGCTGCCAGGACTGCGCACAGACCACACTGTGCGTCGTCCTGGTTGGGAAGAAGGCCCGCTGCGTCGTCCCTATGGCTAGGACAGCGCACATGTTTTGCTTTCCAAAATTCAGCTTGTTCATCTTAGTCGTTTTAGTTATGGTAGGTTAGTTAAAGTCTTATGCGAATTTTTACAGATTGTTAAGTGGAGTTATTTAGTCAAATAACTCATTATTAGACTTATATATTATACACAAAATCTTACATATACTTATTTACAAGATTTTCCAAGTTTTAGTTAAATTTGTTAAGTGTGTTTATATTACATAATAAGTATAAAATACTTAGATTTACAAGTCCACTAAATGTAAGGAAGTGTTGGAACATTTTCGAAAGAATTTACTAGTAAACCTATATGTGATTATCCGGTTTTAAAGTTTTCATAACATTTTCGGTTAAATTTTCTAATAACTTATTAACATGGCAAGTTTTAAGTTTTAAAGAGACTTTTTAGATAATTAGTTATTTTATTCACTTTAACCATATTATTAAGTTTTACATTGATTTAGGTGGTAAAAAGAAGAATTAAAGGAAAAACGTAAATATGAGAAAGATGAAGATTTACCGGAAAGTCTCCGAAATGGCTCACAAGTCTAGCCTCTTTGCCGGAATGGACTTTAAGGAAGTATGGAGAGTAAGAACTCCAAACAAGAAGAAAAGAATAAGTTACAAAAATGGACTTTTAAAGATGAAAGTGAATGGAAGTATTTATAAGACTTTACTTACCAATTTTCACAAATATGTGGAAATCTTCTACTTCAAGAACAACACGGAAAAAGCTTCCAAACAGGAAACAAAATAGATGTTAGAAAGAATGGAGTTTTTAAAGAAGAAAGTGAAAGAAAAGTGTTTAAAGGATAGAGTTTACTTACCAAGTTTTCAAGAGTTGAAACTCTTCAAACCCAAGAATAAACCGGGAAGTAAAAGATGGAGATTTGTTGGATAAATCCCTTGCAAGAACATAGAAATGAGTTAGTATCCTCATAGTTTCAAAGAAAGAAAGTTAGAGTAAGTAAAAGATGAATTTTCGAAGGAAATTACTTACCGAAAGTTGTATGATCTTCAAGATGACTTCCAATGATCTTTCTCAACCCAAATACCACTCTTGAATGTGGTTTATCTCTCTAAAAGTTCCTGGAAATGAAAGGAGCTAGAGAGGGTTTGGAGTTAGAGAGAGATGCAAATTTGGTCAAATGAGGTGAAAAATGGTTTAAGGGTAAATTTTGGTATGAGAGATGATTAGAAATGGTCAAGGATCCACAATTTACTCATACATACCATTTAGAGAAGGTTTTGGGCAGAAATCACATGGTAGCATGTGGTTTGGAGTCTCAAGGAAAGCAAAAAAAACGAGTTTGTCAATATTTGCCCAGACCAGGACGCCGCACAGCCTACCTGTGCGTCGTCCTGCCTGTTATTCCTGCTCCGTTAGTTGTTTGTTAAAAGGACTGGATTCGTAATAGTTTTCGTCAGATTTCGTTAAATGACTAACCTTGTAAAAGATTTTTAGTTTGAGGGTAAAATTTGTAATATTTTAAACTTTAATTTTTCTCGAAAAGACGAAGGCTTTAAAATACCAATATTAACTTACGAGAACACTTATAATTGCTAGGCACTTAGGTACTATAACGTTTACGTCACGAAGGACGAAACAATAATTTAAATCCCGACTAAACTAAAATCGCATGAAACAAAATAAATACCAATAATAACAGGGTCAATATAAAATAAATAAAAATAGCGGTAGATGATAAAGGCAATAGTGTTACGAAATTTGCGGTTGTCACAGCGACTTTGTGACAATCCTAAGTATTGCCCAATGATCGTTGCTAAGCCTATAGCCTACCCAATCAGTATTATGCACCATCGTTATTTGGCGTTGTGGTGAGGGTCTATCTACCCTAATAGCGTTATCCATATCTACTAACGGTCCTTTCCAAAGGGATTAATAGCAATTAATGTCACTTGGTAGTGTCGGGAGTTTAAGTGGTATCTCACGTCCATGTTGTACAACGTCCGCAACATGACGCTCGATGTTTAGTCAATGGCAAAATTGTGTTTGTATCCTCAGCATTGTTGGCAAAACCATCAACAATGCTGGCAAAAATAGTTTTCGTAATAGTATTAGAGTATCAAAGCGTTTACGTTTAGTATTCAAGTATCAAAGCGTTTTCGTTATAGCGTTCAAAGTATGTTTCAGCTTAAAATAAAGTTCAAGCCTAAGACTCACATTTCACCCCAAAATGTATTAAAAACGTTTAATAGGAGGGGTTTGTAACTCACTGTTTGCGAAGATCGATGCGTGCTCGGAAAAGCTCGAAAAGTGCTCGGAATCACCGGAATCCTAATATGTGTCAAATTCGGGTAAGTATAATATTATTTGTTAACTTTGATATTCGTATATCGAATAATATTTTACAAGTTGTAATGTTCTGTTTTACTCTTAGTACCAAAAGTTATTATGTCCGAAAATCGTTCAAATCGTTTATCGTTACGTTTAGTCCAACAATTTCTAAAGTCAAGATTATTTCTTTAAGTTATTCGTTCGTTTCTGAAGTGTTATGACAAGGTCTAACGGAATTTGGGCAGCGCTTCCGCGCCATGATTTTTATGTCCAAAATATCCACTTTCTCGCTCACAAATTATATACGTTTAATTAAACAATTCACCAAGTTCATTTTAAATGTAATATGTCAAGTAAATCACCCCAAACACAAGTATTTATTAGTCTAAGTCCCAAATATTCAGTTTCGAAAAATAAGGTTGTGAATATAACTTTTTAACGACAAAACGGAGATTTCCGGAATCTGCCAGCAGCCACGGTGCGTCGTCCTGGAGGACCCAGAACGACGCCCTGGTTGCTGCAGATTACCCGTAAATCGTTTTCTTAGCAAATCTGGTCATTTAAACGGTAGATTTCGACATGCAACTGATATAAACCTTATAATACATCATTTTATTAGTTTGTATATGATTTTTAACCACAAAACCAAGATCTAAGTAATATTTTATATAAACCCGTTTTTGTATAAAAAATGGTTATGAAACTTTTTAAAAACTTGTTTTTATGTGTTAGATCATCCATGCAATTACTTGAACAACATAAAAATATAACCTTAAAAGAACTCGAAGTTTAGCAAACACTTTAAAAATATTATAATAAATTTTAGGGAGGGGATGTTAAAGGTATATAAGTGAAGTAGAAGGACTAGAAAAGGTAAATTTCCTTGAATAGATGATCATCTTTTTGTTTCACAAAACAAAGTGAAGTGGATGAGAGTTATGGAAAGTGTCCTATCTCCTTCTCCTTCTCATTCTCGCGCCATATCCAACCATCCCAACTTTTCCATCTTCAGGTTCTTTCTATATATACATACACATTTGTATATCTATATATTATGTCATTGGGCTTTATTTATGTAACTCTGTGTGTGTGTGTGTTTGTGTTCTTCAGGGAACAAGTTAAAGTAAGTTCCTCATTAAACCAAAAAATATGTGAAGCTAGCAAGAAATTTGTAGTATGTTGCTGTTTAGAACCCACATCACAAAATGGGTTTTTAAGAAGAAGGGATATTGTTTTATCTGGGCTTGTTACTTCAGTTGCTACAGTTTTCCCTATTCAAGGTAAATATCTATCATCTTGTGCATAATATGTTACAAGTTTGTATTTTATATCGCGGTTTTTCGTTTATTATTGGGTATTTATTGTATTGTCTGATGTGTTCCTTTTCCCCCAGTTGAGTAGTAAGTAGTTATTTGAGTTGTCGAAAGTTAAATATGGAGTTTTTGACTCGGTGAAAACATAGGGTCTTAATTGAACTCCTTGAGAAATGTAGACATGGAAGCTGCAATGTGAAGGTTTGAAATGAAATTGGATTGTTTATTAGTTACCGATTGAGTATTTGTGTATGTATTTGTAATTTTCAGGATCCGGTGCTGATGAGGAGATAAAAATGGAGCCAATAGTAGATGAGCTAAACGCTTACTCGTATCTGATTCCATTGGAAATACCTGACAAGAAGGTTTCTTTTAAATGGTTAGCATTGTCGCTTCTTTATATCCCGTTTCATGTTAAATTTTATCATCTATGTTCCCATTACCATCTCCATTATAGGAGTGTCTGGATGTGCGTTCTCAAAGTGTTTTTGTGATTTTGAATAATCAGTTGTTATAGGTTGTTGCTTGTTTAAGTTTTAATATTAGTGCTTGCCTGCTTGGTAAATAATAATTATTAAAAAAGGTTAAAAGCATATAGAACGACCAAAACAGACATACTTGGGGAAAAAAAAAAGACATGTCTTGTGAGTTTCGGACTCAAATTAAGGTTAAAGAAGGGTAATTACATACTTTTTATTTTACCATTTCCCACTTTGTCTTCACTGTGACAATTAGCTAAATAGATTCCTTAAACTATGAAAAGTTCCACTTTACAAAATTGGATGGAGGGAGAGCATCACAGTTTGATATTCCCTTCGATTTTATACATAGTTTAAGCAAAATGTCCGAGAAATACATGGCACATGATGTTATTTAATGGTTGTAAATTATTTGAAGGGTGGAGTCAAGAAAACCTGAACGCTATTCATCTGCAGCACCTCTGTCCCGTAAGTTGGTAGCTTCGTTTTCATTTTTAACAGAATGAAACCAAGAAAGTTATATGTGTTTGTCTAAAGTTATAACTAACTAATCAAGGGTTATTTCCATCATGGTACAGCTAATGCACGGCTAAGGATTGTGTCGGAACGAGTTGACTTCTTTGACAACCTCATTCTTTCCATTACGGTATGGTTACCATTTTGAATTTTCGTTATAAAACTGATTATCAGATTATTGTGACTAGAAGTCAGAGTAAGCCATTTTTAGTGTTTGGATAAAGTGATTTTTATTCCATACTCTGATTATTTATCAGTTTCATATTTGAAGTAATAAAACTTACTTATTAGATAGTCAATTTGATGAATTCTTCTGCTGGGTTTCTTTGTTATCAGATAGGTCCCCCGAATCCACTATTCTTGAAGTCAACAGATAAGAGTACATGGGATGCAAAGAACGTTGCTGATTCTGTTTTATCCGACAAGTCTGCTTTGGTAATTTATTATATCATGAAATATAATAACATGGATGTTGTGCTATCTGAGTGAAATATATTATAGGTGATAACAATGAAAATCATGGTTTAAAATTTGTGCAGAGAGTTACGTCAACTCAACGCATGGCAGAAAGTTCAGTTCTTGATGCTCACATGTCAGAAGTGAGTTCTGAAAGCTTCCTTTTTGTGCTAATTTGTTGCCTTTATACCCCTTTATCTAATTATGCTCACTTTGAGCTTTTCATTTTTTGTATCTAGATTGACGGGGAGCCGTATTGGTACTATGAATACCTAGTTCGCAAATCGCCTACAAAAACCGTATGTTCCTCTTATGTGTTTAAACTTGGTGCTACTCGTTTAATAATGATTGGTCGATTTCTTTAACAAGAAATAACTCCCACATAGGCCTCTGACGGGATGGATTTGGTACTGCTAGGGTTATGCCCTGTTACTTATGCATGAGTCGTTTTTGGTTGTATTTTATCTAAAAGGATGAAATAACCAAAATAGCTAAACGGGTCAACTGGGTTGAAAGTCATTCAAAGTCTCATTTTTCTTTTTCGACGTCCTGAATCGTTTTTACTTGAAGATTTAATTTTGTTAAAACTATAATGTATTAGATATTTATGATACGTTTTAATGAACTTGACAAAAAAGTAGCAGCCAAACGCCACCAGACCTAGCCCATCGTAAAAACGACCCGCCTATCTTGCTACCTCTAGTTGGTGCTCTAGCTTACCAAAAATTTTAAAGGGTGTTAATTTATATCGAAAAATGCAGGTGCAAGACTCAAATATCTTTCGGCATTATCTCGCCGCATCCGTGGAACGTGATGGTTCGATCCTATTTCAGTTTTTTCCTTTTTTCTTTTCTTTGCCTCCCCACCCCGGCTTATGTTTTGCCAAATAATTCCTCTTTTTAGTTTTGTTAACACATTGAAGTTCTTGTTTATAGGATTTTTGTACTCATTGAATGCCTCGACACTCAACAAGCAATGGGACATGGTAATTATTTCTGTAACCACGACTTATGCACTATATGTTATCATGCTGATATCATATAACAAACCAATAATGTCAATAAAAAATGGGTTTCGTGACGTGCTGCAAGGAACAAAAGTTAAATTCGGACGGGTATCTTACGTACAATTCAGAAAATGCAGAGTTAAACTATTTCTTAAAAAACATCAAACAGTAGTTGGTTTAATATTCAAAAAATGTAGCTGGATTGTTTTAGTTAACTTGCAACTGTTATTTGTTTAAAACAGATGGGCCCCGTACTCGAAAAAACAGTAGCTTCTTTCCGGCTTCTCCCACCTACTGAAAACTACGTTCCACCAGGGAAGGATCCATGGAGATTTTGGTGATTAATTTGTCATCAGTTTTCATGAAATTTTGTTTCATTTTGAAACTGTACAGACTAGAAGTTCAGAATTGCGGTTGCATAGCTATTATTATCGTTTTAAATGATATACAAGTCTAATGTTTACCCACCTTCTAAAATAAATAACAAGCCGAGCACCAACTTATATGTTTGAACAGCCGTTGCTAACTCAGGCTCTTATTAAACTTTTAAACCTTACGTAATATGGAATTGTTTGGTTTAGGATGTTCAGATTATTATCGAACCAATATAACATCTGTTATCATATTTTATACACTAATTAAAGATCGATAAAACCATATAACCAGTCTCTTTTTCCACCCTCAAATTTCGGTCGACCTTAGCTACCACAGTTGGTTACTTGTTCACTTAATCTTGTTTCGTCCATTCATGCTCAACTACAGTTACAATTTTTGACTGATTTTACTTAATTTATTCCAAGACTATTTAAAGTTTCACAATACACACGGACGATGGTAACTTATGAGCCAAATCTGGAAGAAACAAGAAGAAACAATAGTCTACGTTATTGAGAAAACGTTTACAGAGTAAACTTAATACTACATGCAGAATCAAATTACAAGTGATGAAAGAAGTGAAACAAAAGAAGCTACTTGAGTTCGACAATCCAACCCATTTTGTCGTCGGCTAGACCCATTTGAAGTCTGGTCAACGCAGAGTAGAGTTGTTGTGACACGAGTCCCACACCAGCACTTCCGTAAGTTATTCTGCACACACATAACATAAACCACATTAAATAATTATAATTATATAAACCCTACAAAAACGTAAAAAGGAAACGCTTTACCTTTTGCCAAGATAAGTTATGCTACCGACAGGAGATACAACCACAGCTGTTCCCGTACAAAAAACTTCATCAGCATCAAGCAACTCATCCACTGTCACTGGTTTTTCAAACACCTGGATATAGGCGAATATATTGAGGTCAACATTGTAGGTATTGAGGGTATTATAGTTATTTAACAAGTACCTCAAATCCTTGATCACGAGCCACATCAATAATACTTTTCCGTGTGATTCCAGGTAGGATAGTCCCTTTTATGTCGGGAGTGGATATAGTTTTACCCTATACCATATCAATCAATATTAGTTATATTAAATCAAAAATATATTAAATCAACAACACAAATATGTGAATAACCATGGAGAACAAAATCGGATTTACCTTAACAACAAAAATATTGCAAGAGGAGACCTCTTCCAAGTACTTGTTATGCGTACTGTCGAGATACAAAACATCAGAATAGCCATTGGCTTTTGCTAGACCTTGTGCCTTCAAAACGGCAGCATAGTTTCCAATAGTTTTAATTCCTCCGGTACCACCAGGGGTTGCTCTATGCATTTCCGTCTCCACTAGCAAGTTAATTGGTGACAAACCTTCCTTGAAATAGTTACCAACGGGTGAAACATAAATTAGAAAAGTATACTCCGGAGCTGGTGCAAGACCAAGTACACTTCCACTTCCCATTAGCAATGGCCTTATATACATAGAACCTTTTCCCGCGGGGGGTATCTAAAATAAGCCAAACAAAAGTCTTGATATCATATTCATATGGGCTACTTACCGATGTCATGTTAAAAAAAAATTAATATTATTGCAATACCCATCTTTCATTTGCCAATACAGTGGCCTTAACAGCTTCCACAAACTGTTCTACGGATGGAGCAGGCATACACATACGCTCTGCCCCTGCCATCATCCTTGTGGCGTTTTCCTCTGGACGAAACAGTAGAATATTACCATCTTCCTTTCTATATGCCTTTAGACCTTCAAACAATCCCTATCCATTTATAGAAAAAGTAAATTCAAAATAGAGTTGTTGCGTTTGTTTAACCTTGGGTATTAACTTTCATTATCCAACTCCAAGTTGTTAAAGCAGAAACATAAAAACATAATATAGGGAAAAAGCTTCTATGGATATCGAGTATTATTGTTAACAAAAGAGTGAAGGTACTATCAATGAGATAACAAATAAGAACGTTGTAGAATATAATAAGAAAAGCAGAATTAGTGGAAATGTGTAGTAACCACCATTAATCAATATAGGTTCCAACGTAGTACTACACTAGGTATCTATTCTAAATCAAAGTTGCAAAAGTGGACGAACAGAACATAAATATATAAGAAAAAAAAATTGAAGCGAAAGATGAGTACTTTAGAAAATAACAAGTTTTTATTTATAGTCAAACAGATAAAAGGAGTTTAAAAAAGAACTCACTTGGCCATAATTGAGGACACCAGCGGATGGATTAATCTCGATGTTTCCAAAAGGAACTAGTTCACCTTTAGAGAAACCTTCCCCAAGAGAACATTTCATGATATACATAAAATCGGTATGAACAAGACCGAATCCAAGGTTGTCCCAATCAATGTCAACTGTCTTACTCGTTACACTGCTGCTTAAATAATAAAAAAGATTAAAAAAAGTATTAGTTTTGAAAAACAAAATTCATGAAGAGCAGACCTAAGGGGAGAATTCACTCCAACCGCGGCTTGAGCATTGATAGTGCATCCGAAAGTAGTGCGAGTCGTATTCAATGAACTAAACCGCAACTGGTGCTGTCATTTAATCAAAACATATATACATCAAATTAAAAACAACATATATATATATATATATATATATATATAGTCTTAGGGGTTCGTAATGTATTATTTTGCGATTATTTCGAATTGACTAAAAAATTAGATATAAATTTATGTCGTTAGAGGGGGCGTTTGAATAATGACATTAAACATAGAGCAATGGCATGAATGGATAACTAATGATATGATTAATTACCTTGTTGTTGTTGTTAGGAGGAAGGAAAAGGCGGCCGGCGATGGTGGTGGCGTTTGAGAACACGGCGGCGGCACTCTCCATTTTGCAATTCGTCTTCTTCTTGACTTGTAAAACTAATGTAAATAAATGTCAATCAAGCACACGATTATAGAAATGGACACAAAACTAATGTCTTTAATTATTTAAAGGTTGAGATAAGTATATATCTATAGTACTTATACATCATTTTAGTTTTTTTTTAATTTTAAAAATTAAGAACGAAATAACTAAAATAATTTTTTAATTTATTTCTTATTATTAATTTACCAACTCATTTTTTCTTAATAATTATTAAACTTTTCAAAATATATAATTCATATTTACTGCCCACAAATATTTAATACAATTTAAATTTAGATTTAAAGTTATTTTCTATTTATTAATCTAATGTGAAAACCGATATAACATAGTTTAATATAATAGAAACATTTATAAACTTTTTTTTAGCCCCGCTGCATCGTGCGGGTTTCCTACTAGTTTATACTAATTTTTTTGGCAAAAAAAAATCACATTAAGTAAATTTATATTATAATTTTATTTTTGTTGTACTCGATTACTTTAAATTAAATGCTTAAAAAGTAACTTTTTTATAACCTTGATCAAACAAAAAAGAAAAGCACTCTTTAACTATAATTTAATTAAAAATAAATGTTTTTATTTTTTCTTTCCTTCTAAAGTTATTTTTCTTCTAATTATCTGTAAATTGTCTGGTTAACTTAAGACAAAGTAAATAAAAATTACCCATCTATAATCTATCTATAATATATATTAAAATAAATATATTAAAAGTCACTTGTTAAAATATAGACTGTTAGATTAGTTTCAACTTAAAAAGATGATGTCTTATAATATTATTTTATAGTTTTAATTAGATTTAAATATATGTTTACTTAGTGCTAAAACCTTCTTCTTTAAATCGAATTCAATAAAATCATATGTTTTTCAAATCTATTTCATCAAGGTGATAATCGAGTATGTTTTAGATTGAAAGAGGTAAATGAAAAGGTCCATTTTTTCATGATTTGAGATTCATCAAAAGAAAGTTTATGCTTATGGCTCCTTCAATCCATATTATGTTGGATTAAATTAGATTGGTTCATGTAAATTTAACATACCTCCTGCAGATGATCCGGAGATGTTGTTGAATAGATTAGCCATCGATGATTCCCAAATTGAGATGATCGTGTTAGGATGGAGAATTAGAGAGAAAACACTATGGTGATAATGGAATTGACCAACCCTTATTTGGGTTTTTGTTAGTCCTTATATAGATACTCAAGTTAGGAGTATTTATTATTTAGTCCCTGGTGTTTAACAAGTGTTTATATTTAAGCTCTCATAGTTCCGATCACCTAATGGGAAATCTATAGTGTCGGTAAGGTAAATACGTCCATCGAATATTTACTAGACACAGATTTCAGTTAGTGTCAGTCATCATATCAGTAAGGATAAATGATCAATGAGGATCACAAATAATATGGGTCCAACATTCTCCCACTTGACCGAGTAGATCATTTATCTATGAGTATTGATAAGTCCGTACGAGATAATACTCATTTTGTTTAAAACCGAAATCATAGTTGATAAGTACAGTCGTAGAGAAGAACATCTACTCAGGACCCCCACTAGTCAAACTATGACTCAAATTCAAAACTGAATAAGCAATGATAGACCAACTAAGACAAATTTTGTTATAATAATGTCCAACACAGTTATGCGCATAAGGTGTAAATAATGGACAAACAAAATCTGAATAAGGAGGAAAATTTTCATTAATAAATAATAATGACCAATAAGTACAATATGCTATTAAATTAAGTCTTTTGTAAGCCCCATATTCGACACGTGTCCTACGAATATATTAGGAGGAAGACCTTTGGTCATTGGATCCGCTAGCATGTCATGTGTACTTATGTACTCAACACAAAGAGCATTTTCCTCAACCCGTTCGCGTACAAACAGATACTTTGTGTCGAGATACAGCCCAGCGCCAGTCGAACTGTTACTGTTCGAGAAAGTTACAGCAGCTGAGTTATCACAGTAAAGCTTCAATGGTCTAGAGATTGAGTTGACGAGTTTGAGTCCACTGATCAGGTTCCTTAACAACATCCCATGACAGGTTGCATTATAAACGGCAACATATTCAGCCATCATAGTAGACGTTGTGGTCAGTTTCTGTTTATGACTCCGCCAAGAGATTGGTCCGCCAGCTAACATGTAAATATACCCAGAAGTAGATTTATGGTCTTCTTTGCTTTTAGCAAAGTCAGAATCAGAATAACCTACTACTTCCAAGTTGTCACTTCTTCTATAAGTTAATTTGTAGTCTTTGGTCCCTTTCAGATATCGTAGAACCTTTTTAGCCGCTTTCCAGTGTGCTAATCCGGGGTTAGATAAGTAACGCCCCAGCATACCAGCGATGTAAGCGATATCCGGTCGAGTACAGACCTGAGCGTACATAATGCTCCCAACTACAGATGAGTAAGGTATCATCCTCATTTCAGCCTTCTCAGTTTCAGTGCTCGGAGTTTGATGAGATCCAAATACGTCCCCTTTAACTACCGGAGCCACAGTGGGTGTGCAGTGCTGCATGTTATAGCGTTCTAGAATACGGTCAATATAAGCCCTTTGGGAAAGACCTAGAACACCATTACGTCTGTCTCGACTTATTTCGATACCTAAAACATAAGAGGCATCACCGAGATCTTTCATGTCGAAATTATGCGAAAGCATTCGCTTCGACTCATGTAGCAGATCCAAGTTGTTACTTGCAAGCAGAATATCATCCACATACAAAACAAGGATAATAAAGTTACTCCCACTGATCTTGAGATAGGTGCATTGATCCACTTGATTCTTTAGGAAGCCATCAGATTTTACGACTTCATCAAATTTAAGGTACCATTGTCGTGATGCTTGTTTCAACCCATATATCGATTTATTCAACTTGCAGACCATGTGCTCTTTACCTTCTGGAATAAATCCTTCAGGTTGCCGCATGTATACGTCTTCTTGCAAGTCACCATTTAGGAAAGCGGTCTTGACATCCATCTGATGTAACTCTAAATCATAATGAGCTACGAGTGCCATGACGATCCTTAGGGAATCTTTACGAGAGACAGGGGAAAAGGTCTCTTGATAATCAATTCCTTCCTTTTGAGTAAAGCCTTTTGCAACCAGTCTGGCCTTATAGCGTTCGACGTTTCCATTCGGGTCTAATTTGGTTTTGAACACCCATTTACATCCAATTACTTTGGATCCTTTAGTGAGTGGAACCAATACCCAAACGCCATTACGCTCCATGGATTTGAGCTCTTCAATCATGGCTTCAATCCATTTAGCGGCCTGATCACTATTCATAGCTTCTCGGTAAGAGGTTGGATCAGTAAGTTTCCCAATGTTTTCGACTTCAGCCAGATAAGTTTCGAAATCATCAAAATTAGTGTTTCTGCGAGCCCTTGATGATCTCCTGAGCTGAATTACGGGTTCTTCATGAGCAAGCGGTTCTTCGGCGTTTAGATTATGAGGCATAGGAGGTTCAACCGGTTCATTAGGAGATCCAGGTATATCGGGAGCAGCGTTGGGTACAAGAGGAGTTATCGGAGGTATCATAATAACCGACGAGTGGTTTCCCCCCGCTTCTTGTACTTCTTGCAAATCTAAATCAGGATTTGTCGTGCTCCCACTGATCTCTGAATTTTCGAGGAAAGTGGCATGTTGCGTATCTATGATGCGGGTAGAGTGAGAAGGACAGTAAAACCGATAACCTTTTGAGTTCTCGGGATAACCAATAAAGAAACATGTAAGGGTTTTAGAATCCAGTTTCTTTAAGTGAGGGTTATAGACTTTTGCTTCGGCAGGACAGCCCCATGCTTTCATATATTTTAGACTCGGTTTCCTACCTGTCCAGATCTCATAAGGAGTTTTAGGGACATATTTTGATGGAACCCTATTGAGTATATGAACAGCTGTTTTTAAGGCCTCAGTCCAAAGAAATTTGGGTAGGTTAGTGTTGGCGAGCATACTTCTCACCATGTCCATTAAAGTTCGGTTTCTTCTTTCAGCAACACCATTCTGTTGAGGAGAACCTGGCATGGTGTATTGGTTAATTATGCCCTGTTCCTTGCAAAAATTATAGAAAGGACCAGGAGCTTGACCAATATCAGTATGTTTACCGTAATACTCACATCCCCTATCTGATCGGACAACTTTTATCTTATGATCAAGTTGGTTTTCAACCAAAGTTTTATAATCGACAAAAGTTTGTAAGGATTCAGATTTTTCTTTAATCAGATAAAGGTGCATATAACGTGAATAATCGTCAATGAATGTAATAAATGATGTATGTCCTGTTATTGATGCGGGATAGGGGCCACTAATATCAGTATGAATTATTTCCAACAAGTTGGAACATCTGGTGGCTCCTTTCTTATTCCCTTTAGCCATTTTGCCTTTGAGGCATTGAATACATGTTTCAAAATCACTAAAATCAAGAGAGGGTAAGATTCCTTCTTTTACGAGTCGTGTCATGCGATCTCGTGAGATGTGGCCGAGACGTTTATGCCACAATGTGGAGGAATTCTCTGCTTGTTTAGGTAATTTTGTCTTTGTTTTAGTTATGTCATCAATATTAAGAGACAACAAAGACTGTGAGAAATTATGATCTAGTTCTAATTTATACAGTAATCCATCCAAAAAACCACAACCAAACAATTCATTATTAAGAGTAAAAGTGATCCTGCCACAACCATGAGTAATTACATAACCTTCAAGATCAAGTCTAGATATAGATACAAGGTTCCGAGTAATTCTCGGTACATATAAGGTATCTATTAATCTAATACACTTTCCGGTATTCATATGTAAATTTAAAGTCCCCATGGCTTCGACATCTAAGAGATCACCATTTCCAACTCTAAGTTTTCTTTGGTCCTTTTGTAGCTTCTGGATTGTAAGGAATCCCTTTCTTAGCTAGCCATTCCTTGAATTTAGAGCAATCTTTCTGTCCGTGCCCTTTGGAGCGACATAATTTGCAGTTATTATTGCTTGTCGAGGATTTAGGGCCAGAGGTAGAAGCACCATGATTTTGGACTTTGTTTTCAGTCTTGTTACTGTAGTTACCTTTCCTCTTCTTGAAGTTTGAAGTGGTAGTAAGGTGAACAACAGCTTCAGGTTGAATGTGCTTAAGACGATCTTCCTCTTGAACGCACATAGCAATCAGTTCACTTATCGACCATTTATCTTTCATAGCGTTATAATTCACTTTGAAAGTGTCGAACCGAGCAGGCAAGGAAGTCATTATGAAATGCACAAGAAAGCCATCTGAGACTTCCATTTCCAAATTCTTAAGCTTATGAGACATATCAACCATCTTCATTATGTGTTCACGGACACCATTAGAACCTTCATACTTAAGGGTTAGCATCTGTAGCATTAAACTACTCGCAGTTGCCTTAGACGATCCCTTAAAGTGATCCTCAACGGATTTGAGGTAAGTTTTCACTTTGTCGTTATCAGGGATAGCTCCTCGGATGCTGGAATGAATTGAGTTCTTGACCATCATTAGGGACAGCCGATTCGCCCTTTCCCATTTCTCAAAGTCCGCTTTCTGAGTCGCAGTAGATTCAGCAGTAATAGCGGCGGGTTCATCATGGCGAATAGCATAGTCCATGTCGAGCATTCCAAGAGTTAAGTTTAGTTGCTCCTTCCAAGAAGTGAAATTAGCACCAGTAAGTGCCTCAATGCCGAAGTTTGGTACTGTAGTGGAGAATAAGGAGGATTTAGATTTATGATACGAGTCTTAGAAGATTTTATAGTGACAGAGTTAGCTATATAAGGCAGACTAAGTAATGCCCCTTAAAGTAATAGAACTAGAGTAATGTCTAAAATAAGTAGACCTAATAGTAATGTTCCTGAGACTAAGACCATATAAGTAATGAAGCTAGTGATAGGTAAGCCTAGTAAAAAACACCAAAATAATAAGCTAAAGTAAGGCTCTACTTAGATGTTACATCACCTTTGGGCAGAAATAACTAATATCTAAGTAAAATTATGAGCATAAGGTTTATGCAACACAACGTTTGTCTTTTGACCTTTGGGCAACAAAATAGAACGTCGTGTTTTAAGGCATAATAAGATTCCTTTTAAGCACACAAGTATATTAAATCACCTTTGGGCAGAATTAATATCCTACGTGTTTATTATGCTAAAGGAAAAATGCAATCATAGGAATCACCTTTGACCTTTGGGCAACAAAAGATGAAAACATGAATATTAGTGCATAAGTATAATAAGGTCACATATAAATAAGGTGACTAAATAAGGTGACCACGACAAATAAGGCAGGGGTCAAGGGGGCTGCGCCCCCTTGCGGGGTCAAGGGGCAGCGCCCTTTGCGGGGTCAAGGGGCTGAGCCAAATTAGGGTCTGTAGTCATCCGTACGGATGAGATTATATTCGTACGGATGAGTATTGATTCGTACGGATGTAAGTCCAGGTTCGTGCGGATGTAAGCCTAGGTTCGTACGGATGTAAGGTTTAAGTTCGTACGGATGTAAGCCTAGGTTCGCACGCATTAGCCCAGATTCGTACGGATCAACAGTTAAGTTCGTGCGTATGAACAAATCAGATTCGTACTAATGAACAAGTCAGGTTCGTACGAATAAGGCTTCATCCGTACGTACGTACAAATCAGGTTCGTACGAATGAGCCAATCAGATTCGTACTAATGAACAAATCAGGTTCGTACGTATAGGGCTTCATCCGTACGAACGAGCAAATCAGGTTCGTACGAATGAGCCTTCATTCGCACGAACGAAGTTCGTCGAAATTAGGGTTGCAGTCCAGCCGCCACAGTCTCAAAAAACCCCATTTTTCGCCCAAAAATCAAAATCCGCCGGCCAAATAAGTTGCAGAATCAATAATAGCAATAGCCAAGCGATAAATAAACATGAACCAATGGATAATCACGAGCCATTGGCTCTGATACCACATGTTGGATTAAATTAGATTGGTTCATGTAAATTTAACATACCTCCTGCAGATGATCCGGAGATGTTGTTGAATAGATTAGCCATCGATGATTCCCAAATTGAGATGATCGTGTTAGGATGGAGAATTAGAGAGAAAACACTATGGTGATAATGGAATTGACCAACCCTTATTTGGGTTTTTGTTAGTCCTTATATAGATACTCAAGTTAGGAGTATTTATTATTTAGTCCCTGGTGTTTAACAAGTGTTTATATTTAAGCTCTCATAGTTCCGATCACCTAATGGGAAATCTATAGTGTCGGTAAGGTAAATACGTCCATCGAATATTTACTAGACACAGATTTCAGTTAGTGTCAGTCATCATATCAGTAAGGATAAATGATCAATGAGGGTCACAAATAATATGGGTCCAACATATTAACCTCCATCAGTGGTTTTGATTTTTCCGTTTGCTTTTTTATTTTATTTTTCAGATTTAAGAACCTATATATATTATTTGAATATAATCTGGTCCTATCGTAATTGAATTACGAACTTAGCAATTGGATAGATGTCTTTGTGTGTTAGTTGCTTATGGGGATCGTGGTACCAATGTAAGTGTGTTTTTATTACTACTAATAAGTGGATGTTCAATACACGAATACCATAAAATATTTCCCCCGCGATATTTTCCTTTGTTACATTTAGTAACTGTTCTTGATAAATTTTGTTTGGTTAATGTAACACTTCGCTATGCCTACAATATTGTTCGTTCTGTCAGCAAGGCTTACGGATTTGTTTTTGGTCGAGGTTTTCAGGGAGTCACTCATTCTGGAACTACTCTGGCCCAAGCACGCTTAACTACAGAGTTTCTAAGTTCTGCAGTGTCTGTAGCCATCAAAACGCGTCGTGTCATGAAACGTTAAAGGTTTACTCATATACCCAACATCACTCTTGTGCACGGACGATGTGTGATTTGCCTAAGGTGTTACAGTTAATATTTATTTGTCGATATTTAGATGATGAAACGGATAATTTGAAGTTTTTCCTAGGTAATGATATGTTAGCATAGCGAAAGGAGTTTGAACCGCAATTACTATCTTTAACGCTATAACTAGCTTTGGGGTAAAAGTTTTAGATAAGTTTAACCTTTTATGTTTATAATCAATGTTTTTTTGTGTATTTCAGTTGTTGTACGCTATGGTTTCTTTATATGTTCGGGGAACATAAAAAGTTAGAAGTTTTGTCTTCGGAAAAAGTGTTGCCGAATAGGAAATAGCTTGCTTGATATTCATATGTGGAGGGTTAGGTTGGGTTCAAAAGAACCACGGAGTTGGAGTTATTCCTCCAAAGTACATTAACGTTTTGGTTATGTCATTACATCATTGAATTCGACTCAACATCGTAAAACTTATTAAATAGAGCATCCATGGAGGTACAAACATATATTTTGAATAATAAGGCCACTCTCAACCATAATACCAATTTTGGTGTTATGGGGTGTCACGTCATCATAACGCACCCATAACATAACACCACAAAACCCCCTCAACCATAATACCAAAATCTGGGACCCACCAATTTTATTATTTTTCATTTTTTTTCTTATTACTATAAAATAAAAATACATTAATATAACTAGAAAAAATAACTTAAAATAAAAAACAATTAGCTTAAGAACTTAATAAAAAAAGCATTTAGCTATATATTTAGCTATATAAAAAAAAGCAATTAGCTATATATTTATTAAAAAAAAATCAATTAATATAACTAAAAAAAATCCAAAAAGTTACTTTTTTTAGATCTATTTTCTTCCTCTGTCTCCCTCTTTCTTCTCCACCCACTGCAACCACTTTTACCATTTTCTTTTTTCCATGTTTTCTTCTAAAACTTCATTAACATCAGCAAATTCTATAATTATTTTTATGAAATTAAGGTATATATATATATATATATATATATATGAAGAAAATGAGAAATGAAAAAAAAAAAAAAAAAAAAGGCAAAACACCGCGTTGCTGTGTAGACGCCGCCGGAAAAACGCCACCCCCCGCCATAACGGCGTTTTAGGGGGGGGGGGGGGTAAAACGCTGACAAAACGCCCCTCGTTGAGGGCTCTCTAAAGGATCTCCTTGGTTTTTCATTATAATTCATTTTTATGGTATTTTTAAAACATCCTAGAGTGCCTATATTAATTTGTAACTTTCGGATTGAATAAAAATCAATTAGTCGGTCCAATCCCTTCAACATTACCACATATTCCAAAATCAGTCATCTCTTTATGTTAAACATTATTTTAGCTTTAACCCAGTCAAACCCTAATCCATCATGAGTAACTAATGTATTGTAGAATTGGATAACCTCCATTGATGGTTGTTGCTTGATCCTCTTTGATTTTTGTGATTTGATTGCTTTTGACTGTCACCTTTGATAACATTTGGACATTCCCGATAAAAATGTCCAAGGTTCTTGCATTCAAAACACTTCACTTTGCTTTTGTCAAAACCAGTATTATCTCCTCTTCGAACAACAAAGTTGTTTCTACCAGTCCTTTGGATAAACCTTCTAGTTCTCACACTCAACAATGAAAACCGCCACTTTAAGTCCATCTCTTCCAGGTCATATGCATTAACTTGCTCCGAATCTTCAATCACTAGTCCAAAATTTTCATGACTAGCAAAGAAAGTCTCCCTTAATCTTTCATATGAGGTTCCAGTCTGCTCTCATTTTGTTTGTTTAGAGAAAAACCCAGTTTATGATGATGATCCACCTCCCATTGTGGTAACAAATGCAACATTTTGGGTTGAGGGATTTAATGGTCTCTTAGCATTCACTTCTGGTTCAAACACACGTAACTCATTGTATAGTTCATCAGTCTCCATAATATCAGGAGCATTCCCTTGCCTATATCTTACAGTGTACATAGTCCATTCTTCTCCTAGAGATCTGATAAAATTCCTATTGATATCATCTTGAGCAGTATTCACTCCCATACTTGATAGCTCTCCAATCAATTTGTTGAATCTGTCAGATGTTTGAGACAATGTCTCCTTTTATAGACATGAAATTTTGAAGTTGTTGTTTTAGCAAATCTTTCTGGTTTCTTGTTGTACTAGTTGTTCCACAAAATCGTTTCTCTGATGCTTCCCATAGCAGTTAGCATCAGTGAAATTTCTACACGGATGTTGATATTCATTAGGTATAGCTATAAGCAAGGTGCTTAACTCTTGACATTCATTATGGTTATCCTTTCTTTCTTGCTCAGTGGGTGGTGGTTCAGACGAACCAGCTCCTTTGGATTTGACGTCTAGTCCAGGATGTGCAACAAATTTAGCACCATTCTTAACCACTTTCCACATAGAGTAGTTGGTTTGGAGCATGTGTTGATGCATACGACTTTTCCACATATCATAATTGGATGATTTGAGTACTGGAACCCTATTTTCTTGAACGCCTTCATTGAGATCGGACATCTTGGATCTGTTTACGACAACTTGTTAAAAAGTCTTGTAGATCTTAGATCTAGAGCAACCTTGTGCTCTCATACCACTTGTCAGGATCTATCGAACTAGGTTTGTATAAAACAAACGTTTATATCTAGATCTATCAAAGAAGTTGCAACGGATCAATACTTTGATATTACAATAGAATAATTAACAAGTAATGAATATGAATAAACAATAAGAACACAAGATATCCACGAACAACCTCAATCTATTAGAATTAGGGTTTCGTAATAGACGTATATTTACAACGATATAAGGATCTATATTTATAGACCTTGAGGCTAACTAACCCTAACTATTATCGGGTTTCAATATCTAATCGAATCTACTTCATACTTATCACAAATTTATTACAAATATAACTGTTAATAAATCGTAACAAACATTATCACCTCAGCAGTAGTCACCAACAGTACAAACTCTCATGCAAGCCATGCAGCACCAGTAGTAATAGTGACCAGTGAGCATCAGTAGTAATAGTGACCATTAATAACTTGACTGATGACCAGTAATAATCAACTCCACCATTGGTAAATCACTAAAACCCCACAAATCTAAAGTTTAATTAAGGTCACAAAGATAAAGGAAAAGGAGGATATCGTTAAGACTATCATTCAAGGTTCGCCAAAAAGAGATTTTGGGTGACTAAGTTCTTAAGACTTCTTCAAAGAGCAACACATTCGGAAATACTTCAACAATGATACATTCAACACAACATCAAGGTCAAGCTTTTAAGAGAAAAATAATGATTCTTTAAGCAACTTATCTTTAGATACAAAAGTGTCAAAGATTCCAACAAGCTACTCTGATGAAATCTAAAGTTGCGGTTGAAGATCAAATGAAGCATCTACGCATTCAAGATAACATCAATGAAAGATGCTACAAGACAAAGATTTTATTTTCTAACTACAAATAATGGGGGAATTGTTAGGAATAGAATAGGATTAAATTGTATTTTTATTTGTTATTAAACGTTTTATTGTAATATATATAAAGTCTTTGTAAAGCACGTAGGAATGTAGGGTGTGGATAATGTAATCTTTAGAGTTTAATTACCATACTCATTTTCTCTCTCTAGAATCTCTCTCTTTCTCTCTCTATACTGATCGAACCTAACAACTAACAAATTATATTTCTGATTTAATCTAATTTGATGAAGAACATTATGTGCAAAGTGATGTTAAATCAATTGTGTGTTCAAAATTAAAGTGGAGTCAAAATTTTTGAGAATGTTAATTTTGATAATTCTGTTTATTAATCTAAGTTTAATTTTAGAAATAGTCGTCAAACAAGTGTAATTTTAGAAGCAGATAAAGTTTGTGAGTCTAGGGAGTTATATGAATGTGAGAACAACATTTTGAATGTCTTTGATGAAGTGTTTAAGGATGAACTGAAGTTGGAAGAACTTATTTTAAATGAGAATTTTAATAATTGTAATCCATTTGTAAAGAATTTTATGTTTGGAAATTTTTTTTGAACGGCAAGAGGGAGACTAGAAGGGAGCTTCGGCTTGGCCATCACCCCCAACTAGAAGCCCATAAAATTTTATTACTCAAACCCTCTAGCAAGTCGCTAGAAGTAGGATACAGGTACATGAATCAAAAGAAAGAAGAAGGACAAATACACCACATAGACCAAATCAGAGTTTTACATTTAGCCCTATACTTCATCCAAGAAAATAGCAAAGCTTGCAACTCAACCATAATACATGAAGCAGAAAAACTTTTGCTGTTGAAGATCAGATTGTTTCTTGCTTTCCAAATAAGCCACACCAAACCACCCATAGCTGCCTCAAGAAAGTTTCTTTGCTTATCTGTTTTACCATAATCAATAATGCCAAAGATGAGTTGATCTAAAGAATAATGTAGCCCAATATCAACTTGACACCAATTCAGGAACCAGCGCCATAATTCACGACTAACGGAACAAGCATAAAAAAGGTGGTCAATCGATTCTGCCTCCGAATTGCAGACTTGACACATCACCGATGTAATATTAATACCTCTTAGACTAAGATTCAATTTTGTCGGAATTCTATTAAGCAACAATCTCCAAACGAAGCAATTGACTCGGGGGGGCATCCATTTGTTCCAAAAACAACGATTATTGGAAGAAGGATAAGATAAATTATCCAGAATGCTTTTCAAAGATCTAACCGTGAATACCCCACTAGGATCACCTTCCCACTTCCATTTATCTTTTCCATCCGATAAAACTACATGTTTAACCAATGCTTCTAGCTCCACAATTTTGTTAGATAGCCTATACATGTCTGATGTATTTGACCAACACCACCTCCACAATGCCACCCCATTATATGTAATAATTTTGTTGACCATGTTGTTATTGAGGATATTTTTTATTGAAAGTAGTCATAATAGTTTAAACGAGAAGTATAATACTTTTGTAAATAACAATATATTTTCTTTAACTATGCATGATATGCATGAGTTGATTCAAAAGAAATTTAAAGTTAGATCTTCAAAAAATCATATTTCTAATTCCAAAGAAAAAGACATTTCTTCAAAACTAGATGCAAAGTCTAAAGAAATAAAAGGTTAAATGTGATATGTGTTAAAAGAAACATTGTGTGTGTTTTTTGGAAACTCAGTCTAAAAATGTTTATACGATAATGATGTTTATCTATGTACATTTGATAAATAAATAGTGTAATTCAATTGGATAGAGTTGATTTTATGTACGATAAAACCCGAGAGATTTAATTGTTTACTTGAATTTAAATTTAGAAAAATAATCATTAAGAAACTGTGTTTCGTTTTGTGTATCGTTAATTCTTATAAAATTTATTATAAAAAATGTCCAATAATCAAATCCGAATAACATATATATTATTCTCGTAGACCCAAGTTGAAATGCAAATACGCATATAATTGTCCAAATAATGTATTAAGTTTACCTAAAATGGTTTATATCCGGGCATTAAATTATTTGAATAACATAAATCAAAGTTATAAAGTACTTATTTGAGTAATCCAAACCCGACTAAATATGCCGAATCCAGTATTCGATGGATAAGTATTCTATAAACACTCGAATAATCCAAATCAAATAACCTCATTAACTCGATATCAGACAAAATGAACATCCCTATTTTCACCTTTAAAATACTTATGAAATTAGATTGAGGTTTTATATTTTTTATTATAATGAAAAGTTTTCAAATATCTGTTCCCAGTATAAACATATGTCAACATCTTTGAAAATGTAAGAATTTTCTTGGTATTTTTGACTACATTAAATTGGCTTTCTATTAGAGTATACCAAGTATTTAGAGCTGGTCATAATAAATTATTAAAAACAATACTTAATATAAAATAAGTAAAAAAATTAAATAAAAATTAGTTTTTGATATATATATTTTTGTTTGCGTGACTTCTTTTTTTGTTTATATATTTATAAACACTAATATATTTAATAGATGTATTTCTAAAATATCTCTCTCACACACACAAATATATATATATATATATATATATATATATATATATATATATATATATATATATATATATATATATATATATATATATATATATATATATATATATATATATAGGAGTAAGATCAAATAAAAAGTGTTAAATTTGTAAAAAGTGTGAGAAACAGAAACATTGTGGGAGTGACATGTGGCAAGCTTGGAAAAAAAAAGAAATTTTTTTTTTTAATAAAAAGATATTTAAAAAAATAATATTTTTTTTTGAAAAAAAAAAAATCGTAAAAAAAAAAAGTTTTGGAGAAAAAAAATTTGAAATTATTTTTGATAACGTCATCTGCCACGTCATATGATGCACACGCAAAATATGATGCACATTAATGATGCACAAAAAATATGATTCATATAAATGATGCACACAAAAAAACTATGATATTCAACTATGATGCACACATAAAATGTTCATCATAGGTGTGCATCATAAATGTGCATCATAAATGTGTATCATATTTTTTTTCGTACATAACTTTTTTCGAGCAAAAAAAAAAAAAAAATCTCGAAAAAAAAAATTTCGATTTTTTTTTAAATATTTTTTTTATTAAAAATATTATCTTTTTATTAAAAAAAAAAAAATTCAAGCTTGCCACATGTCACTCCCACAATGTTTCTCACACCTTTTACAAATTTAACACTTTTTACATGAACCATCCCCTATATATAAGAGAGAGAGAGAGAGAGAGAGAGAGAGAGAGAGGGGTTTCTTTTTGTAAACCAAATATTAAGATAAAATAAGTAAAAAAAGAAATTAAAAAATTATTTATAAGGTCTGAATTTTTGTATTATCGTTCATTTTAACTAAATTTCAAACTTAAAAAAAAATGAAGTTTTGTTGTTCATCAAATGGGTAGTTTTATTATTATGCATCAAATTTGAATATTTACTACACAAAAACTATGATTTGATTCATAACCTCTAAACGACATATATTTTGATGTATATCAAAACTTGCTTTTTTAAAGTTTTTTATAATTGAATAAATAAGTATAATCCAAAATTACACATATCATAAATTATTTTTTCATTTTGGTTTTACTTATTGTAGTTTAAGTTTTGTTTTATAAGAACCTCTTCATATATATATATATATATATATATATATATATATATATATATATATATATATATATATATAGATTATTGTCCCGCGATAGCACGGACAAAGATAAAAATTAAAATGTAAACTTTATGTTTATGTAGACTTTAATATATTACGAAAAGACAATGTTACCAGTATAATAACATATATACCTTTACATTTATAGATGTTGTTTTTAGTTATAATAACATATGCATCTTTACGTTTATACGTATATTTGAATATTTGAATTAGGAGATTTTAGAATAACAATAAGCTAAATCATAGTCCAAATTAAGCGATTTTATAAGTAAATTAGAATTATGTTTGTTTATTTTAGTGGAGATGGAATGAAAGAGAGAATATATAGTTGTTGTTAAAAGATGTAAAATGAAAATAGTATTGAATGACATCATCAATCTGATCTAACGGTTGAAATCAAAGATTATAATTCATTCAATGGACTTTACTTCTCTGTGTAGCATTTAATGCTCTTCTTTTATTATATATTAAATATATATATATATATATATATATATATATATGTATATATATATATATAGGGACTGATTCATGCGAGAACTCCTATTTCTGCGAGAACTGCGAGAACTCTTAAAAAAAGTGTCAATTAACATGTAATTATGTCTATTGACATGTAAAAACTATTGAATGTTAAAAATCTAGTAAAAATATAAATGAAAAGTTAAAAAAAATTGTATGAAATCACGCGTATTTAGAATTGTTCACATGTGAACGTTTTTTTTTCAAAAAATGAGTTCATATATGAACTACAATTTTTTACGTGATTTTATATGATTTTTTTTAGTTTTTCTACGTTTATATTTACTTGATTATTAATCTCCAAAAGAGTTTACATGTGAATGAACAAAGTGAAACGTGATTTAACACTTTTTGTGAGAGTTCTCGCAGTTCTCGCAAAAAAAAGAGTTCTCGCATGAACCATTCACTATATATATATATATATATATATATATATATATATATATATATATATATATATATATATATATATATATATATATATATTATATATATATATATGTATATATATATATATATGGAAAAGTGAATATGAGGTTGTTACACATCTAAGTTTACATGTGAAACTCATTTAAAAATATGGAGTTTTGTTAAAAATTCTTTAAATCTATATAATTTAAATTTAATTATATTTATTAAACTAACTTTACAAATTTTTTATCTATTCATATATTTTTCTTCATTAATCGTGTCTTTCAACAGTATAAGTTTTTTTTTCTTATCATTGGGCATCTATCGAAGTAACTTTTTATAACTTTTTCATAATAAACAATGACTCTCTGCATTTTGGGTATCACCTCTCTCTTAATGAATATAGGACAAATCAAGCGTTGAAAATCATTTAAACTACAAAACGACATAGTTTTTAATGAGTTTCACATTTAAGTTTACATGTGTAACAGACCCATATTAATTTAATATATATATATATATATATATATAATAAAAGATAAAGTAAAAGTATTTATTGTTATGTTTGAATTCTTTAACAAATCAATAATTAATTTTAAATAAAGTAGGTAGCATATACAATAAATGTTAATGTTTGTAATAACATATTTCTTTATATATATATTCAATTAAAATTTATTCTATAGTATTAATGATTTATTAAATTAAACTATATAAAATAATGTTTCTCTCACTATTTTCTTACGTCCACACAAGTCAATACAAGTCAATACAAAATTAATGAGTATTAACTTAGCTTGATTCATACTTGGCTCTATAAGTTTTGGCCTCCGAGAGAAATTTTTTTCATCTATAAGTAAGAGTCAACATTTAGAAAAAAAAATTATAGCAACAATTGAGCCATTTTTGGTCCTTAAAACGTGGTCGTGGATCATCATTGGAGATGGGAATAAGATATATCTTGAGTGTTTTTATCGTTTTGATGTTCTTAGTACAACCAGGGAGGGGGGTTGGATTCTACGCGTGTTGGGGAGGGTGTATAAATCGGTGTGTTCTTGCTCCTGGAAAAAAACCTGAGGAAAGACTTCCATGTTTTTTGGATTGTTTAGACAAATGTTTTCCTCGGTCCGGTCAAACATATGCTAGTTCTACTGCTCTAGGAAAAACTCTATTGGATTCGACATCTATAAGTAATTCGTCGCCCGCAAGTGAAATTCCTGGGTCTTCAGTTTCAGATCATCCAGATAAAGGTGCTAGTGGTAAATCCAAGCTTCGTAAATCTGTCTTGGTGAAAAAGTATTTTTGTATTGTTGGTTGTTCTCTGCAAAATTGTATGATGCCGAACCGTGGTACGATCCTTTTCCTTTCATAATAACTTTCAAGTTTAGTTCTTGTTTTAGTAGATAAACACATAAACTACGAGACTTTCTTTTCCTTTAAACCAACAATATAATGAGATCGTAATGATCATATATACTTTATAATAAAGGATTGGAAACTTATTATATGTTTGATAATATATACTAATAAATCAATTATAATGTGAAAATATTAAAAGAATAATTATGTTGTTAACAATTTATTATGACTTATTTTTCATATTATTAAATGATTTGATTTTGCAGGTAACATAGATTTGAAGACATGTCTCGTAAGGTGCGCTAACCGATGCAAATAGTGGTTAATATTTGTATGGTTTGTTTCTTCTATTAAATATAAAAATTATTGAAATATTATAAGTGTTGAATAGATGTTATGAAGTTATAGTAATTTCGTTTTCTAATAAAAATTTAAATATATATTTTGATAAAAAAGTTTTATTTATAATAACCAAAACTTGATGAAACATGAGATATGCTTGCTTGCTTTGATCTAACTTTCTGATCCAAGCAAACCCGAAACCCCCTATATCTTTCTAGTCATTGGTCAAACAAAGACAATTCAAAAACCGAACACCAAAAGATGTGGTGTGCTCGTAAACTATAAACCCTAACCAAAGGTTTGAGGTTTTGGTGAGAGAGAGAGAGAGAGAGAGAGAGAGAGAGAGAGAGAGAGAGAGTGTGTGTGTGTGTGTGTGTGTGTGTGTGTGTGTGGTATTTGTATATATGGGCGTAGATAACTTTTAATCCAAGTCATACTCAAATTAGGAAACGACAATTAAACCATTATATTTGATTATAATCTTTATCATAATCAACGGCTAATGTATGAAAATATAAAAACTTAACGCGTTTGGTATTTATCTAAATACATTATTTAGTTGATCACAATAAGATTCCATTAAATATTTATATCATAACTACTTGACCCTTTTTATCGAGCCTTATAATTATAATCAGACCATGCACGTCTGCGCAAGATACGATAGAATAAAATAATAAAACGTTGAAAATCTAAGTAATTATAAAATGAATAACGCACATCATCGTAGGGATAAAGTAGAATCCCGCAATCTAACGGGGATAAATAAACTCTAAAAAGTTAAACCAAAAGATTTTTATTCTCCTTGGGGACCGAATGGCGTGGAGATGTTAACATTCGAAAGAAAAATTAGGGCTATTACCAACCACACATGAGTTAGAAATTACCCATATTGGGTGTTGCGACATCAAATGAAAAGAAATACAAAACATTTTGTAGAAAGGTATACATATCATGTATAATTACACACATATTTAAGAAACCTCTACATCAAAACGCATGGGTAAGGTATACCTCAAAAAATTTATAAGCTCGGCTAAATCATAAAACTAGACTAGATAGATGTATAACGTCTAGGATATCTTCTTTACAGAAGGTGTTACTAACACGGAATCTCTACGTGATGTGGCATCAGACCCTGAGGTCTAAGTATATTACACGATCAATTCAACTTCTCTTTAGCAAAGCAATTGCCTCAACGAGGCTCAAGACCACCCCCAATCGTGGATTGTAAGGCTTGATAAAAGAGTTTTAAAAGACTTGCTACTTCAGTTCGACACAACTTTAGTTAACCAATTGAACCGAATCAGGAGAAGGGGGACTTCTGATTCACCCCTTTAAATGAGCTTGTTTATCAGGAAAAATGTCAAGGATACGATCTTTAAATGAGTGTGACACAGGAGAATGCTCGTGGTCCATGATTTGCCTTAAATCTCTATATAAATATAGGGGGAATCTTAATCTCCAAGCCATTCAATTCCTTCCCTCATTCCTTTTGTACTATTTATCTCTGTACTCTTCTAATCTTTATCTCACGAGAGCTTTCACATGATCCGAAAATTATGGAGTACAACACGTTCTCCTTGAATTGATGGAAATGTGCCAGAAGTTCATTCTAAAGGTGGATGGTCAGGAGAAGGAGATCAAGAGACTAAAGAAACTAGTGTCTCGGTTGGTAAAGGAGGTAAAACTGTGCAGAATTATGATGAAGACACCTGTCAAGATGGGGAAGAAGACTGGTAAGAAAGGAGGAAAGAAGGGTGGAGCAAAGCCAAAACTGCTCACTCCTTCTGTTTCAAGTTCAAGCTCTAGCTCCTCAGGCAAGCATGATGAGAATGCTGCCAATAAGGGGGAGAAAATTGAAGAATAGACTGTTGATAAGGAGGTTCAGAAAGAGGAGGAACAGCAAGCTGAAAAAGAGGTTGAGGTTCCTATTTTTGAAAACATTGAAATGGAGGTAGAAAAGGAAGAAGAATAGGTGGTTGTTAGAAAGGGGGAAAGGGTAGTCACTGATACAGACTTTGAATGGTCTGATCATGAAGATGAAACTGAAATTAAAACATCTGTGACTAATGACAAGGAGGAAGGTGAAGACAACAAGCAATCTGAGCAACCAGAGAAAGGATCTGGCCAATATGTCCCTTATTCAGGCTTCCCAAAGTCCACTGAATGGACAACTGAAGATCAAGAATTGCATGATGTAATAATGAACATGGGAGAATCTGAAGCTGAAATCAAACAAGCAAGGGAGCGTGTGGATGAAATCTTGAACGGATTTGCTAAATCTGAGAAGGAAGAAAAGAAAGAAGTAGGGTTGTTCATTAAATGGTTAGACCCGAATAACCAACCAATCCAAATGCATTTGGTTTATTTGGGTTTGGCTTATTTGGTTGCGGATTGTTATTCGGTTGAAACCGAACATAAATATTGGTTTATGGTTTGGTTATGGATCTCAAGATTATATTTTGGGCCTACCCGAAAACCCGATATATTTCAAAGGCCCAATTTCATTTTTAGTTGCCAGCCTTCACCTTGTATTCAATTTTTAGAATTTCAGTTTACCTAATTAGAATTCAACACAAATTATACCCTCCTTGCTAAATCAACGGGTAATTTCCATTTAAATGTTCTAATGTGATTTCATTCCGTCCTTAATTGTGTCAATCTTTGATTTTATTCTGTTTTTAACTACAATAATTGATTATAAATATGTAATCGATTATGCTTACTTCGTCACTGGAGATCAAGTGTTTACCATCTTCTTAGTTGCTTCTCGTTCTCAATTTCAATCAATTTCAAGAGTGAAGTGGTCAAGGTATGTTTTTAGTATTGATTCTATATTTTGTAATATTGCTACTTTGATAATTTTATCAAGAATCTGTATTTTATTGTCTCTTTTTCGCTTTATGAATGAAAACTTGTAGTGTAAGATATTTAACACTTCATAATTGCCCTTTTTGTTATTAATCTTCTTAATGGGTTGTTTGTGCTGGTTTGTATGATAAATCTTTGTATTACGTGTTAGTCAATTATTCAACATAATTTTAATTTCTATTATGTATTGAGTACAAGAAACAATGTGGATTAGTCTTGGACAGTAGGCGATCAGATATTAGTCTTGGACTGCAATTTGCCCCTTGTTTATTTGTTGCTGTAATACTTTCTGTTAGTCAATTATCCAGTATAATTTTGATTTCTATTATGTATTGAGTACATGTAGAGTTAGTCTTGGAGAGTAGGTAAGTCACTACAATACAACTTGCCCCTTTTTTATTTGTTATTGTTGCTGTCATTCTTTTGTTAGTCAATATCCAATATGATTTAATTTCTATTATGTATTTGAGTATATGTACAGTTGGTCTTGGAGATTTTGTTAGTCAATATCCAATATGATTTAATTTATATTATGTATTTGAGTACATGTACAGTTAGTCTTGGAGAGTAGGTGATCAAAGTCATTTCAATTTGCCCCTTTTTTATTTGTTGCTGTCATACTTTATGTGAGGCTTAGAAAGTCATTACCTCATTTTTTTGCATGGATTTTCTTGTACTTATACGTATTAATATAGGGAAATATGAGAAAAGATATTTCTACTTTTTTGTTTTTAGATGTCTGGACAGGAACAAGTGAACATGGTAGACATGGGCATCAACAATGGCGAGAAACAAAAGAAACCTAGGAAAAACCGCAAACGGTCTTTTGTTTGGAACCATTTTGACTCATTTGTTACCAAGACAGGGGAGAACAAAAGTTCATGTAGACATTGTAGCAAGGTGTACTTTTCTGATACTAAACTTCACGGAACTAGTACCTTGCGGGGTCATTTGAGACAGTGTGAAAAACTTCCTGGAAATACGCCTACTGATCAAGCACAAATATCTTTTAAAGGGGGAGATAATGATGATGATAGGAAGGTGGTTTCTTGGAAATTTGATCAGCAAGCAATTAGGAAGGCGTTAGCATATATATGATAATTGCTGACGAGCTCCCATTCAAATTTGTTGAGGGAAGGGGTTTAAGGTATTTTCTAAATGCTTGCCAACCATATTTTTATCTTCCATCGAGAATCACCATGGCTAGAGATTGTTATGAGTTGTATCTTGAGGAAAAGAAAAAAATTTGTGATGTACTAAAGGGTAACATTGGACGAATCTGTTTGACAACAGATACTTGGACTTCCGCGCAAAGAATAAACTACATGTGTTTGACGGCTCACTATGTTGACAATGACTTTGTATTAAGAAAAAAAAGTGCTAAACTTTTGTCCCATATCAAGTCACTGAGGTGTTGAAATTGGAAAAGCGGTAGAGATGTGTTTAATTAAGTGGGGGATTGAGTCGAATGTTTTTACTATTAGTGTTGATAATGCAAGCGCTAATGACAAAGCTATTGAATATTTGCAAAGTAAGTTTGCGAATTGGGATAATTGTGTTTTAGAAGGGAAATGGTTACATGTGCGTTGTATTGCCCATATTATGAATTTAATAGTTCAAGATGGTTTTAGTCATATTAGGAAGTCTGTCGATTCAGTTAGAGCTTCTGTGAAGTATATTCGACAATCTCCTATGAGACTGAAGAAGTTTAAAGAATTCGCCGAATTTGAAAAATGTTCCTACACCAAGAGTTTGATTCTAGACGTCCCTACTCGTTGGAATTCCACATATCTAATGCTGGAAACTGCTCAACATTATGAACGGGCTTTTGGAAGATATGATAGTGAAGACCGATATTACAGGGAGGATCTTGAGAAGACCGGGGTGCCAACATCAGGTGATTGGGCTAATGTTAGGAGATTGGCCAAGTTTCTATAACACTTTTATGAACTAACTTTGAAAGTTTCATGGCAACATTATGTGACATCAAACACGTTTTTAGATGATATCACTTCGATTGATGTTCTTTTGAAAAATTGTCGTAAGGGTCTTTATGGTTCAGGTCTTGTTGAGATGGCAAAGTTAATGAAAGTGAAGTATGACAAGTATTATGGAAGTCTAGAAAAGTGTAATATGGTAACACTAGTTTCTTCGATGCTTGATCCAACACGAAAGAGAGACTATATGGAAGTGTTACTTGTGTATGTGTACGGTGAAACTGAAGGTACTTCAATGTGTGACACCATAGAGGAGTCTTTGTATGAGTTGTATTACGATTATGTAAGAATTCATGCCCCCCAAAGACACCTTCAATGTCTGAGTCTTCAGCTTCTTCATCATTTGCGAATAAAAATACAACAAATGTGGAGCCCTCGGTCATGTTAAAAGATAAGGTAAATATTTCCATAATCTTTTTACATTATTAATATTACTCTATTTAACTTGAAGTTTTTTTTTATTCCAACAGGTTAGAATGGAGATGAAACGGAGGAAGGTTGAAAGTGGTACGAGGGACTCAAAATCTGAGTTGGATAGGTATCTAAAAGAGGACACCGAAGAAGAGTCTGAAAGCTTTAATATTCGGAACTGGTGGAAAGTAACAGCCCAAGGTTTCCCGTTCTATCTCTAATAGCTAGAGATGTTTTGGCAATTCCAATTTCCACTGTTGCTTCCGAATCAGTTTTTAGTACAAGTGGTCGTCTCTTAGATGCATTTAGGAGTTCCCTAACTCCTCGCATCACTGAAAGTTTGATTTGTACGCAAGACTGGGTACGTGGAAGTTATTTGCCAACGGATGTTCTAGAAAACTGGGAAGAAATCAAGAAAATTGAAGAAGGTGCGTTTTTTTCCCCTAACATTTGTTTATCTTTGATTCTCTGTTTGGCGTATATTCTTTTAGCGCCATCTATTTATATAATTGTTATCTTTTTTATACATTTGTAGAACTTGTGAATGATGACAACCCTTTAATGTGATATGGATCATATGATGAATAATGAAATAGATATCCACTGAACATGTAAGTCGTAATATTTTGGTATCATTAATTTTAGTGATTTAAAACTTGAAATGGTGATGTGTATGGTAACAATATTTGATTGTTTTGTACAGGAGCTTTGGGGGATAACGAAGTTTCAAGCTCTATCAACTATGTTTTTCATTTTATGTAGACATGTAGCAGACATGTGAGCATGAAGTATTTATTTTAAATGTTTTTTTTTTGTATGACATCGAGATTTCTTTGAATGTTAGTTTTGTGGTTCACTTTTGTTTCGGATAATTTCAAGTTTAATTTGGATTTTTGAATTTCGTATGAAGTTAAAGTAAATTTGATCTTGTTAGCATTTTTTTTTCCTACAATTTGTTATGTTGTTGTTTGCGTTATTTCATAAGTAGAAATTTGAAAATTATATCTATGGTTTAACGGTCCCCGAACCGATTAACCCGAAATTTTATTTGGTTGGTTTGGTTTGGATTTTCTATCATTTGGTTTGGATTTGGCCGGTTATAATATATATCAAAAACCGACTAAACCGAACCGAATAAATCCATGGAACCGATACCGGACCGATTGAACACCCCTAGAAAGAAGAGGTTGAGAAAGAACAAGAGAGGGAAACTATAACTGAACCACCAGTTAATACTGGTGATGAGCCATCAGTTACTACTGGTGAGGAGCCACCAGTTAATACTGGTGAGAAAGAAGATATTTCTTTAGCTGATGTCCCACCAGTTAATACTGGTGACAAAGAAGATCAAATTCCTACTGGTGAATCTGAAGCTGATGTTACTACTGGTACTCCACCAGTAGTTCCCCTAATTGAAGATGATGCAACATTAGCTTCAGAGCTTGAGAAGATGAAGGAGGAGAAAGCCAAGCAAGAAAGGTTGAAAGTCGAGGCTCTGAGAAAGGAACAGATTGCGGCTGTTGTAGCTCGTCAAAGAAAAGCAGCTGCTGATAAGCCTAAGGAGAAACCAGTTACCTTTGCTACTGGTGGATCTGCAGGTACAACTGGAGAAACTACTTAGCCCATCATTCCTCCACCTATTCAGAAAAGACCCATTGGATTCATCACTACCAAGAAAGGAGTACAAAAGGTGTTTCTTGATGATGATCCAGAACATAGAAGCAAGGGAAAGGGTAAGCTGATAGAGAAATCAAAGAAAGAACTGGAGGAGGAAGAACAAGAAAAGAAAAGGAAGCTGGCTGAAGAAAGAAATGAGAAGATAAGGCTGATGGAGCTAGAAAGAGAAGAACAAGAAAAAGCTCAAGCTGAAAAGGAAAGGTTAAGGAAGATTGAGCAAGAAGATAAAATTGCTGCTCAAAAGATGGCTGATGAGCAGATACAAGACGAATTGAAACGAAAAGCTCAAGAGAAGGCAGATGCAGAGCTTGCATAGAAAATGCTAGAAAGAGATGAAATCTTGCTGCAGAAGCAAAAGAAAGATGAGGAGAGAAGCAAAAACACTGTCAAATGAAATACAAGGAGGGCTGAGGATAAAAAGAAATACACAGACGTCCTTAAGTCTACTGGAAAATACAGTGGTAAGCAACTTGGTCCAATGAAGCTTGATAATGTTTTGTATTTGTACATCAAGGAGAAGAGGATATTGAAAGCTGCTCAACACCAAGCCAAGCTGGAAAGAGAGAGGCAAGAGATGGAGAAGGAGAGAGCTCTCAAGACTGCTCTTGACAGAGGCTACAAAGTAGTCCACTTTGGTAAGAAGAAAGAAGCGGAACCAAAGGTGGAGAAGATGAAGGTTCAAAAAAAGTCAGTGCCTGTTACGAAAAAGAGAGCTTATCCAGGTTGTGATGTTCCTATTGCCAAAAAGTCAAAGCCAGCAGTAGAAACAGTTACTACTGGTATCAAGAGAAAGGCAAGCACCAGTTCATTTGTTAAGACTGGTGTAAAGAAGACAAAATTTGAACAACAAAAAAATCTACAACAGAAGATTCTCATGGTAAGGAAAAGGAGAAAGAAGCTGAGAAAGAGGAAGAGAAGCCAAAAGTTGTCCAGGTCAAACAAGAAGACATTTATGGAAACTTTAAGTTTGGATGTGTACCTGATATTTCGGATAACCAAGTAAATGAAGCTGCAGATAGAGTTTTTGATGACATGAAGACTCTGATCATACATTCTGAAGATATAAATTGTGCAACCACCTTCACTGAGATGCCCATAGTAGACTGGTTTGCTGTGGTTATTGATGGAAAGAATGGTTACAAGGTTGTTAGAGCTGTCAAGAGCTTCAGAGTGTTTTACAGTCATCTGGAAATCTTTAGGAATATCAGTCGAAGGGACTTGGTGGATCTCTTTCTCATTGGCAGCAAGAAGTATTCAAATGGCCAAGGTACTGTTCTGGATTTTAATGATAAATTTATGGAAGTGTTAGAACTTATCTTTGAGCCCGAAAATGTTCCTGAGAAGCTATCAAGTTTTACTCCTGTACTATAATGGATACATTACGAGAGTTGTGGAGTTTACTCTTTGAGCAGAAGTGATGGCTCAACAGAGTATTACTTAGTAGAGAAAAAAGTACAAGCACTGCATCAACATAATGATCAACATGCTTAATGTCAAGTGGAAGGCTAATAAAGATTCAAATGAAGCAGTTCAACTACTTTGGAAGATCAAATGCCAGCTCACAAATCACAGAAACTCGATGTAGTCAGTTAGAGGTATTGGCAACATTCTCTAGTTTTGTAAATAAGAAAATTATGCTTTTGGATGAATGCAGAAGTTTAGGGGGAGATTGTTGGGTTATAAGGTGTTAATACTGGTGAAGTTAGTTAGTACTGGTGGATAAGATTGTTAATACTGGTGACTATAGTTTCTACTGACGGTCAAGTATTGGAGATTACTGCTGGTGATATTACTACTGCTGACTTAATACTGGTATCAATGTTACTATTGGCTGCATGGATCTGCATGGAGAGTTTCTACTAGCGCGCATGTTAATACTGTTTATTAGATATGTTTAGTTAGCGCGTTGTAAGGAGATAATTATGTAAACAATATATTGATAATTATCTTCGTAGATTTCATTAGAGTTTTAACCTAATTGTATTAGGGTTTCCTCAAGGTCTATATATATATATATATATATATATATAGATCCCTGTGTCGTTGTAAACACACGTTTGTTAACGAACAATTACTCTTAATAGATTGAGGTTGTTGGAGAAATACTTGTGTTCTTAATTGTTAACGTTTATTCATTCTTATTCATATAAATTGTTAATCAATTAACCCTTGTTAATATCAAAGTGTTGATCCGCTGCAACTTCTTTAATAGATCTAGATCTACACGTTTGTTTATTCAAACCTAGTTCGACAGATCCTAACATATCATGACATAGACAAAGACTAGGCAAAGACATACCAAGGAAATCCTCACAAGGAAACGCACGCAAGCCAAAGCCAAAGCCTGGGAAAATCTGTAGAAAGCTTAGGTAAACTCACGCAAGGCAAGGCCAAGGGTGGAAAGGCAAAGCCAAGCCCATGGAAAGGCCATGAAATGCGTGAAGTTAGGCTTCAAAACTTTATTTTTAAAATCTAACTAGGGGGCATGATAATGTTAGTAGGGGATGTCTTATATTGATAGCCTATTAACCCCTTAAACACATGGCCCAACCCACAAGAAACCTCAGCTTTCACTTCCCAGCATTCGATATCCTGGCACTTGTGTCCGACACTCTGACGTTCGACACAAACACCACTGACCGTGACCGATACTCATGCCCCGTGTCCCGACACTTGTGCCCCCGCACCTAGGCCTGTGTCCCAACACTTGTGCCCCGACATCTGTTCCTCGTGTCCCGGTACCCGGGCCCCATGTCCGGCAGTCGTGCTCCGTGTACCGGCACACAGCCCCGTGTCCCGACACTTGTGTCCCGTGCTCCAGCAACCGACACCCTCTCCTGGATCTGGCCCCCTCCTAAGGTCCTGCTTCTTGAGGTCCTACCATCATTGGATTCCAGACTTTCATGACAAAGAGTTACTCTTTGTCTATTCATTATGACCTCCATAATGTCATAGACGTTGGAACCTCATAAATACAATTAAACCATCGTAATGGGCATTAATAGCCAACCGTTTCCAATGTCTGGGATTGTTGGGTATAAATACCCTACCCTGATACAGTTCAAAGGGGACGCTAACACTCCATATATCTCTTACACAAAGTACACACAACTATCTTCATCACTCTCATACTTACACACAACACCACCTAGCCGGAATATTCATACACTTCCTGCAGTAAACATATTCCGATCATCTTCCTTTACCAACCACTTGACCACCTTAGGCTCGCCAAGAGCTTGATAGGTTTGCACTGCTTAGCAGGAGGTCAAGAGGTTGAACCCCAAACATCCAAGTTACTGAGCCTGTCAATGTTTGCTCAAACAAGGTATAATTATGTAGACCCGGGAAAAAAAATCAAAGATTGACGATTTTTTATTTTTCTGTTTTCGGACAAATGTTGATATTCGTAAGGTACAACCACATATGATTTGAACACTAAATATGAATTTCAAAACATATATTTGTTATATTATATACATTCAACTAGAATTAAAAAGAAAAACGCAAAAATAATATGTCAAACTAATAAAATCAAATGTGATAAAATCGTGATTTTATTATATGAAATTTCAAAACCAATTAAAAAAACCTGGAATTTTTTTTGTCAAAAGTATATAGAGTGTGTACTCCATAAAAAGTAATTTAATGCTCGTTAGAATGGTGTAATATATTCCTTTAATACATTCACAGTTGTTGAGATATTTAATTTTTGACAAAATTAAATTTAAGTGGGTTTTTAGAATGAAGAGTTGTGATTGGTTGATTTGATTAATGGTCTTTATTGATCTCATTTTTTCTATTATATAGTAGATTGAGGTTCAAAAGGGATCCCTAATTTTCTAGAGATCCAGGGATCCCCTTTCTAACCACCCATTTTTCCTTATATCTTTGTTCATTTTTTTTTTTTTTACTTTTTTCTTTTACCTTTTTTTTTTTTTTTTTTTTTTTTTCCGAAAATCACATTTGATTTTCAACTTTACTTTTTAAAAATCACATGTGATTTTCAATCTATAAATATTTTATAGGTAAAATCACTTTTGATTTTAAAAAATTATTGATTATTTTTTTACCAAAAATCACATGTGATTTTTAACTTACAAACTATTTTGCTTATAAAATCACATGTGATTTTCGACAAAAAAAAAAAATTCACGTGTGATTTTAAAATTTATAAATTTTGGTTTTTGAAAATCACTTGTGATTTCAAGTTTTTACAAAAAAGTCACATGTGATTTTGAAAAAAAAAAAAAAGTTAATTAAAACATAGCAAAAAAAAAAAAAACCGAATTAAAAAACGAAAAAAAAAAATGAAAAAAAAAAATATAAAGGGAAAAATGTATGGCTAGGAAGCCTTTGTGGTTTTGACCCCTATGTGAATTTGTGTGGCTAAAAAGTGGATCCCTGGATCTCTAGAAAATTGAGGATCCCATTTGAGCCTCACCTTTATATAGTATACATGATAACTGTAAATAAACGAACATAAATGAACATTCACGGACGTAGTTAACTAAACGAACATAAACGAACGTTCACATACGTAAATAAATGAACGAAGCCTAGTTCATATTCATTCGCATAGTTAAACGAACAAAAAATTATGTCCCATATTCGTTCGTTTACTAAATAAATGAACATAAACAAAATTTTCATCAAACGATTCACTGAACGTTTAGTTCATCTATAGCCATAACCATATCACAGTAGTCATATAACATAGTTATTTGAGATTTAACTTCTTAGAAAATGTACAATTAAATTTATTTGGCGTATCAGTTATGGCGTCGAGATATTATGACAACATGTCGTTAAAGAAGAAATGGTAAAATTTTAAAATGAATTACGTGACATCTAGCAAAAGTTAAAATATGTGAAGAAATTTTAATCATTTTGATTGCTACTACATCAATGTTTGTACAAATATCTACTTCATTTACCACCCGATACTTCTACTTCTGGATAAATCATATTTAATTTTGAATTGTTTGATATGATGTGTGTAACAAAATAACCCGGAACCCTCTATCAATTTCTTCGCTCTTCTCTTGATTTTTTTTTTAAGTTTTTTCTTTTAGTCACTACAAGAAAAATAGATTTTAGTGACGAAATTTTTTTAATAACGACTATTTTTGGTTTTCTTGTTTATGTTTTTGTAAGTTTCTTTTCTTTTCCGGTTTATATTGTCTGTTTTCCTAAAAAGGTTTTGGTTTTGGTGATTAGTTTGTATTGGTGTTTAGCTTTATAGAAAAATTGGTATTTTTCTTTATTTAAGTTTTTCTATGAACTTTTTTTTTTTTTTCTCTTCTTGTTGTACTTCAAATGAGACTATGTCCGACGCAATGGACATATAACCTCCTCGTTAGCAACATTAACCAAAAGTTGACTTCTCACCAAGTTGTATAATAATTATGAATCATCGTTGATACTAACAACATTTTTGGTCGAACTTTATACTATTAGATCTAACTGAAAGTTATATAGTTTTTATCTTTTTCCTTTTCCGTTTTATGTAGATAGTAAATACTCGCGTCATGTTGCGGTGAGAAAAAGTATGTAATACGAAAAAATTACATTGTGATAATAATTTAGATAGTTTTTCATTTGTTTTGTGATATATACATTGCATGTAATATATCGGCATTTCGGGTCATAAAATAGTAATTAGATTTTTCAGTATTTTCTAGTTATATTTAAAAAAAATTGAAATTTATTGTTTTTTAAATTTAATGTGTTCTTTTTTATTAGTGAATAATAAAAAAAATTTGAAAATAAAATGCTAGCAAACTAACATAAATAGATTGACGATAATTAAATAAGAGGTAATTATGTCTTTTCTTTCTCAAAATTTTAATATTTAGATTTATAGATCATATTCTTTATAGATAGTAACATATTCTTTAGCAATATTTATAAAAAAATATAAACTCTAAAACCTAGTGGATCCGAAGCAAACAACATGTCGAACTTAAACTACATCCGATATAAACCTCCTAACATATTTTCTCAAACAATTACATTCATGGGAAAATTGGTATAAATGATAGAAGATAAGTCTTGAAATCTTTACATACAGTTTGCTAAATATTGCTTCGGGTGACTTGGAAATTGAGAAATCGTGCGCTCTTTACGCAAGATAGAGAGAACATATCCTGGAATTCTTGGATCTAAATCCTTTGTCTTATTTGATTATGATCTCAAACAAACGACGTAATAGTTTTATTGAAATATTATATTTTAAAAGTGTTTTCAAGAGTCAAAATTTTGGTTCAAGATTTCAATGATTATCAACAAATTGTCCAACAATCACCTCCGTTTCTTAGAAGAAAAATAACCACTTATGGGCACATTTATAAATATTCGAAACCAGAAAACCAAATCGAAAACCAGTTAAGGATCTCAAACAAAACGCTAACGGAACTTAAAAAGAAAATTTGTCGTTGGTACGGTACATATAAAACTATATATCTATATACAGTATCACTTTTTAGCAAAACATCAAGATCCTAATTTATTTGCTACAAATATTTCCAACTGTTTATCAACTTTATTTTGAAAAGATTATTAGGGTGCATTTATTTCAGAACTTACATCTATAAGCTACTAGTATGATATCCGTTTGATGTTACGGCAAACTACTAATTTATTAATGTATATATGTAACTAAATCGGGTTTTTGACCTTCTTTTAAACATGAGAAACAAATTTGAATGTTGTAGCTTTTGTTATAAATGTCGTTTATTAAAGATTTGTTGATGCACAGTCTTCAACGAGTCGTTAGACATGTGTGTTATGTAAAAAAAAAAATGTTATTTGCATTATATAAAAAGTTCTTAATCTTATATATCCTCTCATGTCATTAGACCACCGTGTAAGACATGGTTTTGCTTTCTTGTTCTTTAGGTGATACATTTGCAGCATCGATGCCCATTAGTGTTGTTTGCACCACTAGATATCGATTATTGCCTTAACCATAAAATATACTTGATTTATAAGGGTTGTATTCTTAAAATGCCAAATAGTTAGGAAATGCATAAACCTACCTCAAAAATCTATTATATGTATTCAAATAAAAAAATAATTATATTTCACGTATCAATCTTTCTAGAACATTTATTTTATGTAACATTTTACTTCTCTCTTGGAATAAGTTTATATGATACTGGCCGGTTATTTGCCAAATAAATGTTAAAATTAACAAAAATGACTTGTTTAATTCATAAAACAAAAAATATTTCTTTTCCTTAAAAATCTTTTTTCTAATAAAGTTTGGTCACCCGTGTTCATAAAATTTGTTTTATTCATAAAGATTTTCTCTAATGACTTGTGTAATTTTATAATTTGTTTTATTTATAAAGATTTTCTCTAATGACTTGTGTAATTCATAAAATTTCCTTTATATTTAAACATAATAAACGAACATGAATGGACAGACTTAAACAGACGTTCACGGATGTAAATAAACGAGGGATATGCATGCCTTTGTTCATGTTCATTTATTTTGTTAAACAAACAAAAAAAAATTGTGTTTGTGTTCATTCGTTTAATAAATAAAGGAAAATAAACAAACTTCCCGCCGAATGGTTCATAATTGTTCGTTGAACGTTCAATTCATTTGCAACCAGAAACTCTCTCCTCCCACCTACTGCTACTTAAACTTTATTTGTCAAATAAGACGATCTTTTAAACAATAAATATTACTCATGCTAATTGCTACAAAACCTTGTCTTGCTAAAAATCGAAAACCTATCTATCAGTAAACAGACATAATACTTTGAACAATTAGAATACTTCAATAAAAATTAAAACGGAGCCACAATTTAGCATTTACATCTTTAAAAGATACATAACTAACATATAAAAACATACATATTAAAATTCATGTATGACGAAGATATACTACCTTTAATCATTTTTTCTTTTACTTTCATCCATATGGAAAAAGAATTTTTAATAACTTATCACATTTAAGATTTCTAATGAAATTTTCAGAAAATCTTTAGTAACTCGAGCCTTATGTGCTAAAAATCTCACGTTCATTTCAAATTGTTTGAATTTTTACATATTGTTATTGTAGCTTGTTAAGTTTTTATCCTATACTTTAATATGTTTGTTAAGTTTAATTTTATCAAAACATTTGTAGTAAAATTAACAACTAACTATATAAAGTTAATTTGTGTTAATGACAAAAAATCACCATTAAAATCATATTAGTCATTATTTGGCAAGGAGTATAAATAGATAAATAAAGTCTTTTAGTTTAAATTTGTATTTATTAAATAAGGGGTATATAAGTAATTATTGTGACAACTCGTCATTTTGAGGTACTTATTGTTACCGTATTCTTTACTTTTTATTCGCAATTGTTTTGACCCTTGTTTTCCGCGTTATTTTTACTCACGTTTTACTTTTATGTGTCGGGTTTATGTGTTTTATTGCTTCGTCCCTCGTGACGTAAGCGTTATATTTACCTAAGTGCTCAATAGTTAGTATTCTCGTGTTTTTAAGTTAGTGCGTTTACGCCGTAATTGTCGGTTAAGAAAATTATATTTCAAAAATCCATTACAAAGTCAGTCCTCTAACTAAATCTATTACAAAATTAGTCCTTTAACGGGAACTAACGGAATCTGTTACAAATCTAATCCTTTAACGGTGACTTAACGGAAGGAGCCAAAATTGGCCCCGGTGCGCCGCACCCACGCGTCTGGCAGATATTGCCAAAACGCCTTTTTGAGTCAAAACCTGGAGATTCCACAACTTTAACCACGTGATTTGCCCTGCAAATTGCCCCATTTGGGTATGTTAGATCTAATTGTGGATCTCTAAATAGACACTTTCTCTTTCCATAATTCAACTTTACATCACTTTAACCGAAAATAACTTATTATCTATATTATTATGTGAAATGACATATATACATATATATAAAGCTTGGTAAATGTAATTGGAATATAATATAACTTCTTAACAGTTTACATTTAACCTTAAAACTTCTAATAAATCAGATTTCGACTAAACGTCAAATTCCATAAATCTGGATTTCAAACCAGTGCATCGCACCCCCATGACTAGTGCGACGCGCCGGGCTGATGTTCCTCAAAATTTCAGTTTTGCATAAAATCTATTGCGACGCATCGGTTCTTTAGTGCGTCGCAGTAAAGCCGAAGATCACATTTTATGACTTTAAACAATCCTAGACACCTGTATAAGTAAACTAATATACATAAAAGTAATATAAAATGCTAAAACAACGTCTGTGGACTCAAAGACGCCAACGCCATCATAAATGTCCTAATATTTATTTGAAACAAACGTTTTAACTACTTTTCGATAAATACAATTTTGTTACAAAACGCGATCGTAATGAAAAATTATCAAATATTTTTTACGACAAACTCTTATAAAAATCGTTTTACAAACTATTTTACTCTATCTTTTTGAAATTAAAGACTTTAAACTCTCAAATTGTCAAAGTGTGACTTTCCTTCAAATTGTTGACTTTGACTTTGACCAAGTCAACATCTTTGACGTTGACTTTGGTCGATCTCAATAAAACCTTGGTAACAATATTCCTTTCAACCGATATTCCTGTTAGTCATTTTCGGCTCGGAATATCATTCTTTTCTAATTGTCATTTATGACGTGAAATATCGATATCTTTCCTATCTTCCTTATTGGCGCGGAACATCGTCTCTTTTATCCGTCATCCTGACTCGAATCGATAATCGTTGGAATACTTTATTAAACTTTAAAACTTAACCTTAACCGACAAGGCTAAACCGGACTAGACTTATAGAGATACTTAGACTATGATTATTATTGTTTTAGGGCACTTAGGCGGTGGATTTTAGTGTAGAAATTAAGAATCGGTTTTGTGGAAGAATTTAATTGTATTTCATCACTTTAAAACGATTACATAGGACACCTATTTATAGGAAAATAATAACCTAACGGGCCCAAGTCCACATAAGGACTTGGGCTTACATTTGTTTTTGGGTTCCTATGTCTAACATTCCCCCTCAAGCTAAGTAGTGGGATTTCCAATGCTTAACTTGTCAAGACAGTGAGCGAAGATCTTTCCGGTAACCGCCTTTGTAAGAATATCTGCAAGCTGATCTTTTGATGAAACAAACGGAAGTTCAATAATCTCATCTTCAAGTTTTTCTTTGATGAAGTGCCTATCAACTTTAACGTGTTTTGTGCGATCATGTTGAACTGGATTTCCTGAGATCTGGATAGCAGCTTTGTTGTCACACATGATCTTACTGGCTTCTTCTGAGGGATACCCAATTTCTGACAATAGTTTTCGCAGCCATAAGACTTCAGCTAATCCTCATGCTATTCCTCGGAACTCAGCTTCAGCACTTGAGAGGGCGACAACTTTTTTCTTTTTACTCCTCCATGTAACAAGATTTCCTCCCACTAGGGTAAAATACCCTGATGTAGACCTCCTATTACCTTTGTCGCCTGCCCAGTCAGCATCGGTATAAGCATCAATCTTCAGGTGCCCATTTGCTTTGAATAGAACACCGTGTCCAGGAGTTCCCTTGAGATACCTGATAATCCGTAAAGTTGCTTCCATGTGCTGGACTTGAGGTTGGTGCATGAATTGACTTATAACCCCCACAGCGTATGCAATGTCTGGTCGAGTATGAGCTAAGTAAATCAGCTTTCCCACCGTTCTCTGATATCTTTCTTTATCTGCGAGTTCAGCTTCATCTTCCATGAACAATTTTTGGTTGGCTATCATGGGAGTATCTGCAGGTTTGCAATCTAGCATTCCCGTCTCTGCTAATAAATCAAGAACATATTTTTGCTGGCAAATGAAGATCCCTAATTTTGATCTTAGAACTTCAATTCCGAGAAAATATTGGAGTCTTCCCAGATCTTTCATTTCAAATTTTTTGAAAAGATTAGCTTTCAATTTTGTCATTTCCTCTGAATCATCCCCTGTAATGATCATGTCATCAACGTAGATTATTAAACAGGTTATGAGTTTACCTCTTCGTTTCAAAAAGAGAGTGTGATCGGAATTGCTTTGGTTATAGCCATATTTCTTCATAACTGTGGTAAACCGACCAAACCACGCTCGTGGAGACTGCTTCAACCCGTACAGAGATTTCTTTAGTCGGCAAACTTTCCTGGCCTCGGAACTATCATGAATTCCAGGTGGGGCTTCCATATAGATTTCTTCTTTCAATTCTCCATGTAGGAAGGCATTCTTGACATCGAATTGGTGTAATGGTCAATCCTTGTTTGCTGCAACTGAGAATAGAACTCTAATAGTATCAATCTTGGCTACTGGAGAGAAAGTCTCACAGTAGTCAATCCCGTACGTCTGAGTATACCCCTTTGCAACTAATCGAGCTTTATACCTTTCGATTGATCCATCGGGTTTATACTTGATAGTGAACACCCACCGACATTTAACAGGTTTCTTTCCTGGAGGCAATTCACATTCTTCCCATGTTTCACTTCTTTTCAGGGCTTCAAGTTCAGTTCCAATTGCTTCTTTCCATTCTTTATACTTGAGTGCTTCTTCAACACTTGGTGGTATTTTTTCAGAACAGATCGCATTTGCGAAAGACTTGGCTTCCGGAACTAAATTCCTTCTTGCGATATTTGCAACTGGATATCTCGACCCTCTTGAATTTCTTTCAGGTGAGTATCTGTTAGGCGGAATTCCCCTGGTTGATCTAGGTGGAAGATCATACCGAGTTGGTTCAGTTACACTCGGAGTTTCCGTCTCGACCTGTTGTTCATCATCACACATATCAGAATTATTTGGAATATCTGGAGATTCAGAACCACTTACCTCGGATATCAGTTGAGGAGGATCATTATTGGTGGCATTGGTACTGTTGTCAGAATTTTCTGGATTATCAGTTGGAGTAGGAGTATCAGTATCAGAATCTTCAGGATTATCAGTTGAATTAGGAGTATCAGTAGGAGAGTCATGCACAGGTGGTGCCCAACTTATCCATCTTAATGCGTCATTGTCATTTTCCCCCTGACCATGAAGATGGGTATGATAAAAGAACTCCGTTTCGATAAAGTCACAGTTCATTGTGGTGAACATGTGACGTCTACTGGGGCTGTAGCACCGATACCCGTGTTGATTGACACCATACCCCAAAAACACACATTTCTCTGCACATGGATCAAGTTTTGAACGCTCTATTTTTGGTATATGAACAAAAACAGAACATCCAAACACTCGATGTTCAAGGGTTAGAGTTGATGGCAATTTATGGAAATGTGAAAAAGTTTGGAGAGGAGTTTTGAGTGCTAGGGCTCGGGTTGGAAGTCGATTAACAAGATACGTTGCAGTGACAAGGGCTTCTGGCCAAAAAAGACTTTGGTAATAGCCCGTGTGATTTCCAATAAAAAACGATTTTTTCGTTCTAAAACCCCATTTTGTTCAGGCGTGTGAGCACACGAAGTTTGACGGATAATTCCCCGTGTTTGACAGAAGGTTTTCATGGAGGTGTTACAAAATTACCCCCCATTATCTGACCTGAGAATTTGGATTTCACTTTTGAATTGGGTTTTAACCATGTTACAAAAGAATGTGAATTTCGTAAAACTTCAGACTTATTTTTTAAAAGATAAGTCCAAGTCATTCGAGTACAATCATCTATAAATGTCAGCAAATATCGGAAATTTTGTCCTCCTTCAATTTTAGCGGGACCCCAGACATCAGAATGAATTAACAAAAAAGGTGAATCAACTCTAGTATCATTTGGTTTAAACGTACGTCTATGACTTTTTGCCAAAATACAAGTGTCACAATGAAAATCTTTATGTTTTGGAAATAAATGTGGAAATAACTGACGTAAATAACCAGTGGACGGATGTCCCAATCGTCGGTGCCATAACCATTCTTTCCTATCGTTTGAACCATGAGTCAGCATAACTGAGCCTTGTTGAGTGACTTCATCTACGTAATATAATCCATGTCTCTCAGTACCACGCCCAATGATCCTTCCCGTCCTGATATCCTGCAAAATGCAAAAAGTGGGGTGCATTAATACCACACAGTTTAATTCTTTCGTAACATGACTAACGGATAATAGCTTGTGTGATAATGATGGCACATAAAGGCATCTCGAGAGTCTTAATTCTTTCGATATTTCAATGGTTCCCCCTCCTTTAACTGGGAGAGTTTCCCCGTTAGCTGTGTGAATTCGTGTTTTGTCAACTTTCGAGTTTGACGTTAGATCGGTTATATCAAACGTCATTGTATCAGTGGCACCACAATCAAAAATCCATGAATTACACTTGGCGTTTTTGGTGGCAACATTAACTTCTCCAGATTGGGAAGAAACGTTCTCCTCTTCGAAATCATGCACGTTTAACATTAACTTCTTTCTCTCTGCTGCCTATGACGGCGGCAACTTTTCCAGTCTTGGAGGTTTTGTGGTTATCACTCCACCATTCTGGATATCCAACGATTCTAAAACATTGTTCTTTGGTGTGTTTCGACATACCACACTCTTCACACTTGAGTTTCCTCTTATCCACCTTTGATTGAGTTCGAAAAAACGGCTTGTCTGACCGATGATTCTTGAAAGGAGGTTTTGGATTTTGAAATTGGTTCTGAGCTCCGTTACGAAGCAAATTTATTTGTCGTACGGCGAATTTATTGTTTTCTGTGTCCGCCATAGTTGGTTTAAATTATTAAAGTTATTTAAATTGTTTTGGTTTCGGTTTCTTTAAATAATGTTTAAAGACAAAAAAATAGACTTTTAACTTGTAGTTGGGCTTCAAACCGGGCTTTAAGTTGAAGCTGCAATTCACCCCTAATTCTAGACAAACGAACAGGAACAGCAGTCAAACGAATAGTAATTCACCCCTTAATTCAATTCACCCCTTAATTCGAATAGCAATTCAATTCGCACAGCACTTCGATTCTAATACCTCTATTCACTTCTAATTCGAAACCTCAATTCAATTCGAATCCAATTTAATTCGATTAAGCTTGAGCGGATCAATTCGTGTTAGGCGGAATCCTAATCGAATAGAAACTGAAATTAACAATCCGAAATTAACTTGGAATTCTATCCGTGTAGAAATTCCTGTTCGAGCAAATCTAGGCGAAGATCCAGTCTGTTCGTGTAAAGCTATCCGAGACAGTTCAAGTTCTATCCGTGTAAGTGTCTAAAATTTTTTCTATCCGTGCCAAGTTAAAACCTGGTCGTGCCACCCCAGTCGTGTGTGTTCTTTTCTTGTTCGAATAGGCTGTTCGAAGTGATTGTTTTGTTGCCCGAATAGCTTATTCGAATATGTTGGTTTGTTGTTCGAATGGCTAGTTCGAATGATCTAGTTGAGCAGGTACGAAACCTGCTCTGATACCATGTAGAAATTAAGAATCGGTTTTGTGGAAGAATTTAATTGTATTTCATCACTTTAAAACGATTACATAGGACACCTATTTATAGGAAAATAATAACCTAACGGGCCCAAGTCCACATACGGACTTGGGCTTACATTTGTTTTTGGGTTCCTATGTCTAACATTTAGCTCCGTGATTGAGACCCCGATATTTTGCTGAGCTTACATTGTGAGTTATTCGTAGCCCTTGTCTTTACTATTTTTGGGCTGGAAAGCGTATTTTAAATTGTCTACATGTATGCTAGACGTTACTGTATATCTTGTTTACCTAGTGGATCAGGATTACCTTAGATTAAGTGTTCATTAGGCCTTGTTGGCCCCCCTCATAAACTCGTGAAGCTTTGTGCCCACGGTTTCATATATATATAGATCTATATGGGTTTGACCTAACCCTCATTACTCGATAAGATGTCCCTATGAGTGGATGTTATGACCGTTGTGATTATTTGTTGCCTTTTGTATGACACGCCTTAGGATAGGGGTTATATTTGTGTGGCCAGGATCGGTGTATGACTAGTCTAGGCATTTTACCTCGCACTTAGGTTGTAAAACAAGATATGTTATTTGAAACTTACCATGATTATTACATCTTTTCATTGGGTCAAGTTTTACTTAAAATTGCGAATAATTCACCAACATGTGTTGATGTCGTTTTTAACATTTTTCAGGAGTTTTAGGATTTTCTTGATCATGCCATGCTTGTTTCGGATAATTTATTTTGTGTATTTGGAATTCATTTTGTTTTATGTAATTCCTTTATGATCCGTTTTATGACATTTGATTTGTATTTGTACTTGACGTTGTATCGCATTTGACTTTGTATTGTATTTTGTAAACCTTGTGGCATGATTAACATTATTCGATGTTTGTTTTATTGGTTGTAATGTTGTAATCCTTGACTCTTGATATCATAACTGCAACACCTCGTGTTTTCGCTTTTAGCGGATGTGACAATTATACTTTACTTCATTTTTTAACTTTTAAGTAAAAAATGAAAATGCTTTATATATTAATAAAAATAAAAAGTGTAAATGGTTAAAGGTATAAACAAGGTTAACCATTCCGGTTAACCAGTTATTTCAAGTTTAATATCATGTTAACGGATTACTAGTTAACCATCAATGAAGACACACAGTTAAAAAAATTACCAAAAAATTATTAAAGACAAAATTTCAGTAATTTAATTAGGTAAGTTTTGGAAAAAGGAATGAAAAAAAAAAAGAAACATCCCAAATTATCATGAGATAATTAGGTAGGCGCAACGGAGGAAACCTTTTGGTGAAAGCCTACTAGTCATTTCTAACTTTCCAAATACGTGGACACACAGATAATCAAGCATTTTACCTAAGTTTTTTTCCCCATCGTTTTCGTTTGTTATACTTTTTTTTATTAAAAAACAAAAACACACCAAAAGTGTACTAAACAATAAAGAGGGGGTAGGTAAGAAAACTTGCAACATAAAAAGGAAAGAAAACCATAAGTAAAATCACACAATGGAGATCGAAAGAGTTCAAGAAATAGCAAATCTTTCAAGCCTAAAAGGCACAATACCAAAAGAGTTCATAAGACTCGAAAACGAACAACCATTAACCACCACCATCCATGGGGTTTTGCTTGAAGTTCCCGTGATAGATATGAAAAACACGGATCACCAATCTCTAGTGGACTCAATCTTCGAGGCCAGTAGAGAGTGGGGGATCTTTCAAGTGGTGAATCACGGGATACCAAATGAACTTATAAGCAAGTTACAAAAGGTTGGAAGAGAATTCTTCGAGTTGCCACAAGAAGAAAAGGAAGTTATCGCTAAACCGGTTGGGTATCAAGGCGTGGAAGGGTATGGAACAAAGCTTCAAAAGGAAGTCGAAGGGAAGAAAGGTTGGGTTGATCATTTGTTTCATAGGGTTTGGCCACCTTCTATCATTAACTATCAATTTTGGCCAAATAACCCTCCTTCATACAGGTCTTCTTTTACTCATCGTTTTCGTTTTTAAGTTTCTTGCATGTTTTTCTTTCATACATATATGCTTATTTAGATTGAAAGATATTAAGTTTATTTATAAAACAAAATTACGTACAACATATGAAAAATTGTTTTCTCAATTATTTTTTTTCTTTGTAAACATATTGAGATATAATTTTATAAATCATATCAATTACGAATATGAGAAGTACAAATTCATTTATTTTGTTTATGTTTGGGAACTTCTCATATAATTTCTACTTCGTAATTGATATGATTTATAAAATTATATCTCAATATTCTGAGGTTTTGAAGTAAAGTAATTAAATCATGCAAAAGTAATGTCGGAGTAACGTACTACTTTTTGCCATTTTGACGAGACTTGATAACGTGTCCAACAACTGTTCATTGTTTATTTTGATTTGCTAAATATATCTACAGGATTTATGCTTAAAAAGTTAATTTTATTTTACTTTATTAATAACTGCATCTTGTTTTAAATAATTATTATATATTTATGAATAACTGCTTTAACATTTGTGTGTTTGAATTTTTTTAGTCATAACCTCACGGATTAGTTAGCAATAAGAGAGAGAGGGATATATTACTACTTAAGTATTACTCTCTTTATTCTATTTTATTTAGATTCAGTACAAAATTATTCTTTACTACTTAATATAATAATCAAAATTATTAAAAATTAGAAAAAATCACGAATTTAATCACCTGACACCTTAGAATTTCGAAAATAATTACCAAATTTGCGACAACTATCTCGCGTCAATTTTGTCTTTTACCCCATTGCACGAAAACAGAAAGTTTTGAAATACGTGGTGTATATTAAGTCACATTTTCACACGAGAGCGAGATTGTTATATCGCGAGAACGGGTTTTTAATAGGCGCGAAGACATGGCTTAATATACACCACTTATTTCAAAAAATCTCGTTCTCGTGCCATGTGGTAAAAGACAGAAGTAATGCATGAAAATTGTCACAAATTTGATAATTGTATTTGAAATATTAAAATGTCAAGTGATTAAATTCGTGATTTTTTCTAAAAATTATCATATCATGTTTGATCAAAATTATTATTTATAAAAGTAAGCTGTCTTTTTATAATTTTTACTAAAAATAAAGTTATAATTAAAATATTTTTTTATTAAACTGTCTATTTTGGTTAATAAAAATAATTTAGATAAGATGAAAGAAATCTAGATGGAATAAAGAGTTTAAGTTTGTTGGGGAGGTTAAATAAATACTGGACCATATTTGCTTCCTACTTTGTACATTTATTTATACGTATAATATAACTAATATATCTATTATAATTTATTTAACAGATTGAATAACTTAATAAGACATATCATAGTTTATGTAATAGAAAACCCTACCACATTTAAATTATTTGACGTTGTTATAATAACGTCAAAAACAATAATAATAATAAATACAATTGTGGTTGTAGGCAGGTCCACACAGTTGCAATCGAAACAAACTCGGATATTTAATAACCGCTTGATCAAGATATTATCTGTTTCCGGTCACCATCATTTTATTCCTATACCATCCCTGCTCAACTCTGGTTTTTTAGAAAAATATTCTAACTTGGTTTTTAACCGAACTTAAACCCACGATTTCTAGGTTAGTAAGATAACTCATATACTCAGATACCATTAGACTAAAAAACGTTTGGTGTCAACTCATATATTCTTATGTCTAATCGGATTCGGGTTCAAGTTTTCCATAGAATAAGTGTTTTTTCTACACGTTTGAAATACACATAAATTGTAAAGAATTTAGGCATATTTTTATAAACCTCTTAGAAAAAACTGTGTTAAAATGACATATTTGTTGTAGTGTCGCACTGTCACATATTCTAGAGTTTAGTTAAGCGCTCAACTTAATGCGTCTCGATTTCTAAATTGTATGTATGAAACATGACTCAGAGAAACAAACGAGCAATACACTCAGAGCTTGATAACGGTGTCAAACAAGTTACTCGGGTTGTTATCAGAAGGGCTTGGACTAGAAGAAGGTGAAATGAAACAAGGGTTGGGCGGAGAAGACTTAAACTACATGTTAAAAATAAACTACTACCCACCATGCCCATGTCCCGAGCTTGCTCTTGGGGTAGTCCCCCATACTGACATGTCTTCGATCACTGTACTTGTCCCAAATGAAGTTCAAGGTCTCCAAGTATTTAAAGATGATCATTGGTATGATGTTGCTTATATCCCTAATGCTCTCATTATTCACATTGGTGACCAAATTGAGGTAAAATACTCTATTCACATACTCTATGTAGATATATGTATTTGAATTTGATTGTTTGACTTGTATTTTCCTATGTATATGTTAGGGGTGCTCAAACCCGGATATCCAAATTTTGGATAGTGATTTTCACTATCCGAAAATTCTGAATATTGCTATTCGAATCTGAAAATTTGGATAGTATTGGATCGGATAGTTGCATTTGGATGTTCAGATACGAATACTTTTGAACATCCCTAGTTTATATGTTCCTAAAGACTAATATGATATTGTTTAACAGATAATGAGCAATGGAAAATATAAGAGTGTATATCACAGAACGACGGTGAATAAGGAGAAAACAAGAATGTCTTGGCCAATGTTTTTAGAACCACCACCAGAGTTTGAGGTTGGACCAATTCAAAAGCTCATTAACGAAGACAACCCGGCAAAGTACAAGACAAAGAAGTACAAAGATTATGTCCATTGCAAGCTAAACAAACTTCCACAATGAAGAATAAATATCATCACAATTAATAAGTAAGCATACATACATTTGTGTGTGTGTGTGTGTGTGTGTGTAATGTTTGTATGTCGTGAGAAGATGATTAACTTACTTTGATATTGTTATAATTAACTCATATATATTTCAGTTAAATTTATTTGAGCATACTTTAAACAACGGTAAGAATAAATATCTTTTTCACTCGAACCTAAAGATAATGTGGTCGTTCCATGAAGGAGGTGATCTAGGCCATGTAGTATACTAACATAAATTGTCAAGATAACAAATCAAATACGAATAAATATACAGAAAATTTCATAACTAAATGCAAAAATGATAAAACTCACATCCGATGAGATTATCCCTTCTCGAGCTTTGTAAAGTCCATGAATGTGAGATTTTACTATTGGTGGCGTAAAATCAGGTTTGAAGTTTTATAAACTTCCATAAAAAACCATCAAATCTGAAGATCGGTTTTCATATCTTTATGTATTATCCTAAGGACCATATAGACTTTAAGGTCGAGTCCGATGAGGCGTACTTTAGACGGTCTCATTGGTTCCATACTTGACCAATGCAAATCATCAAATTTGTAGATTAGTTTTGATATTTTTATATATTGGTTTAAGGACTAAATAGTCTTTAGGATCGGAAATTCGGAACTTATAGAGTGTAGAAATTAGTAATTGGGTTTGTGGAAGAATATTTTGTATTTCATCAACTTCAAATGTTTACATTAAGCACCTATTTATAGAGAAAATTAAACCTAACGGGCTCAAGCCCACATACGGGCTTGGGCTTACATTTGATTTAGGCCTACATTCTAACATTCCCCCTCAAGCTAAGTAGTGGGATTTCCAATGCTTAACTTGTCAAGACAGTGAGCGAAGATATTTCCGGTAACCGCCTTTGTAAGGATGTCTGCAAGCTGATCCTTTGATGAAACAAACGGAAGCTCGATAATCTTATCTTCAAGTTTTTCTTTGATGAAGTGTCTATCAACTTCAACGTGTTTTGTGCGATCATGTTGAACTGGATTTCCTGAGATCTGGATAGCAGCTTTGTTGTCACACATAATCTTGCTGGCTTCTCCTGAGGGATACCCAATTTCTGACAATAGTTTTCGCAGCCACAAAACTTCAGCTAATCCTCGTGCTCTTCCTCGGAATTCAGCTTCAGCACTTGAGAGAGCAACAACTTTTTGCTTTTTACTCCTCCATGTAACAAGATTTCCTCCCACTAGAGTAAAATACCCTGATGTAGATCTCCTATTACCTTTGTCACCTGCCCAGTCAGCATCAGTATAAGCGTCAATCTTCAGGTGCCCATTTGCTTTGAATAGGACACCGTGTCCAGGAGTTCCCTTGAGATACCTGATAATCCGTAGAGCCGCTTCCATGTGCTGAACTTGAGGTTGGTGCATGAATTGGCTTATAACCCCCACGGCATATGCAATGTCTCGTCGAGTATGAGCTAAATAAATCAGCTTACCCACTGTTCTCTGATATCTTTCTTTATCTGCCAGTTCAGCTTCATCTTCCATGAACAATTTCTGGTTAGCAATCATGGGAGTATCTGCAGGTTTGCAATCTAGCATTCCCGTCTCTGCTAGTAAATCAAGGACATACTTCTGTTGACAGATGAAAATCCCTGACTTTGATCTTAGAACTTCGATTCCAAGAAAATATTTGAGTCTTCCCAGATCTTTCATTTCAAATTCTTTGAAAAGATTAGCTTTCAAGTTTGTCATTTCTTCTGAATCATCTCCTGTAATAATCATGTCATCAACATAGATTATTAAACAGGTTATGAGTTTACCTCTTCGTTTTAAGAATAGAGTGTGATCAGAATTGCTTTGATTGTAGCCATATTTCTTCATTACTGTGGTAAAACGACCAAACCAAGCTCGGGGAGATTGCTTTAAACCATACAGAGATTTCTTTAGTCGGCAAACTTTACTGGACTCGGAGCTATGAATTCCAGGTGGAGTTTCCATGTATATTTCTTCTTTCAATTCTCCATGTAGGAAGGCATTCTTAACATCAAATTGGTGTAATGGCCAATCCTTGTTTGCCGCAACTGAGAAGAGAACTCTAATAGTATCGATTTTGGCTACTGGTGAGAATGTCTCACATTAGTCAATTCCATAAGTCTGAGTATACCCCTTTGCGACTAATCGGGCTTTATACCTTTCGATTGATCCATCAGGTTTATACTTGATAGTGAACACCCACCGACATTTAACAGGTTTCTTTCCTGGAGGCAATTCGCATTCTTCCCATGTTTCACTTTTTTTCAGGGCTTCAAGTTCAGTACCAATTGCTTCTCTCCATTCTTTATACTTAAGCGCTTCTTCAACACTTGTTGGTATTCTTTCAGAACAGATCGCGTTTGCAAAGGACCTGGCTTCCGGGACTAAGTTCCTTCTTGCAATATTTGCGACTGGATATCTTGATCCTCTTGAACTTCTTTCAGGTGAGTATCTGTTGGGTGGAATCCCCCTAGTTGATCTATGAGGGAGCTCATACCGAGTGGGTTCGGTCACACTTAGAATTTCCGTCTCGACCTGTTCCTGTTGTTCATCAGCACACACATCAGAGTTATCTGAAGTATCCGGAGATTCAGAGCCACTTACCTCGGATATCAGTTGAGGAGGATCATTGTTGGTGGGAGTGGTACTGTCTTCCGGTTCTTCAGGACTATCAGTCTCCGGAGTGAATGTATCAGTCGAAGCACCATTCACAGGTGGCGCCCAACTCATCCATCTTAATGCGTCATTTGCGTTTTCCCCCTGACCATGAAGATGGGTCTGGTAAAAGAACTCAGTTTCAAGGAAGTCACAGTTCATTGTTGTGAACATGTGACGCCGACTCGGGCTATAACACCGATACCCGTGTTGATTGACACCATACCCCAGAAACACACATTTCTCTGCACAAGGATCAAGTTTTGAACGCTCTATTTTTGGTATATGAACAAAAACAGAACACCCAAATACTCGAGGTTCAAGAGTTAGATTTGAAGGCAATTTATAGAAGGTCGACAGTGTTTGGAGAGGAGTTTTGAGAGCTAAAGCCCGGGTTGGGAGACGATTAACCAGATACGTGGCAGTGACAACTGCTTCTGGCCAAAAGGACTTGGGGACTCGTGATTCGAGCATTAGGGCACGAGTGATTTCCAACAAGAATCGATTTTTACGTTCTGAAACCCCATTTTGTTCAGGAGTGTGAGCACACGAGGTTTGATGAATGATTCCCCGCTCTTGACAGAAGTTTTTCATGGAAGTATTACAGAATTCTCCCCCATTATCGGATCGAAGAATTTGTATGTCCTGTTTGAATTGAGTTTTAACCATGTTACAAAACGATGTGAACTTGGTAAACACTTCAGACTTAGTTTTTAAAAGATAAGTCCATGTCATACGAGTACAATCATCAATAAATAACAGGAAATAACCAAAATTTTGTCCCCCTTCAATTTTTGCAGGACCCCAAACATCAGAATGAATTAACGAAAAAGGAAAATCAACTCGAGTATCATTAGGTTTAAACGTTTGTCTATGACTCTTAGCCAAAATACAAGTATCACAATGAAAAGTTTTATTATTAGGAAATAAGTGCGGAAATAATTGTCTCAAATAGCCAACAGATGGATGGCCTAATCTTCTGTGCCATAACCAAGCTTTCCTATCGTTGGACCCATGAGTGAGCAGAACAGAACCATGGTGAGTAACTTCATCAACGTAGTAGAGTCCTTGTCTTTCAGTACCACGCTCAATGATCTTCCCCGTTCTGATATCCTGCAAAAGACAAAAAGTGGGGTGCATTAATACAGCACAGTTTAATTCTTTCGTAACATGACTGACGGATAATAACTTGTGCGACAGTGATGGTACATAGAGGCATCTAGAGAGTCGTAATGTTTTTGAAATTTCAATGGTTCCCCCTCCCTTAACTGGGAGAGTTTCCCCATTTGCTGTGTGAATTTTTGTTTTATCAACTCTAGATTTTGATGTTATATCAGTAATATCAAACGTCATCGTATCGGTGGCACCACAATCAAAGATCCAAGAGGTACATTTAGAATCTTTGGTTGCAACATGAGCTTTGCCAGAAACAGACTCACATTGATCCTTAGTTAAATCGTACTCATTTAACTTATCGAGTAGGTTTTGATTAAAAAACTTTGGATTTAAAAAGGATTCATTACCCGGAGGATTTGGTATAGAACAACCAAACCCTATACCTGGTTCTGGTGCGTCATCGGTACTCGTCTCTCCTTCGCCTCTAGTTTCACTGCTTCCTACAACCGCCGCAGCCTTTCCAGTCTTTGAGGTCCTGTGATTCTCATTCCACCAGTCTGGATAGCCAACAATTTTAAAGCATTGCTCCTTGGTGTGTTTTGACATACCACACTCTTCACACTTGAGCTTGCTTTTGTCGACCTTTGATTGGGGTCGGAATGCTGGTTTTTCTGATCGATAGTGTTTTGAGACAAGGCCTGCTCCATCGCCAGTGGTATTGAGCCCAGCTGCCACACCCATATCTGCCTCATGGTTCCCGTCGATAATAGCTTGGTGAGCTTTTTCTTTCCTGACCGTAGCATACGCAGTTTCGGGAGATGGAAGCGGATCAGAGCGGAGAATTTCCCGTTTAATCGGGTCATACCTCCGGTCAAGTCCGTTCAGAAACTGGAACAACTTTGTTTCAGAGCGAACTCGATTATAGGTGGCTATGTCAGCTGTGCAAGTCATCGGGTTGGGGTCGCGACGATCAATTTCCCCCCAAATTCCCTGCATCCCTATCCAAAACTCTTCCAGTGGGAGCTGCTTGTCACACCCCGCTTGGAAGCGGAAACGCGAGATGTTCCAGTTATAATATCAAAGTCAAGATTACAACAATATAACCGATAAACAAAACATCAAATTAAATTGATCATGCCAAATGTTACAAAATACATCAATAAGTCAAGGCGATGAGACGCCAAGTACTAATACAATTCCAAAAGAAATCAACAAAAGGATCGTCATGGAAATTACAATAAATAATTCAAATTCAAATTTCCCAAAAGCAAGCGATCCGAAAATAAACTATGGCATGATCAACGGAAATCCTCAATTTCCTGCAAAGCGTTAAAACGACATCAACAACATGTTGGTGAATTATTCGCAATTTTAAGTAAAAAGTGACCCATCGACAAGTTTCAATAAACATTATAGTTTCAAACATCATATCTTGTTATACAATCCAATAGTGAGAGGTATCATGCCTAGACTATCATACACTGAACCTGACCACGTAAATTAACCCCTATCCTAAGGGGTATCAATCCAAAGGCAACCAATTATGAAATACGGCCATAACACCTACTCCTAGGTACGTCCTAGCGAGCGATGAGGGTTCGGTCAAACCCAAACAGATCTGTATATATGAAACCGCGGGCAAAAGCTTAATCAAGTGTATAAGGGGAGGCTCCTCGAGCCTAATGATACTTAATCTAAGGCAGACCTAAATCACTGGGTAACAAGATAATCAATAACACTCCGCATACGCAGACAGTTTCAAAATACACTACAAGATGATTAGTAACATTCCGCATACGCAGACAGTTTTAAAATACGCTTTACAGCCCAAAAATAGTAAGACAAGGGCTACGAATAACTCACTGATAAAGCTTCAGCAAACAAATATCGGGTACACCAACACAGAGTTACAACTCCACCTCCTAAGTGCCTTAAAACAATAAACAACATAGTCTCAGTATCTCTATAAGTCTAGGTCCGGTTTAGCCTTGTCGGTTAAGATTAAGTTAAATAAGATAATCCAAATATTAATAAGTTTAAATGAGGTGACGTATTTAGAAGGCGATGTTCCGCGTCAAACAGGACCATCCGGAGAGATATCGGCATTCCACGTCATAATCGTCCACTAGAAAAGGATGATAATCCGAATCGAAAATGATTACTAGGAGTATCGGTTAATAGAATATTGTTATCAAGTTTCAATAGATCGACCAAGGTCAACGGAGACAATGTTGACTTGGTCAAAGTCAAACGTAAGGAATGTTGACTTTATAAAAGTCAAAGTCACAGATGTTGACTTATGAAAGTCAAATGTCAATTATGTTGACTTATTAAAGTCAAAATCAATTTAAAGTCCAATTTGACACTTGAATAATTTGAAGTGTTTTCATACCAAAATGTTTAGAGCAACATACCTTTTCAAAACCATTTATAAAGTTTGCCGTAAAACATATTTTGAGGACTTAAAACGATGATCAAGTTGAGGCGGATATTAAATATATCGCAAGGAGGTTGAAAACATCCGTTTTAAGTAATATTATGATATTTTTGATTGCGTTGGCGTCTTTGAGTCCAAAGACAATATTATTGCATAATATGTTACTTTTAAGTATTTAAGTGTTTTAATGTCGTAAAGAGTCGTGAATGGAAAATCCGGCAGCGCTTCCGCGTCAAAAATAATTCGTCCAAAATCCGTACACTTTCCCGCTTGATAACAAGTTACACTTTAAACCTTTCTCATAATACATAATACAATAATAAGTTAATTATGATACTTTCGGTTAGATTCCATTTTAATATATTTCGTCCATTCTCAATCCAAATCCGATAAAATAGCAAGTGTTGGTCTAGTATTTACTCCTAACCGTTTTCAAGGCTAAAACCGAATAACGATGGATAATGGAAATGAAACGAAAGATTCTCAAAGATAACGATTTATACCGTTAGCACCCGCAAGATTCGACAAGAATAGAATCCGGAACCAAGGACTTCGGTGGCGTGGTACTGAGGTCAAATCCTCCTCCAAAACACAATACACTCACCGTCAATAAGGGTTCCCAATATAACAAGTTAAAGGTGCAATTTTAACGGGTTTACAAAATTTCCAGGATCTGGTCGACGACCGCGCCGCGGTGGAATGACTGCGCCGCGGTCACAAGCTCACCACGACCGCCTCGCGGTGGCGTGGCCGCGGTCGTCATCAGACGTACCAAATTTTACAAAATCGTTTTATGTTGGAAAATCATCTTTTGATGCAATAGATTCAAACATGCAAGTTCTGGAATCATCAAAATACTTTTAAACAACCATTTTGTAAAGCTTTTCACCATTTAATTCAAAGATCCATACACATTTTATAAAAATCTTGATTTCAAAGATTATTACCCATCAATCTTTACAAAAAACCATTTCTATGTAGTTAGATGATACATGCAATTGATAAATCATATTCAAAACAGTGAGGATAAGTTATAGTACCTCAAAGAAAATAAAGATGTGATGATCTAAAAAGACTTGATGGAATTTCTTGAAGCTTGATGATGATCTTTGACCCAAAAAGTGATAGAAATCAAAACATGCAACCCATGGATGATTTACCCTAGCTTCCCTTGATGATGTAAACTATTTATAGTGGTGAAATTGGTGATTATTTGGTGTTTACTTGCTGGAATTTACAGTCACAAGATGAAGTTTGGATGAAAGGAAGTGTTTGGGTGTTTATGCTTCAAGAGAGGGAGAGAGTGAAATCTTGTATGTGTGTGTGTTTGTGAACATGAAATGAGGGTTGAAAGACCCTAATTGAGGCATAAATCTGCCCAACATGAGGTGTTGACACGTTTGGGGGCAGGTGTCAAGTGTAGGCTACATGCAAGTGATGACTCACAACTCAACAAAACATGTCTGTCCAGGCGCCGCGGCTCGCCCAGTCTGTTTCCTGGATTTGCTTCGTTTTGTTCGTGTTGTCGATACGTACATGTATTCGTTTAGGATTCCCGATTGTTTTACAAATGAACTTAGTCAAGTTCATTATAAATATTATTGGTATTATAATTCATTATAATGATAACCTTTAAGTTTAGATTCAAGAAACGCACGATTTCAGTAAAAGATAAACAAGTGTAGAAGCACGTTTTCTCGAAGATAAAGGATACGTTAACCGACAAATTGGGCATAAACCTCCTAACTTATTTCATGAGCATACTAACTATTTGGCACTTAGATAAAAATCAACTTACGTCTCAAGGGACGAATTAAAATAATCACATAAAACCCGATTCTCAATAATAAATCGTGAGTAAAGCAAAGCGAAATACAAGGGTCAAAACAATTGCGAATAATATTAAAATAATGACGGTAACTCAAGTACCTCAAATAGACGGGACGTCACACTGCTGTTGTTTGAACTCATTAGCTTTAACATGGAGATCAAAAGTTTGTAACTTATCCTTCCCGCTGCTGTAAGTAACTGCCAAGGCTTCCCATAGTGACTTCGCTGTGGGAAATTCAGTAAGGTTACTTGCGATGCTCGGATCAATATTCTGAATTAACCATGAGAAAACCACAAGATCGGCTTGTTCCCACTCATCGTATTTTTCACTAGTGATGGCGGGAGGATTTTCGGTAAGGTGATTAAGATACAATTTGGATTTCCCCCCAATAGAGACGCGAATCATACGAGCCCATAACGGGTAGTTGTTGCTTGTCAACATTAGACTAATCTTGAGTTGATCGGACGGGTTTGGTTTTGGGTTTTGAAGCTGATTCTGAGCTCCATTACGAAGTAAATTCATTAGTTGCACTGCGAGATCGTTATTGTTTACTGCGAGATCGTTATTGTTTGGGTCAGCCATGGTTTATTTGGTTCGTACGGATGAACGCTTGGTTCGCACGGATGAACGCTTGGTTCGCACGGATGAACGCTTGGTTCGCACGAATGAACGGATGGATTCGTACGGATGAACTTCTTGATTCGTACGGATGAAATTCTTTATTCGTACGAATGGACTGATTGATTCGTACGGATGAGCTTGGTTCATACGAATGAGCTGCTGATCCGTACGGATGAGAATTTTTCAAGAACTTGATCCGTATGCGCCGCTGAAAAATTTAGGGTTTTTCTAAAACTCGATCTAAAAGTCGATTTTTCACCAAAAAAGCTTTGCTAACTTTCCAGATTGAAGCAGGAACGTTTAAAAACAATAAAAACAACCTTTTTGAGGGATTTCTTGTTCGAGTGATCTAGTTCGAACGGGTTAAACTTCTATTCGAATGGACTAGTCGAATGGCTGGTTAGAACAGGTACCTTTTTCCTGGTAACCTGCTCTGATACCATGTAGAAATTAGTAATTGGGTTTGTGGAAGAATATTTTGTATTTCATCAACTTCAAATGTTTACATTAAGCACCTATTTATAGAGAAAATTAAACCTAACGGGCTCAAGCCCACATACGGGCTTGGGCTTACATTTGATTTAGGCCTACATTCTAACATAGAGTACATTATAGACGACCTCACATGACATATAATTTATTGGACTGGTTTTTATTTTTTTTACTACTTTTTCTTACTACATATAATTCAAGTATGTTTTTAATACTTTTCTTTTTTAAATACCTTAACACATATATGCTAATTTCTTTTTAATATAATTCAAGTGTGTTTTTAATACGGTTCGTCATGGGACTCATTATTATCTTTTGTATGTGACTCTCGAAATCTTTGGTCCGACTCTGAATTAGACTTGTTTAACCTTTTCATTTGTAGAACAAACAGGAAGAAGCACTACTATATTTCCTCGTAACATCCATTGGTTATCTCGTGAATTGTATCTTACTAGAATATGCTCCAAGAAACGAAGTTCATGTGACCACGTCCCTTTGCAAATTCTTGGTTAGTAACATTTTGGTCAATCTCTTCCATGTGTTCAAAATAGCATGCACTCTCATAAATATATATATATATATATATATATATATATATATATATATATATATATATATATATATATATATATATATATATATATATAAAAGTTTGTACATAATGATATAACACTTGTTCAAACCATATGTGGAAGGTGTACAATCATTCAGGACCCTGAGCGGCTGGAATATATATGTGTAACAACTTAACAAAACACAAAAAATATTAATATACACATGGGTTCGTATTTCCAGGACCGGCACTTACTGATATTAGATGTTGGTCTAATGTTCAAAGGATCAAGTATTATAAGTTTTGATGATAAATATTATGTTGGTGCATATACATGTTTATATTTATGTTACGCTACCCTTTTGTTTTGGTAACAATATAAGATACGTACTTTGGAATTTAAGCTTATAAGACAACAGTTTAATAATTTCTTAAATCTATCCTTATTCAACTACAATGAGGGGCGCTAGAAAAAAAATCGTAAGGGGGAAAAATTATTTAATATAAAAAATGGAGTTGTGGAAGACTCAAATCGATGACCACATAGAAGGAGATAGAGTGTCTTACCACTATATCAAATAGGTATTTTTTTGTTAAAAGTTCAAATTAATTCCTACAAATAGTGTATTTTGATTTTGAGGGGCAAAAACGCATAAAAACATATTTGTCGTCATAAATTACTACTCGTATCAAAATTTCGGAAGGGACAACCGCCCAATTTGTTGCCCCCCCCCCCCCCCCCCCCCCAACCCCCCAACCCAATATATTTCTTAAACTCGTGGTTTCATAATTTACGATAGCGTAATTCTGAGTTATTTTCCTTGTGGCTTCTCCATTTAATTTGGTATTGGTTATCTATTAGTAAAAGTGTCAAGTTATGTTTTGTGTATAAAAAAGTGTCTTAACAAAAATGGCAAGATTTCTTTTGTAAATGGAACAAAACTTTATGTCATAAGAATCTAAACGAATATTTTAGTATCTTGCAAGAGGGAGGTATTTTGAGAGGGGAAATGATTCTTTCACTTTAAGTTTTGTTTTATACACTTATTATAAATAAGTATTGACACCCTCATAGTATTTTATCTATGTTTTCTTTTTTCTGTAACCCAAAACCATTCCAGCAAACATTATGCCTCTTCTTCCGGTCGGTGACTGAGAGTGTACCATGTCATGACTACACATACATACAATGATACGAATGTTGATTTTATTTATTGCACGTCATTTCGCCCGCCCGTTTCACTTCTGTTCCGGAGGAAATGGATTATTTGTTGTCATTAATTTATACATCTATCTCACCTAAAAACTAAATGGTCGGAAAGTTATTACATGTCTTCAATCTAAACCGAAACTTTTTCACCTTAAATCTACACACACACACTGTGGTCATCATCTTCACCGCTTTTAGTTACATTTACAAAACCCAAATATCTGATTTGTCATTCAATCGAGATTTCAAGTTGTTTTTATAGTCAAAATTGTCGACGATGACAACAAAACGTGTGTGCACATCTAAATGTTGAGAATGAGCTTGAATCCTATCATCATACACACATATAACAATACATATTTGTATGGTTACTGGCCAGAATTAAAGGGTGTATTCGAAAAAGTGGTTCATTTTATCATCATATTGTTCTTATCGTTGTATGTGTGTGTAATGACTGGATACATTCAAACTATGATAAAAACAATAAGATGAATTTAATTTAGCATGTGGTGAAATGGAAAATAGTATGAGGCGTTGCTGGAAGTAAATGGTTTCGATTTACGTTTAACAAAAAATTAAAAGAAATTGGTTAAAATATTGGAAGGGTATAATAGTCTTTATTTCTTTACACATTAATTTTTAAGTGTATAAAACAAAACTCAATGTGTAAGAATCACTTCCCTTTTGAGAGAAACTGTTTATTTGATAGTTAAACTTTGGTTAAAATTAACTTAGTATGGTTTACCATTTTGAACATATGGTATTTAAAAAGTGAGTGTTTAAATTGGTAGTGTCTTGAAAGGTTGATAGGTGAACTAATTAATGAGTACTTTGTAATTAGTCTTTGGTTAAAATAACTAAATATGATTTTCTCCATAAGCAATTATCAAACTTAATTTTTATGGAATTATGGAAAAATGGTATAAAAGGGCCTTCCAAATTTGAATCACATTTTGATAAGTTGAGAGATAAATTTTGATTTCTTAAGTGGCTAGGTACTAGATATGCGATTAAGCACAAGCATATTGATATGGTCAAATATGTTTGCATTTTATTAATCAAATACTTTCATTTTAGTTCATTATAGTTAAATATTATTATGAGTTGCTACTCATTTAAGTTAATACATTTTTTTTTTTTGAAACGGCAATTTCTCCTACGGGCCGGTAATGGAGTATCATCGTGCCACCATTACCGGCCACCCCCATGCTCGCCCAAGATGAAACCCTCTGGAGAGGCTCGAACTCGAGACCTCTCCTTCACCAGGAAAACCCCCTATCAAATCTCTCTCTCTCTAAAAAACGCTATCGCCGTCTAAAAAATTCGAAACCCTAACCCTAATTTTTAAAATTAATTTAGGGTTTGATTAGATCATCAATTGATCTAATAAACCTCTTTAATCGTTGTTTTTATGGTTTAATTTTTTGTTAATTCGATTCGATCAATTTTTAATCAATTAATCGAGGATGTCTCGGTGTTTTCCGTATCCTCCTCCTGGTTATTATTTAAGTTAATACATGCAGAACTGTAGATTTAAGTTTAGCTTAAATGATGAGTTAAAAAGAGCTAAAACTGACATTTACTCATCCTTAAGTTTTAACATAATTTTGCCTCTTTATTGTCACATTTACTCGCTTTGAGTTTTGCAAAATATATTTTTCCGTCATAAAATTTTTATCTTGTTTTAAAATATACAAAGTTTTAAAAATGTTTAATTATTATTAAGAAATAATATTTGTTCCTACCATCTACTTTCACCTACTCAAACAAATAATGACATTTGTCTTCCTTTTTAACATCTCTTAAAATCTACTTATTCTAATAAATGGGAAATATGACTGATGTCATTCAGCTGACATGACGTGTTATTAAACTGTCCATCTAAGACAAAATTATATATGATGATGTCATACGCTTAGTTGTAATTTTCTTGTGTTTTTCAATTAAATATATTCGGTTTCTTTTAAAATATAATAAACATTACCCCTTTAATGCAGCTTTTATTCGAATCAAAAGCCTAATTGGCCGGTTTTGTTGGGAAAAGAAGTCAAGTGTATAGTAAAATGTTTTTTCTTGAAAACAAAATGTCTTCTTTGATAAACTTCAACAAATTTGAATTCAGCCTGCAAGAGATCCTTCACTTCAACTTCTTCAATCACCCTTTTCATCTTCATCAAACCCTTACTTATCTTCTTGATATTGACAGGTACAATTTTTCAAAACCGCTAATTTTGTAAAAAATGATTTTTTTTTGTGTGTGTTTTATTTACAAATGCTGATGGGTTTTTTTTTTTCCTTTGTGTAATAAGTATGGGCAAGTTTGTTGATATCTTCATCATAAGAGATCAAAGGTAAAATAAAAGATTCTTTTTTCTTTATACATGATTTTTTTGTTATTAATATGATTTATTCGGTGTTTATATTCAAAGATTTTTAAATTTGAAGCATCTTCACCAAATCAATAGTTTAAAGACCAGAGTCCTAATCACGTATAAAACCTTAAAGTTATACTATTGTTTTTCTAAAAAGTAAAAAATAAAAGCCCCTAGCTTAATCTTATAGTTGGTTATGTGTTTCTTGATATTCACTCAACAATTTTGATTTTTTTTTTTCTATTTTCTTCATATGTATATGTTAACAAATTTGAAAGATATTGATTTTGGTCTTTATGTATTTTTCAAGCAAAATTCTTTATAAAGAAAGAGAAATGAAACAAGAGAAGAAGAAAGAGACTCCAATAGAAACAGAATGAGTCTGCAACAGCTATCGGGTTGAATAAATTTACTCAACAAGTGGTACAAACTTATTCACATAGATTTAAACTTTTCGTTTAAATTTAAGGGTTTTAAGTTTTTTGGATTCAAATTGTTAAAATATATTTATTTTATTCTAAAATATATTTTGGGCTTCAGGCCTCCACTAATTTAAAGATGTAGGAGTCGGGGTACTCAAAGAGAATAAAAATATGATGGTTGTCGAACAACTAAAGAGATGAATTGCTTGATTGCTTTAATTTTTCTTCATATGCCTCCACTAATTTATTTTGGTATGTTTATAATATTTGATTCTTCAGGTTTATTCAACCAATTTGTTTCTTGGAACCACACAAATATTATTATTGCATTAGTTAAAGTTTGGTTATTTCTTATTACAGTCTTATGTCAACCTAATGTAACTTCGACAAACATGTGGCAGATGCTGAACTGGATAGGTTTTACCTATGGTAAGTTATAACCTTCTTCAAGGCGGATTATGTCTTTTTCTATTTTTTTTTCTCCGTAAATTGCTCATATATTATTTCAACAATGAAACTGATAGTTAAATCTTGAACTTAAAACCTTCATTTGACAAAAGTTTGATGGTTAATAACCATCTGATTTTTAGGACAATGCCGATGGAGAAGTCAAACAAATTAAACACAGTGGTAGAGCTTTTAGAGTTCATTTTCCAAGAAGAAACAACTACTGGTATTTTAATTCTTTCTATTTGTGATTTTTCTTTTTCTATTTATGTTACATGCTAAAACGTTTACGGTGGTGTAAACTTTTACACAATTTGCGAAGATTAGTCAATTGCACCATACTTTTTTTAATGCATTACATCAGAGTTATTTACCAATTGTTTTGCTTTTTAATCCCTTTATCTTAATTTTGTTTTTTGTGATACAAGTTAATACCATCTACAAGAGTTAGAGTTAGAAGATACAATCATGGATGGTGAAAACATAATTTGACTATTTAATTATTTCAGCTAGAGGTTTTTTTTTTTTTTTTTTTGATTCTGTTTTGCAAAGATGTTTTTATTCTGTTTATGTTTTTGCCCTTTTTTTTTATGTTTAACTAGACTAGAAACCGGTGTTTATGACATGTGAACAGTCGATGCGTAAGTAGGAGGTTTAGTTTGCATTATTTTCTCTAATCTTTCGTCCCATTATTGGGCCAATGGGACATATACTTCTTTAGAAAGATTTATATTTGTAACGCTTAGTAGAGCCGTAGAGGTAGCATTTACCCATTCAAGATAGACAGGTCGATTCGGTTGTATTTTCTATTTCACGGGTCAAATGGGTAAATCTAAAAAGAATGTTAAACAAGAAATGGGTTTAAAGGGTGTTTAAATCAATTATTAAAAAAATTCCACTTGTATAGAATGAACGTTAGCTTTCAACCAGTTTAGCATAACTTTTTTATACATCAATCGTGTATCACACGTATATGAACGTTAGCTTTCAACCATTTTAACACAACTTTTCTTACCAGGTTAATTTTATTATCTTCAAGGATCTGATGAAATTTGTTGATTGTAGAAAGAAAAGCGGAAAATGATGGGTTCGACATTTGGTGAAGATCCAAGTGGAACTTCAATCTCTTATCTAACTGCTAAAGATCTCAAAAATTTGTAATTGGTGCAACATTGGGACTTTTATTTCTTATGTAATCATGGTAGGGCATTTTGTTTCGATAAAGCGGAAACTCCTTAATCTAAATAGTCGTAACTTGCTATTGTTATTATTGTTAGTAGAGAAGCATAGTCTTGAATGAATGTTTTATTCAGGCGTTTTAATACTCAAGTTGAAAGCAGGATAACCAACTTTCAACAAAAAATAGTTGAGGTAATTAAAACCAGTAACTGTTCAAAATGGTGTCAGAAACTTTTGACTTTTATTTACGTCTAGCTGGTGTTACGCATTTTGGGTAGCTTAGGTAATCAACTAATTATAGTTTAAAAAAAGGTAATTAACTATTTATCATAAATCGATTTTTACAATGCCTGATTTAACAAAATAGAAATATTCTTTAATTTTTAACGTCATTATTTTATACAATCATGTGTATCACACGGGTAATAAGCTAGTTTATGGTAATAAGCAGATCCACTCGATTTTAGTGTGCTGAATAATTATCTTCGTACGGATTGGTTTTTACCCTTTATTAATAACGAAAACATACAAAAAAAAACCCATTCCGATCTCCATCATCTCTCAAACCATTCCGGAAAAATAGCTTGTGTATGTCACCAACTTGACACGAAATCCTTTTGTGTATCCCGTATTCTCAAAACTTGTATTGAGTACTATGAATTGATTATTGTTTTTTTTATTGTGTACCATGTGTTACCTTTCAAACCGGTAACAGGTTACAATTCAAAGTTGACCGTTTGACCGAGACAAATCGACGTCATGTTACCTAACCACTAATAACTCAACTATGGTTTATTGTTTACCCAAATCATATAAGTTATATTAATATAAAATTAGTTAAATTTAAAAATATATTATTAACTTTTACTTTTGAAATGGGTCCACCATCTTCCCCACATGGTACCCCCTTTTCCAGAAAATGAAAAGTAAGAAAAATATTTTGAAGGTTAAATGGAAAAACATATCTAAGAATTATAGAGATTTACAAAAATTGATGGTTTAAAACCCTTTATAATCACAACACCAAATCATCTCATGTGTTCAAAAAATGAATATGAAATCACTGTAGATTTGCAAATCGAACTCCGTCACCACCACAACAATCACTTACACCCTCTTATGTCGCCACGATCGGATTTCGATTAAGGAAAAAAGGTTAAAGTTTAGGCTTTGAATATTGATTTGCATGTTGATTTAGGGTTTAGTTTGGTGGATAAAAATTCAATTTTATAAGAGCACCCGGAGTGGTTAGGTTGTGGGCTCGTTGTGGAGCTCACAACGAGCGTTGTGCTCGTTACCACTCCGAGGTCCCTCGTTGTGGCGTCGTTGTGAGGAGACCGTTGTCTCCACAACGACTCGTTGCGAGGTTTTAAATTTTTTTTCTTTTTTTTTTTAAATCAAATGGTAATATTACCGTTTTTTATTAATTAAATTATTATTATTATTTTTTTTTTTTTACCAAATTTCACCTATAAATACAACCCCATTTTAACCAAAAAAATCACACCTTCTTTCAACAATCTTATTCTTAATCCAATTCAATCTCATACCAATCCCAAAACAAACACAAAATGTCTTCATCTTCCTCAAACGCTCCCCAAACAAACACAAACAATCCCTCGACGCCACAATCACAAACACCATCCGGTTTCGCTAACTATTTCGGCACAACAAACGCCCTATATCCAACCCAAATACCAAACTTTAACCAACAACAATCCCAACAAATTCTAAACACTTATTTAACGCAACAACCTCTACAACCACAACCCCCACAACAAATGTTCACTCCCGAACAATTCGCAATGCATCAACATCTTATGATGCAATCCCAAACTTTTCTTCCCCAAACTTTTCCAACCCAACAAACACAAACTTTTGTTCCAGAAACCCAAAAAATCGTCCAAGAAACGGACGATGTGGTCGAAGTAACCCCACGACCGTCCACGTCTAATCCGAAAAAGAAAAAGACGTGCAAAAAGATGCAATGGACGGTCTCAGAGGAGGTCCTTTTGACACAGATTTGGTGCGCTATCTCGGAAGATGCCGACAGAGGAAACGCCCAACCCGAAGCGACATTTTGGAGACGGATCGTTGCGGGTTTCAACAAAGAGGCGACGGAGCAAGGATTGGTGGAGAGAGGCAAGGAGTCCATCAAGTCCAAGTTTACGGCGATGAGTGCCTTGGTCAAGGTTTTTATCGGCCACCATGCGGAGGCGGTAAGAAATCGGGAAAGCGGGACCAACGACGCGACGCTTTACCAAGCGGCTCGACAAATGTACTATGAGGCCGAGCATTCGCAGTTTAAGCATGAGAAGGCCTGGGAAATCTGGAAGGATCACGGCAGATGGCGTGCATTTGTCAAGTTAGACCTTCCAGTCGATACCGTCAACCTAGACGACGTTGACGTAGGGGACGATATATTTGCGGATGATGTAGAACAACGACCTCCAGGGAAAAAAAGAGGTAGTAAAAGAAAGGAATCATCCGTCGCCTCCGATAAGGCGCAAAGAAGAGGTAGTCAAGAACAAGCGGCTATCCGAAAAGAACAAGCGGCTATCCGACAAGAAGAAGCGGCTTACTCTAGTGCAAGAAGAAACGATATGATGTTTCTTCAACAAAGCACGGAGGGGATGCCGCCGGCACAAGCGGCTTGGGTCAAAGCGGAGAAAATAAAAATCCTAGAAAAATACGGGATGAATTAGTTTAGTTTTTATTTGTATTGTTTTAATTATTTGTTTTTGTTTTAATTATTTGTTTTTTTATTTATCTTATTTAATGTTTTAATTATTAAGTTTTAATATTTTATATTCTTTTAATTATTTATTTATCTTTTATTTAATGTTTTAAGAAAAAAAATAAAAATAATAAAATAATCTCACAACCTCCACAACTCTCATTATCATACCACCCAACAATCTCACAATCCTAATTCTCACTGCCACGTCAGCAACTTTTTTCCTACAACCCCCACTGTAACGCTGTGATTTCCAAAAATACGTCATTTTTAAAAAAAATTTTATTTATCAGAAATATTTGCAAAAAGCGTGAATTATAAGTTATTTAAACTTACTCAACTGCGGTTCTTAACAGAAACCAGGAGTTACTTCACAAAACACTTTTACACATTATAATAAAATTTATATATTATTTTACAACTCTTTCACATATATTATACAACTCAAAAAGGGCGCGATACAAGTTCCACAAAAGAAGGGAAAACTACCCCATAGCACCCTCTCACAAGTCACCTGCAGCTAAGCCACCTACGAGCAAAAGACACATTTTGAAAAAGAGGTATCAGCAAAGCTGGCGAGTAATCAGGGTAATAAGTATTATAAAACAGGTTTATAATAACTAAACACGTCTCAAGTTCCCAAACCTTGTCCGCCCGAAAAGTTCACAATAACACATAATTATGATTAAATGCATGTAACACTTTTGATTAAACTATATAATCAACTCTATGCATTAATCCTCAAGTCTCTGTACGTCTCAGTCTCTAGTCTCAACCTCAAGTTCCTTAGATATAAACACACAATCCAAGGATCCCCATTATTAGCTACTCGTGCATACGACAATAATATAATAAACTAGGTCGCTACTCCTATTTATTATAATAACTCGTATGCTACTTTCGCAGATCCGACTCACAACCGCCAGTCAACGATTGTTTTGCCGTTTAGGAAGTAATAGAAGCGACTCATGACACCGCGTCTCAGTCGGGCACTATCCACTTCTATTCAGTCCAACGTGACATAAGTCCGTTTAAACCCTACGGTAGACAGGAATCGCTCGCTGTCAAATATGTCACTCCAGTACGAGACACATGTCCCAATACCACGGTGTATCCAAGAGTCTAGAATTGGAATACGTCACTGTTTGGCTAGCCACTCTCTTACCTAGTTTCAACTCTACTAGGTCACAATCACTGATAAAATAAGTAGCTTCTACCCATTCCTACCCAGGCACAGCATGCTAGGGTCACAAGTATAAATCTCTATTGCAATAAACTCACATGCAATATAATCACAAAAGTATACTAAGGAAGCATAAAATATTATTCCAATAAACACACATGCAAATAGACTCAACGTTTAGTAAAGTAAAATACAATACTAAACACACATATTGTAATTAACTCGAGACAACACATTGTGTAACTCTTTCTCTTGTGACTCTTCTTATAAAATAATTATAAGATCCCTTTATAAAATATTTATAAAATCTCGTTTCTCTTTTCTCTTATACTTGTTGTAAAACTCGATTTACAATTCTCAACTACTTTTTTATAAAAAAACCCATTTTATCTCTTGCTCGAGTTTTAAGAAAAACTGATAACTCACCTCAATCCCGGTTTAACTCCAAGCTCTAAGTCCGAAATTCGAATTCAAAGACAAACCTTGATTCCGACTTCTTGTTACGACTCCTTATTGTCTAAGATGTCCAAAGACTCTATGTCGAAACTTACCAACTTGACCAGTGGTTAGTGATTATAATTCTCGAAATCGACCTCCTTATTCGCCTCACATATTAGCGACCAATCTCATAACCTTCATTCCTTAACTTCTCAAAGTGATCAACAAAATTTTAAACCTCGTATCTCCCAAAATACTAGTAATACCACTCTTTATATAAGTGCAAGGAAGCTTATTCACAAGTCTATTTTATTCTATAGAGTGACACTTATAAATAGGTTGTCCAACGTGTGTTTCTTACATGGATCCTTCATGTAGTTAATGGACACTAAGCATATGTAGTTTAATCTGTTGACTTGGTCACTAAGAAATGCCAACTTACTTGTATCATGAGCTTATTAAATGGTACATAAAAGGTTATTTAAACACTAGTTTTCATATATTAATTATAATATAAATCTACTGAATTCAAATCAAGTTTAGTTGTAAAACTAATACTATCCATTAATAAAATAAGTAGAGCTTATTATGTTGTAACATAATATCTACACACTAGAAAATATACGTTCAGAACCAATAGTGAACATATACAATTAATCATCTCTAACTTATATTAGAGATCGAAAATTGGGTCGTTATATCCACAATCCACATTGTCACTCATTATCACTCCGGATGCTCTAAGGGGTTCAATTGGGATTTGAAAAAAGGTTAAAGTCTGGGTTTGATTTAAGTTTTGGAGAATTTGTTTTTCAATTTTGCATGTTTGAATTTTAATTGGGATGAGGATGAGGAAGATAGAATATAGTGACTTGATTTTGTTCATCAACAAATAGAATATAGTGATGTGATTGAATTGGGAATTGTTCATCATTAATAATTAGGTAATAGAAAATTTAAAATATATTTTGATAATATTTTGACAAAAATATAGTGACATGGCATAAAAGGTTAAAATTTGAGGTATTTTAATTAGTAACCGGTCACACCTCAGCATATAGCAGCATATAGCAGGTAACAGGTGACTAGTAGTACGTAATAGAAAAAATAAGTCAATTCATAGTATTCAATAGAAGTTTTGATAATTGGGGGAACACAAAAGGATTTCGTGTCAAGTTGGTGATATACACGAGCTATTTTCACAACCATTCCCATCTACCGATATGTTTACCGGTCATCTCTCTATCTTCTTCTCTATCACCTCTACGTGGAAAACATGATAATATATTTTTGGTTTCTATGGTCAAAGCAATTAACATGTGCTCTTAAATATTTATCATGGCATGCTTAACAAAGAACTGTTATCATATTAATTTTTGGGGCTATCTAATGAAGAAGGAAAATATGTTTGAAACTTTAAATATAATTTTCATTTGTAAACATGGACCAAAGACAGACAGGATTTATCAATCAACTCTAAAAAGAATTTTTCATCCATATTTCTTTAACAAATATCGAGTTTAATCTTCATTAATTTAAACAAGTCTCAAGAATCATAAAAATTGTTAGACGGTGTGGGGTTGATTTCCGTACGTTGACTTCCGTGGCCGACATGTTAGCGGCAGCGGTATTTCACAGTCTCGGCTATGGAGGTGATGACAAGGGGTAAAATATTTTTATTCGGTTAATTATTAACAAAAATGTAAAATAGGTATATCATTATAAAATTTGTAAGTCTTTAAAATTAGTAACAAAAGTGTCATTATTTTATTGCGTAGGCTAAAATGTATGCATAAATAGTATGACTAAATAGCATTTCTTATTATTATTACAACGTCAACCAATTTTATATCATTTATACCCACTAACACATGTTTTGTTTTGATTGATAAGATATAAAAATGGATATTATTTTGATACAACCCAATATAGAAATGTAGACATTTTTTGGCGATCGAATGAAGTAATAGTAATAAATCTGTTGGGAAAAACAATGATTTAACCCAAGATTAATAAATCTGTTAATCAAAGTCTCAATCTGAGTGACTGAGTCTGAGTGACTTGAGTCTGAGTGACTGAGTTTGACTACTCAGACTCATTAAGAGACGTAAGGCGTAATTTTAGGCAGTCTAGTTAGATAAAATCTTCTATCTCTTTAGAAGATTTCCTAAGATTTATCCTTATCAAGCTCACTATTATTGTGTATAAATAGTGAGCTTGAACGTTGTAAAGATTGTACTCTTTGAACGAAATATAACTGTGTGTTATTTTCACCGTTTCGTTATTATAATTCCGCTATAATAATACTTGAAACTGAGTAATCAATCGATAAATAATAATTAACGTCTAAATACTTATTTGTGATTGATTTGCCAATGTTTGAGATCTTATTGAGACCTAACAACTGGTATCATAGCAAATAAGATTTAAATTTTAATAAATTTATAAATCTTAAACGATCAATACTTAGAATCTCAAAACAATGTCATCATCTTCAAATATAACTGCAATGGCTGGAAAAGGAATTCCTGTCTTCAATGGTCATAATTTTGCCCATTGGAAGCTTAAAGCTGAGTGGCATTTGTCAGGAATTCATGAAGAAATGATAAGAATCATAACTGAAGGACCCATAATTCCGGGAAAAATCATTGATGAAGTCAAAGAAGGTGATAAAGTTGTCCAACGTGCCAGATGGGTTCAAACCACCAAAGCACAATGGACAGATCAAGACAAGTTGTTGTACAATCTTGATCCCAAAGCCAGAAGCATTTTAGGAAATGCAGTATCTGAACAAATATTTTCAAAAATTGCTGGCTGCAAAACTGCTAAAGAACTCTGGGATACATTAATTGTGTCATATGAAGGTGTCCCAGTAGTGAAAGAACAACGACTAAACAGTCTCATAAGAAATTATGAAAACTTTTATATGAAAGAAAAGGAGACTTTGGCTGATGTTCACACAAGATTCCAAATCATGTTAAATGATATGTCAGCTCTGGGAGTGACAAAGGAAGATGATGAAATCTGTAAGAAATTTGTTGACATCTTACCTAACAAATTTGAATCTGTTATTACATCTCTTGTAGTTAGTGAGAAACTGTCCACCTACAAGCTGCCAGGACTATTTGGCTTATTGTTAAACTTTGAGGAATCTCAAGAAAGGAAAAAGATCAACAATAGGCGAACTGCAAGGGATCCACAAGCTGCATTAGTTGCAACTAGCAAAAGGAATAAAGAAATTTATTCTAAAGCTGACTCATCTGAGTCTGAGTCACACTCTGACTCAGAGTCTGAAGATGAATCAGAAGTTAAGAAACTGAAAAGTCAGCTTGCCCTGTTGACCATGAAGCTTGAACAGAAGACAGGCTACAAAGGAAAGAAACCGTTTGATCTGAAGAAGGTAAAATGCTTCAAATGCAATGAATATGGTCACATGGCTGCTGACTGTAAAGTAAAGAATGCTCAGACTGAGCACATGGATGAAGTTGCTGAAAGAGCCCAAAGATACCGAAATAAGTATCTTAAGTATAAGAAAGGCTACAGTTCAAACTCTCAAAAACCTCAAACTGAGCAGAAAGCATTCTTTGCTGAAGAATGGTTAGATGAGGAACTGTCCTCTGATGAAGAAGAAGTAGAGGACAAATGTCTGATGGCTTTAGTGGAGGAAGTAACTGAAGCTGAGAAATCCGCTTCTCAGTTCGAAAAGGATCTAAAGGAAGCAGAAAGAATGAGCTGCAACTCAGACTGGAACAAGTCAAAACTTTACAAGGTACATAATTTCAACTCTTATACAAATGAACAAAAACTTCAAATGTTTGAGTATATTTATGTTGACTTGACCACCACTTTAGAAGAACAAACTGAACTCAAACAAAAACTCAAAGATCTTGAAAACAATTTAAAAATTAAAGATGATAAAATTATGGAATTAGAAAGTTACAAAGTACTTTTAAATGCTCAGACTGAAGCTTATAATGATCTTGCAAAAGAAAATCACAAACTTAGAGAAGAAACTGAGCACTATAAAAGAATTTGTAAATCATGGTGCATATCATCTTTAAAAAATGAAGATTGTTTGAGCAGACAGTTACCCAAACAAGCGCAAGCAGTGTTGGGTGAAGGGTTCAGTTTGAAGAAATACATGACAGAAGAGGAAGAAGAAGCTGAAAAGGCTGAAAGAGAAAAAATCATTTTTAAACCAGAAATTCTTCCAAATACTTTCACTTATTTGAAAGGGGATAAAATAATGATGTCAAATGCATTTGTTAAACCTGTAATTTCTCAAGTTTTGAATAAAAATGATCTTTTGCCTTCATCTTCCTCTAAATCTGAATGTGTTACTTTATCTGAGACTGATATGCAGATTGAAAAGAATTCTACATCCTTGAACAAAGTTTTTCCCAAAGTTATGAGCAAACCAAAGGGTCAGGCTCCAGTCAGTTCCAGAGGCCGTAATAAAAGTCCTGAATCAAAAACAATTGATAAATTAGGAAATCAATTACTGGATGTAACACCCCGGCTAAAGCGGAATACACCTGAGGCATTACAATTGTTCTTAACTCGTGTTCCTCTATTAGGTTAT
>CAJVGC010000001.1:47139902-47194444 GCA_910822075.1 Senecio squalidus
AACCCATGAGCATCTCTGACAAATTGCACAAAGACTCATCTGGCAAGTCAGTCTGTCAAGCTACCTATAGAGGAATGATTGGTTCTTTACTCTATTTAACTGCCAGCAGACCTGATATCATGTATTTCTACATGTCTGTGTGCACGCTATCAAGCTGACCCCAAAGAATCTCATCTTAAAGCTGTCAAAAGAATCTTTAGATATCTTAAGGGTACACCAAATATTGGTTTATGGTACCCAAAGATTCTGGTTTTGAACTAATTGGCTACTCAGATGCAGATTATGCAGGTTGCAACTTGACAGGAAGAGTACCTCAGGAGGATGTCAGCTTCTAGGAGGAAAGCTGGTTAGTTGGTCAAGTAAGAAACAAAACTCAGTTGGAAGCTAAGTATGTGGCTGCAGGGAGTTGTTGTGCCCAATTGCTTTGGATGCAACACCAATTGGCTGATCTTGATATTCAGATTCACAACACTCCTATCATGTGTGACAACAAGAGTGCCATTCAAATAACTGAGAATCCCGTTTTCCACTCAAAGGCCCAAACACATTGAAATCAGACATCACTTCATTCGAGACTGTGTGGAGAAAGGAAGTTCAGACTGGAGTTGTGACCACAAATGATCAATGGGCAGACATATTTACTAAGCCTCTAAGATGAGGACAGGTTTTTCTATCTCTTAGGAGAACTAGGAATGCTAAACCGCTTATCTGTCAAAAATATGAATCTCAGGCTGACCTGTCAGTCAGCCTGTGAATTTTCAGTCTGACTCACTAGTCAGCTTCAGCTATTTCAGTCTGACCACGTGCTCGGAATAAATGTATTTTTAGAACATATTTTTTTTCTCTCTAAATTTTTTTTATATATCTTTTGCATATCTTCTATTTATTATTCGATATATTTTTTTTACTCAATGTACAGTCAACGGTCAATAGTGATAATCTGATACAAATTAGAGGTCTAAAATGTAAATTTCCTAACTTAGTTACATATCTTCGCTCTTTTAGTTTAAAACTAACTGAATTTCAAATTTTAACCTAATTTTGTTTTCTCTCTTACTAATCTTCTGCTTGATTGTATCTTTGATGGCGAATGCTAATATGATTCTTCACGTTACTCCAAGAATGATTCCTGGTGCAGATTTCCAACACAGGGTTCAAATCAAAGGGTTCAAATCAAGGACAATAACCGAGTGGCGACTGCTGAAATTCCCACCAATCGTCGAAACAGGGGATTTGAGCAACTGATTCAATATATGAAGGCACACCCACTTTATGGCGCCTTCTTTTGTGCTAACACGATGTGTCCTCCGGTGCTCTGTGAATGGTGGTATACTTGCACCGCCAATGCTGACAGGACGGCCCTTACTGGTACTTACAATGATGGGGGCGAAACAATCACGATTACTGAAGACACCATTCGTATTGCTTTACTCCTCCCAACTCTCGCTGAGGCTGGCGAAGGTGGGTTTCAGCCCAGACAGAGCAAACAGCAAGACAGAGATGAAGCTTTTCCCCTCATTGGTCAGCCTGAAACTCAAGGGGTTATTAAATACAATCTTTTTACTGGCAAATGGAAATTCTTGTTTTCCATGATCACTAGGTGCTTGGGGGGTAAATCGGGCAGCCTGGATCAGATGAATGAGTTTGAAACTCATCTGTTTCATGCTATGGTAACGGGTAGACGAATCTCCTTCTCACAACTTTATTTTGATGAGATTCTCTCCCTAGCCCTAAAAACAAAACGACCGAATGATGTCCCATTCATTCGTGTCCTTTCACTCTACTTTGAGGAGGTTCTGGGGAAGGAAACTTATGATCAGCTTGAGCAAATATTTTATACATGTGATCTTCCCAAGCTGACTCCCAAAATATTTACCTATATACATATCACTGCGGATGAAACTGAGCTCACACCTGTTATGCTTGAATGGATTGAAAATCCTTTCATCGATCAGGAACTGACTGAGTCTGATTCTTCAGACTCAGAGGTCCAAGCTGAACGAATTGACGGAGGGCCTGAGGGAAATATCCCTGCTGCGGATGCTGAGGTGGAACTGGGTGGGGCAGGGCCTGATGAAGCTGACCAAGGTATGGACATTCCTCTTTCTCTACCTCAGTCTGAGAGTATCCCCTCTCAGTCTGAGCAGTCCACTCCACATCTTGATGTACTGGCTACACAAGCGACCCAACTGATGAACTCACCAAGTTCATTTGATAAAGCTGTCACATCAAGCCCCACAGCAAATCAAGCACTAATGGACTCTCTATTCCATGAGGCTGAGAGTTCTACACTCCCCTCCAGTGCTGCAGTTCAGACCAGTCTCTCTCTGCTAGAGCATGAGTTGGATCTGACTGCTTTGATTACCCAAAGCCCCATTAAGGTAGTAAACTTGGAGACACATGTTGCTGCTACCACACAGACACATGTGACTAGCATTGAAGAAGATGTCCCACTCCTGGACATCCCTGTACTAAGTATGGGACCACCCCCCTCAGTCTCACAGCCAGTTCCAACGGCTATTTTCACCAGCTCTGTGCTGGTTCACGATAAGGTACCACCCTCAAATCTCTTACACTCTCTTTCACTAGTCGCCAATGCCTTACTCCCCAAACTGAGTGAGGTACATACTTCTTATTCTATGGCTTATGATCATCCTCCTAAATCACAGGGAGGGAGTGAAGTTGTGCCACCAGTTACAACATCACCTGCTACTACTTCAACCCAGTCTGAGGTTGCCTTGACTGTCCCAGTGCTATTACAAGCCCTTATGGACGTGTGAACTCAGTTTGATGACAGACTGAAGCAATGCAGACTGAGGTTCATGCTTTGAGAACACAAAATGCAGAGGACTGAAGGATCTGAAGGAGATGGTGTTGAAACTGATCTGAAGTCAGTATGAGAGGAAAGGCAAGGCTGTTGCAGAGGGTTCGGGGAGAAAATAGCTGATGCAACTAATGAATCTGAGATCCCCAAGCAGAAGTTGAAAAGGAAAAGAGAAGAGGGGGAGAAAAGGTACTATAAGACTACCAGGTTTAACACTAAAAATGGTCAGTCTGAGGTATTCTATGAAACTGATTGGAGTGATATCTCAAGCGATGAATCTGAGAAGGAAGATATCAAAGGGAAAGGCAAAGTGGGGTATGCAAGTGATCAAGATCAGATTGAAGAAGAAGAACACATGGAAGTCCAGACTGATCTTGAATCTGAAGAGAAAAAGAAAAAAGCTGAAGCTGAGCGACTTGCCAAACTGCAAAGGTATGCTCACAATTTTGGCATGACTGTTGAGCAGTACAAAGAATATGTGAAGGGGCTCTACAAGGAGAAGTTTGAGTTCAACCCCTATGATCAGTCTACAAAAGCAGCTGAAGAATTTGAAGCTGAAATGCAAGCTGAGGAAGATCTGGCGATTGAAGAAGAACAGATGAGAGTTGAGGCTGACATACAAATGGCCAAACAAGTTCACAGAGAAGAAGCCAGGGTAGACTACATAGAAAGAAATTTTACCCTAAGGAAGCATGAGAAAAGAATTCAACACTTAGAGTGTACAAACCCTGGTAGAGCTGACCTGCTACTCACTTGCTACCACAAAGGAGGCTCCTACAAAATTGGGTTAAACCTACTACACACTCTGGGTTTTGAAGAATGGAAGGATATAGCCAGACTGAGCACAGAAATAACAAACATTGAACACAGTATGGCTGTAAAAAGAGAGGCTGTCTACAATGTAAATGCAGCCAACATGTTGAAACTGATAAGTGATGAAGAGTTCAGAGCATTCTGTACAATGCACAAAGTGAGGGCTGGAGCTAAATCATTGGGTCTTGAAACCAGCAACATGCATCCTGTTCCACGAGGAGTTGTGTTTCAAGACAGAACTTATGTAGAGACTGAGAAGCATACAGGCCTATGTTATACAGACTGTGGGGGAGAAGAAAGTTTCTAAGCTAAGGACAGACTCAACATGGCTTCTATTCATCACTGTATAGCTCTGCTAAGTGAATGTGAGTCTCCTCAATGTCTACCATTCAGAATGAAACTGATAAGCTGGCTATTCAATAATCTCAGAAGGATTGAAGAGATTCGAACCTTGAATGACAAAGTGGAGCTGATCAAGAAAGAGTATCAGTTACATTTCCACAAGTCTGACGCTGAAATGCAAAGATTGCTTGATTGGAAGACTGAGAGGTTGAAGTGGCTGAATAAAAGAGATCAACCTGTGCCATTTGAGACATCTTTGAAGAAGAGGAAGAAGTAATCTGTCTGTTGCATATTTTGTTCACAAACAATGTTTTGTTAACTTTTTATGTTTGTGTTTATTTTTGATGCATATTTTGTAAAAGACTTTGATTGGAACAGATAGGGGGAGATTGTTGGGAAAAACAATGATTTAACCCAAGATTAATAAATCTGTTAATCAAAGTCTCAGTCTGAGTGACTAAGTCTGAGTGACTGAGTCTGAGTGACTTGAGTCTGAGTGACTGAGTCTGACTACTCAGACTCATTAAGAGACGTAAGGCGTAATTTTAGGCAGTCTAGTTAGATAAAATCTTCTATCTCTTTAGAAGATTTCCTAAGATTTATCCTTATCAAGCTCACTATTATTGTGTATAAATAGTGAGCTTGAACGTTGTAAAGATTGTACTTTTTGAACGAAATATAACTGTGTGTTATTTTCACCGTTTCGTTATTATAATTCCGCTATAATAATACTTGAAACTGAGTAATCAATCGATAAATAATAATTAACGTCTAAATACTTATTTGTGATTGATTTGCCATTGTTTGAGATCTTATTGAGACCTAACAAAATCTTATATTTCCATCTTAAGTACCCTAACCAAGGACATGTAAATCTTAAATCTTAGACAAAATTATACCGTTATTCCTTAACTTTGACCCAAAATCTTACTCCTCTTCCCTAACTTTCATAAGTTGCATTAATAGTCCAAAGTTGGTTATTTTGTTTTATTCATCGTCCAACCGTTAAATTTTCTTCGATGTTGTCGTTAACACCCATCATGAGAGAGGCACACGAGGAAAATTTTGTCATATCCAACTATCCCTCTCTCTTCTTTAATAAAACCCCACCCGTTCCCCAATAATTCCCTACAAACCATCTTCATTTTCCATAATTCCCTATCTCTTATAATGGTGATCTCATGGTATGGAAGGCAAGCAAAAATTCGTACATAATGGACCGATCAAAATCCTAATCTTCATTTCTACTACTTCCCTTTAATGGTAATTTTTTGATTTTTAAAATTTTTAAAATTTTGATCCAATTTTTAATCGTTTTGTTACATGGATCAAATTGTAGACTTTTCGACTGGATTTATCCACCTATGTGTAATAGGGCGATGAACATTATTCCAGGTTTGTTAAGGACTAGGAATGCTTTTGAAGCTTCAAACGGAGCCTTAAAAGATGAAATTAATAGATTGAAAAAGTTGTTAGATCATTACTTGTATCTTGTTTGTAGTTTATGCGTTTTATGAAATGAAATGAATCAATATAAGTGTATTTATGGCCCCAAGTTTTTTGGTGTTTTGTATTAGTGTATGTCCAGAAAGTGTAATGAAGCAACCTTCTTGGAAATTAGTTAAATTTCGTGTTTTGTATCCATCGATTATTAGTGTATTGACACAAATTAAATATGGCATAAAACTGCAGTGAACCGAAATGATATAACATTTGACACAAGGTGAAATTAAATAAACTGAACCTAAATGAACTAAAATGAACTAAAATAACATACCAAACATTTGACAATAACATTTGACATTAAACATTGTTCAAAATAATCAAACATTTAGTTTTCACATAACATATTGTTCTTAGACCAAACACATTGTTCAACATAACCTAACAGACCAAACACAAACTAACATTACCAAACACATTTTCACTTCAATCCCGTATCTTTTGCAATCTTTCTTTTGCTCCATCTTGGTGATCCCTCAACATTCTCACCAATTGCAGTCTTAGTTTTTGTTTTTTTCTTCTTTGTTGCTTTCTTCTTCCCAACACTCCCACCCGCAGCTGCATTCCCAACAGTTGATGCCTTTTTCTCGTAAATCAACCTTTGATGATTTCTTCTTCCTAAGACTCCCATTTGCATTCCCAACAGTTGTCTTCCTAAGACTCCCATTTGCATTCCCAACAGTTGTCCATGTCCCAAACATTCCACCTGCACTCCCAATGTTTTCACTTGCACTCCCACTAGCTTCACGATGTCCCAAACATGACCTGGAATGGTACCCTACATTTACACACGTTGAACAACTAACATTTCTTTGATATTTAACCAAGCTCCCATCTTTCACAATTGGCTTACCATCATTTGCAAACTTCCTTATTTTCTTTTTTGGCCTACCAACTAGTGTGATGTAAAGGTGGTGTTAAGGTTTTAAGAACTTGTGATCTAACCCACATGTTTTGATAGGATTTTTAACCTTATGGATCAACACAAAATTAGTAAATTGTTTGATCAAATCGAGATACTGAATCTCCCAGTTTGATTGAATCTAAGCTCTAACTGAATTGAAAATTGGTTAACTTTAAGAGTATGATATAATTTCTTATAAAACAATTTTGGCGGGAAAAGTTGTTACAAATATCTCTGTTAAGCACACATGACACTCATGAACAGAGCTCACGAAGCACACTAACTCAACTCACCTATCATTCAATTTATAGACCTCACAACAAACTCTCTATAAATAAAAGCAAGAGACACATGCTAATTAAAACACTTTGGACTCTGAACAAAAACCTAAGTATTCTTCTTCAATACTTATGATGTTGATTAGTTCTAATGTGAACTCCATCTTTAGAAGTAAATACTTCAGTGAACACTTACAAATCAACTATGACATCTGATTTGTAAAATCTAGTTTAATTTTTAAACTCGAAATACTCTTTACTGGACTACACACTTATAGGCAGTGGACCTAATCGTGTACAGTTTAGTTCAGGTAAGTCGGATTGGTTCTCAGGGACTACGTTAGTTTTAAATTTAGAATTAATAATACTAATTATTTTGGATGTTTGTGAACGAATTGTCACTTTGCTTAAACTAACTTGAAAATCATTATAACGTGAAAACGTTGATTGAGAAGTTGAATCTTCTAAGAAATTAATAAAGGAAAGACACTTGTTCGACTAGTTCACTAATGATCCGATTTAACTTATGCAATTGAATGTTTTCTTTTAACCTTTCTAATATATAACCAATTTCCTCTTGAATACCTAGTTAACTTTAATTATCTCAAACTATATCCTTTCTCTCGGATACAGTAAAAGTCCTAAATAACTAAGATGTAAGATTAAACAGATGTTAATGATTTAATCTATTAAACTTCCTCTCGAATAGTTTATCTAGTTTTCTAATCCAATCTCTTGTAATTATAAACTAGTGAACTCGATTTAATCTAATCACTTACTTTCTAATCAGTTATAGACCGATTGATTGTTTCTTTTTAATTGTTTTAACCTAGTTCTAGATTCCTCTTGAATACTTAGACTTTCAATTAAACAAAAGAGTATAAGAACTAAAGTAATATTAAGATTAAAGTAAGTACGGATCGACGATTAAACATGCAACATCAAGAATAACATCCAAATAACATAAATCAAATCATCACAGAAGTTTCCTAACCAAACAAGCGTTTATGAAATTAGCTACTCATAGTTTTTGAAACAAAAGACAGTAAAATAGTAAAAGTCATAATACCGAAATCGAAAGAAAGAAGTAAAAGAGTTTTGGACTCGAAAGTATGAAGATTGGACTTCAAAATCCTCGTCATGGCTCTTCTTGGCTGCTCCAAGTCGAATTTCTAAACCTTGAGTCTATTTATAGGCAGAAATTCTTGGCTCTTCTTGGACCTCCAAAAACTGATACTGAATATGGGTTGTGTACGTTCTATTTATAGGCAGAAATTCGAAATCCTGAAAAAGCTGGAAAACGTATCGATGTGCCGTAGTAACAAGGTACTGCGTCGCAGTCCTAGCATTCCAAATTGTACTCGAATTCTAATTTCACGGTGCGCCGTAGCTCCTCCTCACTGCGTCACAGTGAGGAATTTCTCGAATGTTCTTTTCGTTTAACTTCATAATGCGCTACAAGACATGCCCGGTGCGCCGCAACACCTAACCAGATCACCATACTTTTGGTCCTTTACTCGCATTTCTTCATACAAACAACCACTTTCCAATCATATTCAACCTGTCACTTAAATAAATACCTTCACACGATTAAATGTAAAAATCCTATCCTATCTATCATGATTAAATATGCGATATCAAATTTACCGTTTTCCTTGCCCTGAAGCAAAAACTATGTTTCAAACCAATTACCAAGCCATGTTTTAAAATTCATAACCAAAAACCTCACGAATTATATGGGAGTAAATCGCACAGTCTCTCAAACTAGTCTAAAGGGTGTGTAAAGTATTCCGTAGATCCGCTCAACTACTCAGTCATGATGATTTTGCTATCATAGGCTTGATAAAGTATCACTTCTCCACCACTAGAGTCTAGGTACAACTACACGTTGACTTTTATTCGGGTTGTAATGTACAGATAAAGGCATGTGGAAATATCTTGTGACAACCGTCTAAAACTGAGGTCGATTTCATTAACTTTAACCTTGGTAGATACTTATAGTACAACCAAATATACTCATCTTATGTCTATATGTCAGTTATTTTATACTCATTAACATATCTACTTCGAACGTATAAGTACAATTCTCTTTTGCATATATAGAATAGTATGGAGTAAGTAATGGCTTTAGATAGGTGGAATTAGGGTGATGACTAAGTAAGTCTAAGGCATGATTTATGTTATTAGGGTAAAAAAAAAATTAATCAGAGATAAATGTGTGGCAAGTCTATTGTACTAAACTTGTGATTAATGTCCACGTACTTTGGAGAACAAGTTTATATGACAACTAATGTAGTTGGGTGAATATGTTTTTAATCTAGTTTATTATAGACTAGTGAGTAAGATTAATTAAAAGATGACACATAGCATATATATAGATATAAACGTGGCTAATATTTAGAGTAAAATGGTGATTAAGCATGTTGAGCAGTAGTATTAAAGTAAGTTGTACCTTCAATTTTCTCTTGGATGATGCATGAAAATTATCTAAAAGATAACAATCAACTCAAGTGTTAATAATAAATTTTATGAGATCCATTTAGCTTGGAGCTAAGGTGAGTAATCGTGTCTTTCTAAAATTAAGAATGTACGATATTAATCGTGGGTATTATTGCATGTTATGTAAACTAGTATATGTCAAGTGTATTTGTATGTTTATGTTAAGTTACTGATTATGTGTAACATGGTTACAACATTATTAGAGAACACTTATGAGCATTTTTATAAACTAGAACCTTGGAGTTTTAGTTAGTGATTTGGTTAAAACTTTGTTAATACAAAATTTTTAATTCATGATTATTAAAATGAAATTATGTATAAACTTAGAGTTATTTAGTAAACTGAATTGTTTTAATTAATTTTTATAAGAGTCAATCTATTTTGACATACAACCATGTTGTTTTATAAAAATTTGATGTATAAACATAAAAATGGTGGCAAGTTAGGAATATGATGTTAGTGTAAAGTTGGTATTAACTTATAAAACGTTAAAAAGATAAATATTACTTATATAATTTTGGTATAACAGGATTTCGTTGATTCCGGTTTTGATAATTGCTAGATTCCGACACACACACCGACCTTCACAAAAAATGAGTTACAAAATCTCTTTTTTTTTTAAATGCTTTATATATACTTTGGGGTGGAAATACGAGTCTTATTATACTTGAAAACGTTATATTTGTATGCTAAACATATTATTCTTATACGTGAAACGTAAATGCTTAAACATATTGTTACGGACTGCAAGTGGACGTAGAACTTATTTTAGCACTGTTGATGATTTACAACATGCTGTCGATACTGATACTTTAAATTCCTCAACTACCATAAACTTTAGTTTACTATTAATCCCTTTGGAAAAGACCGTTAGTAATTATGTATAGCGCTATTACGGTAACCGTCCCTCACATCGGTGACAATCGATGTGCATAGTTATTATGAGGTATGCTTACGGTTGTTAAACTTTTTAGAAGCGAAACTCTCACTGTGCAGTAACAATATACACTTATACTTTATACAAACTTTATATGCGTTAAAACTATATTGTATGTTTATGCTTAAACTTGTAGCTCACCAACTACGTCTTCCGTAGTTGACCTTTTACTCGTATTTTAAGAAAATGAGTAAGATAGATGGATGTACTCGTAGACTTTTGTGTGCTTGTTTGGACGACTTCAAGAATGGGGAGGGTTCTGGTCGTTTGGATGTGAAAACCTTTCTTTTGTATTCGATATGTAAACCTAAACTTAATACTTTGTATACTTAAATACTTGTTTTATATAACGTAAACTTTAGTACTTATCTATATACTTGTGTGATGAATGCCTTGCTCTTCACATCCCATGTTTCCGCTTTAGCGGGGTGTGACAGACTTGGTATCAGAGCCAAGGTTATAGTGAATACCGATTTTTAAAAATCAAACTATAACCAGTTTTCTAAACGTAAAATTTAATTAGACCAAACCGTGAAGGCATTATCTAACTTAAATTATTCGGAGCCCGATCAACTACGAATAATTTGGAATAGATTATGCTAGAACGGGATTGGTGAAACATTTTAAATAGAACATCCACAGTTATTCTTGAAGTCAGACTTGAGCAGACTTAGATGCTAAACTTTAAGATACACTATATGCTTTAGCCTATTACTAACCTTTACGTAAGCTTTAGTACTAATTTAACTCTCTTCTTTCCTAGGCTATGTCGAATGGAAAAGGGTTAGCAGTATCTGATGAAGAGTCTGAGCCTACATACGACTCACTTTCACGATCGAGGAGCCAGGAGTCGGCTCCACTTGCGACTTTACCCACGCCTACGGTTGTACCACCTTATCGTAGGACAGCTTGGATGAGGACAGGCCCTCACTTCCCCATGCCAACTACTTCTCCTATTTGTAAGAATGGGGCAGGATGCTCTCGATCGTCAGCACCATACACACTTCATCCGACTGATCCGTACGCGAGGCCCCCATGGATGATAGAGAGATATTCCTTTGAGAATCTCATGAGAGAGGTCAGAGCTCGACAGACCGAGAGCAGGCCCGAGAGAGACATGTCGGGGACACCTGGTGCTCGGGGATTGAGTCCCCATGAGATCCAGGGGTTATGCAACATGTCAGCTGATCTTCGTGGATTTACTCAGATATCGATGGAGCACACTTCACAAATTCTGGAGTTGTACGTTGATGTTCTACGTGCCGAGTTGATGGCAAGGAGGGCGATCCAGGTGACTAGGATGTGGATGTGGATTTGTTTTGCGCCGGTGATACTAATGGTTGTGATTGTGGCTCGTAGGTTTTAGATGTGCTTGGATGGTTGTATGTATTAACTTAACTATCGTAGTAGTGTAGGTAGTAGTTGTTGGTTGTTTATGGATTATGTATGTAAGCGTTATATAAATGGTGATGGTGTCGTTTTGGGATGATATATAAATGGTTTTAGATGTGCTTGGATGGTTGTATGTATTAACTTAACACGTGTACACCAAATTTTGGGATGATATATAAATGGATCGGATTATAACTACAACTGATTGTGTTCTTGTTATTTATCGTTTGTACGATTCTAATATATAAACGTACAACATCTAAACACGAATTCTCCCTTGTACGAAGATGGCCGAACGTTATGCAAACTATTGTAACTATAAATACATACCTCTATATGAGATGAATAATACAATTCTCCGTTTTTTTTTTTCTTATTGTTCTTTATATTGTTTCACAACATAACTTTTTTATTTAGGGGATAAATGAATTTATAATGTAAAAAAATGTAACAAAAATAATCCAACAAAAATGAAACGAGAGAATGGCGCCAACGCCATATAAAAGAAGAAAGAGGAACTAGAAATCAATCACAGCTTTAATGGCGTCTTCTCCACCGCGAAATTCCGTCTCCGATAACACTCAACTTGTTCCGCTTGACGTCCACTCCTCTCTCTCCTCCGTCGTCTACGGTACCTTCATTCTCCATACATTATCTGTATATTTTGATCATCACTTATTACTCACGAATTCTAGGTCAAATTTGTTTAAATTTGCATCAGAGAATTTTATGTATCTGATTAGATTCATCGTTCTGCTTTGCTTATCGTATTCTATATACTACAATGATTTGCACTGAATTGTTAGATCAAAGTTCGTTACAAGGCTGTTATTAAAAGTTTAAAAGTTAATTATAGATGATGCGATTTCATCGAAATGTAAATGGAACTGTGTGACCGAATTGATTGTGTTTTCTTAAATATACTGTGGATTGTTTTTTACAGTTCGTGCCCTAGGAGAGTGTTTTTACTGTGTTAGGTTTTTCAGGCATTCGATGATCACAAATGTTTGCATTACTTTAGCTGACATCCTTGACCGAGACTTTCGATTCCTGCACTTGCTGCTGTATCTCCTCATTTAAAAATTAAGATTAAGTTAGAGAAAATACAGTGTTTTTTCTCGGATGTCTTTTTTGTTTTAGTTTGTTTTAAGTTAATACTGTAGCAATAGAAATGTTTATTTCGTAGGTTGTTGATATCTGCAGTCGCCTAAAAATACCGTGGGCATCGCAATGCTAGCTAGGTCTCTATTCATACATGTCCATATATCTATCTCGTGCTTTAAACAAGCACCATTAGCATCTCGTAGACCGGATTAACTTTAGATAGTAACCAGCAGGGATTGTAACGTTCATTAGAAATTAACGAGAAGTCTTAACTTAGGATCCACATTTGTCTTCATTGGTTGTGTCTTTAAGAGGCATGACAGCAGGAACGGGTCAGCTTGCAAATGCAGCAGCCACAACCATACGGAGCAAAGATATAGTTGTTTTCGTTTTCTTCTTTCTGGATGTCACCAATAGGAGCCAAGCATACTATAATTACTAGAACTTACTGTGTTATCACTATTTAACCTTTTTCCTAGCAATTTCTTATTATGTTATTGGTTTTTCTTTAAACATCTCCATTTAATGAATTTGTATCTAAATAGATTCGTAAATGTGATTTGGTGTCTATTTATGAAGTCTACTAGCTTATGAAAAGAAGTGAGCTAGGGTTACCTCACACCCAAATGTGTTTAGCTATATATATATATATATATATATATATATATATATATATATATATCTATGTCTACCGATAACATTAATCAACTAATTGCTATAGCTAAAGTATCTCTTCATATTCTATTTTGTTATTAGGTAATTTCAAGTTTGATTCTTCATCTTAAGTATTGCAAAATCATCTTAGTTCATCCCTATCATGATTGTCATTGCCAGTTGGTTTGCTTTAAACAGTTGTTCCGCTAGTTGGACACTGTAAGTATATTCACCACTCCATGATTCAGATTGTAATTTTTGTATGCTGTCATAATTTTGTCTAATATGAATACGACATTATCTTAAATGACGTCATATACAGCCTGGGTAGAGTTTTGGTGAGATTATTAACCTTCCCAAGTATAGTTGATGCTAGGAACGCCCCCTCCTCCTCCTCATTATTTGCTCATCTGATTCTTGTCATGTTAGTTATTCCTAAGAGTCTTAGACATCTTTAATTCATGACCTGTTTAGAATCGCTTTTCTATTTTAATTTATTAATATTAAGCATGCAAGTGTTAATTAAAACAAGAGGTTGTATTAAGATTTGGAAGAATTAATTTATAATTGTTATGTACCCCATGATTAGCTAACCATTCTGATACGATGCATTAGTAAGTCTTTATATAGGCTGTCTGTGTAATAAATAATGCATAACTTTCTGTTAACTTTATTGACTCTGGGAGCTTTATTCACACTTAATTGAATGGACATGTTTTCTATCAGTTGGTAACTTGATCATGCATTTGAAAATGCAGATCTTTCCCAGCAAGTGCAAGCTGCAATGGAGAATATGCTTAAGATGATTACGTAAGTAAACAAAGATGTCCAATATTTACTTTATAAAATGATCTATATAGTCTCTCAATTAACTTTAAGATTGGTAAATCAAATTCTTGTTGAGAATGTTGTTTTGTTCATAATTAACTCATTTCGCTCATCTACATGTATCATTTGGGCAAATTTCTTCCTATCTAGTGTCCTATTTTTTCTTTCACATATCACCAGTTTGTGGACACATATCTCACTATTGCTTCTAAACGCTTATACTCTGATGGATCTTTCTTAATCTAGTTCTATTTGCTAAGTAATCTTAGTGCTCTACTTTAGTCTGCGTGGATGATTATATTCATGAAAATTGAAAGTATCATTTTCTCTTTGCTGGCCTGTGTACCAATTTCTTTTATACACAGTGAAATTGACCAAAGCTCAAGTGGAATACTAGAAGAAATAGAGAAATGCAAAGATTCTGCTCTTGAGAGGAAAAGAAGTTTGGAGGAAGACAAAGAGCGTTTCCAGAAAGCAGCTTACTCTGTTCTAGACATGCTGAACAACAGGGAGAGTAGCTAAAATTCAGGTAATTTATCTCTTCGATGTCTTCTTATAATCTTGCATAAAGATAAAATATGAGAAAGTTATGTGAAACAGAGTCTATATAATAGGTCACTATATGCCTTAGTCCTTTGACCTTACATTTTGTAGACTCATCCTTTATTTAGTTCTATCAAACTCAAAGCAACTTCTTTTTTTGGAATTAAAACTTGGATCTTATATCACATGTAATCAAGATATAAACAGGTGGTCGTTCTCTCTTAAAGCATTAATGTCTTCCACTTGAGACGCATCAGCCATTAGAACTGTAGTTCCTCTTTTCCCCAACTTCTTCTCTGTATGACAACATAGTTAGGTTGAAAACTTTATAAATTGAAGAAGAAATCTGTTACTTCCAATCCCACATCAGGCACCAAAAATATAACATTCTTTATGGTACTCAAATTTTGTGTTCTAGCGTAAAATGCACCATTTGTAGTAGCAACATTTCATACCTGCTAAATTTAAAAGGTCCTCTATCGAGTCTGGCAGGTGGACAAGTTTTCCTGTCCTGTTACTGTCTGTTGTTTCCTCATGTGGATGATAGCCATGTATTACCACCCTCACACGAAATGTTTTTGAAAGTACAGAAGTTGGTGTTCCTGCAGATAATGGCAGTAAATTTACAATTAGATTACTTGACTGATCAAAACAATTTTATTATTTGACCTCTTATTTTATTTTAAAATGTGCCATTGGAGACTGGTTGTAGTAGTATTTAATTGCTTGTGTAGCTAGTTCCATCCACGCTACAGAGCGTGTACACCATCTTAGGAAATGTAAAGGTTTTCTTATTAGCTTTAGTTGCCTTCTCATTGTTATTTATTTGTGAGCTATACGAATGATCACCAACCTTCTCTGTCTTCTCCATCATAATTTGATGCTTCATGGTTTTCCGATTCATCAACGAGTGTAGTTTGCTGCAAAATGAATGCAAAGAGAATTGTTAGCGTTCATATGACAAGGCTGAGTTTTCATAGCAGTTACCTGTGAATTACTATAGAAAAGAATGGCTAATGTGTAACTACTGTACACCGATCACTAATAAGTCAATAAGTGATGGATAATATCTTCACTTCAGCAAGCCTTCTAATTAATGTAAAAGTATATAAATACATGTATACATATTATTCAGCTTTTACAATCATTTTCATGTATGATCCGATATGCATCTGTCGAATGCATGATGGTGTGGGTAGTTATAAAGACAACGTAGTAGTAGACTCTAATTGGTTTTCATTGGAAGCATTACCTCTATATTCAAGTCTAATAAAAGCTCTTTCATGAATGGCATCTCGTCTTGTACCTCCTTCTTCAAGTCCTTCAGATACTGAGAATATACATGTCAGCTTTGAAAAATTGCTCACCTTATGAGGCTGTTAAAACAACAGAGAGCTGAAACAGTACGACTTGGCCACAAAAACATAATTGCATGTTTATAGTTTCAACTAGAAGTGGAAAAATTGGCGGGCTGGGCAGGTTGGTTAATGGATCAAAATAGGTTCGGGTAAAAAATGTGTACGAGTTGGGTTGGGTTGGGTTGGGTTGGGTTGACCTGAAACATTTTTTGCCCAACTCTGTTACAAGTTCTATTAATACTTAACGTGTTAGAAATGATTACAGAATTATATTATTTCATTAATTGTCTCATACTTCGATAAAATGGGTTTAGGTGGTTTATGCATTTAAATGACACCTTGAGTGACTTTCAACCAGTTTGCCCCATCATAGATATGATTATATAACATAACCTGAATCCATCCATTCATAAGCAAGTGGGTCAAAATTTCTACCTCTAGTTTCAGTCTGTTAACAAATTTGAATGTTGAAGTACTAATTTAAAACCTGTGTGAAGTTGGCCATGATTATTTTTCCGTCTTCGTGTCGTGACTGCACCAGTTGCTTGAAGTGATGGTGACTAATTCGAACTACCTGACAAATTTTATTGCTTCTTACTGTAAAAGGTTGGGGGATGTTGAAAAATACCCCAATTTCCCCGAACATATCCATTGGGCCTAATTTTAACAGGAACTGAAACATTAAACGAACCTTGTTCAATATCCTATTATGAAATACACATGCAAATATCAGTTTGTTTTTATCCTATTTAATGTTTATCATGTTTGATTTAAACTTTTCTCCCCATCAGAATTTTTTTTCTCTCTACCATATAATTTTATTAACCCCATTCACTACAAAGGGTTCTATTCTGAATTCCTTATTGAATGTTTTGATACCCAGGTGTTGCAGGGTTCTTTTATGCACATGTCAGTTAATGTTTCCAGGGACGTTTGATCTTAAAGAAGAATATCTACCGTCAGCTCTATATGGTTTCAGCGTATGTAAAACGTGAGACACTCTTGTAGGACTAAAGCTTCGTACATTTGGTCATTTAGGTTTTTGATTCAGTAAGAAGATATTAGATTCACTATTTCACTACATTCACGTTTTGGTTGATAAGGTATAATCGCATTTATCTCTTGTTGTGTGCTAGCCATCTAATTTTAATGTTTAGATATGCTGCTTATTATAAACAAACATATTGTTTACTGCTTTATCTTTCCATGGTAATAAGATATAGTACCTGCTCACCACCATTTTTTCGGATCAGCAGCTCCTGGAATTTAAAGATTATTAGAATTCGAGATGGATTCCTTTCATCAGTTATGAATTTAAGTTATGAAAGATAAATATACCATGGACCCGGATACTACAATATAGAAATCTGTTGGTATCTCATTTTGTAGAACGACTTCAACCTTGGGTGGAAAGTATTCTACTCTCAAATCTGTAACCTGTGAACAGAGACCTCAATGGATGTCATAAAGAATAGAAACTGTCGACGCATTGATAGTTGTACTGTAGAAGAAAGGATACCAATTGTTTGCTAAGGTCTTCTGAGATGCCTTTAAAGAGATAAGTCTTTTCAACTGCTTTATGGAATAGATGTTGGGCAATACTAGATCTAATCGCCTTTGGTAGGTCCTCTAGAACTTCTTCTTGCTGTAGCTCAGCTGTCTTAAACTTGAGTTGCATGTGTGCCAACATTTGGTCTTTCAACCCTTCTGGAAGTCTGTTCTTGCTTGCATATCTCAAGATCTCGTTGATCGAATCTCTCTGCAGTAGCAGATAGTAGTATAGAGATTAAAGGTGTGGACATGACAGATAATGTGCAAAATAGGTAACTTTTTGATACGAGACGGGTTCAGTTGGGTTAATCCAGACATTACAGTAAATATCTTTTTTTTTTTGAATAAATTGATTTAGGAGGTTTTAGACATTAAAAATACACTTTGGACGACTTTCAACACATTGAACCTGTTTCCTTTTTGCCTGATAGAGATAAGACATAACCCAAATCGACCCATTAATATGTAAATGGGTCAGAATTACCACCTTTAGAGAAAAATTAGATGGCTTAGCATTTAGAAAACTGAAGAAAAACTTGCCATGATAAAAGTTCTGACAGCACTATGGACGATTAGATTGGTCATGTTTCCAATTAAGTAAGAAGTTAGCCCGATGTTGAACAACATGTAGAAGATATTGAATACTTTCTCCCCTGGATTTACTGCATGCAAATCTCCATAGCCGACTGTTGTAAGTGTCACGATTGACCAATACATCGAATAGGTGTATCCCATCCAAATGCTTCTATCCTCAAAGTTACCGATAATAGATCCAATCCATGTATCTTCTGAGGGTGTATGATGAGTGGCTATCCAGTAGTAGAAACAGCCAGCGGAGTGTACGGCAAAAAGCGTAACCTGTGATAAACCAAACCATGAGGTTAGTTAGTCTAGCAACATGTCATTCATGCGTGGTGGCATGATGAGAGGTTGGGTAATGAGTCAAAATGTGTTTGGGTTGAAGTTGGTTCTTTTTACCTATGGGTCGAAACGGGTGAAACCGAGCGTGATCAGGTTAAACCCTTGACTGTTTTTTAACCTTTTTGTATATTTTTTACTTTGAATAAATTATTATTAATGCTTTAATTATGAGTAGAATATCAATAGTAATCTAAATTGATTCCGTTAAAATTAGATTTTTTGAAACCTTCAGCCCATTTGACCCGTTCCTCTTTATTAATTTTTTTTTTATTCAGACCCATTTAACTCTTTTGCGATTAATCACAAACCCAAATCAACCATTTATAAGTTAATGTGTCAAATTTGGCAACTCCGAATTAATTCCAGTTTTTAAATTGTGTTTAGTAGCAATGATCATTGAACAGGCCAAGTAAAAGTAGTACTAACAAATATCAGTTTGACGGTTCTTGTCCCGAAGTAGCTAAAGCGTGTGTCCTTTTCTAGCCTGTTCAGAAAACACATGTTACATGGAGTTTTATCCCAAACTACATTCGGAACGAACTATATTTGAAGTACTTAAATACTAATCCAACAATTTTAGTTGTTTGTACCTTGAGAAAAGCTTACTAACACGCCTTAGTCGCCATAGCCTTAGCAGATTAAGGAAGCCAAAGACCTGCCCATGGTGTAGCTCTCCAGTAAAGACACGATATATTGCTTGAAATGGCAGTGTTGATGCCACATCCATGGGAAACATCATATGAGTGACATACCTGACGAACGCATATATATGAAGTAGAATCGTCAATGTATGTTTTGTCTTCTTTTTGTGGTGCTCTAATTAGAGGTTGCAATATGTGCGGTAGGGTAATGGGTCAAAACGGTCTGGTTCAGGCTGGGTTGGGTTGACCCGCAAAGATTTTTGTCCATTTTCAACCTTTTATATATTTTTAGTTAATGTGTTAGTTATGGTTAATAATCTTAATTTAATAATACAATGATGTAGGAGGTTGTATGCATTAAGATAGACTTTAAGCGATTTTCAGCCCGTTTGACCCATTCGACATGGTCCCTGTTAGCTAAATTCTATGAGTTGAAACACAATTGAACGAGCCTTCCACTAGTAAACGGGGTGAAATTGCCACATTTTCCTGAAATGATTTTTTTAGGATACCTTGTGGCTATCTTTTTATGATCATCAACGAGCAGATATGTTGATTTATCCAAGTAGGCCACAAAGAAAGTTAAGATGATGTCAGCAGCAAAAAAGAAATCGACAACCAAATCGACATAGAGGAGCGAGCCTGTAGCCACTTTCTTGAAAGCTAACTCAAATGTGGATGACCATGCTGAGTATATAACCAATAAGACTAGAAATGCTTGCCACCACCTGCATCCATTTATGTCAATACAGTAACTGATTAATATGGGTCGAAAAGGTACTTATTTAAATACATCTTTTTGTGACTTTTGACCCGTTTGACTACCATCCCTTTTACCCCATCTGATAGATTGGAACCAAAGTTAACCATTTGTTTTTGTAAATGGGTCAATTTTTCATATGTAAACCTAGTTAAAGATTCTTCATGCGACCGGAGCAAATGATTCAAAATACACATGTTCTCTGGTAATGGTGAATCTTAGAAGCATTACCACTAATTTAAAAGACCCATTTAGTGGTAATTAGGTAAAAAAAACGTACATCAGTGGCGGTGTTTAAGTAGTTATATAGTATAAATGTATAACCCGGTCGTCGGACAAGATCTCAACAATTTGTGCTGAGAGATGCACATTGATTTCCATGTTGTTGTGTTTGTGTTTGCAATGCGGTTAAGTGAGTGGGCGATTTTTGCCTCGTTCTCGCTTCATTCTCGCCCCACAACGAGCCACAACGAGCGTTATCACTCCGGGTACCCTCGTTGTGGGTGCTCGTTGTGGCCACTCGTTGTATGGGTAACGACCCGTTGTGAGTTTTTTTTTTTTTTTTTTTTTTGTTCTTGTTTCTTTTCCTTCTTTTCTTCTATTTCTTTTCTTCGATTTCTTCTTTTTTCTGTTTCTTCGATTTGTTAACCTTTGATTTGGTTTTTTGTTTTTGCAGGTTTGAAGATGAAGCAGGAAGATGAAGATGAAGGAGGTTTTTTGTTTTTTTGTTTTGGTTTTTTGTTTTTGTTTTATAATCTAATTTGTCTTTTTCCTAAAGTTTATTTAATTTTTGTTTTATAATCTAATTTGTCTTTTATTTTGTATTTTTAATTTTTTTTTAATTTTGTATTTTATAAAAAGTTATTTTGTTTTAAATTTGATTATATATTATTTATTTGTAGTTTTGTTTTTTATTTTAATAAAATGTTATATATATTTTGTTTTAAATTTGATTATATATTATTTATTTATCTTATTTAATGTTTTAATTATTAAGTTTTAATATTTTATATTCTTTTAAAATAATAAAATAATCCCACAACCCACCGCAACCCTCCCTATCATAACAATCCACAACCTTCATTCTCACTGCCACGTCATCATCTTTTTCCCCACAACCCACCACAACCTCATTGTCACTCGTTATCACTCCGAGTGCTAATGCAAGTGTCCATCATTTTGTTATTGTTTACTTGAGGCTACTTAATTAGTTACCCATGTTTTAAGTGTAGCATCTTTCTAATCTTGTCATGTCAAATATTTATTCTTTACATTATGTTTAAAGTGAACTTATTACTTATTACTTATTACTTATTACTGATACTTACTCATATAATCTGTCATTATATTATTTTATAGGAGTTTATATAGTTAAAAACCTCAAACCTGCATTATTTACTTCTAAATAATCAATAAACGTTTCCTGAATTTAGGGTAACATCCCCAAATTTTAAGAAAACGTCTAATATACAATTTTTCAATATATATTTTAACCCATAAATCATAACCTTCGAGGTAGTGGTTAGAAGATTATGGTTACTGGTTATCAACATTCTATTTTAACGCTACCCTGCCTTATTATTTTCCCTTATTATATCTTGTATGATGTTAATATTAAGTAGATGTCCTTTTTGAAATGGCTCAAATGGGTTTGAGTCAAATAAGAATTTTGTATGGAGGTTAAATTGTTTTTTAGAAAAACCATTGCAGAGAATGGACAAAAAAGATATATACTTACTAACAGCTACAGTATTAAATACCTACACATATAAACTTTCAATAAAAAAAGTAGAAGCTTAACTATGAAAATTAGGTTATTTTTAACTATTAATTCATCAAAAATAATTAAAAACAAAACTACTCCCTCCGTTCAAATAAATTTTATACAAACAAAAAACACTCAGAACTAAGATTTGTATAATTAGTAAAGTACTTATTTCATTATATTACTTATTATGTCTATGTATTAAAAATATCAGTTATTTTTTTACAGTTTGAAAAGTTAAAACTTTTTATGAGTAAAATAAGAATTTACAATATTCTAACTATCAATATTAAAAAACAAACAATAGTTTTATTAGGGGTGAGATCAAGAAATACCATAAAATAATTTGAGACCAAAAGACCCAATCATAACATTCAATTTTAAAAACCCACTTAAAATATAATTTTGTTTAAAAAGTAAATATCTTAAAAACCGTAAATGTATTAAACGAATAAACTACACCATTGTAACGAGTATTAAATTACCTTTCTATAGAGTACCCACTCGATATACTTTTGACGTAATTTATTTTCGGGTTTTTTTACGGGTTTTGAAATTTTTATATTATAAATCACTGTTTTATCACATGTGATATCAGTAGTTTGACATAATATTTTTTTGTTTTTCTTTTTTATTTAAGTTGAATGTATGTAATATAACAAATCTATGTTTCGAAACTCGTATTTAGTGTTCAAATCATATGTGATATTGTCTTATGAATTTCAACATTTGACCATAAACGAAAAAATAAAAGTCGTCAAAATTCGAACTTTTTTCTGGGTTTATATAGGGTATACGTTGTATAACATTGTTGTGTATTAAAATTCATATTTAGAGTTAAAATCATGTGTGTTATTGTCTTTTAAGTTATACATAATATCATATATGATTTATATTTATATCATATATGATTTACAGTAATATCACATATTATATTGTATTATCATATATGATTTTAGTATATATCACATATGATTTATATTCATATCATATATGATTTACACTGATATCATATATGATATAGTAGATTTTAGTATATATCACATATGATTTATATTCATATCATATATGATTTACAGTAATATCAAATATGATATAATATTATCATATGCGATTTTAATATATATCACATATGATTTATATTCATATCATATATGATTTACAGTAATATCACATATGATATAGTAGTATCATATGTGATTTTAGTATATCACATTTTATGTCAAAAAATGAGAAAAAATAAAACTAGTTAAAATTCGATTTTTTTTCTAAATTTAGGTATTTTATACATTTTATAGTAATTCTCTTTTATACAATTTTAAGTAATGATGTAAATATCATATATGATATTATCGTTATAATTTCAATACCCATAAAAAAAAAAAAAAAAAGTCGTCGAAAGTATATAACATCACTGCTCTAATTAAAGATAAAAACGAGACGATCGCAACGGTGTATTTTGTTTCGTCTAACGATCAACGGGTTTCGTCTAACGATCTAACGATAAATTAATTTAAAAAAATAAAAGAAAAATGGGTTTTGGTTTTAATCTTAACCATTAGATTAAAATGGGATCAAGGGCCAAAATGATGTCTTTTTGTCTCAAGAAAATTATAGGTCATCTTTTCTCGGTTTTATTAAATATAAATAGAAATATAACAATTTATATTTTTTTGCAACGAAGAAAGTATAAAGTTACTATATTATAGAAAGGCATGAATAGACCGTAGCCTTTGTTTTACTAGTTTTTTCAGCTTCATATCTACGTTGCGGAACAATGGTAAGAAACCAACCAAACTAGCTACTGAAAATACTAAATAATGAACATCAAAAGATCGTCAAACTTTTCTTGTATTAAAAACTAAGAAATGTTACAAAAATGAAAGAAAGAAAAACTACAACACTTAAATATTGTTGTGTTTAGGATGATTATTCTAAAAGAAACTAATCCTATTTATAGACCCATATCAAGCTTACGTGCTGTTAATTTTCTCAACTTGCATCCACTTTTCTAAGATCTCTAAAGATGTGAGATATTCTAAATTAAGATATGGGAATATCTAATACAACATGACGCAAAATTATGATCTTTTTGGTGAGCAAGTCAAGACAACGAGAACTTTGGTGACTAGTTGGATAACCAAAGAATACACAAAGAGTGGAGCGGGGTTTAAGTTTTTGTTTTGTGTTAAGATGTGGCTGGTAAAGACATCCGAAAACATGAAGTTCAGAGTACGATGGTGGTTTTTGAATATAATTTTGTAAACGGAATTGCAATGTTAATGGTGGATGGTAAAATATTCTTAAGGTGGGTGGCCATATGAAGGGTTTCCACCCAATAAACTCAATAAATCGGTGGGATATTCGTTTCAAATAATAAGGTGCATATTAAGTTGTTTATTGTGCAAATTATCAGTTCCGTTTTACCTTTGTTCAGAAGTTTTAGGGCATAAAAACGAAATGTAATTCCATTATTATCAAAAAAGGTGAACATGTCATTATTATCAAATTCACCACTATGACAACATTAAAAAGATTTAATTTTACAATAAAATTGAGTTATAATCTAAACATCAAATTGAATATTTTTTGTTAATGCATCACATTTCCTCCGTAAATGATACATCTATAAATAAAATGAGAAAAATGATCCAAAAAGATAACATAGTAATTTATTCCACTTACAATCATAACTGGGGAACTCCAAAGATATGAGTGTAGAATTTCAAAAGAGGACTTAACTAATGACAAAGAACTAAAAAACAAAAGCTTAATGTGCTTTCCAAATTGACAAGCTTTGCATAAGAAAATGTTTGTGTTTATTAAAAGAAATAAAACCATTATTGCTAAGAACTCTTAATGCATCTCTCTTGGGTGACCAAGTCTTTGATGCAACGTGTCTTTACTTGAAGCTAAAAATGCAAAATGATGTGAGGTGAGTGGTAGAACGGGTTATAGGTCACCGATGCTATCACATTGTAGGATGGTGTTTCGGGTCCAGGGGTCCTTTAGAGAAAAATCAAGTTTGTCAAATTCAATAGATCAATCATTATCTTTGGTTAATTGGTGAACAAATATGTGGTTTTTAATTATATTAGGTGTGACTAGAATATTGTTTAGATGTAAAAGGGCGATGTGGTGATGACAAAATACTATTTTCCAAGTTGGTTACCGGTATCAATGATCCGTCACCAACTAGGATAAATGAAATATGATGCTTATCAAAAGGGTAGTTAGATTGTTTGTGTCTATATCCATGTATTCCTCGTGTCCACCGTTGTCTTTGAAATTTTTATTACTATAGGGTCGTAGCCTGCTCCGTTTGATCTCACTTAACGTTAAGGGCGTTGTGTTGGACTGGAAACCCTGATGGACCTGATTCACAAGAAAAGGGTTGTGGAGCCTGTTCGGCCAGCGCAAGTTGTTGGGCTACTTGTTGTGCTAGGTAGGCTCGCGCCTGGAATTGGGCTGGACTGAAGATAGGAGACTGATTAAATCCACGAGGTGGACCAGTATTATAAATCATCGCCATTGTGGGGCTCCGTAGGTCTAAGCCAACCCGAGACCCCGAGCTGCTCCAAGACCGTGAGTATTTGGAAACTGGACCATACCCAGCTAGCGGAAACCCCCCCTGCAGTTTGAGAATTACTATGCAAATCCCCATGAACAAACTTACACTTTCCTCCGAATTGACAATGATCGCATATGTAATTTCGGAAAAGTTGAGGACCGTTGTTTCGAACCTTGCCTTTGGTGTAAAGAACCGAAGGAGATGATCAGGTGTCTCTATTGTTTGCTTCATGGCGATTGCGGTTAAGGCGATTCTCCTCTAATTGCAACATGGTTTTGGTATTAATGAACGATGGTATTGGACGTTCGTGACAGATTAAAGTAGCTACACCTTCATACTTGTTTGACAAACCATCGATGGTGTACCTCACTTCTCAAGCAATTCAAAAATTACTTTCAACTTGTGACATAGGCAGAAATCGTGAGTTCTTCTATCGATGGTGTACATCACCAACGTCCGCTCGTCTATTGGTTCATCCGAATGCTACGAAGGTTTTCATAGTAAACATGCGATTTCTCCTTTCTTTATAACCTTATGAAGAAGGGTTTTTCTTATTGAGTTATAGATCCACCTCTTGACAAGGTTCCGTCAAGAAATCCTTCAACCTCCCATGTTATGCAATGCATTTCAAACATCATTCTTCATTTTGTGTTCTTCAAGGTCAAGGAATAAGGTTTAATGTTGGTGATGTGTCAAAACAGGAACTTGTAGCATGCATGATGAGGGTGGCGAATTAGGGTTTGTGTGTTGGAGAATGTATCTGAGTACGATCGTGACCATGGATCGGATTCAGAGTCCAATTAGGAATGTGGTCCTAATTAGATAAGGAAACTAGAATAATTATCTTATTGTGTTAGGATTAGATAATTATGGTAATTAGTATCCTAGTTTTATACAAACATGTTGGTTTAGTATAAATATACCATGTAGGGTAAGGATTTAATTATCACCTCTCATATTTGTAATTGAAGTTTTTTGAGTTAGATTTTCTTCAATAAAAGAGTCTTTGCGAGTTAGGCAAATATTCTGTGTTTTACAATTCGTTTGTTTGTGTTTGGGTGTCAATAATCAAAGCCAAACTCTGAATTGTACCTCAATTATTATCAGAGCCACGGTTCGTAGTTCTTCTGAGGTGATCAATTACAAGATTTTTCCCAATTTTCGGCCAGACTTGCGCAGCTGTGGCAAAAACACGATCCTGAGTTTGTTAACCGTTGGATCGTCACTAAATTTGGTTTGTGGGTTCCCAACACATATATCTACAATCTGACCGAAGGATATTTCGATCAGATTTGTGGAACAAAAGATATAAGCTGTCGAAGTTGGCTGTAGAAATAGGTAAAAGGCTGAAAAATCAGCAAGTTCAAGGCATCGAGTTTCAGCAAGTCCAAGTTATCTTCGAGGCTAGTTTAAGCAGATCCGAAGACAACAATGGGTGGCAAGGATGGTGAACAACCATCATCGACGTTAGTGGTAAAAGAACCAAACTCCTCGTTGTCGTTTCAATGTCCAATGTTAACGTCAACGAACTACACCATATGGAGAATTCGCATGGAAGTAATCCTTGGAATTCAAGGTGTGATGGATGTAGTAGAAGGAGGTACGAACGATGCTAGGGAAAACAATATCGTGAAAGGATTATTGTTTCAAGCTATTCCAGAAGATCTTGTCTTACAAGTAGGTAATTTGAAGACAGGAAAAGAAGTTTGGGATGCTATACAGGTACGAAACCAAGGGGCTGATCGTGTCAAAGAAGCAAGACTTCAAACTCTACTAACGGAGTTCGAAGGTTTGAAGATGAAAGAATCGAGCACCATTGATGAATACGCATCAAAGATTTAGGGTATTGCATCAAAGTCGACTTCTCTCGGTGAATCAATCAGCGAAACTAAACAAGTTAAGAAATTCCTCACTAGCCTTCCTAAAAGATTTCTTCACATCGTGGCAGCACTAGAACAAGTGCTTGATTTAAAAACAGTTGGATTTGAAGATATCGTGGGAAGATTGAAAGCCTATGAAGAACGAATAAAGGATGAAAGTGAAGCTAGTGATGATCAAGGAAAACTGCTTTTTACCAATACAGAATACTCGAATAATGGTGATTCTGGAAGCGGTCGAGGACATGGACGTGGTCAAGGTCAAGGTCAAGGTCGTGGAAGAGGTAATAACCAACAAGATTATTCAAAGAACCAAGAAAGTCAAAGGCAGAATAATAGACAAAACGAGAAAAGAGATATGTCTAAAATCAAGTGTTATCGGTGCGATAAATATGGACACTTTGTGTCAAGGTGCCCAGACCGATTCAAAGACCAAGAGGCGAACTTGAATGAAACCGAAAAGCATCATGAAGAGGGAGTATTCTACATGATGAGTCAAGAAAAGGGAATGATTTTTCTCAACGAAGAAAACTTCATCCCACCAAAACGAAACGAATCTGGTGCCAACGAAGAAGATATGTGGTACTTGGATAACGGTGCAAGCAATCACATGACGGGTAAAGTTTCTTATTTTTGGGAGTTAAATAAAAATATTATCGGTCGAGTTAAATTTGGGGACGGTTCATACGTGAAAATAGAAGGTATGGGATCGATCATGCTCGAAGGAAAGAATGGCGAACAACAACTGTTAAAGGATATTTATTATACTCCTTCGCTTCAAAGCAATGTTATAAGCCTTGGTCAAGCCACGATTTTTGGGTGTGACATTCGTATGAACGGTAATCTACTTCTGATGAGAGACAAGCAGGGTAAGTTGCTGATGAAAGTTTCACGAAGTGAAAACAGGCTGTATAAAGTGCGTTTGAAAACAGTTTGCAAAACGAAGTTGCTGATTGCGAACCACCAACCGCCGGCTGTCCAACCGCCGGACTCTGGTGATAAACAACGAGCTGACCCATTGACTAAAGCATTAGCTCGAGTGAAGTTTGCAGAGATGAGAACGATGCTTGGTGTGAAAGATCTCTCCATCGCTACTCAGAAATTCAGGGGGTGATTGTTGGAGAATGTATCTGAGTACGATCGTGACCATGGATCGGATTCAGAGTCCAATTAGGAATGTAGTCCTAATTAGATAAGGAAACTAGAATAATTATCTTATTGTGTTAGGATTAGATAATTATGGTAATTAGTATCCTAGTTTTATACAAACATGTTGGTTTAGTATAAATATACCATGTAGGGTAAGGATTTAATTATCACCTCTCATATTTGTAATTGAAGTTTTTTGAGTTAGATTTTCTTCAATAAAAGAGTCTTTGCGAGTTAGGCAAATATTCTGTGTTTTACAATTCGTTTGTTTGTGTTTGGGTGTCAATAATCAAAGCCAAACTTTGAATTGTACCTCATTGTGGATGTTACAAGGAATATGAATTAGAGTTGCAGGGGAGATCGAAAATTATGTTAGGAGAGAGAGAAAGAAATCGAATAAATAAGAGTAAACCGTTATATTATGATACCATATTATGGTATTGAATTAACCAAGTACCAAGTACCAATAAATTTACATATACATGATTTGGACTTATGACCTAATAATAAATAGTGGGCCTAATACTATCTAACGATTATGAGAGAGATTTACATTAACATCTTTATAAAGTTTGAATAATAGTAAATATCTTTACAAATTTTGAAATTATAACGATATCTTTTTAAAATTTCAAAATCTTCAAAGTCAAGACCAAAAGTAGTAATGTTCTTCTTATTACATTGGTTTGTACAATTATTACAATTGTTTGATTAATTGCTTTGAAATTATATAAATTGGGTATAAAACCCATGAATGTATGCATATTTCAAACTCAAGTAAAATAATGGGTTTGAAATTCTTCTTTTATTCCCATTCAAAAACCACTCATAGTGTTTCTAAAATTAAAACCAAACACCAAATTAAAAGAAAAGTTGATTATTTGAATACAAACGAGAATTTTAAGTCTTAGGTGGGCGTTTGGTAGGAAGGTTTGGGAATCAAAGAATGGGTATCATACCTTCTGTGTGTAATTATTGATGTTTGGTTGGTTTGTGGGAGCTTTAAAATTGGACATCATACCCACAAATTTAGCTTTGGGTGAAAACAATCATATATGACGGGTTTGAAAAACCCATACCCATACACTTTCATTCCCATTCATATTTCCATAACCATTCCTAACTTTTAACCAAACACATCCTAAAAGATATTGACGTATATTATTTGTAAAGACGTGAATATAAATCTCCCTAGTTATAATATGCAAATGCTTTATACATAAACAAGAAAAATATAGGATAATTCAAAGTTCTCTTTGCTTTTTCTCTTTTTTCTTTAATAAGCTTTTTCGCTTGTCATATAATCATTATATTGTTAAGTAGACTCGAATTTATTAAATTGGGTAATGTGATAAAAAACAATTGTGAAGTGAGACAAAATTTAGTGGGTGATTGCATATTTGCATGTATGCAATATGCATGAAAAGAAACGGATATATAAGTGCTTTTTTTCAATTCGATCTAATAACTATAACTCAGGTTGGTCTTGAGTTTTTTGATGTCTTAGATAAGATGATCGAAAATGTTCCCTAGCAAATTTTGTAAGCAAACAAATCGCTATATTTTTAATAAATGGAACTTAAGCTTATCTAAACGGCAATGTGCATCAAATAAAAAATAATAAAATGTTATAACTCGAGATAATAAACTTCGATTAAAAGTTTAACATAAATCATTAAAATAGATATTTTTAAATGTTTTTTTAAAGCAAAAACCTAAACAATTGTTTCTAGTATAAAATAAATAATATTCAAAACAAAACCCAAGTTTTTGTAATTGAAATTTATGATAAATTTAAAAAGTTGAGAGATGTAAGATTTGATTATGCATTTCTATTTAAAGCATTAACCAACTTAAAATAATAATTTATTTAAAAAGTAAAACAAAATTGACAACAATTTCTTTTTCGCTTAAATTATACTATTACTATTGAATAGTTTTAAACCAGTTGATATATTTTAAAGCGATAAAGATATTAAGTGTTAGTGATTTTGACATTTTGAGTTTACATTATAAAAAAAGGAATTGGAAATGATAGAAAAAGATTATCCAATTCTGAGTTTTATGAAAGGAGATTATACTTTTGTCACCGACTCATTGCTAGAATGGAAAAAATTTGTTCTTTGAGTCGCATCTCAAGAAGTGAAATGAAAAATATCTTTTTTCGAGGTCAACTAAAGAGACGTGAATGGATTGTGCTTGGAAAATTTATAGATGACTTGGATTATTTTGAAGAGGATGATACTCCGTATTGTGATTCTGATTCATTCTTTATCGACTTCAAAAAGCGTATAAGAGGTTATACATAGCCTCTTATTTGGATATGTGATGCCCTTTTAGGTGTTGCGGTAGCTAGGTGAATTATCTAAGGGGATGTGAGTAGTTTTTAGGTTCTAATAGTGGGGTTTTTTTTTTATGATGACTTAGTGTCATATAGTGGCGAGTTAGGTTATTTTCATGTTAGAGTATTTTTGGTTATCATTTAGAGAGTTGTACTTTCTAACTTCCTGCTAGCTTTTTATTTATTTATATAAGACTTTGCCGTTCAAAAAAGAAAAGGATTGGAATTTAATGGATTTATAAAAGAGTACTTCAAGTTGTATTATGAGATGATATGAGGTGGGTTTAAATGTAACTTTTAAAAACTTTAAGATATTAAACTAAACAACATGAAGAAAAAAAACTTTTATTTTCTTCACGCATACTCCTCCCTCTCAAACACCATTAAGAGTACCTACTAGTTTCAGTTTTAGCTTTTGTTTCAATAAAAAGGTTTCTAATTTCTTAATAATTTATTTCATTACCATAAAACACCCATTTTTTTGCTTAAATTGTATAAGAATAGTCAAATTATAAATATTTATGCCCTTATTCAATTGATGCATTGAACGGTACAAGACCGGCCCTGCTATAACTATATAAGATAATACATATTCGATCCAAACATTAAAAGTGAATCTTCACGTTTAAAAGACTCAATAAGCTAAAAGTAAATAAAACTTGCAAATAATTAGTACAACTTTTTTGAGGTGGATTAAATTGAGATGGCAGTTGCTTATAATGCTGACATGGACACGAGACTGACCATAACTATAACTTGTATAGATTTTAAAACATTTCATTATGTTACATTTTTATTTTCTAAATGTAAACACTATATAACTTGTGAAGATAACGTACCGGTATCGACGATCATAAGGTGTAATGACATATTTTCTAAGGGGAGGTGAGTCGTCACCGACTATAACCCCAAAAGCCGGCAAGAGACTACTTGACACCGCGGCGAAGTTATTTCTCATTTCCCCGCTTGAATGCCTCTGGTACAACAACGGCATCGGAGATCGGGTTTCCGACGACATCTCTTTCATCTCCGGTTAGTTTACAGGAGATAGAGATATGAGATCTATATTTTTATTTAAGTATGATTAGTTTAAAGACTTGGGATTAAACTAGCCATTAAGGTGCCATTGAGGTTTGCATTTATTCTATTGTTAGTACAATTTTGATTAAAGAAATCCAAATGACAATAACATTTTGCTTAAGAAATGATGACATGGTTTGACTTTTTGGTGGTAATACAAAGTATATTGTTGCTGCTTAGTTAGTTTGTAATTATAATTATTTTAAACTTTGTAAACTCAATCATATTGATATTTGCCGTTGGATGATTTGACTTTAAGTGTCTTCCTATTATATACAAAAGGTCGGTTGAGTCGGACTATGAAAGGTTGAAATATAGAAGGCTTTAAAAATAAGGCAAATTATATTTAAGTACATATTTTATTTTATTATATACTAGAAGTCTATCCGTGCTATGTGGTGGATAACTTTTATAAACTTTTTTTGAAGTTTATTATTTTTGAAGTAATGTCGATTTTATATTAGTTATAGGTATATTTGTATTTGTGCAAATTCACGTTATAGAAAATAGTATAAGTAGACAACATGTGTGTTGAAATGAAAAATAGATTAAAAATACTTAGTATTCGCGCAATGCGCGATACATATTTTTTTCCTAAAAAATTGTACGTAAATGATTTAATTTCATTTTGTTTAAATATTGTAGTTTGTATCGAGTGTTTTATATTTGATTGCGTTATAGATACTTTATAGTAGTATATATTTTTCAATAAATTTTTAATTGTAATGTTAAATCAAAAGTTATAATTACATGTATTTTATATCATATTTATCAATAAAGTCATATACTATTTATATATATTAGTTGGATGCGTAAAAGTTATTATATATATACTCAATATTAAATATAGATGTAAATATCTAAATATATTTCTTACTTAAAAATGATTAGTTGATTAATTATACTTTAGATAAAAAATAGTTAGATATTATTAATAAGAAAAAATATTTTTTTAATTTATCTTTCAATTTATTTTATTATGTGTTGTTACTTTTATCCCACATTGGTTGATAAGTGAAACGAATCTTTGTTTCTAATACAAAGTATACAACAAATGTTTAAAAATCTTTGTAGGATAACAATGCATTAGTAATAATTATATAATAAAATAAAGCACTTACCACTTTGCACATTTGCATCATTTCTTTTAAAAAGCTAATTATTATTATTATATTTTATTAATTTGAAACTAATCATATAATTTATTGAACAATTATAAAATTTGATAATCATTATTATAAAATAAAACATTTATTTGAGAATTACAAATTACAACTAATAATAAGTTTTGAAACTTAATTTTAAGAGTATTCTAAAATTAGAATACATCAAATTTGTTTTATATAGTAATATAGATGTAGGAAAAAATTAGAAACATATAATTAAATATTAACATAATTATTTACTATATTTTCATCATTTTTTAAAAGATTGTGATTATTCTTTATAAATTTGAAAGCTAATCATGTGATTTATTGAACAATTATGAGATTTAATAATCATATTATGAATTAAAACATTTATTTGAGAGTATTCAAATTACCACTAATTATAGTTTTGAAATCTTAATTTTAAGAGTATTCTAAAATTAAAATACATCAAATTTACTTTATAGAGTAGCATAGATGTAGGAAAAATAAGAAACATATAATTTAATATTAACATAATTATTTACTATATTTTAATCCTTTTTTTTAAAACGCTAGTTATTTTTATTAACTTTATAAATTTGAAAACTAAGATTTATTGAACAATTATGAGAATTAATAATCATATTATGAATTAAAAGCATTTATTTGAGAGTTATAAATTACCACTAATAGTAAGTTTTGAAAACTTAATTTTAAGAGTATTCTAAAATTAGAATACATCAAATTTGTTTTATAGAGTAGTATAGATGTAGGAAAAAAAAATTAAAACTTATAATTAAATAGTAACATAATTATTTACTACATTTGAATCATTTCTTTTACAAAGCTAATTATTGTTATTATTTTTATAAATTTGAAAACTAATCATGTAAATTATTGATCAATTATAACATTTAATAATCATTATAATGAATTAAAACAATTATTTGAGAGTTACAAATTACCACTAATAGTAAGTTTTGAAAACTGAATTTTAAGAGTATTCTAAAATTAGAATACATCAAATTTGCTTTATAGAGTAGTATAGATGTCGGAAAATATTAGAAACATATAATGAAATATTAACATAATTATTTACTATATTTGTATCATTTCTTTTGAAAAGCTAATTATTGTTATTATTTTTATTAATTTGAAACCTAATCTTGAAATTATTGAACAATTATGAGATTTAATAATCATTATTATGAATCAAAACATTTATTTAAGAGTTACAAATTACTAACAATAGTAAGTTTTGAAAACTTAGTTTTAAGAGTATTCTAAAGTTGGAATACATCAAATTTGCTTTATAGAGTAGTATAGATGTAGGAAAAAAAATTAGAAACATATAATTAAATATTAACATAATTATTTACTACAATTGCATCAAATCTTTTAAAAAGCTAATTATTGTTATTATTCTTATAAATTTGAAAACTAATCATGTAATTTATTGAACAATTATAAGATATTAATTTTTATAAGGGTTAATGTACCCAAGGGTCACTCTACTCTTTCAAAAAATCCGATTGAATCATTCGACTAAAAAAAATATATAATGTTCACCTAACTTTATAAAACCGTTTGTTTGGATCATTGGGACCCACCACGACTTGTTATAGCAGGTTTTAATATTTTTTAGAAATAAACTTTTTTCTTTTTATTATTTATTGGAGTACAAAAACACACACTCACACACCATTTTTTATTATTGTTTGCAGATTGTAGACTAAATAGCAATGGAAAATCAATTTCATTTCTTATTATTAGAGATTGATTCAGTTTCCAAACATAGAATTTAGAATTACATATACCTGCAGATCTAAGGTGAATTCCTTCTTCAAACACGAAGACGATACAACATGATTACAATTACTACTAGACACCGGAGAACAAACATAATTCTCCGGTGAATTCACGTTGCTTTCAATCCGGCACTTATTATTATCCAGCTCACCAACACTTTCATCGAATTTTCTTCGTTTACTAGAACCGGAGCTAGCGAGCTCGGTCTCGCTGCTCCGCCTTACTCCGCTGTGTGATTTTGAACCGTTCATCACAGAATTTCACACATACAGAAGGTGAACCGAAATACCTGCTTCTTTATATAACAAATTATCGTTGTTAAATTTATGTATCTCATCTGCAAAGGGTTTTCAAATCGTTTACTTTCTTCAGGATTTGGAGAATCGTTTTGTTTCCGGAACGGTATATCGAGCATCGTTTGTTTTCTTTGGATTCTGGGTTTTTGAGGGGGGATTTGAATGATTCGAATGAAAACATTTATCTGCGATTTCTGATTTCTTGATTTTTCCCCAATTGTTTATGTGGTGTTATCAAATTCTAAAACCTATAGTATTTTTCCCCAATTGAACAAGTATGATTTTTTTTTGAAAATATTAAAAACAAGTAAATAAAATCTAACTTTTATTTTAATAAATACACATGTCAGTTTTTTATTGGTACAAAATGTCAAATAGATAAAATTAAAAAGTCAAACAAGTTACTACAGGTTGCAGGTCATCCGGATGACCTAAACGGAATTTTTTCTAATCTTATATGATCTTTTTAAACATTTTCTAAAAATAGAGTGAACATTATATATTTTTTCTTAGTCGAATGATTCAATCGGATTTTTTGAAAGAGTAGAGTGACCCTTGGGTGCATTAACCCTCATTATAATGAGTTAAAACAATTATTTGAGAGTTACGATTTACCACTAATAATAAGTTTTGAAAACTTAATTTTAAGAGTATTCAAAAATTAGAATACATTAGATTTGCTTTACGGAGAAGTAAAGATGTAGGAATAAATTAGAAACATATAATTAAATATTAACATAATTATTTACTACATTTGCATCATTTCTTTTAAAAAGCTAATTATTATTATTGTTTTTATTAATTTGAAACTAATCGTGTAATTTTTAAACAATTGAAATCATTAATTTAAACATTTATTTAAGAGTTACAAATTAACACTAATAGTAAGTTTTGAAAACTTAATTTTAAGAGTATTCTAAAATTAGAATACATCAAATTTGCTTTATAGAGTAGTATAGATGTAGGAAAAAATAGAAACATATAATTAAATATTAACATAATTTCAGGTCTTGAAATCTTCAAAGCACACAATCTATGACTGGATTCAATAATAAGTAGCGGAATTACAAGTTATTGATCTAAACTAGACAGATTAAGAACACGAAATCAATGAATCGAAAGAGTATATTAGAAAGCCTTTTTAGGTGGGAAAATCAGTTACAAAAATAATATCTCTTCACTCGTACATCTTGTATGACTTTCTCACCTATTTATAGGCCTACTCTACCTACCTATTACATTACTAACACCCTTATGTTCATTAAAAAACACTTTGGGTGTATGATAAACTTACAACTCAGTTAACTTTAGTTCGGGTGAACTTGAACTTAACTCTGGTGAAGAGTTAGTTCACCCGACCTAAATCCTTCATGAGCTTACACTTTATTATTCAATTCGGGCGATGAACACAGTTCACCTGAATTAAAACTAACACTACTCTAATCTATGACTTAAATCTTTGGAAGCTTCACCATCACTCTTGTATGCTCCAACAATCTCCCCCTTGGATGATGCTTCCAAAGAATTCATCTTCCTAGGTTTAGCTCCCTTCCCATCTTCACACTGCCATCTGATCCTATCTCCCTTTTCTTTCACCTCTTTTGACTTTATCAAGTTCAACTGCAACACATTCCACTGACATTCTTCCTTCTTTATCATCAGGTCTCATTTTCTCAAGAGGAAGATGAAACAGTGTAATAATGTCTTCATTGGTAAGTTCCCTGATATCAGCCATTTCATATAATCTTTGCTCTTCTCCATCTTCTCTAACAAGCACCCATTCATCACTTGAATAGTCAACCCACCACCTTAGAATTTTGGCTCTATGTTGTACCACTTTTGTTCTCTTCAGGGGAGCTAGATGCATAGTCATTCTCTTTCTCTTTGCCATGAATTTCTTCCCAAAGTTTACAAATCCTGTTTTGGCACATTCATGAATAAAGTTTTCATATTCATACCCATGAGAATAACTAGCATGGTTGACCATCTTCAATTTGCAAAGTTGTTTGGCATCTTCCACAAATATCTCTCTTAATTGTTTAGTTGTGCTGTAGGATTTGGTCATTGTTCCACTTCTACTCTTCCTTTTGATGACTATTGCACCACTATAATGATCAAATCACCAATCCACAATTGGTGGAAGAATGCCCTTCTTCAAATTCATTAACTCCTCCCTTTCTGCCATCAATTCATCTTGAGACACATCTTTAATCCTAGACCCAAAAGAACTCCCATCTCCCTGAATAGGAGTATCAACATCAACAGGGAATCCATATTGATCAAGATCCCCTCCATCATCTGCAGTTTCCTCAAATCATTGAGAAATCTCTTCTATCATTGCAGTAACTGTAGGGTCATCCATATAGTTATCTTAAGGGATTAAGAATTTGGAGGAAATGCTTTATAATATGGTATAGATAACCTACAAGGACCGGAAAAAAAGTTCAAATTTTAACGTTTTTTTATTTTTCGTTTATGATCAAATGTTGAAATTCTATAAGATAATATCTCATGTGATCTTTATATTAAATATGAATTTAAAATCGTAGATACATTATATGATGTAATAAAAAAGAAAACACCAAAAAATACATGTTACAATATTAATATCACATGTGATTTAAATATAAGTTTGATTATATAAAATTTTAAAAACCGTCGAAAGAAATTCGGAAATAAATATTGGCGAAGTATATAGAGTGACTATTCTACAGAAAAAGGATATAATGTTCCGTCAAGTGATTTAATTTTTTTGTTTTAAAAATTAACGATTTTTGAAATAATTAACTTTTAAATAAGAGAAAAAATAATTTTGAAGTAAAGAATTTTGATTGGTAACCTTGGTCTAAATTTATATATGATCTTTTACGATATCAACCCTTGCAATATGCATATCTTGGTGAAATTTATATATGATCTTACACACCCCTACATGTATCTCTCCTAAAATGCGAATCTTGGTGAAATTATAAAATACATAGAGAAATTAAACAATAGTTCTTTGGCTTTAAATTCTATATACATATATGTATAGAGTACATTCTACATATATCTTTAGTATTACAGATTATAAAAGTTAAACTGTCTTTTTTAGAGTAAGCTTGGATTGTATATTATCATCAATTCCACATATAAACAGGTGGTCATTCTCTCTTAACGCGATAAGATCTTCCACTCTAGACGCATCAGCCATGAGAACTGTAGTTCCTCTTTTCCCGAACTTCTTCTCTACATGAAAACGTAACGAATTTGGAAATGTTTTAAGATTCAAAAGATATCTTCCATGGAATTAAAATAATGTGTTGTGATGCAAAATGCACCATTTGTAGCAGGATTGCTTACCTGCCAAGTTCAAGAGGTCCTCTATCGAGTCTGGCAAGTGGACAAGTTTTCCTGCCCTTTTGTCGTAAGTTGGATGATGCCCATGGATTACCACCCTTAAGGGAAATGTGTTCGGCCTCACAGAAGTTTGTGTTTCTGCAAATAATAACATCACATAAAAACGAAACCATTCCTTAAAACGTTCATAATTTATTGAAGTGATGTATTGGTTTATAAAATATCCGTGAGATGTATTGAAGTCAAGAACCTTGTCTCTCTTCTCTGGTGTAATTTGATGCTTCATGGTTTTCTATTTCATCAACTAGTGTGCTTTGCTGCATCGAGGGTGTTCAAAGAAATGTTACCTTTTTATATGACAAGGCTGAATTTTTGCAGAGTTATACTTATGATTACATCATAGAAAAATGGTTTTTCGGATCACTAATAATTCGATAAGTTTAACAAATGTTTTTAATTCGGTTACACTTTTACTTAATGGCAAAATATGCATATACATTTTACGCGTTAGAATCTAATTAGTTTTTGTTCAAATGAAGTATTACCTCAGTATTCAAGTCTGCTAGAAGCTCTTTCAATAACGGCATCTCTTCTTGCACTTCATTCTTTAAGTCGTTCAGATACTGAGAATGTGTATGTTAGATTACTTGTCAAATTATTTTTTCAATCCAGAGACATCTATAAAAAGAATAGGTGCTAGTTAAAAACCTGTTTAAAGTTTGACAATATCATATTCACGTCTTCACCAAGCGGCTGTACCAGTTGCTTGAAATGTTGATGGCTTATTCGAAGTACCTGGGAAAATTTCTTGCTTCTCACTGTGAAAGGTTGAGGGATATTGAAGATTACCCCAATTTCCCCAAAGATATCCGAAGGTCCTAAATTTAGCAACAACTGAAACATAGAAAGGTTTTTTTTGCATCATATTCAAATTCTAATCGCAAATAATATTTATATTCTGATGTTTATCATATATTGATCTAATCCTTTGTCCCCATCGAATGTTGTTATGTGTCACATATATCACTATACAAGATTACAAAGCAATATAGCATCTCTCTATATTGTTTGAACGGTATGTTCGTTGGACTAAAGCTCAACTAGCTTTTCGATTCACTAAAAATATTATTATATTTACTATATTAACATCTTAGTTGAAAAGGCGTTAACTCTTATATAATTTCATTAATCTATTGTTGTGGCATACCCATTTTGTGAATTATTATAAACATATAAGTTATAACTAGTGGTCAATAAGCGGCAAATATGGGGCATATGGAATTGTTAAATTGAATGTGCATATGATATTATGTTTATGATGAATAAACATAATCTGGTGCTCTTACAAAACACCTATATTTGATTGCTCTATTTACATGCTCGTGAACTAGATCAATTATGTTGTCGAACAAGAAAATACATTACCTGCTCCACTCCATTTTTCTGTATCAGCACCTCCTGGAATTTATAGACTGTTAGAGTTCCAAATGGGTGCATATAAGTATTTATTTAACTTATGAAAGATTTATTTACCATGGATCCAGATACTACGATATAGAAATCTGTTGGTATTTCATTTTGTAGTATGACTTCGGCCTTGGGTGGAAAGTATTCTTCTTTTAAATCTGAAACCTAGAACAGAAATAATTAATTTTAGACGTTCGTCACTGTCTAGTAATCTATTTTGTAATCCTACTTTACCAATTGTAGATGTATCCTATCAACTTTGGCGTTTAAGAAGTCGAATTTCTCTTGTCCAAGTTCAAGTGATTAAGATTAGGAATCCTAGTTATATTCGACATGGATTCATGCCTTAAAAGATAGTTGTATTCTACAAGAAATAAATTGTACCAATTGCATACTAAGGACTTCTGAAATCCCTTTAAAGAGATAAGTCTTTTCAACGGTTGTGCTGAATTGATACTTGGAAATGCCACATCTTATCGCCCTTGGCAGGACCTCTAGAACTTCTTCTTGTTGTAGCTCGGCTGTATTGAACTTGAGTTGCATGTGTGTCAACATGCTCTCTTTTAATCCTTCTGGAAGTCTGTTTTTGTTTGCATATCTTAAAGTCGCATTGACTGAATCCCTCTGCGGTAGAATATAGTAGTGTAAAGTGTAGCAAAATGGGTAATAACAAAAGTTTTATGGAAAAAGAAAAAGAAAAACTTACCATGACACGAGTTCTGACAGCACTATGGACGATTAGATCTATCATGTTGCCAATTAGATAAACAATGAACCCGATATTGAACAACATATAGAAGATACAGAAGACCTTCTCCCCTGTATTTACGGCATGAAAGTCTCCATAGCTGACTGTTGTAAGGGTTGCCATTGACCAATATATTGAATAGGTGTATCCCAACCAAATGCTTCTATCCTCAAAGTTTACGTTAGTAGATCCGATCCATGTATCATGTGAAGGTTTATGATGAGTGGCCATCCAATAATAGAAACAACCAGCCGAGTGCACTACAAAAAGTGTCACCTATGATAAACCAAAACCTTAAGGTTAATCTAGTAGTATCTCCCATAAGCTAAATTGTTTTACTCATTGCTTCCTCTAGTATTTAGTATTAAGGATGCTTGAATAGGTCAAGTAAAAGTAGTACTAACACGTATCTGTTTGATGATCCTTGTCCCGAAGTAGCTGAAGCGTGTATCCTTCTCTAACCTGTTTAGAACAAAAAACAAGTGCTCGTTACATCAAGTTTCATGTCTCAAACTTACTACATTCAAAAAAAAATTTATTTATCAAATATTTAATACCTTGAGAAGAGATCGCTAACATGCTTTAACCGCCATAACCTTAGCAGAGTAAGAAAGCGAAAGACATCCCCGCGGTGCCTCTCTCCGTTGAAGATTAGGTACATGAATTGAAATGGCAATGTTGATGCTATATCCATTGGGAACATCATACTAGTGACATACCTGAAAAACATACATGGAGTAGATTGTTAATACATGTTTTGTATACATGTTGTGGTGTCCATAATATTTATTTACGATACCTTGTAGCTATTTTCTTATGAACGTCAATCAGAAGATACGTTGACTTATCCAAGTACGCAACAAAGAAAGTTAAGATAATATCAGCAGCGAAAAAGAGATCGACAGTCAAATCGACGTAGAGAAGAGAGCTTGTAGCCACTTTTTTGAAAGCTAGCTCAAAGGGAGATGCCCATGCCGAGTATATAACCAATACAACTAGGAATGTTTGCCACCACCTGTCTCCATTTTAGCAATAAAGATCACACGGTTAGCTAAATGGGCGGCTGATTGAGATTGTCCGACCCAATAATACTTTCATAACATATTAACATTTCTTTTTGAGCTTTATAAATATTTAGTTTGTTAAATATGAGTATAAAAACTATATTAATACGGTCATATTCTAACCGTTGTTTGACAATACGATTTAGGTGGTTTTATTCATTTTAAATTTTTAATACATTTGGAACGCCTTTTGATCCGTTTGACCACTTGAATATCCTTTTCTTTTAAGTTAAGTATGTTTATCTTAAAGTTTTTAACCCATCACAGATGAAATATAACCCAAATCGGTCTATTTATGTGTTATTGGTCAAACTGAACACTTTGTATCGAAACTTCTACATGGCCACTAGATTAAAGACTTCTCATGTAACTAGATCACACATTGTGAACTACACATGTTCATTATTAGAGGTGAATCTCAAAACAGTAATCACTAGTATAAAAGAGTCAGTTTGTGCATGCTATTTAGATTAAAACCCATTTTTTGGTAAGTGCATAGTTGTGTATGTGTTTGCTTACGGTTAAGTGGCTTATGTGCTAAGTATCTATCATCATGCTGATTTTCAGCCAACGTTTAAGTGTCCCTAGTCGGGTAGTTAACAATATATTTATGAATAAAGCATTTGAAAATTAAGCGGATCGAAAAATGGAAAATCAAGTATCTCACATCGGATAAAAGGGGCTTTGCGGTAAATATGGCTGGAAGAGTGTTTCTTCCTAGAGGCGATACCAGAAATCATGTCGGAGGGCTCTTTCGGAGAGGGTATTTATTATTTGAGATTTTTTATGATTAGCTAAAAGATTTAGATACACATTTGTTTTATTAGAGGGTGACCCTCATGCCCTCTTGTCTCCGCTACTATGTCTCCCTCTTCGAAGTCAAAGGTTCGAATTGTGTGTTTATAATCAATGGTCATTCTTTAAAAAAAAGAAAAAAAAAATCCGACAGTGGAAGAATTTACCCAAACTTCTGGGAGTTCTCATTCTTATATGATGACACGGTGAACTCTTAGAAAAGGTTTTAAATGCAAATGCATGTTAAATGGAAAATTAAAATTTAAAGTTCATGTTACTATATATGCAGTTTTACAACTTTGGATTGGAATATATACAAAATACAATAATTTTATTGGAAACAGTTGAAAAAGTTAATACCAAGCCTAAAAATACAAAATCTGGGGAGGCAACATTCAAAAAACAAAACTTGTGGAGATAACTTACCGGTACCGACGATCATAAGGTGCAACAACATATTTTCTAAGGGGAGATGAACCACGGTCGATTATTATTCCAAAAGCCGGCATAAGTCCCAAGTTGTTCATGATCTTCTGGTACTTAAAAAGAATTAGAAGAATTAGAGATCGTTTTCCGATCACTTTTATCTTGTTTCCAGTTAGTTTGCAAATAGAAATAAGATCTAAATTTGTGGTTAACGTGTGATTAGTTTAAAGATTTGGAATAAACTAGCAACTAGTTGGTAAGAGGTTTGCATTAATTCTACTGTTAGCTCAATATTATCGATTAAAAAACATAAATGTCCATAACATTTTGCTTAATAAAATGTTGATAGGGGTTGACTTAGTTATGGTCAATAAAAAAAAAAATTCCATTTCATTTAAACATTTGAAACTTTGTTGACTTAAATAAATTAATATTAGTCGTTGGATAGTTTAACTTTCGTGTTTGTTTCATTTACATCCAATGGGTAAGTTTCAAAATACATATTTTAGTAGACATTCTTTTTTCGAATAAACTACTATTCCCCGTCACAAAAATCAACTCTTCATGTTAATATTTTGAAAAAATAAATGTCAACTATAAAAAAATACTCCGTCGTAGTGAAGTTGCTAATTCTACCCTAAACCCAATTAAATGCATATTATTAACATCGTGAGCATCTATGGGGGCAGTACTCACATTTACCGATAGTATTTCATTTCTAAAATGCATTGATATTGACATTTTTAATACACTTATTATAAAACCGAAGAACTTGTCAGAATCCATATAATTATATAAACACAATCACACATTGAAATATAGATCAACGTCTATCAAAGAAGTTTAGTAGCGAATTAAACACTTAAATATTACAAATTTAGTGATTAAACAAATATTGTATATGTATAACAGTAAGAACAGTAACGAATTTTACCACCAAGTCTTAATGTATTAATCGTAGAATGAATGATCTATACATGTGTTTTTCTTAATATAATGATCTATGTACATATAGACCTTGAGGCTAAATCTAACTATTCTAGGAAACGACTAAACAAGTAAAACAACTACAACCAAGCAAAAGATAATTACAAATTTATCCTAGAATTATCGTTTTCTTCAAAAAAAACTTCATGCAGTAGTAATACTTGACGGGTAGTAGTAAGGCTCTGGCAATAGTAACCAGGTATACTTGGAGTGGTAACCAAGTAGTAGTAGATTTGCAATAGTAACCATACTTAGTTTGTTTTCAACAGTTGATTCCCAACATTCTCCCTCTAAACTTATAATTTATTACCTTCAAAGCACTAAGTTCTAATAATAAATTTTAACATAGGAGGATGATTAACAAAACTAGTTTCTACTGTTCTTCTTCTTCTTTGTCCGTTCTTCTTGTAACTTATGACCTTCCCCGTGTCTCTTAGCCACCATTCTCCATAATAGATCATTTGCCAAATATAAATCTTTTGGAGCAAACAACTTCAAAGTGATCATCTCAGGAAGAGTAGCATAGTCATGATTATACTTCTTATCCAGTTAAAAAAATTTGCTGGCACCTTGCTTCCTAATGATAGAGTAGACTCCACTTCTCTCATACAAAATCCATTCAGTGACTGGATCATATCCACCTCTATGAAATATACTACTAAACATCTCTACTTCAGGTTTGAACATACCGTTCAACCAATCCAGTGCCAACTCAGTACCAGAACAAGATCCTTTGTTCTGCGAGTATTTTCTTACTCCAATTTGATGCATTCTAACCAAATCTTGTCTTGTGAACTCCTTGACCATTATGTAAAAAGCAAGCATCTTGTATTTCTTTTTGCCATCTCTAGTCACCTGATAAGTTGTTTTGTTTTCTCCCCCCCATAAACTCCCAATCTATGATTTTTAGTAGCACAACTGCCAAAGGCTCTACATAACGAACATCTTTAGGAATAATCAATGTTGATAAATCATCTAGAGAGATTTCTACATCTTCTTCTTTTTCCACTATAGCAGAAGTATCAACCTGAACAAATTGAGTAAATGTAGTAGTTTCCTCATTATGTGGAAGTGCAACTTGTTCCTTACTTATCACAATCTGTTCTTCTTCTGCAGTAGATTCCAACAAAACCTTTTGTCTCTTTAGTACCTGTCTTGCTGACAAAGACTTATTTCTTTTCTTCTTTTCAAGATTTATAACAAGAGGTTGAGTTTTTGAAAGGATTTGAAACTGCCTGACCTTGTTCATTCAACACCCTAGATCCCAACTCATGAGCTCTCTTGATCAGTCTCTCCAACTCATACCTCTCCTTCCTCTGTTGATCAATCAACATAGCATCATCATCTTTGTCTCTTTCTTTCTACTTCATACAAACCAAGAACATTTACAAAGCTCATAGGACCAAGTGATTTGCCACTATAACCTCTTCCTTTCAGATACTTTACAAACTTTTGTTTGTCACTATCCATTTTGTCCTGTTTAGCTTTCTTGGTTGCCTCTGCTTTCTGAATCTTTAACAGCTCACTGTTGTATTCTTGAAGTGATGCCAATCTTTCACTTTCTTCTCTTTCAATTTTTTCAAGTTCCCTTCTTTAGAGTTCATCATGAACCTCTCTAGCTACTGCAGGATCACTTGACACATGACATGTTTCAGAAGCCAACTGTAGAGCCACAAGCTCATCTAACTTTATGTGACGTCCCGTCAATTTGAAGTACTTATGTTACCGTTGTTATTTATATTTTATTCGCAACTGATTTCGACCCTGGTATTTCGCTTTGTTTTGCTCACGATTTACTGTTATTGAGTATCGGGTTTTCTGTATTTGCTGATTCGTCCACCGGGACGTAATAATATTAATATATCTAAGTTCCAATTAGTTAGTATCCTCATAATTATAAGTTAGAAGGTTTATGCAAAATTTGTCGGTTATCGGATCCTTTATACTCGAGATATCGTGCTTTTGCGCTTGTTTTATCCTTTACTGAAATTGTGCGAATCTCGAAATTGAAAGTGAAAATATAATATTAAATGAATCTAATATAAAGTAAATCAAAGTATGAACTCTCCTAAGTTCAACGCAAAAAGAATCGGGAACTTTCGACGAACGAAACTCCTTAACGGTCGAAAACAAGTCTGCCGAACCAGCCGACCAGCCAGCAGCTGGCAGGGCTTCAGCCGGCGGCTGAGCCCCTCCAGCCGGCGGCTGGATGTGTCTGTTCAGGTGTTGGTGACTCATTTTTGCATGAAAATCGATTGGGACAAGTGTCTAAACCCGATTGGACCTCCCCAAATGCCAGAAATTGCAGTCCCAATGCACTAATACTCCATTTCTCTTTCATTTCTTTCATTTGGTAATAACAAACACACACAAAGTGTGTTTCTCTCTAAACACTCTCTCCATTTCCTTCACTTTTCTTCACTTTGGCTGTGATTTCCAGCCATCTTTCACCAATAAATCTCCATAAACATCAAAATAATCGGTTATATTCATCAAAAGGAGCAAGAGGTGGTGATTCTTCCGGGTTGCTTCTTTGGTTTTCATCATTTTCGGGTTTATTCTCCATCAAAATCTCCATCAAGATAAAGCTAGATCATCACACACTCTATTCTTGCGGTATAATAACTTTTACCCACTGTTTTTATTTATATTTTATCATTCTATTACATGCATGTATCATCAAAGATGAAAGAAAGGTTTTTATAAAAGTTGCTATGGAGATTTATCTAATAACATAAATTTTATAAACTTTTACCTTAGATCTTGATATAAAAAGATGTTATTTGAAGAAATAAATGGATGTTATTAAAGGTTTATAAGTTGCATGTCGAGATCTAAAGAAAATACTCTTGAAAATGCTTAAAATGGACATAATAACAAAAATCTGGAGCTGACTGTGAGCCTCCAGCCGGCGGCTGGATCAGTCTGTTAACCCAAAATCGTCGTTTTGCTAATTATCGGTGGTTGTCTTGTGTGTTTGGAGGCGGATATTCTCATCACTACACCACTGAAGTCATTGTTCCAGATCCTTGTCAATCAAGCGGGTGTTAGCGGTATAAATTACTAACCTTGTGAACCCTTCGATTTCATTATGTAAGAAATAAGAATAATGCCAAAAGTCAGTTTATTGCTTCCCCCCCTCACCTATTTATAGGAAAGGGGTTAAATGTGAATTACATAAAGATAGAAACCATAACAACTATTCTAAGTTCTACATTTTCCCCCTTTGGTATGGTTTCTTAAAACATAAGTTCAAAATATTAAATTACAATGCAAAAATCACTTCTAAGCTTCCAGTCTTTCAATCTTCTTGAGCTTGTTTGTCTTCGAATTCAGGATACAGTTCAGCACACTCATCTTGCTCCAGCTGCATTTCATGCTTTCGTCTTGCTTTTATTGTAGCATAGATGGAGTATTTGTTTTCTCTGATCTTCAGACTCATTTCGTACCTTTGAATGAATTTTCTGTTTTCTAGGCACTTTTCAATTGCATCCCTTCCAAGCTCGTATTCTCGTCTTTCACCTTTCCACCTGTTAGCTTCTTTAAAAATTTCAATCTGCTGGGGCATCCCCGTTCTTGATAATTGCATCAATCTCCTTTTTGATTAATCTGAGAGTTCCTGTGGAGAAGTGATGAGTTTCATCAAAGAACATAACAATATTACCCTTCCAGTGAGGACTTGTGTACACAATCCCTTTGTTCCCCATATTCACTATTGCCCATTTCCTGATGTGATTGAGATTAAACTTCTCAGTGTGAAAGCGTGGAGCCGTCAAATTTACTTTATTTCTGCCACCTTCGAGAGCCATCTGGAAGTCTTGAAATGAAGCTTCTTTCACTTTCATTTCAATGAAACGTTTTATTCGATCTTCAGCGAGTCTCTCGACTCTTGTTTTTGTTGACCATCGTTTCATGGACATGAACAAGTATTCTATATCGTTTGGATTTATGTTGGCGAAGTCAGCTTCAGAGAAATCGTATTCCTTCCCATTGGTTCGAGCTACTTTGAAGGTGGTGTACTCAAGTCCGTTGTGAAATTTTGATTCGATTGTTCGTACATGTGTGATCGGATAGATTGAGTATACCTTTTATGGTTCTTGCTGTTTTTCGTGAATGATGTGTTTAAATTTAAACCAGATCTCTTTTTAAAACTTGGTGTATCCATGAAGTCTAGTTTCCTTGATTTTTCTAGGAGTTTTGACATAGAAATCATGAACTTGATCCTCCATGAAAGGTTGATTGATTCGTTTATGGATTGCTTTCTGTTCATCAAGATCAACGTCAGTAAACTTTGGTTCTCCAAAATCATTTGTTAGGGCGTACCTGTAGAGTTCAACATGTTCCTTTTAAAGTTTCCTGTTCTCCCTTTGCATCATACTTTCATAACACGCTCTTACATCACTTTTACGAGTTGTCTTCATCATCATAGTCTGTTAGTTCTCTTTTACCGGCACGCACCACACTGTTGTATGCATCATCTAACTTTTCATCTTGACCGAGCACCATTGCCTCATGGTATAACTGTTCCATTCGTTGGTTTTTCATTTTCTTACTTGTGCTTGTCTTTTCTTTGGTTTCCCTGTGCTCTTATCAGTATTTATGACTCTATCACCTGAACCCTCCACAAATTTGTTTTTCTTTGACTGGGGCTGCTTTTCCCCCTCATTCGGATGATTATCAGGATCATCATCTGAATGTCGACGTTTAGTACCCTGCGCCTCAACCCGAAAATTAGCTTTCAACCCTCTGTATTTTTCAACAATAGCGGTGAGGTCTCGGAGCTGATGGTTAAACAGTTCTTCCATGCTCGTTGGGTGAAAATCATCATCTATTGCAAGAGCATCCAAGATCATAGTATCTCGAGCAGAAGGTTCGTCAGTGTAAATAATGCGCTCGAATAAGGCAGTTTCAAGTACATCCCGAGGTATAGTGTTCAACAGTTCTTGCACAACATCGGATGAGAGGTTTGCATGGGTGAGTGTCGGAGCTGGTTCCGGGGTTTTAGTTTGCACAGCCTTGGTTTCCAGAGTTTGCTTCATCCTTAGTTTAATTGGCACTGCAGGGGCAGCGGGTGAGGAGATAACAGGAGGAGAAGATGAGCTTACCCGAAGAGGAGATGAAATAATTGGAGCCTGTGCATGCCGCTGACGTTGTTCTACCATATCCAAGTGAAGATTCATCCGAGTATTAGTATCCATTGGCGAAACCACCTGTTTTCCTTTTCCGCGTGGATCCTGATAATATGCTGGTGTGAGAGCAGCGTCAAGCATCCATTGGGGTAACCCGGGATCACTAAGATTGCCCGTTGCCGTATCTGTCTGTGACACATAGTCACGTCTAGACGAACCTGCAGCGACCGTTGGCATAATGTTAACGGAGGCAGGATTTCCGGTCGATCCTCGGAAGCATTCAGCTTGCGAACGTCCTACAACCGTTCCGCTAGTGTCACAAAGACGACTAGATCTGGGAGCGACATGTGCAAAGTGAACTCGTGAGGGACCAGACTCGTGTACTACCGAAGGCGGGAGTCGGGAATGTTGACTCCCTGTTTCAATAACATCCGGCTCCGAAGGAGGGGACGTTAGCAGATTTGGGCTTTTTCCCGTGCTTTGTGAAACATCATCCAGTGGGGATGACGAGTGGAGATGAGTGGTGTACGCCGGGTGCATCGATGGGGAGTCGATGTCTTGTTCAATACGCTCTGTCGACATACGACTGAGTGTAGCGGATGTGGTGCCCCGGTGTCTAGTCCTAGGCTCGGATGGGGTTTTAATTTTTTTCGTTTGATCCCCATAATTTTTTCGCTCACCCTTACTCACCATTTTTTCAACTCCGCCCTCGTATGCGCCCGAAGGACTCGCTAGTACAAGTACTGGGCAAGTGTGTACTGGTGCCTGTACAACCACATGTTTACCATCACCCCCTACTGCTGTGTCATCATCCTCATCAGAACTAGATTCAGAATCATGAGGATCAGTGTCCTCCTCACTCCTACCTAAATCTAGACTCTCACTACTAGAAGGCGCTAGTTCTCGTGGGGAAGGAACAATCGGCTCTGATCGTTCCGTACGAGTGGTTGGATTCCTATTGGCTATCAAATGAACATGATCCTGAGGTAAGCGCGAAATAAGGTGCTCGGGAATAGGCATACCTGTTGCGGCCGTCTGATTATGTCGTGTTCGAAAGACAGGAGTGAAGTATTCACCATACATGTGATCACCAATTCGTTTGTTTAGGTCACCCGGGGCTTGCTGTAGGATTATGCTAACTATCATCTGTAGGAAGCGTTGGTAAGGAATATACGGCTTTGAAATTTCCTTCTTTTTGCGTTTGAGGGCTTTTGTAGGTAGAGATTGTGCAACCGCATCCTTCCTTTGTTCCTGCTCAAGATACTGGTTTTTATGGGCTATTGAGTCCCGAAGATCATCGAAGATGAGGCGAGCAATATCAAATTTCTTGTTAAAGATAAATTTGATCCATATAATGACTGTTATTCGTTTCGCATAATCTTTGCCACGGTTTTTGGGCGTGGTGGTGTGTACCATTAGTTGTAACAAGAATTGCCATGGCTGCGGTAGTAGATCCCAATCCATTTTGAGAGTGCGTAAATCCCCTTGATAGCCCAACTTATAAATCCATGGGAAAAGGTCTGCATCATGTTCCGGTATTTCCTCGAATTCATCATAAGTCGGTAGAGCTAGAAGTTCCCTGAGTTGCTCAACTGTTAATTCGACTCTGTAGTCGTGAAGCCCACAAACTATCATTTCCTCGATCGGGTCCTCAGAGTCAGAGTTATCGGCAGCTTGATAACTCATGTGATACCATAAATGCTGCAAGTATACCCGTGGAACCTGTGGATGACTGGCAAAGAGTTTTTTCCAGGGGTGATATTTGATAATGGAGAGGATTATGGGATACGCGCATTCATGTGTCTCAAGTTCAATGGTGGTGTTGTTAGGTTTCATATCTAGCCACAAACGAGTCGGGTGAACCGTTTCCTGAGCAGGGAAGGCCGGAGAGAACATGCGTCGTGCAATCGGAGCAGTGTAACCTTCCATTTGATGAACTGATGGGGCGTTTGAGATTGGTCGAGCTATTTTCTTGGTTCGCGCCATCTAATCTTGAACACAAAAACAAAAATAAAACGTTAGATTAACACTACATATACGATTTTTTTTTTTAATTTTCTTTTTAATTTTTTTTTTTAATGCTAAACCGAGTCATCGGGAACCAAGTGAGGTACGTATTGCAGCTCGGAATAGTCAACGAGCGAAAGAAATCAAGTCGGAATAACCGGGGCTTCTTTTGAACTAGGCGGGGCGATTCGGGGCTTCTTTTGAACTAGGCGGGGCGAATCGGGGCATCTTTTGAACTAATCGGGGCTAGGTTGTCCGAGATGTCCTAGGTCATGTCCGAGGTTTTCTATTCGTGTCCGAGAAAAAACAATCCGTTCCGGGACATGTCCGAGTTGGTGTCCGAAGTAACTTAGGCGTGTCCGAGATATGCTATTCGTGTCAAGGTAAAAGCGGTCCGTGTTCGGGGTCTATTCGTGCACTCTATCCGGGCCAAGTGTAAAACTAGTCGGGACAAGACTTGGGAAAATATCACAAAATGTCCGAGTAACGTAGTCGTGTTCCGAGATGGTCCAGGGTGTGTCCGAGGCGGGGCTAGAATAGTGCTAAGCGGGGCCAGTGTTCCTATTCGTGTCCGTGGTCCTATAGAGTTGTTCGTGTAACCCTAGATGTTGTCCAAGTAGCTAGTTCGAGTAACTCAGTCGAATATCCTTATTCGTGTATGTGTAAAATCCAGTCGTGTGAGGACTTGGCTAGATCAGTAAAACCCTAGTCGTCAAAAACATGTTCGTGTGTGATGAGTTTAGGATCGAAGATACACTTGATTCCTTTAACCGCGATGAAAACCTAGCGTTACTTCAACCTATTCGTGTAAGTTGGATATGGATTCGTATAAGGCTGTTCGTGCATGATGATTATGGATTCTAATGAACACTTAAACAACTTTCACGAGATTGGGGTTTTCATTCCATTCGATTCGTGTTCGAGGTAGCCAATCAGTTCTCTGGTGAAACCCTAGGGTATCATTCGTGTAAACCTAGTCGAGGTAGGTGTATGATCAGTCGAATAAACACTTGTCCAAATTAGGGTTTGTCCGATTAGGGTTTTCGTGTGATGCATGTCGCCAAAGAACAAAAGCTAGTCGTCCCAACGTATCCGAGCAAGTGCAAACTACATCCGTGTGGATACTTGTCTGTTCGTGTGTGTTGAGGGTTCGATCGAATTGAAGATCGAATCCGGGAAAAACATAAACACAAGTAATTGATGTGTGTAAGTTGGATCGAAATCAAGCAAACACATACAAGGAGTAACACATAATCACGAATTATCATAATCAACAAGCCTAATCATAAAAATTTCTTAAAGAAAAATAAAGAACACGAAGAACAAAAATAGAAAAAGTTTACCTAGTGACTTGTGTTCTTCGTTAAAAACCAGAGTTTGATCCAGAAATTCTTTGGATTTCCTCAGAAAGTCGTTTTTGCCCAGAGAGGAAAAAGTAAAAATTGATGTAATTATGAAAAAATAATTCAATTTTGACCTTATATATGATCCGGAAGCCCAATGGGTTATCCATGGATACCCATATTCAAATTTTACAATTTCGACCCTAAGGCTTGAAAAATCAATTGCTCAATAATTACTCATAAACAAATATTCCCCCTTGTGATTCCCCCTTAACACATAATTCCCCCTCAGAAAAGGATTCCCCCTCTAAAATGTAATTAAACACATAATTATACAGAAGCACACACGTAAAGAGCAGATATACAATTAAAGTACAACATAGGAAAGTCGAGTTAATCTTTTAAGTTTAACATGCCGAGCTTGGAGATAAGAAATTTAAATCGTTTTTCCTCCAAAGCCTTTGTAAAATATCAGCAATTTGAAAATCGGTTTCGACAAAGTGTAACTCAATAAGTCCTTTTTCAATGTTATCTTTCAAAAAGTGATATCGAATATCGATATGTTTAGTTCGAGAGTGTTGAACCGGATTAGCAGAGATGGAGATTGCACTGGTTGAATCACAATAGACTGGGATTGCTTGCACTTCATAGCCATAATCCCGAAGTTGAGTGCGGATCCAGAGAACTTGAGAAAGACATACTGCAGCTGCTACATATTCTGCCTCAGCCGTTGAAATTGAGACACAATTTATGCTTCTTTGAAGTCCAACTGATTTGTTTGTTTCCCAAAAAATGAGCACCCCCCGACGTGCTTTTCCTGTCTAAATTACAACCTCCATGATCCGCATCAGAATAAGCAATAAAATCAAAACCAGTGTTCTTTGGATACCACAAACCCAAATATGGAGTACGTTTTAAGTATCGAAAAATACGTTTTACTGCTAGCAAATGTGATACTTTTGGGTTTGATTGATATCGGGCGCACATACAGGTGGCAAACATAATATCAGGACGACTCGATGTCAAGTACATTAACGAGCCAATCATTCCTCTATATGTGGTGACAATAGTGGATAATCTCGTAGGGGCATCATGTAAGTTTACCCGAGGGACCATTGGTGTGGCCATTGGGGAACAATCGGCCATTTTGTACTTTTTAAGCATTTCAAAAATATATTTGGATTGATTTATAAAAATGCCATCTGGTAAGTGTTTCACTTGTAACCCCAAAAAGAAAGACATTTCACCCATCATACTCATTTCAAAACGTTTAGACATAAGGGCACAAAATTGTTTGCATAGGTGTTGACTGGTTGACCCAAAAATGATGTCATCGACATAAATTTGCACAAATATTGCATCAGGACCCTTTTTACGACTAAAGAGAGTTGTGTCAATTGACGCTCTCGTGAAACCTGCATCTAAAAGAAACGACGAAAGTTTGTCATACCATGCATGAGGTGCCTGTTTCAAGCCATACAGTGCCTTTTTGAGTTTGTAAACATCATTCGGACGATGCGGATCAATAAAACCTTCTGGTTGTTCAACATATACTTCCTCCTTGATGTCGCCATTAAGAAATGATGTTTTGACATCCATTTGATACACAGTGAAGTTCTTTGTTGCTGCATATGCAAGAAACATGCGTATGGCCTCAATCCTAGCCACTGGAGCAAACGTTTCATCGTAGTCGATTCCTTCCTGCTGAGAATACCCTTTAGCCACAAGGCGTGATTTGTTTCGGATCACAACCCCATTTTCATCCTTCTTGTTTTTGTGAAGCCATCGTACCCCGACAATTGACCGATTCGTGGGTCGTGGTACCTTTTCCCACACATCTAAGCGCTTGAACTTATTCAACTCCTCTTGCATGGAATTTAAAAGCCTCCTTGGTATTTTTGGGTTCAAATGAGCTTAAGAATATTAAGAAGAGACACTCATTAGCTGTGGCCTTTATAGTTCTGACACGATCATTCACACTTCCAATTATTTGGTTTAGAGGATGAGATCTCGTCCACATCTTGACCCGCTCAGTTAGGGACGGAGGAGGGATAATGATTTGAGTGTTGGCAGGTGGCGTAGAGATCGTAGTGCTCGAAGACGAAGATGGAGGATTACTCATGGAAGAAGATTGCGTGATAGTAGGTTCTTCGGTGTTGTCCGCCTGATCATGAGAGGTTCCTGTAGAGGGAACTGGAGATGAGTCGGGAATTGTAGTGTTTAAGGAATCCTAGTTGGGCTTGTTCCCGTTGGTACTAGACACATATGTTGATCAGATACAGTGGGGTTTCCTCCTGTGTTGTATTTCGAGTGCGTCGCACGACATCATCATCGAAGTAATACAGAGAGTGTCGGGAAGAAATGATC
>CAJVGC010000001.1:47194544-47249896 GCA_910822075.1 Senecio squalidus
AGTTCAGGAACATACTCAATAATCATCAACTCCTTTAGTTGCTCCCAAGTCATCTTGCTGATCTCAGCTCGGCCTCGCACATTCACGATTGAATTCCACCACGTCAGAGCCGTTCCTTGAAATACAAACGCAGCAAATCGGACTCGATCTTTGTCCGCACAGTCAATAGCATCGAAAATAGATTCCATCTTTTCCATCCACTGGAGCGTTCCAGTCGCTCCCTCATTGCCTCTGTACTCTGGGGCCTTACAGCTCATAAAGGTCTTCAGCGTGCACCCAGCGCGTCGAGCTGAGCCCTCTGCTCTACCTGATCCAGTAATCACGACTTCGGGTCCCTCATTATTAACAACCGGCTCAGGACCCTCATTGTTGACAACCGGCTCGGGATTTCCAGAACCCGAACCACCACCAGCTCCTTGGGCTGTGCCCTCCCTCAGTTGAGCTATAAGCTCGGGCATCATTGCCGCTATCTGATGAGCAATCATCTGTGCCATGTCAGGATTTGTATCATTCTCCACATTGTTCCTTCTCGCATTGGACGCATTAGCTCTCGCGTTCGAAGCATTATTTCTCGCGTTCGAATTCGCGGTATTAGCCCTCGCGTTCGAATTCGCGGTATTCGCTCTCGCATTCGCAGTAGCACGTCGCGCGGAACTTCGTGTCGCAACTCTCCTCGTAGGCTCCATCGTCCTAAAATAAAAGAGGAAAAGACTCGATCAGCAAATGTGTGCAACACAAAAACAAGGCCAAACGCCAAAACACAACGCGAAATTAACACGTATGAAAAATAGTGCACACATTGCAATCAGAGTAAAAATCGATTTAATAAGCCTATGGTCATAGTCCAAGTGATTTACTCAGTTTAAATCACCCGGTTCGCTATAACCTTTGGCTCTGATACCAACTTCTGTCACACCCCGCTTGGAAGCGGAAACGCGAGATGTTCCAGTTATAATATCAAAGTCAAGATTACAACAATATAACCGATAAACAAAACGTCAAATTAAATAGATCATGCCAATTGTTTCAAAATACATCATAAAGTCAAAGGCGATGAGACGCCAAGTACAAATACAACTCCAAAAGAGATAACAAACGGATCGTCATGGAAATTACAATAACAATATAAATTCAAATTTCCCAAAGCAAGCGATCCGAAAATAAACTATGGCATGATCAACGGAAATCCTCAATTTCCTGCAAAGCGTTAAAACGACATCAACAACATGTTGGTGAATTATTCGCAATTTTAGAATAAAAGTGACCCATCGACAAGTTTCAATAAACATCATAATTTCAAATACCATATCTCAAATCTTTTCATTTCAAACCATATCTTGTTTTTCAACCCTAGTGAGGATACCATGCTTAGATTAGTTATACATCGAACCTTGCCAGTCCTAAAGACGCAATTCCTAAGGCAGTGTCAACCAAAGGCAACCATAAATCAAGTACGGTCATAACATCCACACATAGATACCTACTGAGGGATGAGGGTCAGGCGATATAACCCATATAGCTATATATATGTAACCGTTGGGCACGAAGCTTAACGAGTGTATAAGACACCCAATCTAAAGCAGACCTATTCTACTAGGTAAACAAGATAATCATAATATTTCGCATACGCAAACAGTTTTAAAATACGCTACAAGATGATCAATAACATTCCGCATACGCAGACAGTTTTAAAATACCCAATAAGATGATTAATAATATTCCGCATGCGCAGACAGTTTCATAAAATACGCTTTACAGCCCAAAATAGTAAGACAAGGGCTACGAATAACTCACAATACAATTCCAGCAAATCTCGGGTAAATAATCACAGGATCACAATTCCACCGTCTAAGTGCCTTAAACAACAATAATATAGTCTCAGTATCTCTACAAGTATAGTTCGGTTTAGCCTTGTCGGTTAAGATTAAGTTTAATATAACATTCCAACGTTTAAATAGTCGAATAAGGATGACGGATTAAGAAGACGATGTTCCGCGCCAGAAAAGGGCCGATCGGCAAGATATCGATCTTTCACGTCCACAACGACCGTTGGAAACGAGTGATAACTCCAAGTCGAAAGGAATATTAATACCAATGTTCAATATAATGACCAAGATTAAGATGTTGACTTGTAGAAGTCAAAGGTCAATTATGTTGACTTATGAAAGTCAAATGTCAATCAAGTTGACTTATGGAAGTCAAATGTAAATCATGTTGACTTATAAAAGTCGAATGTTAATTTTGTTGACTTATTAAAGTCAAAATCAATTTAAAAGTCCAATTTGACACTTTGAAGTGTTTTCATACTAAAATGTTTTGAGTAAAATGTCTTTCAAAACCATTTTATAAAATTTGCCGCAAAACATATTTTGATGAATTAAAACAATGATCATAAATGTGGCGAAGTTTAATATATCGCAAAAAGGTTGAAAATATCCTTTTTAAGTAATATGATGACATTTGTGATTGCGTTGGTGTCTTTGAGTCCAAAGACAATGTTATTGTAAAATATGTTACTTTGTATACAATTTATTTATATAAGTGTTTTAGTGTCGTAACAAGTCGTGAGATGAAATTTCGGCAGCGCTTCCGCGTCATAAAATATTAATCCAAATTTCATTCACTTTCCCGCTTAACAACAATTTCATTCTCATAATACAATATACGATAATAAGTTAAATACGATACTTTGATTATATTACTCTTTAATATATTTGTCCAAAAATCAATCCAATCCGATCAAATACGACGAGTGTTGGTCTAATAATTATCCTAACCGTTTTCAAGGCTAAAACCGAATAACGAATATAATGAATCGAAAGATTTACAAGGATAACAATTTATACCGCAAACACCCGCTTGATTTGACAAGGATCTGGAATCAACAACTTCAGTGGTGTAGTGATGAGTATATCCGCCTCCAAAACACAAGACAACCACCGAAAATTAGCAAAACGAAAGATTTGAACGGACAGACTGATCCAGCCGCCGGCTGAGATAATCCAGCCGCCGGCTGAGAAAATCCAGCCGTCGGCTGGAGGCTGACAGACAGCTCCAGATTTTTGTTATTTTATCGTTTTTAAACGTTTTCAAGAGTAATTTCGGTAGATTTCGACATGCAAGTCATAAAACTTTAATAATATCCATAGATTTCTTCAAATAACATCTTTTTATATCAAGATCTTGGTAAAAATTTATAAAATTTATGTTCTTAGTTAAATCGCCATAGAAACTTTTACAAAACTCATTATTTGATCTTAGATTAGACATGCATGTGTAAGAATATGTATAAAACAGTGGGAAAAGTTTGTTATACCTCAAGAAAAAGGAAAATATGATGATCTAGTTCACTAGATGGAGTTTTGATGGAGATTAAACCCGGAAATGATGATAAAAACGAAACACACCACCACTAGATGACCACCTCTTGCCTCCTTTGATGAATAGAACCGATTGTTGTGATGTTTATGGTGTTTATTTGGTGACTATTTGCTGGAAATCACAGCAAGAGTGAAGAAGATGAAGAAAAGTGGAGATAGTTTGAGAGAAAAGGAAGTGGGTGTGTGTGTTTTGTGATAATCAAATGAAAGAAAATGGAAAAGGTAAGTGTTAATATCACCTAGGAGACTGGATTTCTGCAATAGGGGAGGTCCAATCGGGTTTAGACACTTGTCCCAATCAATTTTCATGCAAAAATGACTCACCAAGACCTGTCCAGACCACTCCAGCCGTCGGCTGGCTGGATTCAGCCGCCGGCTGAATCCCTGCCAGCTGCTGGCTGGTCGGCAGGCTCTGCAGACTTGTTTTTGACCGTTTGAGAGTTTCGTTCATCGAAAACTCCCGATTCTTTTTGCGTTGAACTTAGAATTGTTAATACTTTGATTTAATTTATATTGGGTTCATTTAATATTTTATTTTCACTTTCGATTTCGAGATTCGCACGATTTCGGTAAAAGAGTAAACAAGAGTAAAAGTGCGATAACTCGCGGATAAAGGATCCGACAACCGACAAATTTGGCATAAACCTTCTAACTTATATTTATGAGGATACTAACTAATTGGCACTTAGATAAAATAAAATTATTACGTCTCGGGGACGAATTTGCAAATACAGAAAACCCGATACTTAATAACAGTAAATCGTGAGCAAAACAAAGCGAAATTCCAGGGTCGAAATCAATTGCGAATAAAATATAAATAATAACGGTAACATAAGTATTTCAAATTGACGGGACGTCACAGCCTCCCCCAGTTAAAAGAATTTCGTCCTCGAAATATTTCCTGCAACGGCCTACTCTAACTCGAAGGAAGACGCTAATGATATAGCCGTGCAAATATAAAAATCTTAAACGCATTAGATATGAAACTCTCCGAAAGATGGAATAAAATTGGAGATCAGTAGAATTGAGAGATATTGACTCAAAAACTGTTAACAATAGGAATTACGTTCCGGTCTTGCATAATTTATTCAAAACTAGGCGTAGTTGGCCAAATTACGCGTAGTTCATAATGAACCATGCAATTGCGGAATTAATCCACTAAGGTCTAAAAGTTCATGAAATAATTTTTGAAGAATCTGGAATACAGTTTGGTATTGCACCAATGATTACTAAGTCGAATCAAAATGACAGATTAAAATCTGGGGTTGAACCCCGCGAAATCGCACTCGTAGGACAACCTCGTCTCGTCGACTTCTTTGCAGATAGGAGCTCCCTTCGATTCCAACGCAACAGAGGCGTAAAAAGGAAAATGGAAATACAAGGAAGTGAAAAGAAAAGTGTGCAACCCGTCGATAATAAGACTAAGCATCCAATATCAAATAGGATAATTACAGGTTGAACTTAGATAGGAGAAGTATATGTACCGGCTGGAGCTAACTCGGGACAGTTGGCCTTAAGATGCTCAGGAGAACCACATTCATAACATTTTCCCTTCATGGTCTTACAATACCGCCCTGTGTGACCAAGTTTCTTACATTTATCGCATTTCCAACAAGCCACCTCCCTGGCGTGGTGACTACCACACTGATCACACTTTGGAGGCCCACCCCTGGCATTTGGGGCCACCGCCGCGTATGCTTGCACCGCCTGAGGAGCATCCTGCCTCCTAGCTTTCTTCTGCGAGTCCCCATAACGGTCTTCACCACCCCGTTTCCCTTCAGAGTTTTGCTTAACAATCATCGGGGGTAACTCACCATCCCGAACCGCATTTTGAGTCAACGTAATCGCAATTTCCACCGCGCTCTGAAAGGTGCTCGGTTTGCTGGATAGGACACTCTTACGGATAGCTGGGGGTAATCCGTGAGTGTAGCGACCGATACGTTTGAGTTCAGGTCGGACCAAGTGCGGTACTAGTTGGGACAAAGCGTGAAAACGCGAAGTGTACCCCTGAATGTCTGACCCAACCATGGTCAAGTTCCATAACTCATCTTCCAACTTCTGAATCTCGGATTCAGGCACATACTCAGTAATCATCAATTCCTTCAGCTGCTCCCAAGTCATGGTGTTAATCTCCGCTCGGCCTCGTACATTCACGACCGAGTTCCACCATGTTAAAGTCGTTCCCTGAAATACAAATGCAGCAAATCGGACTTGATCTTTGTCCGCACAGTCAATAGCATCGAAAATAGATTCCATCTTTTCCATCCACTGGAGCGTTCCAGTCGCTCCTTCATTGCCTCGATACTCTGGGGCCTTACAGCTCATGAAAGTCTTCAGCGTGCAACCATCGCGTCGAGCTGAGCCCTCTACTCTACCTGATCCAGTGATCACGACTTCGGGACCCTCATTATTAAGAACCAACTCAGGACCTTCATTATTAACCACCGGCTCAGGACCCTCATTGTTGACAACCGGCTCGGGATTTCCAGAACCCGAACCACCACCAGTTCCTTGGGCTGCGCCCTCCCTCAGTTGAGCTGTAAGCTCGGGCATCATTGCCGCTATCTGTTGAGCAATCATCTGTGCCATGTCAGGATTCGTATCGTTCTCCACATTGTTCCTTCTCGCATTGGACGTATTAGCTCTCGCGTTCGAAGCATTATTTCTCGCGTTCGAATTCGCGGTATTAGCCCTCGCGTTCGAATTGCCGGTATTCGCTCTCGCATTCGCAGTAGCACGTCGCGCGGAACTTCGTGTCGCAACTCTCCTCGTAGGCTCCATCGTCCTAAAATAAAAGAGGAAAAGACTCGATCAGCAAATGTGTGCAACACAAAAACAAGGCCAAATGCCAAAACACAACGCGAAATTAAACACGTATAAAAATAGTGCACACATTGCTATCAGAGTAAAAATCGATTTAAAAAAAGCCTATGGTCATAGTCCAAGTGATTTACTCAGTTTAAATCACCCGGTTCGCTATAACCTTTGGCTCTGATACCAACTTCTGTCACACCCCGCTTGGAAGCGGAAACGCGAGATGTTCCAGTTATAATATCAAAGTCAAGATTACAACAATATAACCGATAAACAAAACGTCAAATTAAATAGATCATGCCAATTGTTTCAAAATACATCATAAAGTCAAAGGCGATGAGACGCCAAGTACAAATACAACTCCAAAAGAGATAACAAACGGATCGTCATGGAAATTACAATAACAATATAAATTCAAATTTCCCAAAGCAAGCGATCCGAAAATAAACTATGGCATGATCAACGGAAATCCTCAATTTCCTGCAAAGCGTTAAAACGACATCAACAACATGTTGGTGAATTATTCGCAATTTTAGAATAAAAGTGACCCATCGACAAGTTTCAATAAACATCATAATTTCAAATACCATATCTCAAATCTTTTCATTTCAAACCATATCTTGTTTTTCAACCCTAGTGAGGATACCATGCTTAGATTAGTTATACATCGAACCTTGCCAGTCCTAAAGACGCAATTCCTAAGGCAGTGTCAACCAAAGGCAACCATAAATCAAGTACGGTCATAACATCCACACATAGATACCTACTGAGGGATGAGGGTCAGGCGATATAACCCATATAGCTATATATATGTAACCGTTGGGCACGAAGCTTAACGAGTGTATAAGACACCCAATCTAAGGCAGACCTATTCTACTAGGTAAACAAGATATTCATAACATTTCGCATACGCAAACAGTTTTAAAATAGGCTACAAGATGATCAATAACATTCCGCATACGCAGACAGTTTTAAAATACACTACAAGATGATTAATAAGATTCCGCATACGCAGACAGTTTTAAAATACACTACAATATGATCAATAACATTCCGCATACGCAGACAGTTTTAAAATACACTATAAGATGATTAATAACATTTCCGCATACGCAGACAGTTTTTAAAATACGCTTTACAGCCCAAAAATAGTAAGACAAGGGCTACGAATAACTCACAATACAATTCCAGCAAATCTCGGGTAAATAATCACAGGATCACAATTCCACCGTCTAAGTGCCTTAAACAACAATAATATAGTCTCAGTATCTCTACAAGTATAGTTCGGTTTAGCCTTGTCGGTTAAGATTAAGTTTAATATAACATTCCAACGTTTAAATAGTCGAATAAGGATGACGGATTAAGAAGACGATGTTCCGCGCCAGAAAAGGGCCGATCGGCAAGATATCGATCTTTCACGTCCACAACGACCGTTGGAAACGAGTGATAACTCCAAGTCGAAAGGAATATTAATACCAATGTTCAATATAATGACCAAGATTAAGATGTTGACTTGTAGAAGTCAAAGGTCAATTATGTTGACTTATGAAAGTCAAATGTCAATCAAGTTGACTTATGGAAGTCAAATGTAAATCATGTTGACTTATAAAAGTCGAATGTTAATTTTGTTGACTTATTAAAGTCAAAATCAATTTAAAAGTCCAATTTGACACTTTGAAGTGTTTTCATACTAAAATGTTTTGAGTAAAATGTCTTTCAAAACCATTTTATAAAATTTGCCGCAAAACATATTTTGATGAATTAAAACAATGATCATAAATGTGGCGAAGTTTAATATATCGCAAAAAGGTTGAAAATATCCTTTTTAAGTAATATGATGACATTTGTGATTGCGTTGGTGTCTTTGAGTCCAAAGACAATGTTATTGTAAAATATGTTACTTTGTATACAATTTATTTATATAAGTGTTTTAGTGTCGTAACAAGTCGTGAGATGAAATTTCGGCAGCGCTTCCGCGTCATAAAATATTAATCCAAATTTCATTCACTTTCCCGCTTAACAACAATTTCATTCTCATAATACAATATACGATAATAAGTTAAATACGATACTTTGATTATATTACTCTTTAATATATTTGTCCAAAAATCAATCCAATCCGATCAAATACGACGAGTGTTGGTCTAATAATTATCCTAACCGTTTTCAAGGCTAAAACCGAATAACGAATATAATGAATCGAAAGATTTACAAGGATAACAATTTATACCGCAAACACCCGCTTGATTTGACAAGGATCTGGAATCAACAACTTCAGTGGTGTAGTGATGAGTATATCCGCCTCCAAAACACAAGACAACCACCGAAAATTAGCAAAACGAAAGATTTGAACGGACAGACTGATCCAGCCGCCGGCTGAGATAATCCAGCCGCCGGCTGGAGGCTGACAGACAGCTCCAGATTTTTGTTATTTTATCGTTTTTAAACGTTTTCAAGAGTAATTTCGGTAGATTTCGACATGCAAGTCATAAAACTTTAATAATATCCATAGATTTCTTCAAATAACATCTTTTTATATCAAGATCTTGGTAAAAATTTATAAAATTTATGTTCTTAGTTAAATCGCCATAGAAACTTTTACAAAACTCATTATTTGATCTTAGATTAGACATGCATGTGTAAGAATATGTATAAAACAGTGGGAAAAGTTTGTTATACCTCAAGAAAAAGGAAAATATGATGATCTAGTTCACTAGATGGAGTTTTGATGGAGATTAAACCCGGAAATGATGATAAAAACGAAACACACCACCACTAGATGACCACCTCTTGCCTCCTTTGATGAATAGAACCGATTGTTGTGATGTTTATGGTGTTTATTTGGTGACTATTTGCTGGAAATCACAGCAAGAGTGAAGAAGATGAAGAAAAGTGGAGATAGTTTGAGAGAAAAGGAAGTGGGTGTGTGTGTTTTGTGATAATCAAATGAAAGAAAATGGAAAAGGTAAGTGTTAATATCACCTAGGAGACTGGATTTCTGCAATAGGGGAGGTCCAATCGGGTTTAGACACTTGTCCCAATCAATTTTCATGTAAAAATGACTCACCAAGACCTGTCCAGACCACTCCAGCCGTCGGCTGGCTGGATTCAGCCGCCGGCTGAATCCCTGCCAGCTGCTGGCTGGTCGGCAGGCTCTGCAGACTTGTTTTTGACCGTTTGAGAGTTTCGTTCATCGAAAACTCCCGATTCTTTTTGCGTTGAACTTAGAATTGTTAATACTTTGATTTAATTTATATTGGGTTCATTTAATATTTTATTTTCACTTTCGATTTCGAGATTCGCACGATTTCGGTAAAAGAGTAAACAAGAGTAAAAGTGCGATAACTCGCGGATAAAGGATCCGACAACCGACAAATTTGGCATAAACCTTCTAACTTATATTTATGAGGATACTAACTAATTGGCACTTAGATAAAATAAAATTATTACGTCTCGGGGACGAATTTGCAAATACAGAAAACCCGATACTTAATAACAGTAAATCGTGAGCAAAACAAAGCGAAATTCCAGGGTCGAAATCAATTGCGAATAAAATATAAATAATAACGGTAACATAAGTATTTCAAATTGACGGGCGTCACAAAGATGGTTGGTCAAAGGTGCTTAGATGGTGGCATATGGATAATTTCAATGAGAAGAGGTCAATTGACAAGGTAATTATGTATGACTTGTCCAATATTTTTTGTTGCGATTAGAAAGATGTTTGAAGCATGTCTTATGTATTATGGAGTTCTCGAAACAAAATCACGATAGCAAAAAAAAAATCAAACCAAAGTGATATTTTTTCGGAGGTTCAAGTTCGAACTTGGATCTTGTAGGTCCTAGTGGTCAGATCTACAGGATTAAACCAATTGATTACAAGGCGGAATCTCGTAATCAATTGAATCAGCACAAGTAATAATCAATAAGCAAATAATAACAAACACGAATTACCGAATTCTAAATACTTTGATTGATAAACACGGTTACAATCCACAAGTATTCTCTCTGAATTCTCTACCAAAACCAGCAGCCCTAAACTAACCTAAACATCTCTTTATATAGAGAATCATGTTCGACCATTTAGGGCTTTACTAGGCCTCACGGACATGCAAGTTCGTGAGCAGCCCATTTACCTCTAAGCCCACGAACAAACATGTTAGTGGGACTACAAAAAGACTAAGTAAATACAAGTGTAAATTACAAAGCAAATAGAACAACTAGTCATCTAATATTTGCACTAACAAAATCCCACTTCACTGTTGCTTCTATTCTTTGTTCAAAATATCACTGTCGGTATTTACTCTTAAGCTCACGCAACCGGTGACGATACGTTGGTAATCTCTACCAATGCCCGCCCAACCGTATCTTGCGTATATGTGATTGTTCTTCAAAATCTGCAAGTCTTTTTCAGTTAAGTTAGCGAGTTGAGTTGCATCGATAACTCGCAAAATCTATGACATGCCTTATTCAACTTCATCATCTTGCTTATACATTACTGCTTCACCAGTTGATGTATCCACAGCCCCCATATACATATCTGCAAGAATATCTCGTCCAAAATTCTTCATCGGAATCTTAGACATGCAGGCTATCGGTGGATATACAACCCTTGTTCCTGATTTACCAGTTATGGGATTAACTTTACTCTTATGAATCATGAATCTCCCCTTTGTTGGATGAAGCTCTTTAAATTGCCCCGTGCGTCCTTCTCTTCTGATAATACCCTCAACCCATTTTGCCCATTCGTCGTTTCCGCGATTGATCAGCGGAAGTTTTGATAAATAAATAAGCTCAGACTTTGGGAACGAATTGAAGCTCTCTCTTTTCTTGCTCAGATATTGAACGCCATCAAACCGCTTAATGATAAATACTTGTCGCTCAGAATCAAACATCCAACTGATAATCCCCAAGTGCGGCTGACGTTCAGAGTTCTTAGAAAAGAACTTTTGAATTAACGGATCTTGCTTCTTCATGTTAATTTCCCGAAACCAACCTCTTCGTTCATCGAGACTCGGCTTGACGCTGCTTTCAGCCTTGTCATCGTTACCACTTACTGGCTCTTCGAATATATGTTCATCACCTTCTGCTTGGTCACCGCTTGCTCTTTCCTCAATTAACCGAAGATCATCATTATTATCTCCAGATTCTTGTTGTTGTTGTTGTTGTTGTTTCTTCCCTTGTCGCCGTTGTTGTTGTTGTTGTCGCTCCCCCTTTCCACTTGGCTGATAAATCACCATTTCTTGAGAAGTTGAGCCGATCTGCTCTCTTGATCTTTCAGCATTGGGATCATCTTGATCATCTCTCCTTTGTAGCCTAAGAGTGTTATCTTTGCACGTATCCTCCCCCTGAGCAGATGGGCGCTTTGAAAGCTCCCGAACTTGTGCTTCGAGGTCAGAAATACGTTTGGTCTTTTCTGCATCAGATCTTTGTAAGGCTGCAACTTCAGAAGAGAGCTGCAAAACAAGAAGATGTAAATCATGTATGTTAGGAGTGGCAGCATCAGTAACAGGCTCCGTAGCCTGACGTTTGCGACGACGCCTAATCAAATTAGTGGAGGACGATTCCGATTCATCGTCCTCTGGGAAAGACCGTTTCCCAAGGCTAGGCTCGACGACAGGAACATTCACCGGCTGAAATTGAGAGGTGATTGCCTCCTGATTGTCGGTCTCAATGTTCAGCTCTTCAGTAGTAGCATTGTTGTCCTCATTATTTCTAGCATCAGCATCAGGATCAGTATCAGCGATACTAGGAGTGGCAACAACAGTGTGCGGACTCCCTAAAGGAGTGACAAGAACAATGGATGTGGCTATAACCTCTGTAACCACAGTACGCGGACTCCCAGATGGAGTAACAAGTGGGTGCTCATGAATGACGAACATCGACGGACTCCGGGGTGGAGTACCCTGATAATTATCTCTGTCTTTATAAATCTCGTCACTCGATGTGGAATCAAGAGAAAGAGGAACCGGCGCCCTGCGCGGAGGGTGGGAAGATTCCCCACGGGAAACCGGAGGAGGGTTTGCTGAAGTAGAGTTATCAGTACGTGGTTCCTCAGAATCGGCATCTTCATCAATATCGTTGTCAACAAAATCAAAATCAACAAGAGCCCCAAATAAAGGGGTCTCATGAGCTGGAGCCTCCCCCGCAACCCGAGGGTGATGCTTGAGGCAAGAGTGAAATATTTTTCCAGCGACCATACTCACTCTAGCTCTTCGACCGGTAAGTGGAAGCTCTAGGATGAAGTGTCGTATAATAAGCATGATGAACCTCGGATATATCATGAGAGTCTTAGGATGAAGAATATCATTCTGGAGTTGCTTAAAAACGTACTCAGCAACCGGATACGGTCTATGAAGAATTAGGCAGAGGAGCATAGACAGAAGCTGAGTATCGATGGTATCATGCGCAGTCTTTGTCTTTTTAAACACTGATACTATAACATGAATGAGGTATCTCCACTGACCATAGAATTTGCTTTTGTGATATGTATTCGTGGGTAGATCCCCGGTGTAGTCCATAAGTGGCAGTTTGCGACCAAGAAACCTTTGGCCGAGCATAGAACCCGAACGTTCCTGAGATGCTCGTCCAAGTTGAAAGATCTCTCGGAGGTGAGTACCAGTAATAATTATTTCATGCCCATTAACCACAGCCCGTAAACCATCTTTTTGCGCGTTTGTAACTGGATGATGTAGATCCACGTGCTCGAGTGTGGTTAGAAATTCTTGAACCAAAGGAAGTATGATCGGAATATCTTCCTGCAGAATGTAGGCCATACTTGATCGTTGAAGAAAAAGAAGAACATGACAGATGTGTTGTGCATGAGGAGAATCCAGTGCCACGGTTACTACCTGATTGTGCCTTTTGTCGAATTGTCGCTGAGCCATCTGTAAGATCTGAAAAGATAAACGAATTAGACATATAGGCCACGAACATGCAAGTCCGTCGAACACGTATGTTCGGCGAACAAACATGTTCGTTCAAGTATGAAGACATGTTCGTCAGTGCGATGGTCACATACATGTTCGTTTGTAACGAACACACATGTTCGTAATAAATTTGTTAAAGTACGCGAACATGCCACGAACATACATGTTCGTGGGAACCCACGAACTTAAAAAGGTGAAGTGTTTAACATTTTCACGAACATAATCCCAAACGAACATGGCACGAACTTACATGTTCGTGGAGGCCACGAACATATGTTCGTGGAGGCCACGAACATATGTTCGTGAATGCCACGAACATACATGTTCGTGAAGGCCACGAACATACATGTTCGCGAAGCAAGCAAAATTTACTCCAAGTAAAGTGTGGCGACCATGATTATCCTAGACTCCTAAATCATACGAACATGATCACGAACATGATAACGAACAACAACAATCATCATAATCTTAGCAAAATATAGCAATTTTGGGACGAACACGGGACGAACTAATGATGAACATGATGAAGATTAACAAAATCTGAGCAAACTTATGAGTTTCCTAACGAACATTTAAGTTCATTAACACAAATCTAAGCAACTATCAAGCAAAATATAAGAGATTTAGACGAACATAACGAACATGAAGAACTTACTTGAGAAGTTAACGAATGAAAATCTTCGGCAGAGTAAAAATTCTTAGCTCAGAAAAGTGAAAAGTGAAAAGTGAATTTTGTGATTCAACTTTGGAGCTTATATAGGCCCTTAATGGGCCTGTGTGAACGGGCCAAATAAGTTAGGCCCAATGGACTGTTGAAATGAGTTAACCAACGTTTACTATTAGATGGAAAGTTTAAGAAATTTAAAAATTACAAAAGTGAAAAACAAAACAGAAACTAACTAAAATTATAACGAAGCGTAAAAATACGGTAGTGTACATTCAACTGTAGTATACAGTATAAAAGTTAAAGATTCGATTAGATTGCTTATCGGGGATAATTAAATTTAAACCTATGTTTGTGTGTTTCTCCAATTTAACCATTCAGTCTCAAAGCCATAAGATAGTGTTTTAATTACAAGTAAGCCGTTTTAAATTTAAGCAAAGAAGCGCCCGTTATGATCATACATTCGACAAAAATCGGAATGCACTCAAGGTATTTGTGAAGTATTTTAAGTGACGAGTGGTATGGAGTGGTTAACAACCTAGACAAGGGCAACATATGAAACTGGCGAAGGGATAGCTCGTATTAAATATGAAAGCATTTTTTTTTTTGAATAACGGATTAGTTTATTTTGTGCAAGTCAATGATTAACTTCTATGAAGTCTTATGAGGTTAAAGAATTATGCGACTTTCTATGAAACCCTATAGCAAGCTTTCTACCAACCGATCCCAAACCAATGAAGGCCTTAGGTGGCTAGGTGAACGAGGTCACCCCAAAGGTATACTGACTCAGATTTCAAAGGCCGCTTATTTGAATTCAAGAACTTACTGACACACCAATATAATTTATAATTTAATAAGAGCTTTTCCCATCTGTGAGCGCAACATATGACTCGTAACAAAAATCTAATCTCAACCTTTATTGTAACAAACAAAGATAAGTCGTTTAATGTAAGAAATAAGGGGTTTTAAAATGGGCAAACCACACTACCGAAAACAACTATAAGACGAAGGGCCACAAGACACTGGAATTTAAACGTAATACTTTGGAAAATTATTAGTGCGCTTGAGGCGTTTAAAGTGCAGAAACCCGATTTCAGACTTAAAGTCATAAGCAAAAATTTTCGTCATCTCGAATCCTTTACGTTTTTTTTTAAGCTAATGAACGAAAATACGAAGGAAAATGAACTAATTTTTTTTTTAAGTAAAAGTTGGTTATTCTAAGTTGCGTAGTCCAATACGATGTATGAGAGACTCAAAGCGAGATTTGTCAAAAGCTTTAGTGAAGAGATCGGCCAGATTATTTTCGGAAGAGACTCTAACTATATCAATTAGTTTCTTTTCAGCATAGTCTCGAATAAAGTGGTGCTTAAAGTCTATGTGTCGGGTCTTACTATGTTTAACAGGATTCTTAATAACAGAAACAGCAGCCTCATTATCTATATTAATAGGAGTAGAGGTAAGGGATAGACCGTAATCCAGCATCTGTTTTTGAATCCATAGAACCTATGACACACAACTACCTGCAGCGATGTATTCTGCTTCACACGAGGAGACGGAAACACTGGTCTGTTTCTTGCATTGCCAGGACACAAGACGGCCTCCCAGAAATTGGCAACCATCGGAGGTTGACTTACGGTCGATATTGCAACCTCCCAAATCTGAGTCGGTGAAGGCTTCGAGAAAGAGGTCGCTTCCTTTGGGATACCAGAGTCTCAGTCGCAGTCGGCCTTTTAGGTAGCGAAAGATCCTCTTGACTGCAGAATGATGAGACATATTTGGAAAAGCTTGAAACCTAGCACATAAACACACACCAAACATTATGTCAGGACGAGATGCAGTGAGATACATAAGAGAGCCTATTATGTCGCGATAGACTGTTGGATCCACGTAAGGATCATTCTGTGCATTCGGTTCCAGATTGTGTTGCTGGGGAATGGGAGTGACAATAGACTTGGCATCGGTCATGTTGAATTTTTTAAGCATTTCAGTAACGTAGTTAGACTGATGAATGAACATGCCATCGTGCAATTGCTCCACTTGTAATCCCAAAAAGAGCGTTAGTTCTCCCATTGCGCTCATTTCAAATTTATCTTTCATGAGTTTTTCAAAATCTTTGCACATTTGATGATCAGTTGAGCCGAAAATAATATCGTCCACATAGACTTGAACTAAGATTTTAGCCGTGGGCTAATCTGTGACAACCGTCTTATTTCCGGTGAAAACCGCATTCTCTATCTTCGAGTTATCTATGATTTGATCTTATCTATACTTGTATCCTAAACGAGTGTGAGTCGGAATTGAAATCAGAATCATAAAATGAATCCTAATACCAAGAAAACACCTTGTGAACTTGCCTAAGTTCCTAACTAAAATAACTGGAAACTTTCAACTAACGAAAATGCTTGACGATAAAACGAACGAAAAACGAAAAAGGCAAAATATGCCCTCCAGCGCGCCGCGGTGGAGGGTACAGACCAGCCATTTTTGTTAACTTTAAAAACTTAACCAAATGAACCCAAACCCGAGCCCAACACTTTGGCTCCGGGTTAAACATGTTAGAAGCCTCTTATGGTCCAGTGAACTCTCTTAACACCCACACAACTTAGTCACAAACACCAAACACAATTTACACACACACTTGTTATTCACTCTCTCTCACTCTCAACTATGCTCTCTCAAAATTCAATTAATCACAGCCTATTTACAGAAATAATTCATCAAAAACATCACACAAAATCGTTCTAATAATCGGAGGAAGAAAGGAGCCTCATCTATTTGGGGTAGAAATCGTTTTCTAAGCTTTTGGGTCAAAAATCACTAAGAGGCTACTTCAATCCTTCTTCAAATCATCATCCATCCGGTAGAAACACTTCCAATCCTTTTTATTTACTGTTATAACTCATTGCATGCATCATCTAATAACCAAAAATGAGTTTTTATCAAGATTTGTGACCATTTATGAACAAAAACGGGTTTTGATGGGTTTTTGATAAAAGTCACGTTAAATCCTTGTTATTGTGGATGAAAATCCAAACTAAACTGATATTATAAAAGGTTTTACTATTTTTAACCATTGCATGTCGAAATCCAACTCAAAAATAACGAATTTCATCAAAAACGATTTTTGGGTAAATGAATTGTCTCACAACCGCGCCACGGTGCCTCCACCATGAGGCAGTCGTGGTGAACATATGACCGCGCCACGGTGCCTCCACCACGAGGCGGTCGTGGTGACCTCTTGACCGCGGCGCAATCCCTCCACCGCGAGGCGGTCATGGTGCAGACTTGTTACCAAACCTTATTTAAACCGTTATTGAGCGTAACTCTAAACTTGTTGCTCTAAACTTATGTTCGAAACTGAATTTATGAACTATAATCTGTAATGAGTGTAACTTACATATAAAAGGACTAAACGAACAAGTTTTATATGACATTGTATTGGTAAATATATGTAATATGTTTAGGGAAATCGTTAAGCGGGAAAGTGTTTAAAAATTGGATTTAAAGATTTTGGCGCGGAAGCGCTGCCTGATTTTCGATTGACCTAAAACCAACCCTTATATTAAAAGCATTTTCGTTAACTAATGACATTATAAACTTATAAACATTCATACTCATTCAATCTTGGTATTACTATAGGAGTTCCGTGATTCCGACCCATTTCAACCCGTTCCGACCCGTTCCGATCGCTCTCTCTCTATTGTGCTATTCTTCGCAAACCGTGAGTTACAACCCCACTTTATTTACTGTTTTCAAATAATTTTTAGGGGAAACATGAGATCTAAATGAACTTTGGAACTATTATGAACTCTTGGAACTATTATGAACTCTTGGAACGTTTTATTACTATTGAACTCTTATTGAACGTTTTATGGAACTTACATGTGAAAACAGTTTTATTTGCCCGTTTGGCATACAAAACTAAATGGTTTGCCACCATTTTTCGGCTAAATGGTTTGCTACCCTTAATCGGCTTATTGGTTCAAATCTGTTATAAATTTATTACTTTTGCCACACTCGGCACCGTATGAAATTTATTTAATGCCACACTCGGCCCTCGTATGAACTTTGATTGATCGTATAACTAACGTGACTCTTGAGGGATATAACTAACCATAACTGACTACTACTAGTTTGAAAATGGAAACATTAGTGCCCATCTCACAATACACCCTATTAGCTTTGTTAAGCCGTTTAGTAATTATGGGTATCGATACTTAGGAAATAACCGTTCCTTGCTTAGGCGGCAGCTTAGGTACATATTACTCGATCAGACATGACTCCCCGTAAATAGTCGGGGTAAGGGGCCTCACGGTTGGTAAATCGGTTTAGTGTGAACACTTAAGTTATATTATGCCAAGTAGTCGTTATACATGATTCCAATCAATAGTTTAATTATCTTGCGCGTATATGGATATACGATCTCCGCAACTGTCTTTTGAGCAACTTTTATGGATCGAACTGTCTTTTGAGCAAAATTTATGGATCGAACTGTCTTTGAGCAACTTTTATGGATCGAACTGTCTTTTGAGCAACTTTTATGGATCGAACTATCGTTTGAACCACTTTTATGAATCGAAACTATTCTTTAAGTATTGTTCTGCTTATCAAAACTATTAAGTATTGATATACTTAACTTAAACCTTTTTAGTCGAGGACTAGAAAACTGTAACTCACTCACTACTTTATTGTAGTTGACACTTTATCTCATGTTTTCAGGAAACCGAATGTAAGACACGAAGTGCATACTGTGGATGGGTCAGGCATGTCATGTGAATTCAAGAATTGGGAAAAGACCTATTTTATCATTTTGGGAATTTTGTTAAACGCTTAACTATGTACTTTTGTTATGCAACTCGTTAAATACTTGGTTATTTCATCTTGTAAACTCGAATTTTCTATCTTAATGACTTGTAACCGTATGTTTTTAATTATAACTCGTGTAATGATATCTTTGCTCTTCACATCTCGTGTTTCCGCTTTAGCGGGGTGTGACAGACTTGGTATCAGAGCACAGGTTATAGTGAAAACGGTTTTAAGAATTTTTCAAAATTTTTGAAACCAAACTATAACCAAGGCTTTTTCAGAAAAAAAATCATTTCACGAGCTTTCAAACTTTAGTAGATTAATTCCGCAATTGCATGGTTTGCTCTTAACTAGGCGTAACTTGATCAACTATGCCTAGTTCAAAATAAATTATGCGAGAACGGAAAGTAATTGCTATTGTTAAACGGTTTTCGAGTCGAAAAATTCCCGGTCTTATCCATTCCCGATTCTCACGTGACTGACCCATACATGCATTTTCGTTTACATTTTTCCTTATTTTCCTGTACTCACGTAACTCATTATTCTCAGATCCGACATGTCTCAATCGTCGCACTCATGATCTCAGTCTCACTCCCCGTCACAGTCGCTCTCACATTCGCGAGCCGTCTACACGCCAAAAGTCTCGGGAGACTTCTCCGCACCAGAGGCTCAGCGCCACGAGACCACTGACCCGACCGAGGAGAGCTCGATGGCTTTCTCGAGCAGCCACGGTGCCTCCAGCCCGAGGACCGTGCTACCAGCTGCACTACCGGTGCCCGTCTTAGCACTACCTCAGCAGCGTGGACCCCGAGTCCGGATGACAGCACGTAAGCAGGTCGTCCTTCCTGTTCGTCCGCCTGATAGGATGATGGGACGGACTCCCGACTCATCCAGACGCGCTCCTTCCGCGATGCCGTTCGTGGACCCGTACGCTGGAGCTTCACGTACGACAACGATGGATCGCTACCATTGGGAGCGTCAGTTTCAGGAGCAGAAGACGCAGCACCCCGACAGCGCCGTACCATCTAGGTCGATGATGCCGTCTTCACTACCATCGCCCCCACCAGCAGCGTTCCTTCAGCTTCATCGAGAACTTCGGGGAATCACCAAAGAGGCCCAACAGCAGGGTCTTCTTTTGTGTGAAGTCTCTGATGCTGCGCACCGACTGTCTCAACAATCAATCCGAGTCATCACGTCGGCTCAAGCCACGTCGAGGACGGCGCAGTGTCTTGTCAGCGCTTGCTTGATTATGGGGACCCTAATTGCGGTTATCGTAGCAAAGATGTTCCTTGATAGGCGTCGTTAGGTCTTCCATTTTATGTATTGCATAGCAAGCTTAAGTCGTAATTTTCCATATATACACGACTTGAAGTTAATTCGTATTTTATTTTATGTTGTATTGTACTAGTATTTGAACCTTTCACATTATGAACGTTGTAACCGACTACTCTTATTATGAAATGAACTACCTTCATTACCCTTACTTGTTTATTATGCTTAAATCCTTTTATCATTCCTTAATCGCTTATCGTGCGTGCGCTATCTACCTTTCCGACATACATTATTGATGTATATCCTTATTGCATATCCTTATTCGTGCGTTCTGAAATAGTTTCCTTCTTTCCATTGTAGAATCATGCCTCCTAAGAGACCTATTAGCCGAGCAGATTACCGTGCAGCTCAAAGCAGTACTCCCAAACATGATCGCCCAAATCATCGCTGGGGTCGACAACGAAATTTTCTGGGATGATAACCCCAACGACAACCACCTGGAGAACAACGGTGACAATAACCTTCACCTCTTCCCAACCACAGTTAAATAAGAGGAAGGCGAAAACCTCGGAAACGTTAACCCCTTTCTCTTTCCAGTAACAATCAAACAAGAAGAAGGAGAGAACCCCGGAAACAATAACCCCCTTCTCCCTCCTGTATCAATCAAACAGGAAAAGGACGAGAACTTTGGAAACAAGAGCCTCCTTTTCCCTTCATCCCGCGTCCAGCGAAAGGAGAGTAAGAAAAGGAAGGCTCATCATCAACCAACAAGGAGCAACAGCAACAAGAAACCCACACCAGGAACCCGAACTTACACTGGGTCGCTCCCTAAGTGTCCCAACTGCCCCTTCCACCATGTTGGAAACTGCCTGGTGTGCTACAAATGCCACAGGACGGGACACCTCTCGAAGTACTGTCCAGAAAAAGCAAACAAACAAATTAAGAAGCGGTTATGCCTCGAGTGTGGAAGCGACCAACACCTTCGTGGGACTTGTCCCATAGCGCATACGACAAAAAATTTTAGTACTCTCGCAATCACAGCCGAGGAAGCTCGGCAGGACCCGAACGCGGTTACGGGTACGTCTTCTATCAATGACCACTTTGCTTCCGTACTATTCGATTAAGGAGCTGAAAGAAGCTTTGTTTCCTTAGAATTTAGACCCCTCATTAACCTAGGATCTAAAGTTCTTAAGGATAGCCTTACTATCGAATATGCTAACGTCCAAGAGTTCGAAGCCAAGGATAAAATCTAAGGATGTTCATTATGCCTATCTGACAAAATCTTCCCCATCGATCTAATTCCTATCGAGCTGGCAAGCTTTGACGTTATCGTCGGAATGGACTGGCTATCTCGTTTTCGAGCCGAGATCGTCTGTTTCGAAAAACTCATGTGTATCCCTCTTTCAGACAGTGACACTCTCGTTGTTCAGGGAGACAAACCTGGATGACAACTTCGCATCGTGTCTTCCATAAAAATGCTCAAGTACCTCGAGAAGGACTACGACGCATTCCTCGCTCATGTCGTCGAACGTGAACCTAAAGAAAGCCGAGTCCAAGGCATTCCCGTAGTCAAGGATCATCCAGAGGCCTTTCCTGGGCTACCGCCGCAACGACAAGTGGACTTCCGAATAGACCTCGTTCCTGGCACAGCACCGGTTGCCAAGACCCCATATTGTCTAGCACCACCCGAAGTGCAAGAGCTATCTAAACAGCTATAGGAACTCTTGGACCACGGTCTTATTCGTCCGAGCTCGTTTCCCCCTGGAGAGCCCAATCCTCTTTGTTAAAAAGAAAGACGGATCCTTCCGTATGTGCATCGATTATCATGAACCTAACAAGCTGACCGTCAAGAACCGATAACCACTCCCGAGAATCGGCGATCTGTTCGACCAGTTGCAAGGAGAAACTTATTCTTCTAAGATCGATCTCCACTCTGGTTATCATCAGGTTCGTGTTAGTGAGACCGACGTTCCTAAAACCGCATTCCGAACTCGTTACGGTCATCACGGATTCCTTGTCATGCCTTTTGGTCTAACCAACACACCAGCAGTGTTCATGGACCTAATGAACAGACGTGTAGGCCATATCTAGAAAATTTAGTGATCGTATTCATAGACGACATTCTTATATACTCGAGGAATAAGGAAGATCATGTGAAACATCTAAAGCTCTTCTTAGAGCTCCTCAAAGATCAAAGACTATACGCCAAACTCTCGAAGTGTGAATTTTGGCTCCGGAAAATACATTTCCCTGGTCATGTAGGCAACCGAAAGGGAATTCGAACGCAAGTCCGACGGGATCCACTACTTCAAGGGTCGAGCATGAATTCCGAAATCCGAAGAACTTCGTAAACTCATCTTGGACGAGGGCCACCGATTAAGATATTCTATCCACCCGGGATCAGACAAGTCGTATAAGGATCTCCGGGAGTAATATTGGTGGCCGGGCATGAAGAAGGATATCGCCTTGTATGTAGCCAAGTGCCTTACTTGCTCAAAGGTCAAGGCGGAATATCAGAAGCCCTCCTGTCTACTTCAGCAGCCGGAGATCCCCATGTGGAAATGGGAACAAATCTCCATGGACTTCATCACCGAATTTCCCCGTACGGCAAGGGGTAACGACACGATTTGGGTCATCGTGGACCGTTTGACAAAATCCGCTCATTTCCTCCCGGTACGAGAAAAACACTCGATGGAGAAATTCGCTCAAATCTACATCAACGAGATCGTCTCTCGTCACGAAACACCTCTCTCCATCATCTCCGATAGGGATAGTCGATTCACGTTCCATTTTTGGAATGGCCTTCAGAAATCGTTAGGGACGCGACTAGACCTCAGCACCGCATACCACCCTCAGACCGATGGTCAGAGTGAACGGACGATCCAAACGCTTGAAGATATGCTGAGAGCATGTGTAGTTGACTTCGGAGGAAGTTGGGACGCTCACCTCCCCTTGGTCGAGTTCTCCTATAACAACAGCTACCATGCCAGCATCAAGTGTGCACCGTTCGAGGCCTTATATGGACGCAAGTGTCGGTCACCGCTTTGTTGGCTAGAAGCAGGCGATCGACAACTTACAAGGCTCGATATCGTCCAGGAAACCATCAACAAAATCACTACCATTCGGGAAAGGCTGAAGACATCTAGTACTCGGCAGAAGAGCTATGCCGATAACCGAAGGAAACCCCTCGAATTCCAGGTGGGCGATAGAGTACTCCTAAAAATATCGCCGTGGAAAGGGGTAGTCCGTTTCGGGAAACGCGACAAGTTAAGCCCGAGGTACACAGGTCCCTTTGAGGTAATTGAGCGAATCGGTCCAGTGGCGTATCGGCTCCAACTTCCGCAGACTCTTTCTAATGTACACAACGTCTTTCATGCCTCGCACTTGAAAAAGTGCTTATCGGACGAGACCATTGTCATTCCACTGGACGAGGTCCAGATCGACAACAAACTCAACTCTATCAGTAAAACCGCTTGAGGTTGTGGATCGAGAGGTCAAACAACTCAAGTAGAGTCGTATCCCTATTGTCAAGGTTCGGTGGAATTCCCGACGAGGTCATGAATTCACGAGGGAACGTGAAGACCAGATCCGTCAGAAGTATCCACACCTATTCAGAGATTATTCCTCCCGATGAGGCGAACTAAATTTCGGGACGAAATTCTTTTCAACCCGGGGAGAATGTGACAACCGTCTTATTTCCGGTGAAAACCGCATTCTCTATCTTCGAGTTATCTATGATTTGATCTTATCTATACTTGTATCCTAAACGAGTGTGAGTCGAAATCGAAATCAGAATCATAAAATGAATCCTAATACCAAGAAAACACCTTGGAAACTTGCCTAAGTTCCTAACTAAAATAACCGGAAACTTTCAACTAACGAAAATGCTTGACGATAAAACGAACGAAAAACGAAAAAGGCAAAATCTGCCCTCCAGCGCGCCGCGGTGAGCCCATTGCGCCGCGGTGGAGGGTACAGACCAGCCATTTTTGTTAACTTTAAAAACTTAACCAAACGAACCTAAACCCGAGCCCAACACTTTGGCTCCGGGTTAAACATGTTAGAAGCCTCTTATGGTCCAGTGAACTCTCTTAACACCCACACAACTTAGTCACAAATACCAAACACATTTACACACACACTTGTTATTCACTCTCTCTCACTCTCAACTACACTCTCTCAAAGTTCAATTAATCACTGCCTATTTACAGAAATAATTCATCAAAAACATTGTACAAAATCGTTCTAATAATCGGAGGAAGAAAGGAGCCTCATCTATTTGGGGTAGAAATCGTTTTCTAAGCTTTTGGGTCAAAAATCACTAAGAGGCTACTTCAATCCTTCTTCAAATCATCATCCATCCGGTAGAAACACTTCCAATCCTTTTTATTTACTGTTATAACTCATTGCATGCATCATCTAAAACCTAAAAATGAGTTTTTATCAAGATTGTGACCATTTATGAACAAAAACGGGTTTTGAAGGGTTTTTGATAAAAGTCACGTTAAATCCTTGTTATTGTGGATGAACATATGACCGCGCCACGGTGCCTCCACCACGAGGCGGTCGTGGTGACCTATTGACCGCGGCGCAGTCCCTCCACCGCGAGGCGGTCGTGGTGCAGACTTGTTACCAAACCTTATTTAAACCGTTATTGAGCGTAACTCTAAACTTGTTGCTCTAAACTTATGTTCGAAACTGAATTTATGAACTATAATCTGTAATGAGTGTAACTTACATTTAAAAGGACTAAACGAACAAGTTTTATATGACATTGTATTGGTAAATATATGTAATATGTTTATGGAAATCGTTAAGCGGGAAAGTGTTTAAAAATTGGATTTAAAGATTTTGGCGCGGAAGCGCTGCCCGATTTTCGATAGACCTAAAACCAACCCTTATATTTAAAGCATTTTCGTTAACTAATGACATTATAAACTTATAAACATTCATACTCATTCAATCTTGGTATTACTATAGGAGTTCCGTGATTCCGACCCATTTCGACCCGTTCCGACCGCTCTCTCTCTATTGTGCTATTTTTCGCAAACCGTGAGTTACAACCCCACTTAATTTACTGTTTTCAAATAATTTTTGGGGGAAACATGAGATCTAAATGAACTTTGGAACTATTATGAACTTTGGAACTGTTATGAACTCTTGGAACTATTATGAACTCTTGGAACGTTTTATTACTATTGAACTCTTATTGAACGTTTTGTGGAACTTACATGTGAAAACAGTTTTATTTGCCCGTTTGGCATACAAAACTAAATGGTTTGCCACCATTTTTCGGCTAAATGGTTTGCCACCCTTAATCGGCTTATTGGTTCAAATCTGTTATAAATTTATTACTTTTGCCACACTCGGCACCGTATGAAATTTATTTAATGCCACACTCGGCACTCCATTGAACTTTGATTGATCGTATAACTAACGTGACTCTTGCGGGATATAACTAACCATAAGTGACTACTACTAGTTTAAAAAATGAAACATTAGTGCCCATCTCGCAATACACACTATTAGCTTTGTTAAGCCGTTTAGTAATTATGGGTATCGATACTTAGGAAATAACCGTTCCTTGCTTAGGCGGCAGCTTAAGTACATATTACTCGATCAGACATGACTCCCCGTAAGTAGTCGGGGTAAGGGGCCTCACGGTTGGTAAATCGGTTTAGTTTGAACACTTATGTTATATTATGCCAAGTAGTCGTTATACATGATTTCAATCAATAGTTTACTTATCTTGCGCGTATATGGATATACGATCTCCGCAACTGTCTTTTGAGCAACTTTTATGGATCGAACTGTCTTTTGAGCAACTTTTATGGATCGATTTGGTCTTTGAGCAACTTTTATGGATCGAACTATCGTTTGAACCACTTTTATGAATCGAAACTATTCTTTAAGTATTGTTCTACTTATCAAAACTATTAAGTATTGATATACTTAACTTAAACCTTTTTAGTCGAGGACTAGAAAACTGTAACTCACTCACTAATTTATTGTAGTTGACACTTTATCTCATGTTTTCAGGAAACCGAATGTAAGACACGAAGTGCATACTGTGGATGGGTCAAATTCAAGAATTGGGAAAAGACCTATTTTATCATTTTGGAAATTTTGTTAAACGCTTAACTATGTACTTTTGTTATGCAACTCGTTAAATACTTGGTTATTTCATCTTGTAAACTCGAATTTTCTATCTTAATGACTTGTAACCGTATGTTTTTAATTATAACTCGTGTAATGATATCTTTGCTCTTCACATCTCGTGTTTCCGCTTTAGCGGGGTGTGACATAATCTTTAATGAAAAGTGTGCATTCGATACGGCCTCTCTTGAAACCGGCTTCTAAGAGAAAATTGGACAAAGTTCCATACCACAACCGAGGGGCTTGATGAAGACCATATAAAGCTTTGTTAAGCTTGTAGACCTTTGTCAGGGTGTTGTGGATCTTCGAACCCAGGGGGCTATTGAACGTAGACTGTGTCATTGATTTAACCATATAGAAAAGCACTTTTTACGTCAAGCTGATAGACCGTAAGTCCCATATGATAAGCGTACGCCAAGAAGAGACGAACTGCCTCCAGTCGAGCGACTGGTGCGAAAACGTCCTGAAAATCCAATCCTTCCTCTTGATAAAAACCTTGTACTACCAGGCGTGCTTTGTTCCGAGTGATAATTCCACGATCATCTCGCTTGCACCGGAAAACCCATTTAGTGTCGATAGCGTATGCGTCATTAGGAAGTATTACGAGTATCCAGAAGCCAAGTTTCTCAAACTGTGCCAACTCCTCTTGCATAGCATGAACCCAATTGGCGTCTTTGAGGTCCATATGGATATTGGCAGGAATTTCTTGAGAAACAAAACAGAAGAAACAACAGTTGGCATAATCGTCTGAATTTGTAGCAGTTGCATACATCCCTTGAAGAACCTCGAGCTGCAATCTAGTTTGAACGCTCACGTTCGGATCACCAATAATGTTACCAAGCGGATGAGTCTGGTGAATTCTAGATTCTGGAGGATCATTAACAAAGTCTTCATGATCAGAGTGATTCTGAGCTGGGTGAAATTCCTGGTTTCAGCGTGTGGTTCTGCCACATCTTCTTGATCATCGGCTTGATCATTGGGTTGATCTTCGGGTGTAACAACTTCATCAACAATTTCCTGAATGGCAGGCGCACGAGGAAAGATGGGATCCTCATCGTCAGAAGAGTGATATAGGTTCTCCGCTATTCCTGAATGTGTCACACTAGAGGAAAGGTTAAACGACTCAAATAACGAATCATAGTCAAAGCAAATTGCAGGACCGTTTTTTGTTTCAAAATAATAAATAGTTATTTCCAAGTTGAAAACAACTTCCACTGTGCGTGCAAGTTTTAGGTAAACACGTTTGTTTGCACAACCTTCAACATATCCAAGAAAGTATCCTTGGACTGCTTTGGGTTCAAATTTAGTGGTGTGATATGTTTTTAAAACGGTACATGGAGCCCCAAAGGGTTCCAATCCAACAAGATTTGGTTTACGGCTATTGAGTAATTCATAACTGGTTTTATCAAATCGCTTAACAGTTAACACACGATATAAAACATAACAGGCTGTATTAACAGCCTCCCCCCAGAATATGACTGCGAGGTGCGAGTCAGCGAGCATTGTACGTGCAGCCTCGATTAGTGTTCTGTTCTTCCTCTCGGCGACTCCGTTTTTTTAGGCTCATACGGAGAGCTATGTTGTTGAACTATCCCATTTGCAAGACAGTAGAATGTCATGGTGGCGTTTTTGAATTCTGTTCCGTTATCGCTTCGTAGGCGTTGGACTTTGGCTTTGTAAACATTCTTGATCATGTCGAAGAAGGTAATCAACGTACCAGCTGTTTCACTTTTAGCAGCCAAAAAGTAGACCCAAGAATAACTTGTGTAGTCATCGGTGACTACCAAACATTAATATTTTCCGCCAAAACTTCGTTGCTTAATGGGGCCGAAGAGATCAGTGTGCATCAACTCAAATGGTGTCTCAATTGTGTTAAGAGCCTTGGGCTTGTGAGGTTGCTTGTGTTGTTTTCCGAGTTTGGATGGGACACATTTATCCTCATAATCAAAGCATTTCAATGGAACCCCGTTGACTAGCCCTTTCTTTGTTATCTCGTTCATTTTCCGAAAATGTAAATGAGCCATCTTCCTGTGCCAAATCATTGCTTCTTCACTTGTAGATTTTGACAGTAAACATGTTGAATCCGTGGTGATGTCAGTGTTGTTCATATCCAAGATATAAGTGTTCTTAGTGTGTGGTGCTCGCATCAGTATCAGGTCCTCAGGAATTTCAATTCCTGATTTGAGAATCAAAACTTCCTTCTTGGTAAAGTAGACAGGATTGTCGTTGTCACAGATTTGAGATACACTTAGCAAGTTGTGTTCTAATTGTTTGACATAAAATACATCCTTCAGTGTTATTTTAACATTTGTAACTGATCTAATTCCAGTTATTTCTCCACCTTTATCTCCAGCAAAATTAACTCGTCCTTTCTTTCCTGATTCGAAGTTGTTGAGCAAACTTCGTTCTCCCAGTCATGTGCCTAGAACAACCACTGTCAACGTACCAGTTGTTGACTAATCGGTGACCCGGTTCCTGCACATAAAATAAATGATTATTTCTCATGGGGAACCCAGGCCATAACAAACCTGGATTGACATTTCTCAGTCACATAAGTGACCCTCTTGTAGACTCCCTTATTGTTGTGAGAGACTGGAGACGTGTGTCGAGTAGAATAATGATTGTTAGAGTTATATGGAACCCTATGACTCATTGGTGGGGACATGACATTCCGATTTGGAGAACTGAAACGTTGTTGATGGAAGTGTTGATAACGTGGTTCATGATATGATCGTGGGGAATTGTGATAATGGTTGTCATGATATTGTCGTTGGGGACTGTGAAAGCGTTGTTCATAATGATGTTGGCGATAGGATGGAACAAAAGGTTGTTGTGGCCGTTGGTGAGAACGTTGATTAAAATTTCCCATACTTGGTTTGTTGTACCCATAGTTGCGAGTAGTAGGTTCTGCACGTTCATTCTTTGGGTTTCGTAGGATATGGACAGGTTTTGTGGGAAATGATTTAGTTTTCTGTGGGGAAGTGGTCCTAGCTGGTGGTTCTTTTGAATCTTTTCGTTTGTTGGTGCATATTGAGGCCACGTCCACGCTCACGACATTTGAAACAGTTTAAAGTCTCCATTTTATTTGGTTGATCTGGTTCAGAATCTGAGGGCATGCTTTTGTTTGACTCAATGTCTTTGCTTGAGATGAATGATTTAAGCAGAGGTTTGCATGTTTAATCTTGAGTCTGAACTTTTACAGGTTGCTGTTCTTGAGATTTCGCAGATTTCTGGTCCTTGGAATTTGATGATTAACATTCGTCATGTTGAGGGAGCTCGGATTTAAAGAAACTGAAATTGTTGTTGTATGGAGGTGGTGTTTCGTTATATCCTAAACCAGCAGAGTTCCCAATAGTGCATTGACGACTTAAGATGGAATTTAAGGTACTAGAAGAAGTGCGAAACTGTTCGATTTTCCTTTCCTGCTCAGTTAATCTGATTTCACAATTATTAAATTCTTGGACCTTCTCAGCAAAACTCTTCTTTTGTTTTTCAATGCAGTCATGTAAAGTGTCAATTTTATAAGTTAAAATGCCAACATTTGACAAAAGTTCCATTCTGTCCTTTTCATTTTGATGAAGTTTCTTTGAGAAATCATTTTTAAAGAATGTTTGGGTTGTCAAATTAAGCTCGAGTTGTGTTTGCTGAGTTTCCAAGGTGGATAATGACTTAGTTAATTTCTCGTTTTGAAGAGTTAAAATGGTAAAAGATTTGCATAACTCTTTTACGGATTGAAGATCAAGAAGTACCTTTGACTTTTCGGTTTTGAGGTCGGCCATCTTTGCAATGAAGTTTTCGTTGGATAGATCCACCGTACAACTGCAAACCTTTGTTTCATCTTCATCATCTTCAACATCTTGAGCATCTTCTTCATTTGAGCTAAGTTCACTTGCATTACTAGAATCACCTGCAGTACTGCTGGCTTCACTGCATACTTCTTCAATAGATGCCTGAGTGCTTGATCCTTTTCATCATTGCAGATTTTCCAATCATATGTGCGATCATGATGTTGAACTATCATGGCCTGTGAAGCTAAGTTGCGCTGTGGTTGGGAAGTAGTGGTTCTAGTTCTGTCTTGATTTGGAGTATATTCCACCTTGGGCTGTTGACATTCTCTGGCGAAATGCCATGTCCTTGACAGTTGTAGCAACGTACTTTTGACTTATCGAAACCTGCTTTCCCGGTTCTAGGACTGCGTCCTGTTCTTGCCATAAATCTTTTGATTCTGTTAGTAAGCATAGCAGTTTTCCATTGTAAGTCCATTTCTTCTAAGTCATCTTGATCAACTTGACTAAAATCTTCATCCCATAAACCTGGATCGGTGATTTTACCCTGGACTTGATTACCATATGCAACCAAAAAACAGGATAGGATTTCTAGGCTTTCTTCCGCTGATCTGATGCTCATTGGCATTTTCTGATGAGTAGTAGTAGTATTTGGTGTTGTTGTATTTGTTCCAGTGACGGGACGGGTGTCAGGAGTTGTCTGATCCTTGGCAGAAAGAAAAGCAGTTGCATTTCCAGAGTAACTGGACTCCGAAGTTTGTCCATAAGGCGTTTGATCTGTTATTGCGTTTGTAGTTAAGCGTTTTAACTCATAACCTCTGAATCTTTCAATCACCTTTCCCAAAGTTAATTGTGGACGAGCATGTCTATTCATATCGATTTCATATTTTATCAAGCTTACATATACCTCCCAACGCTTAGGCAAAGCATCCAAAAATCTCTCTATTGTTTCCTCTCCAACTCCTATACGGTGTATGGAAAGTTCTTCAAGGAGATGATAGTATCTGGTGACAGTATCTTCAAAGTTTTCGTTGATTCCCGATCTGAACGTATCAAATTGCCTTTTAAGGATGTTTCCTCTACTTTTATTTTAGCAGCAGTTCCAACGTACCGAGTTTCAATCGCATTCCAGAGTTCATGTGAGTTTTTAGGAGTTTGGCAGATGTGTGACATTTCAATTGGCAAAGCCATTTTCAGACTTGCCCAAGCTCTGTTTTCAGCATCACATACTCTTCTAAGATCAGCTGTGAGAGAAGAGATTGGGATATCAGCAGTTACACCGTTTTTGGTCGCAACTGGATGTAAATATGGCGTTTCAATACACATCCACATTTGTACTTCATTGTAGCGACAAAAAGATTCAAATTTATCGACCCATTCGTAATATTGTGAAGAATTGAGTAACTTGGGAGGAGTGTTAATTGATTGTCTTGAATCCATTTGGGACAACTAATGACAAACGAACTTGTATGATAAACTTAATTCACGAACTTGTGTCGAAAACAGAAGATGATGTTTGTCACGAAGATGATGTTCGTCACGAAGATGTTAATCCACGAACTTGATTTACGAACTTGAGTGACGAATTTGAGTGACGAACTTGACTCACGAACTTGAGTCACGAACTTGAATGACGAACTTGTTGAGACTTCAATAAAAGCTAGGGGAATCACGAACTTGACAACGAACATCTACAAACGAACAAAGATGTTCGTGGAGGTGGTCACAGTTGCCACAAACATATGTATAAAAGTCAACGAACTTGTAGTATTTGGTCAACGAACATGATAATCCATGAAGATGATTCACGAATATGATCCACGAAGATGATCCACGAATATGATCCACGAAGATGGTCCACGAATATGGTCCACGAAGATGATCCACGAACAAATCTCAAACACAGCCGTCAAACCCTAATTTTATTCAAAGCACTCAGCCGTCAAAAATTAAGATAAACCCTAATTTAACAAACAGCCGCCGAAGATGTAAGAACCCTAAGTTGCAAATTGATTAGAACTAAGATTTAATCCTGAACCAAATCTCGATAGAGAGCAAACAATGCGTTCGCTCTGATACCAATTGTAGGTCCCAGTGGTCAGATCTACATGATTAAACCAATTGATTACAAGGCGGAATCTCGTAAACAATTGAATCAGCACAAGTAATAATCAATAAGCAAATAATAACAAACACGAATTAACGAATTCTAAATACTTTGATTGATAAACACGGTTACAATCCACAAGTATTCTCTCTGAATTCTCTACCAAAACCAGCAGCCCTAAACTAACCTAAACATCTCTTTATATAGAGAATCATGTTCGGCCAGTTAGGGCTTTACTGGGCCTCACGAACATGCAAGTTCGTGAGCAGCCCATTTAGCTTTAAGCCCACGAACAAACATGTTCGTGGGACTACAAAAAGACTAAGTAAATACAAGTATAAATTACAAAGCAAATAGAACAACTAGTCATCTAATATTTGCACTAACAGATCTTGATAAACTTGTTAAAAACTATCCGTGTTTTCAAGAACGATATAGTATAGGTTGTGGTAATTTAGTTATGAAAATATTGAGGTGCCTTTGAAATAGTGAAAATAGTGTTGATGTGTGATTATCGGAAGAATTTGATGTCAGTCTTGTTTATATCACTCAGAGTTGGTTTATTTTATTTTTTTTGAAAGGCAATATATTACAAAACCAAAAAGTTCAAATACACACAAAAGGCATCAACTCTCAACCAAGATGGTTAAAAGTGACCCAAGAAAACTACAAGAGGCTACACAACCACTTGATTAAATACATATCCAGGGAACACTAGAAAGAAAAAAAGTACAACACGCCAATATCAAAAGAGAACAAAATGGAAAAAGGCCCACTAGCAAAAAGTGAGAAAAAAGCTAAACAAAACCGAAACGGACGCAAAATAAGCTGCAACCACCGAATGAATAAACCCACAGCCAAACACACTTGAAGTCACAAAAGGTGCAGCCCAAAAAAACCATACAACCAAATCCCGCAAAAAGAAAACAACTCAGACCAAGACTGCTATATTCGAAACCTATTGCATCATGCTCAAAGCCGAAACACGCTAAACACAAAAGCTCATCAATCATATAATCAGTGATCATTCACCATAGTCGAGCCACAATTGTATGGTCTTTCTATCCATTTTTCCCATCTAAAATTTCGCTTCTTAGACCTCCTACAAATCCACTTGAACGACCTTAGTTGGATTTCGTGAAAAACTCTCACAGCCGAGTCACATTTATTTTTAAACACCTGATCGTTCCTATTTTTCCAAATATTATACCCTGTAATCCACAACACCACTTGCCATAAATCTTTCGTATCACTATTCACTACGGCTCCACCCCTATGATTTAGAATTTCACATGTTGTGAAGCCATCAACCGGACCTACACCCCACCAAGAAAAGATCAGTTCCCAGAGTTGGTTTATTATGATGATGGTTATAAATAACCGAGGTGATAAAATCATTAGATTAAAATAAAGAACTTAACAATAATGACTCCAGCGACAATCTATTATGTTATTATGTGTTTATGTGATTAAACAATTTTTTAGTTCAATTTCACTTGAAAGAAATAAGAAAAAGATATTACAATAAAATTATCTTATAACATCTATTTATAAACAAATAAAGCTAATGAATAATAGATTCTATTATTATATAATTAAATTAAATATGTCTAATTATAATTATGTCCCTTACTTATAAGAACTACATTTTCAATTACTAATATGAATATAAAAATATATATTTACTAAATAGATTAAAAAAAATCAAATTATATTTATTAAATAGATAAAAAAAAAATCAAAAAATTTCTTGATATGTAAATAAACCTCCAAATTCTGCTGCATAGCACGGACATTTTAAAACCTTGTTATAATATATTTATGGTAACACTAAGTTTTTAAAACTTTATAAAATGTAAAATGAATGTCATTTCTTACGTTTAATATTTAATCTATCGTTAATAAATTGTGACATGAGGGTATTTATAGAGGGTAAAGGGTTGGCCATATACACAAAACAATACAATATTGCTCCTCGATAGGTTAAACAATACATCGAAATCGAATCGAATCGAATACCATATGGCCGGAAGTAGTGCTGCCATGAAAATCATTAAGCCAAGCAAACGTCCCCAAGCCACCGATATCCAAGCCGCCGCCGCTTGGGGCGTTGCTGCTTTCACCGGCGCCGTTTGGGTCGTTCAGGTCCTTCTTCATTTCCCCCTTCCGATTTCATTATTATTTTCATTTAAATCTGTTTGTAGATCTGGATGACCCGTTATAAAAACATTGACTTTTTTTGGTCAATACTATATCTGCCTTTTATGATCATATTTAAAATTGTAAATCAACATGTTTAATAGATATATAAATTGATTTATAAAAAATATTTCCAGTTTTGAATTTAGCTATTCGTTTTTTATGTGTTATATTTTTTTGTTAAAAGTATGTGCTATATTGTTTTGTAAGAAAATTATGTTGATTCATAACGCAGCTATTATGTGTTTTATTCGGTTGTATATAGATTATTTTAAGAGCATATGGTTTTATGGAATCTTTGATTTTCTTACGCTCTGTCTCTTTAATATTAGTGAGGTATGCGTTGGAGTCATTAGGTGAGATATTAGTGTAAGAGATTGACGATTTGTTAAGTTTCAGACAAGTTGTTTAATTGACCGTTTGATATAACTTTAAGAAAGAATATGTGGTTCATAGTGCTACTACGATCACCTTATTTCTGTTTTGTGAATCTGAAACCTTGTCGCCTTGTCGGATTTGTTGGTTTTAAGGCAATTTTATGTCTCGTCACTTCTGGCGTATTTGTTCAAAGGTTCACCGAGATCTCCTTAACAAATCCTTGCACAAAGGAAGAAGTGAAAGAACTGAAACTCCTTTTTAAACATGACTCATATAATGGGAACCCTTGTTGTACCAAGGCTTTGCCCTAGCAGTTTTAAAATAGATTAGTTTACTTCCAACCTGACTAATAGACTTCTCCCAAACTTTTACCAATAAAAAAAGTTACCAATGCCTGAAACTATAAACGTGGCAACATAAAACTCCAAACATATTGTTAATAGTGAGCTGGCGACCCATGTATTCAGAAGATCATGAAGCGGCGACTTCTATTTATAAAGTGCAAGGCCAGGAAAAGGAAACTAGATGACTCTGAACCAGCAGTTAGATAGACTAGAAAATTAGATAAAGTAAAATACGTTATATCTAAGAAGTGAAATATCAAGATCATCGACAGACATTAAGAGTTATTGTTGAAACCAAGGTAGAAATCGTGGGGATGATATAGCTTGAAACGAATTAAATCCCAACTATATAGCAGTTAGTTTAGCAACCTGAAATATGTTATTTTAGAAATTAGGTGTTGATGTTGTTTTTTGTATGCCATTTTTTTTTTTTAATTGTCAATCAGCAACTTGGTATGTTAGGCATTGTAGATTGTCTATACCAGTTATTGCTACAGAAAACGAGGTTCTCAATATGTTTATTATGGGAAAAAAGTGTTTTCGAGAAGAAGAAATTGTGTGTTTTGGACCATTTTAAGACTAAAAGGAGAAACTGCTGTCTCCATAACATGATTTAGGTTCCCTTTTCATAACCGTGTTTTCTAGAAGTACACGACTATTGCTCTATTATATGTTTGTGGATTAAGTTTGCAACATGTTGCTCTGTTTTCGTACTAAGTACACCATTCATTTCATTCGAATTAGATCAAATTCTTAAAGGTAGCAATTTTGATCCATTTGCATATTACTGGGCAATGGAAAAACGTGCAAAAATATAATAATAAGTCAGCTTAAAAGGAAAAGGGTTTAAAGTCGTCCAAAGTGTATTTTTAATGCTTAAAACCTCGTAAGTTAGTTTATAAAACAAATCAGATTATTCATTGTAATAGTTTATATATGTAATCTTATATCACACATTAGTTGAGCATTTATATCTTGGACAAAAAGGGTTCCGGCCCAACCTGACCAGGCCATGTTTCTACAATTACCAAAATGACCCATTCTAGGAATTTAGGTAACCAGTCCATTTTGTAACCTCCAAGATTTCTATTTGGGATGTCACATGAAACTTTTGACTCATAGTCGACAACTTTAATATCCATTAGGTCGATGAAAGTATAGTTACACATCTATGTTCTCTTTGGCACACAAAAAACACTCGGTATGAACCTTGGATATTGTGTCTGCTATTTTGTTGAGCAATCTAACAAATGTGTATAATTTCTGTAAATTGCAGCCATTTGATTGGGTGAGAAAGACCTTCTTTGAGAAACCGGCAGAGCCAGAAAATTGATTCGAGGTGTGGCATCCATCTCTAATGGCTCCACTCGTGCTTTTGCCATTTGTTTCTATTCTGCTGATGAGAAACTTTAGGCAGGTTTTGATTTGAATAAATAATGTAAACAACAATATTTGATGGTTTTGGTTTATTTTTAGTTAAAAAAAGAGAGATACCATGGATTTGTGGTCATCGCTGATTATTATCTATGTTTATTTGCACAAAAGTCGAAACTTGTAAGACTTTGCCAGTTATAACAGGAATCGAATTAATATCCTGGCAATCGTATTGAAAGGATTACAAGACACAGATGAAGTCCCTACACAAATACTTAATTGTTTTTTAACAATTGATCTTAAACTAAAGCGCGTGCATAAAAGATAATATTTGATTTCTCTATCGATCAATTTTGTTTACATGAAAGAATATCACCATGTGTAGGTTGATGTCATGGAGAATAAGTATCATACTAATATTTAAGGAATGTCTCTATTCCTTCTTATGGTTGGAGCAACTTTTGTTCAATCAATCTTTACATTTTTGGCGAATTTCACATTTGTTGTGGACAACTTTTATAATGTAGGTCATGGTCTTTTATGACACATGTTTTAATAACAAAGCTGTGCAATTGATAGAGCGGATACTGCTACGATCTATGAGTCATATGTGATGTTTTAGTATAAGAATTCATAATATTAGACGTACCTGCACAAACACTACCTAAAAAAAAAGATGAATCTAATCAAACATTTGCGTTCATCATTTTCCTAATATTTAATAACTATCTTTAATGTATAATAAATGGCGAAATAAGGTCCATTGGATGGATTAACATATTTGATCTCAGCCGTTAGATTAAATTGATGATGTCATCAAAGACTGTTTTCATTTTACACCCTTTTACAATACATAATTACACAATCTCTTTAATTCGATCTCCCCTAAAATAAAAAACATAATTCTAATTTATTTATAAAATCGCTCAATTTTAATTATTATTTACCTTATTGTTATTCTAAAATCTCCTAATACAAAAAATCATAACATGTGTATAAACGTAAATGTGTATATGTTATAAACGTAAAGGTATACATATTATTATAACTACAAACAACATTTGTATAAACGTAAAGGTATATATGTTATTATACGTGTAACATTGTTTTCTAATAATAATTTAAAATTTGTATAAACATACAGTTTATGATCAAGTTTTTACTTTATCCACGCTATCACGGGACAATAATCTAGTAAAGAATACATGATCAGGGAATTACATGTGTCAAAAAAATAATGTTATCCATTGATATATATTTTGTATTTTCATATTTTACATTATGATCATAGATTGATATTCTTTTCATTTAATTAATCGTTCTTCATATTTATTTTCCTTTGTTACAAATTTATAATGTAGTTTTATCGAATATAATTTCGTTTATGGTCGTTTTGTATTGCGCGAATAAAATAGCAGTATTTAATAACTATTAAGGGGGTGTTTGTTTGGGCTTATATAAGCGGCTTATGGCTTATTGACATTTCGGCTTATGTTTCATAAGCCCGGATTTTCCGGTTTATATAACCGTTTATGGGCTGATTACTGTGTATTCTGACATAATAAACAGTAATAAGTCCATAAATGGTTACATAAGCCGAAAAATTCAAGCTTATAAAACATAAGCCGAAATGTTAATAAGTCATAGGCTTCTTATATAAGCCCAAACAAACACCCCCTAAAAATAATATTTCTTTTTAATTATTGAATAAAACATTTCATTTTGATGAATATTGATGGGTTGGTGAGAGTTTCGGCGGCGTTCCGTTAGAAGCAGGTAGTGGATAAAGAATCACTACACGTCTCTTCTTCTTCTTCTTCTTCTTCTTCCATCCATCCATCATCCATACACACTCATCTTCATCTAATCCATTAATAATCATAAATCAAATTAATCCCCACAAGGTAAATATAATTTTCTACATTTTCATATACTTTGACTTTTCTTCTTAGGGTGTTTGTTTGCTTATTATTATTTCAGCTTATGTTTCATAAATTTGGATTTTCTGACTTATATAACCGTTTATGAGCTTATTAATGAGTATTATGACATAATAAACAGTATAACGAAAAGTCAATAAGCTCTTTATATAAGCCCAAACAAACACCCACTTAATATTATTTCTTCTTAATTATCTGCTTTAGATCATGCTACACTAGTAGTAATTCATGTATCTAGATTACTTGGTATAAAATAAGCCTGATTTCGCTCATCTGTTTTCTAAACTGTTATAAATTTAGGGCACTCATTGACAGTTAGGCCTTTTAAAATTAAAATTATCGAGTCGTAGGTCATCAGCTGGTTTATATATCCAACGTTAGGGACTAGAAGATGTTACGAAACGGAATCACTCCGGATTTGGTTTCACCTATCACAACCTGTACTTCTTGCATCTTAATCGTCACTTGATTTTTCCATTTCGCTATAATCTCATACTTATGTTTTTGTTGCTTTCATTTTGAAGATTTGTGTTATTATTTGTGATGTAGGAGCCATGGGCAGTGTGAATGAAGGGAAACTTAGGTTCTGTATAGACAGAGGAGGCACCTTCACCGATGTCTATGCTGAAATTCCCGGTCAATCTCAAGGCAAAGTAATGAAGCTATTATCTGTTGATCCGTCTAACTACGAAGATGCTCCAGTTGAAGGAATTAGACGGATTCTGGAAGAATTTACTGGGAGTCAAATTCCAAGGACTTCAAAACTTCCTACTCATAACATTGAGTGGATCCGTATGGGAACAACCGTTGCAACTAATGCACTTTTAGAAAGAAAAGGTGAACGAATTGCATTATGTGTCACGCTCGGATTTAAAGATTTACTCCAGATTGGTAACCAGGCTCGCCCAAATATTTTTGACCTTACTGTGTTAAAACCTTCTAATCTTTATGAGGAGGTTATAGAAGTTGATGAAAGAATCGAGCTTGCTCCTGAATCTGCTGATCAGGACTTAGTTACGGGCATTTCAGGTGAAAAGGTTAGGATCGTGAAAGATGTTGATGAAGAAAAATTGAGGGATTCGCTTAAAGGTTTGTTAGAAAAAGGAATTAAGTGTTTAGCGGTTGTGTTGATGCATTCGTATACATATCCGCATCATGAACTTTTGGTGAATAAGTTGGCTGTAAGTATGGGGTTTAAGCATGTTTCGTTATCATCATCTTTGACTCCTATGGTTCGAGCAGTTCCTAGAGGTTTGACAGCGAGTGTTGATGCTTACTTAACCCCTGTTATCAAAGAGTACTTGTCGGGTTTCATTTCGAAATTTGATGATAATCTTGGAAAGGTGAATGTTCTTTTCATGCAATCAGACGGTGGTCTTTCTCCCGAAAGTAGATTCTCCGGACACAAAGCCGTGTTGTCGGGTCCTGCAGGTGGGGTCGTTGGTTACTCTCAGACCCTTTTTGGGCTTGAGACTGAGAAACCGTTAATCGGTTTTGACATGGGTGGGACGTCTACTGATGTGAGCCGATATGCTGGGAGCTATGAACAAGTTCTTGAAACACAAATAGCCGGAGCCATAATCCAAGCACCACAACTCGACATTAACACAGTAGCCGCTGGTGGTGGGTCAAAGTTAAAGTTTCAATTTGGAGCGTTTAGGGTGGGGCCCGAATCTGTAGGAGCACATCCGGGTCCGGTCTGTTATCGGAAAGGAGGTGAGCTGGCGGTCACGGATGCTAATCTTGTTTTGGGTTATGTGATTCCTGATTACTTTCCTTCTATATTCGGGCCTAATGAAGACCAGCCTTTGGATATCACTAAAACTCGAGAAGAATTTGAGAAACTTGCTAAACAAATTAATTCTTATAGAAAGAGTCAAGATCCGTTATCGAATGAAATGTCAGTGGAGGAAATTGCACAAGGGTTTGTAAATGTTGCTAATGAGACAATGTGTCGTCCAATTCGACAATTAACTGAAATGAAAGGTCATGAAACTAAGAATCATGCTCTCGCATGCTTTGGAGGTGCGGGCCCACAACATGCGTGTGCAATTGCACGGTCATTGGGTATGAATGAAGTCTTAGTACACAGATTTTGCGGGATTTTAAGTGCATATGGTATGGGATTAGCAGATGTTATTGAAGAAGCACAAGAACCGTATTCAGCTCCTTACTGTCCTGAATCTGTTTTAGAAGCTTCCCGTAGAGAAACTCTCTTACTAAAGATGGTTAAGCAGAAACTTGAAGATCAAGGATTTGAAGAAAGTAGTATTACAACCGAATCATACTTAAATCTAAGGTATGAAGGGACCGATACTGCTATAATGGTGAAAGGGTCGGGAAATGATTATGATGTTGAGTTTGTTAAGTTATTTCAACAAGAATACGGATTCAAGCTCGAAAACAGAAATATTCTGATAAATGATGTAAGAGTTCGTGGTATTGGAGTTACAAATATTTTAAAGCCACAAGTCATTGAAAGTTCTTCGGGTACACCTAAATCTGAAAAGGAATACAACGTCTTTTTAGAAAATAAATGGCATAATACGCCTCTTTTCAAGCTTGAAAATTTGGGCTATGGTCATGTGATTCCCGGGCCTGCAATTATTATGAACGGTAACAGCACGGTGATAGTTGAACCTAATTGTAAAGCTATAATTACCAAGTATGGTAACATAAAGATTGAAATCGAGTCAAATTTGGTCAACGTGAAAGTCTCGGGAAAGGTAGCCGATGTTGTGCAGTTATCTATATTTAATAATAGATTCATGGGTATAGCTGAACAAATGGGACGGACATTGCAGCGAACTTCCATTTCAACAAATATTAAAGAGAGACTCGATTTTTCTTGTGCCCTTTTTGCCCCTGATGGTGGGTTAGTCGCTAATGCCCCACACGTTCCGGTTCACTTAGGAGCTATGTCTAGTACGGTCCAATGGCAGCTCGAATATTGGGGGCAAAATTTGAATGAAGGTGATGTATTGGTGAGCAATCATCCGTGTGCTGGTGGTAGCCATTTACCAGATATCACTGTAATTACACCTGTTTTTGATAAAGGAAAACTCGTTTTCTTTGTTGCTAGTAGAGGCCATCATGCGGAAATTGGCGGAATTACTCCGGGAAGTATGCCACCGTTTTCAAAATCCATATCAGAAGAAGGAGCTGCTATAAAAGCATTTAAATTAGTCGAAAAGGGAATCTTTCAAGAAGAAGGAATCACCAAACTTCTTCGTTTCCCGAGTTCTGAATCATCTATTAAGATACCAGGAACACGCAGGCTTCAAGATAATCTTTCAGATCTTCATGCACAAATAGCTGCAAATCAGAGAGGAATCGTTCTTATTAAAGAGCTTATTGAGCATTATGGTTTGGAAATGGTGCAATCTTACATGATTTATGTTCAGAAGAACGCAGAAGAAGCCGTGAGAGAAATGCTAAAATCTATCCCCGAAAAAGTTTCTTTTCAGTCTGTTAATTCTGATGATTCGATTACTATTGAAGAAAAAGATTACATGGATGATGGTTCTTCAATTCACTTAAAACTCACCATCGATACTAAAAAAGGAGAAGCGAGTTTTGATTTTTCCGGAACTACCCCTGAAGTTTACGGGAATTGGAATTCACCAGAAGCCGTGACAAAAGCTGCAGTTATCTACTGTCTTCGATGTTTAGTTGATGTTGATATTCCACTAAATCAAGGCTGTTTAGCTCCCGTTAATATCTTTATACCCCCGGGATCTTTTCTATCTCCTAGTGATAAAGCTGCAGTTGTGGGCGGTAATGTTTTAACTTCACAGAGGATTACGGATGTTGTTTTAATGGCGTTTCAAGCTTGTGCTTGTTCACAGGGTTGTATGAATAATCTTACTTTTGGTGACGATACTTTTGGTTACTACGAGACAATTGCAGGCGGAAGTGGGGCAGGTCCCACCTGGGACGGAACAAGTGGAGTCCAATGTCACATGACAAATACCCGCATGACTGATCCAGAGATTTTCGAGCAGAGGTATCCAGTTATTTTGCATAAGTTTGGGTTGAGAGAGGAGAGTGGTGGTGGTGGGATTCATAAAGGCGGGGATGGGGTTATTAGGGAGATAGAGTTTAGGCGGCCGGTGGTGGTGAGTGTTCTTTCTGAGAGAAGAGTACATGCACCCCGTGGGCTTAATGGAGGAAAGGATGGTGCTCGTGGTGTTAATTATTTGACAAGGAAAGATAAACGTCGTGTAAATCTTGGAGGCAAAAATAGTATTGAGGTGGAAGCCGGTGAAATTCTTGAGATTCTTACTCCTGGTGGCGGTGGATGGGGTTCCATTTGATTCCCAAAATCTATCAAGTTTTTACAGGAAGTGTATGGTTAGATTGAGTTCTTTGAAGGATGATGCAGTGGCATTAAATCGAACTCATTAATAATGTGAGAAAATGCATACTTTATGCATTTATAACAAGTTTTTAACTGAATTCTCTTTCATGTTATATTGAATTTTTGATCTGCACATATGATCCGTTTGTCATATGCTATTCGTATTTTCTAAAATAAATCAATCAGTGTTTTATGTTGAGACTCGTCTCTTAATAAAATTCTTAAATTATGGTATGAATTCGGTAAAGTTTACCTCTTTATATGTGGAAAGCTAAGAATATTCACTTTACACACAAAGTTATTGGATTCGATTGCAAGTCAAAATTGACATTTCACGTGTATGATATGTGATATGCATATTGTTAGCAGAATTTTGGAGTTTTATACGCCATCAGAGGTTAGAAGCCGTTTGGTACAAAATAAATTAAACAAAGTTCTACGCCGTTTGAGCCAAACATTGGGATCACGGAGATTGGCATCTGTAACTAATCGAACATCATTTTGTGTTTGACCTGACACAAGTTCAAATAGTAACTGTTATCAGGGATCCTAGTTTTTTTTTTCAATTAATGAAATATGATGCACCATGGTTCTATGGAAGAATGTTTGTGCTTTGAATTTAGCAATATCATTTATCCAGGTGATGACGCTGGCCTGAATTACCAACGATCCACAAAGACTTTGTTCTTCCCTTCACCGGTCCTACACGTGGTGGTACTGGTGGTGTTGAACCCTTTTAATGGTTCGGGGGGAAGGGCCTGGTGGTTTGGTTGATTGTCCTTTATAAAGCTAAGTTTGTTCCAAATGTATACAACATGAAAAAAGGAGTTTTAGAAGAATATTGTACACCATCTTCTCTAGCCTTTGATTTTGGCGATTTCAAACCCTTAATATCATTCTGACAAGAACATATTTTTCTACATAATTCCGCCGGGTTGTCTAGATGTCCGAAAGTGCTGCTCCTACATCAACCCGTACAAATGTAGAGAAACTTGTAAGAAGAAGATCCGAGACCGAAGCCCCGAGTCCATCCTCCGACGGCCAAGGCAGAACTCTTATAAAAGAGATTCATGTATGTGATAGAGTAAAATAGAGAGAATGAGAGAAGAGAGGATCCTTACATGTGAGGAGGGAACCTCATAAATAATGAGATTTTGTAAAAGAGTATACCTTGTGACAATGTCCATTAAGTTGGTGTCTGCTAGATAATAGGTTGCATGTCCTTTGGTCCGGGTAATAAGATGTCAAACTCCTTCTCGACTTGTATGCGAACTTGGGTCGGATCATAGGACCGGATTTAACCAAAATCGGACCTACGCCAACAACTCCCCCAAGTCTAGTTTTATACAGGTAAAGCATGTATGAGACTAGACTTGCAAATCTTCCAACAACTTTGTCCTTCATCAGTACTTTATTCAGTTGTTAGTGTTGTCGCTCTACGTGTATATCCTTATTTGTATTCATACTGCTCGATAAAAAATAAACAAACACAAGAATTCGTATATTTTAATGGTTAGATACACAACAATGTAATATTTTCTATTCGATGTTATCTCAATCAAAAACACGTTATAATATATATTAAGTTTCCTTTGAATAAAGTTATTTACAAAATATTTTTGTTGGATGGATTAAGGCACAACATTTATTGAAGTAAAGTATACTACTTAGCCGAAGGATCGGGTTGTGGTTCATTCATCACACCGTCGTTCGGAATTAGACATCATTTGTGTACTAGGTTGAAAAGACATAATATGTTGTACTCATCGAACCGTCGTTCGGAATTACACATCATTCATGTACTTGGTCGATAATATAGACCGTGTTGTACTCATCAGACCATTGTTCAGAACTGCATACTTATAAATTTCATGGGACCTGGTAGATTTTTCGCCACAAGATATGGCGTATGCACTTGGGGGATGGAATGGGACGTGGAACAAAGTTTAGTTTTACCAAAACAAAGTTGTTATCATTGATTAGGTAAGAAACTTTTTTTTTTAAAAACTTTCACGTCTTTCAAGTTTTATAAAATTATATTTTTCATTTCTCGAGGCTCACTATATTCCATATATACGAACTTCATGCTTCGATATAAATATAAAGAGTTAATTATATAAATCGTCCCTATGGTTTACTCAAAATTATGGATTTCGTCCCTAAGTTTAAAAAGTTGCATTAATCGTCCAAGTTTAGAAATTAATTACGATTTTCGTCCCTAATTTCTAACTTGCACCCGTAATTGGGGCAAACCTTAGGGACCAAACCCGTAATTGAGGACAAACCTTAAGGACGAAATCGGTAATTGGAGCAAATCTTAGGGACGAAAAAGGTAATTAGTTTCTAAAAGTGGATGATTTATGCAAGTTTTTAAACTTAGGGACGAAATCCATAATTTGAGATAAATCTTAGGGATGATTTATGTAATTAACTAAAATATAAATTATGGATTATGTAAGAGTGTGTTGTTCTGTAAAAAATATAACTACAACTTCTTTTTCTTTTATATATATATATATATATATATATATATATATATATATATATATATATATGAAGAGGTTATTATAAATCAATATTTAAAATAAAATAAGTAAAAAAATATGAAAAAATAATTATATAATTTTGTATTATGTTTATTTATTCAATTTAATTATAACAAATTTTTAAAAGCAAGTTTTTATATGCTTTAGAATATATGTGGTTTGGGGTTGTGCATCAAATTCATTGTTTTTGTGAAGTAAATATTCAAATTTGATGCACAACGATAAAAATACCCATTTTTTGATTTACAACAAAACTTCGTTTTTTAAAGTTTGAAATATGGTTAAAATGAACGATAATCCAAAATATCTAACGTTATAAAAGATTTTTTAATTTTCTTTTTACTTATTTTATCTTAAGATTTGGTTTAGAAGAAACAACTTTATATATATATATATATATATATATATATATATATATATATATATATATATATATATATATATATATATATATATATATATATATATATATAGTGAATGGTTCATGCGAGAACCAATATTTTTGCGAGAACTGCGAGAACTAAATCTAAGCCTTTGATTAATTGATTGGCTAAAATGCTAGATGGTAGTTTCGTAAATACTTTGAAAATGGGATACTATTTGTTAAATGGCCTTAGGGGTATTATTGGAATGTACTACTAAACAAAATTAGTTTTACATTAAAGGGAGATTTACATCTACGTCCTTACAAAATTTCAATATTACGTCAATGTCCTTGTAAAAATCAAAATTACGTTAATATCCTTCCAAAATATGAAAAATTCTCATATATATCCAAAACAATAAATTAATAATATTTAAATGATTTTAATATTTAAATTATTCATCTAAATATTAATTAAATGATTTTAATATTTTAAGTTATTGAATAAATCAATAAAACTAATTCAAATGCTTATTTAAACAAATATGTCAATGAAGAATCAAATACCGAATGAACTGAATAAATTAAATTCAATGAATAAATTGTTTTAAATATATATTAAAAAAACATTAACCAATCAAGACGAAGAAGTTTTGCAACCTTTTTATTCCGGTTAATGCTCAAAATTATAGAAATCAATCTTTTTTAAATCTATATTGCGAGTTTATGAAATTGAGATATATTGGTTAATGTTGGATTAAACCTAACATACTTGAGTAAAAAGTTTAATTAATATTTAGATGAATAATTTAAATATTTAAATTATTTAAATATTATTAATTTATTATTTTGGATATATTTGAGAATTTTTCGTATTTTGGAAGGATATTAACGTAATTTTGATTTTTTCAAGCACATTGACGTAATATTAAAGTTTTGTAAGGATGTAGATGTAAATCTCCCATTATTGAATATATTTAACCTAATTCTATCCTTTTAATTTTGAAACCGCCGACTATATCTCTCTCTCTCCTCTCGTGCGTAAAAGAAAGAAAAAAAACATAGAGATCAATGAATTGTTTGTTTGTTTTAATTGAATAATGTGTTCTTCAAAGTCAATAATGATGGCTAAAATGAACTATTTGTTTGATTTCTTCAAAGTCAATAATGATGAAGATGAAGATTAATTTGTATATCTCTCTCTCCTCTCGTGCGTAAAAGAAAAAAAAAACATAGAGATCAATGAATTGTTTGTATCTATGTGATTGTATGTTTTTGTAGTTTTTATTTCGAGATGATGAAGATGAAGATTAATTTCGAGATGATAAAGATGAAGATCTGAATATGTGTATCAGTAATTTATTCCGAGATGATGAAGATGAAGATTAATTTCGTTATGGTATTGTAACCTTTATATCGATAATGATATTTGTATCAGTAATTTAATTAATGTTTATATAAATAAATTCATTATGGTTTTTTAATTTAGAATAATTTTGTTTGTTAAATCAGAAAACTTTTCTAGAGTTCTTTTTTAAGAAACGAAAAAGTTGTTAGTATGTGAACATTGACATGTTCGTGTTAAGATTTTCTGTAATTTTAGGTTTTATTCGTTGGTTCATATATGATCATGAACTTGTACACATATGAACAACCATTGTTTATACATGAACATTGAGATGTGTCCATATGAACAATGACCAAATACATGTGAATACAACTCTATGTTTGTTAAAAGAAATCTGCAAATGATTGTAAAATTGCTAATTGGTAAAATAAAAAATTGAGATTGTAAAAGTACTGGTTGTTATAATGGAAGAACAAAGAAATATTAAAACGGAATGTGGCAGGGAAAAAGAGAGAGATAATTATGGGATTTAATTAAAATTAGAAAAAAATGAAATTGTTAAATCGACCAATATACCCTTTTTGGAATAAAAAATACTATAAAATTAAAAATCAAACCAACCAATCAAAATTGGTTCTCGCAGTTCTCGCAAAAAATAGAGTTCTCGTATGAACCAGCGCATATATATATATATATATATATATATATATATATATATATATATATATCACCAACAGTTTTACTACATCTAGCTAGAAGCCTCTTACCATCATTAACTTTGTAATACAACTGGTATCCATTAGCAAGAGCATAGAAAGCCAAACACCTTTTCAATTGCTCTGGACCCTCATACCTTTCACCTAAATGTGGTCTCATGTAATTCCATTTAATGCTAGGATCATGCACTGGCCCAATTTATCCATATGTTCATCTACTTTGAACTCATCTTCAAGACATAATTCCTTCTCAACCAATTTCTCCCTATCTAAACCACCATACATCCTAGACAGAAATGTTTCATCAAACATTTTAACTGCTTTCTTTTTAGGTTTAGACAGAAAAATTTTGCTAGTCCTAATTTCAAATACTTCATCCTCACCTTCTGACAGAGAAGGTGATCTACTGATGCAGTTTCACTTTCATTCGAAGAGTACATATCATACAAATCATCATTATCACTTTCTTCTTCCCCATTGTCTAAATCACCATCTCCATCTTTAATAAGCTCACTAGTGATCTGACACTCTGAGTGACCAATATAAATGTCAATCACACCTCCATTCCCTTGGGTATATTTGATAAAACTACTTAAACTGATATCACATTTTAAATGTCTCAAACCAGACTCCAAATCTTTACCAGGAAAAAGAAAATAAATAAATTTGCATAAAGCAGATGGTGATTCTTCTAAAAAATCTTTAAACTTACTGAAATTCATGAAAACTTAGTGAAATTCATGAAAACTATGTCCACATCCTTCAAAACAGTTAGCATATCGTAGTCATACTTGAAAGGGTCTTTTTCAAATCTACCACCACGATGAAAGTTGATCGTTATCATTGAATGCTCCACGATGAAAGTTTAAAGTTTGTTAAACAATGATGACAATTTAGGGTTCTTCAATTTAGATGATCAATTAAAAATAAAAAGTTAAGATCCCAATTTAGGGTTCTGCAATTTAAAAATGTGTGTGTGTGTGTGTGTGTGTGTGAGAGAGAGAGAGAGAGAGAGAGAGAGAGAGAAAATAAGTGGATGGTGACGTCACCGGTTAAATGAGAAACAATGATTTAAATAGAAGGTTTTTTCAACTAAAGTGATGTATTTAAACACAATTTGTACAATGATCTAGATGAACTTTTTCAGATAGTACAACAACTACAAAATATATTTATCCTGTTTGTTTAATATGGTGTTTATGCAAAAGGCAACTAAGTCATCCCATAGTTACAATAAACCAAACTAATGACATTTTCACTAAAAGTGACAATAACTCTAAACATTATTTTTTAAATATCAAATTGGAATGAACAACTTATTCCAAATTTAGTTTTAGGGGACATATAGGAAGGTAGTGCGTTTCAAACAAAACTTGTGTTATTATCATTCAAACTTCTTCTTTTATTTCCTAATGCAAGTTACATTGTTGGATCATGTTGATTGCAATTGTGTTGATGGTTTGAAGTTAAATTGAAAAAAGAGTGTTTGTTTCAAAGATTTTTGGAATTAAGAACTGAAAGTATATCCAACTAAGTTAAGGGTGGAAATTGGAACTTTGCACCACTACTAGTCTACCTCTGAAAGACAACCCTCTTAGGGTTTTTGTCTTGTTTTTATCCGCATCCTTGTATGTGTTGCTTAATTTATACACACAAGTGTGTTTGTGACATGTTGTATTTTGATTTTAATTTTTGTTCTTTTCCTTATTGATTAAGGTTTCATACAGATCTTTAGCTTTTGGATCTTGATTTTGTCTGTATCTCGTGAATCTTTGATCACGATTAAATATTTGATTAGAATTAAGTCTTTGACTAATCTTGTACATTTAATCTTCTATTATCGTTCGTTAACCAATCTCTACGTAAATTCAATTGGTTTAAAACATGTAACAATATTACATGATATGTTTAACTAAAACTTTATAAAAACTTTAAAGTAGTTGATAGTTTAATATTATCTATATATAACCAAATAATAAATTATACTTTAATCTACTTTTTTTCATAATAAAATATAGTTTTATGGTCTAAAGATATTTATGTTTCATATCTTTCTAGTTTTCTTCTAAATAGATAAAAGAAAAACATAAAATTTCAAGAATGGCATTCTTGAGTCATATCCCCATAGCCCCAATCCATCATCACTCATCTTCACTCTTCACAAGATTCTTCATAAACCCTAATCCCAGAAAAACCCTAATCATCTTATCAACTCTTTCTTCCCCACAAATCACAACTTCTCATTTCTCCTCAACATCTCTTGAACAAATTGAAGAAACCCCATTACAAATCCCTCAAGATAAGCTTTTTATTCCACCCGAAACCGAGTTTTCTTCGGATAAGCCTCCTAGAATCTTGAAAGGTTCCAACATTGTGTTGAGTAAGTTTGCTAGAGATGCTCAGGTTAATTCAGCCGAGTTTGTTAAAAGTAGCGTTGAAACGGATAAGTGTCCGGTTGATGGGTCACCTGAGTTTGCGCTTGTGGGGCGGTCGAATGTTGGGAAGTCGTCGTTGCTTAATTCGATTGTGAAAAGGAAGAAACTTGCACTTACTTCTAAGAAACCAGGTATGCACACCACCTGTTTAATTTAATGCCTCTAACAGATAATGTTTGTGATAGTCTCATTTACCGTTGCTTAAGATTACTAAGAGGTTAAGTTATCTATTTTTATATATGCTCGGTTATTCATAAACTTTTCGCCTTCAGATATTTGTTGTAGATGTTTATTTATGTTCTCATGAATATAACGATCCTTGCTCTAATAAGTCATAAGCTGTTTCAAAGCTATGTTGGGGGAAGTGTTTGCTATTAAGTAGAAGCAGGATTTGAACCTAATATAAGTTCCTCGGATAAGTGAGTGTTTACCCTAAAACTAAATCTTGATGGTTATCTAGTTTGTTAGAAGCCAATAGTGGAGCGGAAGGGTGTGTTAGTTGATTATTGCAGGGTATATTTTAGTCTTTTGATCAAGATGAAGGAATTTCTAGAGATATTTTTAGATTGATCCCAATCATTGCCCACTAATATATTGGTAATATATGTATTTTTACTCGTATGTTTTATTAATATAATCTTTTTTGGCTGCATCAAATTGGTCTAAGAATGGTTTTCACAATCAAAAGTACCCCAGAATTGAGAATTTAAGGATGAAGCACCATGCCAAACCGAGGCTTGAAACTTGAAAATTTTATTTGGAAAAAGCTTGAAAAAATGTTTCCTTTGATGAGTTAATCTCTTAAACGTGATTGCTAAATAGTTTGATACTTTGAGAATAAGACGGAATCTGTTCTTTGTCTTTTGAATGATCTTAAAAAAAGAGTTGAAACTAAGACCTTGTGCCTCATATGCAGTTGAGGTGATAGTGCATGTATTTTTCATAGAGAACTTGCTAACATTTTGGTTATTTAATTAGTTGTAAAACGCGAGCTTTAGTCAAGGCTAGAACTTTGTGCATTCAGATATGAATCCCTTTACATCTTAAACTTTATGTGGCAATTTCAGTTGATTTGGGTTATGTATTATTCTAACGGGTCAAGTGGGATAGGCTTAAAATATTTAACCAAAAAGGGACGGGTCTAATGGGTTGAATAGGTAACATTTAAACATGTAAGAATATCTGTGTATATGTAATCTTATTTAAAAATTCAAAAGCTGAATATTACATGTGTTTGGGAGTCATTTCAACCCGACTTAACCTGTTTTGACCTAACCATGTTCTGACATGTTACCCAATCTACTAATTTCGCCACCTCTACTTTAGTACCATGAACTTCACTAACTGTTCCAGTGCTCCATTTCTTTTTTCTTGCAATGATGTTATCACAAAACAGCCAAAAGTTTTTGTTTAAAGCATTTTTCTCTATATTATACACGAAAATGATCCACATGTATCTTTGATTCAAGTTTTGCATTGTTTCACAGGAAAAACACAATGCATCAACCACTTCCGAATTAATGACAGTTGGTACTTAGTGGACTTGCCTGGATACGGGTATGATTGACCATCAATTTGCCAATTTGGTTTCGTTAATATTACTTGATTAATATGACATATTGATTATGGTTTTGATAGATATGCCTCGGCACCACATGAACTTAAACAAGATTGGAACAAGTTCACTAAAGACTATTTTTTAAATCGGTCAACACTAGTCTCGGTCTTCCTTCTCATTGATGCTAGCATTCCTGCCAAAAAAATTGACCTGGAATATGCAAGTTGGTTGGGTCAGAATCAGGTACTTCACATCTCCTAATAATATCACGAATTTTGACCACGAATAAAGAAAAAGACTACTGAGACATTTGTAATTTTATTTATCTATTTCTAAGGTACCTATGACATTAATATTTACGAAATGTGACAAGCGGAAAAAGAAAAAGAACGGTGGAAAGCATCCTGAAGAAAATGTGCGAGATTTTCAGGAGTTAATTAGCGAATACTTTGACTCAGTACCACCATGGATTATGACTAGTAGTGTTACCAATCAAGGTCGAGATGAGATCCTGTTACACATGTCTCAGCTGCGAAACTACTGGCTCAAGCATTAGATTTTCAATTTTTTGTTCTTCTTTTTCTTAATGTTATTCTACTATTTAGGTGTTTATTTTAGTTCATATAAGAATTCGGATTGTATACGAAGACATGGAAATATGCATAATTTTTGTTTTCTTATTTTGTGTTTTATTTGCTCATTTTCGATACTGCAAATGAATATTTTTACTTGAGGATGAGATACATGAGGCAAAGACTTTGTAAATTGTTGTTATAATCAAAGGGAATTTGAACTATACTTCAATTTTTATTTCAATAAATATGGCAAACTACCTTTATGTTACAAATAAGTTAGAAAAATTAATTAGATGCCGAAAAAGAAGTAGAGACTATGATTGTAGTATGAGAAGTATAACTTTGTATCATCTCGTGAACTTCTGTTGATTGTCATTTCATTCATTAATCTATTCATGGTTAACACAAATTGAGATGAAGTAGAATAGCCTTATAATTCAAATAACTCCTGATCATTATTCAGTTTAAACTTTGTTTATAAAAGGTCGGCAATCAAGAACTTGTGCTTTGAAATCAAAATCAATATTTTAAGAAATGATATATGGACTATGAAAATCCATATAACTTCCGGTGGTCTATTTACCATCTCGTCTTTTGGTTGGAGCAGATCTCAAACAGAATCAATGCAAATGTTTGACACTTCTTATATGCTGCAATTAGGGTTTTCGTTTTAGCCGATTGATTTTAATCCATTGGGCTTATTCATTTATAACTACAACCTTAGACATTAGCTTATGTGCTAATTTCTCATGACAGCCCCACTCTATCCCTTAACTTATAAGTTTATTTAAACACTTCACTTTAGCTTATGTTTACTAAATAAGCTAACAAGTCACAAAATTAATCTGAACAACCTCCCCACCCTCACAAACAAAGTTCAAACATGTATAAAGTGTTTTAAATATTAATACCTAAATAAAAAAAATATTGATAGATATAACAAGAAGTTCATGTTCTTATACATGCAATGAGAACAAAAATCTTATAATGAAACATTTACCATATCTATCTGTTCAAGTAAAAATCCTCGGGGACTTGTACCACGAACAATCTTCGAAAGATGTCTTCTAGCGAGAAATCTGTCACACGAAACAAACGCCTAAAGCTTATCGGGGAGGTGTCCCCGATAAGGCTCGGGCGTGAGAGTAAGTATTCATGATAAGAATTTTAGGGTTTTAAGGTTACAAGTAGTTAATGTATTTAAGAAGATGAAGGAATAATCAAGAACATTAAAGGAGAATGTTCTTGATTTAGTGTGAGTAAGGTTCAGATCCCCCTTCCTAGAATGGGTCTGAACCTATTTATACTACCTGTTACTTCGGTCCATTATCCCTTGGATAATAGGTTGTTCCTTCTTTCGGCGCACTATATTCCCTTCCTTGATGAATCTGGTCCATAGGCAGCACCTTCGGCACCTCCTTAATACCCAGCAGGCGATTGGTAAACCTCCAGTACCTTTTCTGTTGTACCACGTGGTACAGTCCTTTTAGACGTCTGTCAGGTACTTTATGCCAGCTGAGCACGTGACACGTTTGGCATTTCTTGTATTGGCGGTTTGATGTCGTCAACTTGGTCTGGCGCTCCGTTGAGCTTGCCGAAGCTATTCTTACCGAAGCAGTAGGGTGAAAAAGTCACTTTTGGAGTATATCTATATATACTCCAACATACCCCCCCCCCCCCCCCCCCCCCCCCCCCCCGGTCTAGTATGACGGAGCCCTAGCACCGTTATACTAGACTCTTCTAATTTCTTTCGTAGCCGTTGCTTTGCCTCATGGTAACTTATCAGGTCTTTATTCGCGAAGGGTCAAACACTGTCTTGTCATGGTCATTAATGTAACCGTTGCGTGTTGCTTTGATAACCCAAAGGGCAAACGTGCTACTTCTCCCATAAATTCCGCCGTTTCATTCTCTCCACGCGCCCATCTCTAGACATTCCCTTGACCTCACGCGCTTTCCTGACAACTTCAGACGCTACTTGATTTTCGGGATTCGTGCCTATCGTGCGCCTCTACGGTTATCCTTCACTCCCCCCCCCCCCCCCCCCCCCCCCCCCTTTTTTTTTGCTATTTAAACCTAAATCCCCTTTCATTGTTTTCTTTTACCTCTTTCTTAATTCTTTTTTCTTCTTTCTTGCCCAGAATTCCTAATTCCTTCCTATTTATTTTCCCAATTTCACCATTGCTCGTTGTTTCCCTTATATCCCACCCTATACAATGGGCAAATCTGATCTTTCTACCTCTTATTGCACCCTTACTCATAAGGAGTTCCGCAAATTCTGTGAACAATATGAGATTGCTGCCAACTGGCGCGCCACTGAGCCTCTGGTTAAGAACACAGTGTTGGATTGCCCTGAGGGATCCATCGCTGTTTACTGCAAATGGTTTGAGTTTTCAAACCTTCGTTTGCCTTTCACTGAATTCTTTCTCTCAGTGATTGAGCATTATAGGATTACTCCTATTCAAATGAATCCTCTGGGCGTTCTTAGGATAATGTCCTTTGAAATTTTGTGCCGAACGCTCGGCTTCGGCGCCACTCTTAGTTTGTGGCGTCAGTTCTTCAAACTAGCTCGCAACGGCGACTGGTTTATGGTGGAGCGCCAGGCGAAGAACGAACTGGTGGATAAGGACTGCTTCACTTTCGTCCCTACTGGATTGAAGAAGTGGAAGGAGTCCTTCTTCTGGGTGAACGCTTCTCTTGCTCCCATTGTTAAGCCCTGGCGGTCCGTTACTGCCGGTGGTTTCAAGGACGAGGCTCCGGCCCTCACTGACGTTGAGAGGGGGCAGATAGAGCTTATTTTGGCAAACCCCATCCCTGTTCGCCCCTACCCCACCGAGGTGTTGATCCTAGCTGGTGTGAGCCGGAACTGGATTCCTGTGAACCAAAAGCCTATTGGGAGCCGAAGTAAGTTTCTCCTTCCCTTCTTCTTTTTTTTTTTTTTTTTTTTTTTTTTTTTGCTCATGTGTGTTCCTTTCTTTTACTTGGCTAGCCTTAACGCTGCTGGAGTACTTGAAGCTCGAGAGCGTCGAGGGTGTTCACTTCCCTCGTGTTGTGCTGGAGGTCGAAGAAGCTGGGATTGTTGAACAAGTTGGTGGCAAGTTTGTGGAGCCTTCGGCTACTCTACGCTCGTTGCTTCCCGTCGCTTCGGCTGCGGCGACCGAAGAGGCGGTGGCCGAGGTTTCTGTTCCTAAGAAGAGGAAGAGGGCTCGAACCGAAGCCTCTGGCAGCAAGCCTGTTAGGCACAAGAAGGCTGCTCGAAAAGGTACATATATTACCGTACTTCCGAAGAGGAAGAGAATGGTCAG
>CAJVGC010000001.1:47249996-47302046 GCA_910822075.1 Senecio squalidus
TTCAGACTCCTTCGATTCACTTATAGTTTGACCTAATCTTCGAATCAAGTTAAATTGATGAACCAGACTCAACCGAATTCAATCAATTGATTTGTCTGGCTCTGATACCAATTGACAGGCCCTTATCTCGCTCCTTACAACAATGAATTGAATCGAGTAACAGGTCATGATACGGAATCTCATGACCTGAGCTTTGGAATCATAACAGAAGGAGAAACAAGAAGTCGAATTTGTGATTTGAACAATTGAAAGAACTGAATTTAGAAAACGATAGGAGCAACTGCTTTGAAGATTTCATTGATAAACGGTGATTTACAGGTTTTGATCTGAGCTTGTTACAACTGACATTTTCAAGCTCAACGGAACCTATTTGAGAGAGTTCCGAGTTCAAAGACAACAAACTCTAACAACCTGTCTCACTATTTATAGACAAAATCTAACTAAACAGACACTCTACGAATTAAATATTACAACATTATCAACATTTTAATTTCACTTCGGGGAGTTCACTTCAGTTCTGAATTAAATTCTTCATCCTCCGAATTGATCTCTTCAATGTTGACTTCTGTTGTACCTCGGCTTATTTTCAGTTCGGAGGAACTTCATTTAGTTCAGAGTATCTGAACTAAGATGTTCCCCGAACTGAAAACTTCACTTCGGATTATTCTTGATGATTTTAGTTCGGACCCTCGACGAACTAAATTCATATTTATTCCATCACACAGAAGACTCCATATCTTCATCCATACCTTTTCTTGGGCCAACAGTAATGTGAGAGTTTAGAGAGTAGAGTAAGTTGGTGAAGTTGTCAAGTGACTTTACTCAACCTCTTCTCTCCTATACTAACCTAATAAGCCCCCTAGTTTAATTTGTAAGAGTTTTGTCAAAAGTCTTATATATTAAACTTTATCATATATCCCCTGGGACACTTGTCATTTTGACTTAGTATTTTGCATCTGTAGCATAAGTTATCCAAGGCCAATGCCTTAGCATTTTCTAGCCGTGGTGAATATTTCTCCTTCCCGTGGGCGTTGTTTTTGCGCCGAGTAAGTGGTTTACAAGGTGTTTATTGTTGTTTAACATCTTAGACCGAGTAAAGGACCAAAAGTTTAACCGAGTATGGAACTCGGTGTTTTTTCCTCAACTGCTCTGAGTAGAGGAAGTTTGCAAACTAAACCGAGTAGACGTAGGTTGTTGTTTTGATTCGGTTAAGTTTCTTAACCAAGTGAGATATTTTCCGAGTGGAGCTTCGCCGAAGAGAGGTCCAAACCGAGTAGGGATTTGTGCCGTTTTGGGAGCTTGAACCGAGTACGGAATTCCCAGTAGGAAAATTTCGTTTTGGTTTTATTTTCATCCATGTGGAGGTGTTTATTTGTGGCTAGCTCTAGGCCGAGTAGGGAAATAGTGTTCGACTTGGTGGGAGTAGGGGAGAGGTGTTGGCTTGAGGTTTTATTTTGAACTCTGTTAAACCGAGTAGAGGAGGGAGTTAGTGTTGTATTCAGTTTTCAACTGGGTGGAGGGAAGGTGTTTGTTTTGATTTTCTTGGACCGAGTAGGGATATCGAGTAAGGTTTTTTTTTTTTTTTTTTTTTTTTTTTTTTTTTTTTTATTTTATTTGTTCCCATTGTTACTTTAGGGTTGACAATTGTTAGAATTTTTCCCATTGCGTGCTAAATAGTTTTACTTATCGGAAAATAATTTCTTCCTTGTTTGCTCCCATCATTTTTCCATTGTTGATCCTGGTTGCCGTTCCCAGTTGCCCTGCTAGTAGTTACACTTAGGAATTTTTGAATTTATTGGTTTGCTAGTAGGTTGCGTAGTCATCATGCTTTGGAAAACACTAAGAGTTTTCTTATCTAAGTTGCCTTAGTATATTTTGTGATGTCCATGGCATTTTGATATAAGTTTGCCTCTCTGCCCCATCAAGTTGGTCCTCCCGCCAGGAAAACTAAGTCAGGAGAACTAAGTCATTCTGGCAGGAAACTCATTTGAATTCGGGGAGTGGAGTCGGATGAGGAGAGGAGAGGAGGTGAGATGAGAGGAGAGTAATGTTCATGACTAGGAATTCTTTCCATAGGTTTTCCATGCAAATGCTTTAGAAATTGCTATCCAAATACTTAGAATTTATTAGCAGAATGGCAAATGCCTCAACATTTTTTAGCCATGGTAAATATTTTGTGAATGAAAAATGCCTTAGCATTTTTTTTTTTATAGTTGTTCATGTCGGTGACATGAACATGTGTAAATTATATTGATGACATTTTGTGCGTGTTGACACTATGTTTGGATGCTCGTGTCATAGTTGGGTACCCGTGGCCCCCTTTTTCATTTTTATGTTGTGTTTATGAAAGACGGTAGGTAAGAAAGACGGATTTTTGTTGGTTAACCATAAATTTTTTTTTCCTCCGGTAGGTAAGAAAGACGGATAGTTGTGTTCAGCCCAGCCTTGTATGACTTACATGGCTTGTTACACTTAAAAAAATTTCAAGTTAAATTTTTTTAAGTAGCTTTGAGTAACTTGTTACCAAGTTGGTAATGAGTGGGGAAAAGCATGATAGAAAAAAAGATGATTTTTATTAGCAACATAGATGAATACATAGATATGATCACACATTTGTTCTCATGAACATGATATATTTGAGTACATGGTATTCCGTGACTTTGTTAGGATTTCGAGACTATTGAAGGTTTGATTTTACTGAGAGCATTTGCAGGACTAGAGTACGTGTCCTTTTGGTGGTCCCGACTCCTCCATGTGTGATCCCTTTTACCATGCAAACGTCTTCTTGAGTGGGGGATACATCACTTGTTTTACTCCCGTGACAAGGTGTTCCAAGTTTCTCTCTTTCACTGCTCGCTTGATTTTGGTCTGAAGCTCTCTACATGCATTTGTGTCATGTCCATGGGCTTCATGAAATTGACAATATTTTTTCATGTTTTTCTTCCTTGACATGTAGGTCATTGGGCGGGGATACTTGAATATCGCACATACTTGTTCGGTTTTCAATATTTCTATGGGAGACTTGTTGAGGCTAGAGGCTAGTGAGGCTTTGTCATTAGGAGCAAACCTTTGATTTTGTCTGTTATCTCGCTGGTCCTCTTTGTAGTTGTCATGGCGGCTACCCTCTTCACTAAGTGAGTCTTTCCTACTTGATCCTCCAACACTTAGTCCACTCCAGACCTTATCTCTTTTGCCACGTATTACGCTTCTAGCCAGGGCAGTTCTCTCATGTGACCTCAAGTAGTCATAGAAAAAATCGGTTGTCTCCTTGAAGGTGATTGGAATTCTAGCTACAAGCTGCCCCTCTGGAGCTGGCCCGGGAGGAGCGAGACTGTGAAACCAGAAATTTGTTGGCTCTCAGGAAATTCTGGTATCTTTTGGAACTCTTTTGTGTAACGAAGAATGAAATCTATCAGTCCTTCCCCTTTCTTTTTGTCTTATGAGATGAGCCTCAAGGTGGGTTCTCCTTTGTTTCTTTTGCTGTAGGAAGTAGAGATAAACTTGGACTTGAGGTCATAGAAGTCATAAATGCTTTTCTATGGGAGGCTTGTAAACCAATCCCTAGCAAAACCTTGTAGGGTTCCTGGGAACATGTGACATGCTACAGGGTCTACCCACTTCTCTGTCATGATAGCTTGTTATAACAAAGCCAAGTGGTCTTCTGGATCTCTTGTCCCGTCATACATCCCAACGATGGAGGGGACTCTCTGTCGGTCCGAGGTTGGATACTTTGCCACCCAGTCACAAATTTTGGAGTTAACCACTGATGTTGGCACGGTTACTGTGCGGGACAGTCCTCCCTCCTTTCCGAAAAATTCTTTTAACAAGTTAAGCAATTCTCGGGCGGTACTCTATGGAGGTGGGGGAGGTGTTGGCTCTGGTGTCTTCTGCTTCCGCAACTCATCAACCAACTATCCGAGTAAATAACTCGTATGGGGCTCGGGAACTGCACTTGGTGTCCGCTTCGGCTTCAGAACCTCCACTTGGTGAGATACTAGTTCATTCTGTGAGGGTGGAGTTGATGCGGGTGGCTTTTGCTCGGAAAAGGTTGCCTTTAGGAGCTCTATGCGTCTTCGAGTGATGTTTTCCCGTTGGAGGGAGTCTGAGTGGGAGTAGGAGGTGGTTGTTGGGTTATGGTAGGTTTTGGAGCATAAAGGATTGATGACCGAAGCTTCTAAAGATCTTTGTCATATTGTATAGTGTTAGATATTTAGATCGGGTGAACATTGTTCATCACGCGAACAAAATCTTAGATAGTAATATCATGAGGACTTTAGGTCGGGTGAACTAACTCTTCACAAGAGTTAAGTTCAAGTTCACCCGAACTAAACTTAAATGATGTTTTAATTATTAATTCACCCAAAGTTTTATTAAATAAACATAAGGTTTGTTATAATGTAATAGTTAGATAGCTTAGCCTATAAATAGTGGTGAGAGGAGTTTAGATGTAAGAGCTTCAGAGTCCAAAATATCTGTAACAAACTTTCCAGCCATTTAAGGCTTTGAAAAGAAAAACTTCCATTGTTGAATTCATTGTTCTAATTTCATTAGCTTAATCAATAACTTGTGATTCCGCAACCTGTAATTGATTCTAGACATTGAGTGTTTGGCTTTGAAATTGATCAGACCTGACAAGTGGTATCAGAGGTAGAAATCAAATCCAATTTGATTAAGCTTGTTTATCAGAAGATTGTAAGCTACATTCGAAGTGTTTGGAAAATTTATAAGGATTAGAGCAGTAAGATCAACGATCATTCAGTTTTTCATAAGTTTGAAATTTGGCGGTAAAATTCGTTATTGAGGTATTTTAGTTTAACCATCAGAATTAAGTGATTTTTTTTTGTTAGCGAGTGTTGATAAGGATTAGTTAATAAGATTTCTGCAAATTTGGTTGAACTAGCATCAATTTAGTATTAGTCAATTCATCCGAATTAGAGTGTGTTCGTCCGATTTAAAATCAAAATCTATCAAATCATGTCTGCAATTGCTATGGTTGCTCCAGTTGTGAATTATGATTACGAGACAGGTTCTAGTTGCAGATCTCCAAAATTCCTACCAGGATATGATTTTATGATGTGGAAGCTACGGTTCAAGGCTTTTGTGTATTACAGTGATTGACAGCTATGGAGCTCAATTGTTAATGGTCCTCATCGACCTATGATACAGGAAACTGGTGGAGCTGGTATGATAGATGTAGATCCATAGAGATACACTGAAGCTGACAATAAGTTGATTGATAGGGATTTCAGAGCACTAGGAGCTGTTATTTTGCTCTTCCTACTGAAATTTACAACAACTTCAAGGACTGTGCTTCTGCTAAGGAACTCATGGATGCAATGGAGTTGAGATATGAAGGTAGCTTGGAACTGAAGGAAAGCAAGAGAGATATGTTGAAGAAGCTATATGAAGCCATTTGAATACTTCTTGCTGCCAATGAGGAAGAGATCCACCAAGTCCCTTCGACTGATATTCCTGAAGATTTCCAGATGACTGTAAAATTCTCTAAAGCTCTTGTCAGCTCTAATAACCTTGTAACCATTCTTCCCATCAATAACCACAACAAAACAATCTACTATGGGCGTCTTCGTGAAAGTGGTTGCACAATGAATATCTTCCGAACGTATGATCAAAGTCTTCATATCATCAAAGACTCTATATGTAGCTTCATTTACCTTGTCATCCGAAATCTTAGGTACACATCCAAACTCAAAGTTTCCAGAGATATCTTCTTGCTTGATCTGGACAATCTTTGGCTTTTCTTCCTCTTTCTCAGCTTCTTTTTGTTTCTCCTTTCCCTGAGAATCTTCAGTTGTAGATTTCTTTTGTTCAACTTTTGTATTTTTCACACCAGTCTTAACAGAGGAACTGGTGCTTGCCTTTCTCTTTGTACCAGTAGTAACTGTTTCTACTACTGGCTTTGACTTCTTGGCAGTAGGAACATCACCACCTGGATAAGTTCTCTTTCTCTTTGTAGGCACAAATTTTTGTTGAACCTTCTTCTTCTCTACCTTTGTTTCTCCTTCATTCTTCTTGCCAAAGTGCACTACCTTGTATCCTCTGTCAAGAGCAGCCTTGAGAGATCTTTCCTTCTCCAGCCCCTCTCTCTCTCTCTCTCTCTCTCTCTCTCTCTCTCTCTCTCTCTCTCTCTCTCTATCCAATTTAGCTTGCTCTTGAGTAGCTTTCAGAATCCTCTTCTCCTTGATGTATATATACAAGACATTATCAAGCTTCATGGGACCAAGTTTCTTACCACTATATTTGCCAGTTGATTTAAGGAAGTCTGTATATTTCTTCTTGTCTTTAGCTCTCCTTGTATTTCTTTCTATAGTGTTTTTTCTTCTCTCCTCTTCTTTCTTTTTCTTTTGCAACAAGATTTCATCCCTTTCAAGTATCTTTTGAGCAAGCTCTACATCTGCTTTCTCTTGAGCTTTTCTTTTTAATTCATCTTGTATCTGCTCATCAGCCATCTTTTGAGCAACAATTGCATCTTCTTGCTCAATCTTCTTCAACCTCTCCTTTTCAGCTTAGGATTTTTCTTGTTCTTCTCGTTCTAGCTCCATTAGCCTTATTTTCTCATCCCTTTCTTTAGCAACCTTTCTCTTCTTTTCTGTCTCTTCTTCCTCCATTTTTTTCTTTGAGTTTTCTATCAGCTTTACCTTTCCCTTGCTTCTGTGTTCTGGATCATCATCAAGGAACACTTTTTGTATCCCTTTCTTAGTAGTGATGAATCCAATTGGTCTTTGCTGGATAGGTGGAGGAATGATGGGCTCAATATTTTCACCAGTTGTTCCCGCAGATTCACCAGTAGCAAAAGCAATTGGTTTCTCCTTAGGTTTTTCTGCAGATGCTTTGCTTTGTCGAGCCACAACAGCCGCAATTTGTTCCTTTCTTACAGCCTCAACTTTCAACCATTCTTGCTTGGCTTTCTCCTCCTTCATCTTCTCAAGTTCTGAAGCTAACGTTGTATCATCTTCAATTAGTGGAACTACTGGTGGAGTACCAGTAGTAACATCAGCTTCAGATTCACTAGTTTTAACTGGTGGTTCACCAGTAGGAACTTCTTCTTCTTTGTCACCAGTATCAACTGGTGGGACATCATCAGTAGAAATATCTAATATCTTCTTTCTCACCAGTAGAAACTGGTGGCTCCTCACCAGTAGTAACTGGTGGTTCATCATGATCTCCTTGTCAAGTTCCTTCTCACTTTCTTCTTTGTTTTCTTCCTTCTCAGACTTATCAATGTCTTTCAATATTTCATCCACACGTTCCCTTGCTTGCTTGATTTCTGCTTCAGTCTCTCCCATGTTCATAATCACATCGTGCAGTTCTTGATCTTCATATGTCCATTCAGTAGACTTTGAGACAGCATAATAATGGGCATATGGGGCATATCCTTGATCTTTTTGTTCAGTCTTCTTGTTACCTTCACCTTCCTCCTTGTCACTTGTCACAGATGTTTTAATTTCAACTTCAGCTTCATGATCAGACCATTCAAAATCTGCATCAGTGACTACTCTTTTTTCCTTTGTTACCTCCTTCTCAACATTTTTAACCACCACCTCTTCTTCCTTCTCTACCTCCAGTTCAACATCTTCAAAAATACGAACCTCTTTTTCAGCATTTTGTTCCTCTTCTTTCTGTTCCTCCTTGTCAACTCACTTTTCTTCAACTTTCTCCCCCTTATTGGCAGCATTCTCATCATGCTTTCCTGAGGAGCTGGAACTTGAACTTGAACTTAAAGGATTGGGAAGTTTAGGCTTTGCACCACCCTTGTTGCTTCCTTTCTTTCCAACCTGTTGGTGCAATATATGTGACAGTTGTTCTAGATTAATTAAGTCTTTAGTTATAGTCTATTTGAGTTTGTAATGGACCAATAACGTTGTATTGTTAAGTGGGCTATTTAGTCTGTTATGGGTGTTAATGGACTTTGCATAGTCCATGAGCCCATTAGTGGCCCAAGCCTGTGAACATGTCTCTATATAAAGAGACATTGAGTTTAGGTTTAGGGTCAATGGTTAGAAAAAGACTGAGAGAGTTCTGAGAATACTTTATTGTAATTGAGTGATTCAATATATAAAGTATTTGGAATTCGTTAATTCGTGTTTGTTATTATTTACTGCATTCGATTATAACTTGTGCGTTTATTGATTACGAGATTCCGCCTCGTAGTTAGTATAGTTTAATCCTGTAGATCAGACCACTGGGACCTACAATTGGTATCAGAGCAAACGCATTGTTTGCTCTCTATCGAGATTTGGTTCAGGGTTAAATTCAGGTTTTAATCGATTCTGGAACTTCTTCAGCGGCTGTTTGTGAGAATTAGGGTTCTTAGTACATCTTCGGCGGCGGTGTTTTACAGATTAGGTTTTCTGCTTGTTCGTGGAGATATCTTCGTGGACTTGGTTCGTGGATTTAATTCGTGGACTTGGTTCGTGGATTTGACTTTCAGGATACATCTTCGTGGATACGTCTTTGTGGATACTTCTTCGTGGATACATCTTCGAGGATACATCTTCGTGGATACATCTTCGTGGGGCATCTTCGTGGTACATCCTCGTGGATACGTCTTAGTGGATACTTCCTTAAGGATACATCTTCGTGCGGCATCTTCGTGGGGCATCTTCGTGGATACATCTTCGAGGAACATCTTCGTGGATACATCTTCGTGGGGCATCTTCGTTAGTGGATCTTTGTTGGAAACATCTTCGTTAGTGGATCTTTTAAGTCTATGAACAACATCTTCGTGACTGACCCCCATCTTCGCCGAACAACATCTTCGTGACCCATCTTCACCGAACAACATCTTCGTGATTGACACACATCTTCGCCGAACACCTTCTTCGTGACACTTCTTCGCCGAACAACATCTTCGTGACACTTCTTCGCCGAACAACATCTTCGTAACATCATATCTGAAATGGATTCTAAAAAATCCGTTAATATACCTCCCAAGTTACTTAACTCATCACAATATTTCGAATGGGCTGAACTATTCGAACAATTCTGTCGTTACAATGATGTACAAATGTGGGTATGCATTCAAGAAGTATATGAACACCCGCGTCATACAGTAGAAAATGTAACTACCAAAATTCCCGTCAATAAAATGTCACCTGAATATCGACGAGAATATGATTCAGAAAACAGAGCAATAGCAAGTCTAAAGATGGCTTTGCCAGCAGAAATGCAACATCTTTACAAAAATCTGGATAAGAAAACTTCACATGATCTATGGAAAGCTATTGAAAAACAATATGCTGGAACCCCTGCTCAGAGAAAGAGCCGAGCGAACCTTCTTAAACGACAATTCGATACATTCAGATCAGGAGTCAATGAACCTTTTGAAGACACTGTTACCAGATATTTCAATCTCATCGCAGAACTCACCAGATATAAAATTGATGTAGAAAGTAAAAAAGTTGAGCGCTTTTTGGACGCTTTGCCTAAGCGTTGGGAGGTTTACGTAAACCTCATAAAAGATGAAATTGATAAAAACACCGACGAACCCTTAACTTTGGAAACATTGCTAGAACGATTCAGAGGTTATGAGTTGACACGTTTCATAACAACCATGATTGCAGATCAAACACCCTATGGACAAACCTCAGGATCAAATTCCTCTGAAAACGCAACTGCTTTCTTTTCTGATAAGGATCAACAAACTTCTGACACACATTCAGGCACCGGACCTACTATTGCAACACCCAATGTTCCTGCCACACATCAGAAAATGCCAATGAGTGTTAAATCTGCAGAGGAAAGTCTCGAAATCTTATCTTGCTTTTTGACTGCTTATGGCAATCAAGTTCAAGGAAAAATTGCCGATCCAGGGCTATGGGATGAAGATTTTAGTCAAGTTGATCAGGATGACCTTGAAGAAATGGACTTACAATGGCAAACCGCTATGATTACCAACAGAATAAAGAAATTCATGGCAAGAACAGGACGCAATCTAAGAACAGGAAAGGCAGGTTTCGATAAATCAAAGGTACGGTGCTACAACTGTCAAGGGCACGGTCATTTTGCAAGAGAATGTCAACAGCCTAAAGTTGAACGTAATTCAAATCAAGACAAAACTGGTTCTGCACATGCTTCTCAATCACAACGTAGTTTAGCTTCACAGGCAATGATCGTCCAACATGATGATCACACATACGATTGGACAATCTGTACTAATCAAGCACTCATGGCTTCCGTTGAAGAGATTAAACAAGTGATTCAAGCTCTGATAATGACACAAGTTCAAGTTCTGATAATGACACAAGTTCAAATGAAGACAATCTGGACGTTGGAGACACTAAAGATGAGAAAACACTATGAAACTGTACGGTGGATGTGCCCAACGACAATTTTATTGCAAAAATGGCTGGTCTTCAAACCGAAAAGTCTAAGGTACTTCTTGACCTTGAGTCTGTAAAGGAACTGTGTAAACTTGGTAAAAAATGAACGTGATTTTGATGAGGTGATTAAAAGATTAAGAGCTTATAAGTCAACAATCATGGCGTCTATTGAGGGATTTCGCAGTGAAGCCAGTATTTCTACAGGTGATTCTAGTACTGCAAGTGATCAAGATATTGAGAGTACATCTTCTGACAAAGAGACTATTTCAGCTTTAACCTCGGAAAATAAACGTTTAACCGAAGCCTTGGACATCTTGACGAATCAACATAAAGATTTGCAAATTGAATTTTCTTGTGAAGTTCACTTGAAGAATGACTTATCCAACAAGCTTCATCAAGATTCCAAAGATAAAAATGAATATTTATGTACTATCGATTTGCAATCACAAAAGATCGACATGCTTTATGAATGTTTGGAAAAAGAGAAGCAGTTGTACATCGAAAAGGAAAAGGAACTACGAGACAGCGAGGTCAAAAGATTGGAGCTTACCAGAGAGATTGAACAATTTCGGACTTCATCTAACACACTTACTTCCATTTTGAGTCGTCAAAGGCGAAGTGGAGATCGTACTGGTTTGGGATATAATGAAACACCTCCACCTTTTAATCACAATTACAGCTTTCTTAAATCTGAATGTGACGTGAAGGAAAATAGTGGTGACTCTTCTTGTGAATCTTCCTCTACAAGGAACGATCAAACCGAGTCAAGTGCATCAACTGATTCAAGTGTTTCGGAAACAACAACGAGTACATTAGCTGAAAACTCAAAACCCAAACAGCCCATGGACGACTTGAAGTGTTTTAAATGCCGTGAACATGGTCATGTAGCCTCGGTATGTCCAAAGAAAAAGCAAAAGCAAGCCAATCGATCGCCTTCTCCGAAGAAAGAGCAAGCTAGCAGATCGTCGTCACCGAAGACGAAACAAATGGCTCGATCACATTCACCTGTACGGAAACAGGTGCATCCTGTTCGGCAATCAATGGCTCGATCTCATTCACATGTACGGAAACAGGTGCCCCAAAAATGGATTAAGAAACAGGAACACACGGGTGTTTCTAATGATCGTTCATTTCAACCGCGTCCATTTCGACCGTCTTTTAGAACTTCTACTCCATACTGCCCGAGTCAGAGAGTAAATTCATTTTATCAGCAATCGAGATCTTATCGTCCACCGAGGAACCACCTGAATTCTAAAGTTCAAGCTACTGTTACTAAAGATGATGGTTTCTTCAAAGAGTTTATCTACGTGAACTAAAGAGGACATTCAAGACGTGTTATGGCATGGGTTTCCCCACCATAACTGATTATTGCTAATTTAGCTGATATATTTGTAACTTTGTAATTTCTTTTTATGAAAAATAGAATCGACATGAAAACCTCAAAAATTTCATGTCGATCTTAAAAAAAAAAAAAAAAAAAAAAAAAAAATGAAAATTAGAATCGACATGAACAACTCAAAATTTCGTGTCGATATCTTAAAAAAAAAAAAAAAAAAAAGAAAAAAAAAAAAAAGGTTTTACTAACGCTTGTTTGCAGGTTGTACGCGTACGAGACTCTACTCTTGAAAACTGTTGTTTGAGACGTTGTTCATCGTCAGACAGCTCAGGGGGAGTTTTGTTGTCATTTATGGAAGCTCGCAGAATACAAGCTAAAGTGATTAACTTAGTTGAGTCAACTCGTGATGAAGTCTCTGATAAACAACGAAGTTCACAACAACAAATGGAGCTGCCTAACTCTTCACAAGCATTAACGGAGAAGACTAACTCTTCATAAGCGTAAACAGAGAAGACTGAATCCTCACAAGCTTAAACGGAGAAGTCTGAATTATTGCAACAATTCAGGGGGAGTTATTCAAGACAATGATGAGTTAGAAGAACCTGCAAGGAACACAAGGAGTACAAGACTATAAAGACTTTGATCGTATAACGGAATCTAGAAGCAACAGTCAAGGGGGAGTTTCTTGGTGCAATATATGTGACAGTTGTTCTAGATTAATTAAGTCTTTAGTTATAGTCTATTTGAGTTTGTAATGGCTCAATAACGTTGTATTGTTAAATGGGCTATTTAGTCTGTTATGGGTGTTAATGGACTTTGCATAGTCCATGAGCCCATTAGTGGCCCAAGCCTGTGAACATGTCTCTATATAAAGAGACATTGAGTTTAGGTTTAGGGTCAATGGTTAGAAAAAGACTGAGAGAGTTCTGAGAATACTTTATTGTAATTGAGTGATTCAATATATAAAGTATTTGGAATTCGGTAATTCGTGTTTGTTATTATTTACTGCATTCGTTTATAACCTGTGCGTTTATTGATTACGAGATTCCGCCTCGTAGTTAGTATAGTTTAATCATGTAGATCGGACCACTGGGACCTACACAACCTTCTTCCCAATCTTTACAGGTTTCTTCAAAACTATTTTGCAGAGTTTCACCTCTTTCACCAACCGAGACACCAATTTCTTGAGTCTCTTTATTTCCTCCTCCTGACTATCCACCTTCAGTATGAACTTTTGGCACATTTCCATCAATTCCAGATTTGTATAGTTAAAACTATCCTCCCCACCCTTCTGTTGACTACCAACATTGGGCAGATCCTTGGATGATTTATAGGGTGCCTCCTGCCTAGCAGAAGCATAACCCTCCCCTTGGTCTTTTGGCGCCTGGGACCTCTTGAGAATGATTCTGAAGAAACATCCTCATTAAGAGTTGCCGTTGATTGGGTCTTATTGCCTTTCTTACTGTCCTGAGCACCACGAGGTGGTGCATCAGTAATATGAGCCCTTTCAACATGGTCCCCCCTCCTTATGTACCACCTTCTTAACTGGTTTTGTAACTGGTTTAACTGTTTTAGGTTTAGGTCCAAGAGGTGAAGGACCCCTCTTGGTCTCGGGGGCGTACTCCTTCTGAGGTGTACTCTGAGTTTATGGGGATGGTGCACCAGAGGCACTCTTTTTAGGTTCAGTAACAGGTTCAGATGATAACACGGGTGGTGTGGGTTGGGACTCAAGTGGGTTACTTGGACCTTCACCAGTTGAAACAGGGACACTCATCATTGTTGAGAACAGAGATGTCACCTTCCCAGAAAATTTATTGACAGTTCTCCTCATATTAGAAAATGTTTTCTTGGAGTGAGAGTCCATGAGGAGAACTTCGCCCTGAGTGGACAGGTTATCTAGCTCTTTGTTAAAAATAACTTGTAAAAATCGTGGATACATTAAAAACTTATATTCCACGTGAACAAGATTCCACTTAAGGTCTGAAAAGATCATGTTGGAAAAATTGTACACCCTTCCAGTAGCTAGACACGCCATAGCAGTAGCTATGGTGGTGTTAAACTCATTCCAGGTGTACCTCTTTTTGGAGATACACTGTTGTAAAACATGTACCAGGTTCCTCCATTGGGGAGAGAGAAGCGCCTTTTGAAAAGTGAATTTAGTTAGGCTTCCCTCATACCCCATTCTTTCAAAAATTCCGAAGAATTCGTCGTTTGGAATCGAAGTAATACCTGAGGCATCGTGAAGTTCAAGATGAGAACGAATGTTGGCCTCTGTAACTATCACTTCCTTCTCTTCAATCACAGCTTTGATGCGTTCTTGATCATTGATGTTTTAAAGAATAGTTGTGTTCCAAAACTCGCGGATGTGCTTTTCATGAACCTCTGGGTTCACCGTTAAAGCATAACGAATGTATGATTTTCGTAGAAATTTGATGATTTGGTGAAAATCAGTAGCCTCATTATGAAGGGTTAGGTCAGCGATGATGTTGTGAGAGGCACCAAAGCAAGTTCTTGTTGTTCCGCCATTGATTTTGTGAGTGATTAATCGTTGAGAATGATCGATTTAGGGTTTGCGGAAGATGAGAGGGGTTCTTTCGAAATAGGTTTCCTTCGACAGAGAGTTTTGATTGTGAGGAGAGAAATTTCAATTTGAATGGAATTAAATATGTCAATTGAATCCTCAATTTATATTAAATTAGCCCCTACAAAAGAAACAGATAACCACTTTTTTATTGGCAGTAGAAACTTCCCGCCAAATTATAATAACTGACAGTAGTATGGCTACCAGTAGAAAGTATTAGTAGTACCTGTTGAATAAATATTGACCAGTATAAACTGATTAATAAATATTTATCAATAGAAACTGATTAATAAATATTAACCAGTTGAAACTGGTGCCAGTATAAATGTTACCAGTATAAACATTACCAGTAGTAACCATCAGTATAAATACTATAGATGATGACTACCAGTATTATTAACACAAATAACACATACCAGTATTAAAACAGAACAATAGAAACTACGAGTATTAGCTTTGCACACACATAAGATACGACATGTTAAATTAAATTCGTCATTTTAACAAGCAAATTTTAAGCAGGATTAATCATTCCAATACTATTGATCAAAAATGTAAACCTGCCCACGTCAAATGCTTTCGTGAACAGATCTGCAAATTGATTGTCATTATGTAGTTTGACTACCTGAATAAGTTTCTTTTAATTGCAGTCTTTTATAAAATGAAAACGAATTTCAATGTGTTTGGTTTTGGAGTGTTTAACTGGATTATTGACTATACTTATGGTACTCTTATTATCAATGAAAATAGGAGTGTGTAAGAAAGAAATACCATAGTCCATCATTTGGTTCTGAATCCAGAGCACTTGAGCACAATAGCTTGATGCAACAACATATTATGCTTCTATTGAAGACGTGGACACGTTTGTGTGTTTCTTGCATTGCCAGGAGATTAAGCGTGATCCAAAGAATTGACATCCTCCTGACGTTGACTTTCTGTCCAGGTTTTCTCCTCCATAATCGTTGTCTGTGTAAGATATGAGCTCAAAAGAAGAATCTGTTGGGTACCACAAACCCAGATTTGGCTTTCCCTTCAAATATCTATCCTCTTCACTGCAGTCAAATGTGAAATCTTGGGACGAGTCTGATAACGTGCACACACACACACACACACACACACACACACACACACACACACACACACACACGCTATACATGATGTCTAGACGAGACGCAGTTAAGTACATCAATGATCCAATCATTGATCTGTAAAGATGCTCATCAACATCCTCCCCCTTAGAATCGGCCTCAAGATGCTTGTGGGTTTCTACTAGTGTACTAGCATGTTTGACATCCTGAAAGCCAAACTTTTCAAGAATGTCTTTGACATACTTCGCTTGATGAATAAAGATACCAGTAGGGCTCTGCTTCACTTGTAAACCAAGGAAGAAAGTCAGTTCTCCCATAGAACTCATCTTAAATTTCTTATGCATGATTTGTTCAAATTCTCTACACAATGTGTCATTAGTAGATCCAAAGATAATGTCGTCGACATAGATTTGAACGAGCATAATATCACTCCCAACAGTCTTGATGAACAATGTTTTTTCAATAGCACCCCTCTTGAAATTGTGATTAAGAAGATACACAGATAAAGTATCATACCAAGGGCGAGGAGCTTGATGTAGACCATATAAATCTTTATTCAATCTGTATACCATGTCAGGGAGTTCGGGATCCTCAAAACCCGGAGGTTGACAAACATATACCTCTTCTTCAACTTTGCCATAAAGGAATGCACTATTGACGTCCATTTGATATACTTTAAATCCCTTGAAAGAAGCAAACGCCAAGAATATTCGAATAGCTTCAATTCTTGCTACTGGAGCAAACACCTCATCATAGTTAACTCCTTCTTCCTATGTGTAACCCTTTGCAACCAACCGTGCTTTGTTCTTGATTACTATTCCCCTTTCATCTATTTTGTTCTTGAAGATCCACTTGGTACCAATCACTCTTTTTCCTCTTGGAAGCACAACAAGTGTCCAAACGGCTTGTAACTTGAATTGTAGTAACACCTCCTGCATTGCCTTGACTCAGCTAGGATCCCTGATAGCTTGCTCGATTTTCTTTGGAGTTAATTGAGAGAGAAAACAAATAAATAAGCATTCATTAAAACTTTGATGAAGCTATTTTCTTGTTTTTACTGTGGAGTATCACCAATGATTTGTTCCAATGGATGATTCTTGTTGATTCTCTGTGTTTGAAACGGATATTCTGAAATCTCCTCATCCAAGTTTGAATCATTTTGTTCAGAAAGATCATGGGAAATAGAATGTGGTGATGGAACAAGCTCTTCTTCTTGTGAGTGAACAGTATCTTCTGGAGTAGGACTGGTAAAGAGGTCATCGTCGTCCGAAAGTTGAACCTCATATTCCTTTGTACTGCTCGATTCACCATCATCAGCATGAGAATCTAAATTGCTCGCAGCGTCAATGTTGTTGGGCTGATATACTCCAGGAGTATCAATGTTGATGTATGAAAAGAATATGAATTGATCATGTTGAGTAGATGGACCAGTAGAATGTGATTGACCAGTTTTAACATTGGAGCCAGTAGAAACGGGGTCACCCATATTAACTTTAGAACCAGTAGGAACATTTGAATGTGCAGTATTAACTGGATGACCAGTTTTAACTGAGGGACCAGTATTAACTGTTTGACCAGTTTTAACTGATTGGCTAGTATTAACTGGTGCCCCAGTAGTAATTGGTTCTCCAGTATTAACAGATTCACCCATAGGAACGCCACTTCCAGATTCATTGTTCCTTTGTCCTATAAAATAAGCATTTCCAAAGACTTAGTTAGTTCGTCAATATTAAATAACCAATCCGGTCCTTCTCCTGTAGCATTCAGAGTCTTCTCGTTGAAGGACACATTTGTGCTTTCCTCCACAATTCTTGTCTTGATATTGTAGGCTTTGTATGCTTTGCTCTGAGTTGAGTATCCAACGAAGAAACCTTCAGTGACTTTGCTATCAAACTTCCCCAGATATTCTTTAGTATTTAAGATTGTATAAGGACACCCAAATGGTTTAAAGAAGCTTATGAATGGATTTCTCTCATGAAAGAGCTAATATGGGGTCTTTGTTTGTGATTTGAGAATCAATACTCTGTTCTGGACATAGCAGGCAGTGTTAACTGCTTCTGCCCAGAAGGTAATTGGAAGTTTGGAGTCTCCAAGCATGGATCGTGCTGCCTCTATAAGAGTTGTGTTTCTTCGTTCTGCCACTCCGTTTTGTTGAGGAGTCCTTGGAGCAATGTACTGTCGTTCAATCCCTTTTTTTGTGCAAAACTCATCCATCTCTTGATTCTTCAACTCAGTTCCATTGTCACAACGGATGATCTTCACCTTCTTTTCTGTCTTGTTTTCAATTTGTGTTATGAACAACCGTAGATGATCACCTGTTTCATCTTTAGTACCAAGAAAGAAAACCCAAGTATATCTTGTAAAGTCATCAGTAATAACAAAACAATAATACTTCTTTCCTAGACTCATAACATGTGTTGGACCAAAGAGATCTATGTGAAATAAGTGTAAACTTGACAGATTTGAGTTGGTGTCCTTGATTTTATGCGATGATTTATGTTGTTTACGCTTAAGACATGCATATAGTGATCATTGCACGTAAATTCTTTTTGTGGTAAACCCCTGACCAACCCATTTTTAACCAGCTTGTTCATTTTTTTAAAATTCATATGACACATTCTTATGTGCCATAGAGATGATTCATCCAGTGACGCTTTTGAAATAAAACAGTTTTCTTTAATTTCAGAATTATTTTGACCCATGTCTAAACAGTAAACATTCTCTTTCCTAGGTGTTCTTAGTAGAATCATACTTTCTTCAACTACTTCAAACTTAGGATGAAGAATGACACATTCAGTTTTAGTAAAAAGCACTTTTTTATCTTTATTACAAACTTGAGAGACACTGACCAAATTATAGTTTAATTCTTGAACAAAGAAAACATTTCAAATGTAACTGTACCATTAATGATGGTACCCTTTCCAGCAATTCTTCCACCTCTTGGATTTCCACCAAAAACAACATATCCTCCATCATATTAAACATAATTTTTGAGCTTCAGCTTGTTGCCTGTCATGTGCCTAAAGCAGCCACTGTCCACATGCCACATATAACCTTTCTTGACACCTGACTTGCTCTGCACATGAAAAGAGGGTTAGTTTCTTTTAGGAACCAAGCCAAAGTAGTCTTGGTTTTCCTTTTTCATTGATATAATCAAAACGTTTGAAATGGTATGCAGGTTGCTTTAATTGTGCATTTGATGAGTTACTACTGTCAGTATTACTACCGGTGACTTTCCTGTAGATTCTACTCGTACAGTTTCTACTGGTAGTTCTCCAGTAGTTTCTACTGATAGTAGTATTTTTTCGAAAATTTGGATTTTTTTTCTTTTCATGCACATTCGTTGAGCTCACAAATTTATGAGCTTTCCTACCAAATCTAGGTTTTGTGTTGGACCTATTTCTATTATATCCAATTCCATGACGATGATTTTTATTATAGAAACAGTCCTCAGTCAGATGATTGTGTTTTCCACAAATTTCACAACTTTTAAAAACGTTTTCCCTCTCTGTTGAGTGATCTTTTGATTCCAGTTTCTCACATTACCCCTCACAGGGTGGTGAACTTGCCTTTTGACACATACACTTGCAAGTTTTCACCTATTGCAGTTGACCAACATAATGCCAGTTTCTTTCCCTGTAAATTTCTGGTCTGTGTTTTGATGTTTTTAAGAAAAGTGGGACTTCGATCCTTTTTAACAGTGGAACATTTATCTTTTTGAAGAGTAAGACTTTCACTAGACTCAGAATCACTAGATTTCTCTTGTTGGACAGGTGATTCATTGATTTATTCATTGATTTTAGGTATGATTAAAAGTACTGTACTTTTCATATGGTCTGCATTAGCGTGTGTATTGACTTCAATTTCTTCCTCGCTAAGTTCTTCACTAGACTCTACCTTAGGAGGAATATAATTGTTGTTATATGGTGGTGACACACTATGATACCCAATCCCATGTTTGGTGTTCCCATGTACTTGAGATCTAAGAATTTGATCAACTGTTTTAGAAGCATTTTCATACTTCTTGATACTAAGCTTAATTTGATCATTTTCTATCTTAATCTCCTCAACCTGTTCTTCTGCTTTGAGTACTTTTTCTAGAGCATTATCCCTTTCCCACATAACAATTTCTAGATCTTCTTGATATTTTGTTTCATTTTAAACATATGCTTTCACTTGTTGTTCATAACTAGCAACTAATGTGGACAACTCTCTTCTCTTTTCTTCTAACTTGAAACGACTCACACACAAGCTTATTATGTTCTCTATATTCCCTAACCTTTTTAATGCATGCAGGAGTACAGAGTTCAGTAAGTACCTTAGTTGGAATGTCGTCTTTAACAGTGTCTGCCATGAGAGCTTGATTTGTGGTTTATTCATTGGCTTGAAAGCTCCAATCAAATCCCAAACCATCCTGAGTAACTAATGCAGTTGAATTGGATGTTATTGCTTGATGATTGTTGTTCGAACCAGTTGAGTTGTGTTGAGTTGTCTGCTTCTGTTGATCATCTGGGCTTTCTGTACATTCCCTGACAAAGTGTCCAAGCTTCTTGCAGTCAAAACACCTGACTTTACTCCTATCAAATCCAGTCCTGTCACCTTTTCTATCTGCAAAGTTGTTTCTTCCAGTTCGTTGAATGAACCTCCTTGTTCTCACACTGAGCATAGCAAATTTCCACTTCAAGTCAATCTCCTCCAGATCGTCAACATTCACCTGCTCCAAGTCTTCAATTACTAGTCCAGAGTTTCCATGACTAGCAAAGAAAGCTTCCATAACACTTTAATAATTCTTGTTTCCTTTTGATTCATTAGATGTGAACCCGGTTTCAGATGGAGTTCCACCAGTAGAAAAAAACGCTGCATTCTGTGTTGAGTGATTTTTGGTCTTTTAATTTCAGTTTCAAACACAAGTAGCTCATTGTATAGCTCGTCGATCTCCATTGTGTCAAGAGTGTTTACTTGCCTATAACTGACTTTGTACATCGTCCATTCTTCTCCCAATGCTCTAAGAAACTTTCTATTGATGTCATCTTGAGCAGTATTAACTCCCACGCTTGACAATTCACCAATCAGTTTGTTGAATCTGTCAAAACTTTGAGATAGAGTATCACCCTTCACCGCCATGAAGTTCTCAAAATGTTGTTTCAACAGATCTTTTTGATTCCTCCTTGTGCTTGTAGTTCCACCAAATCTTTTCTCCAAGGCCTCCCATAACAGTTTAGCATCACTAAAGTTTCTGAATTGATGCTGGTACTTATTAGGAATAGCAATAAGTAGAGTACTCAATGCTTGACATTCGTTGTGAGTATCTTCTTTCTTGCTCAGTTAATGGTTGTGTTGAACCTTTTGCTGCTGCTTTGTTCTTGTGATCAGGTCCAGGTAATGGAACGATTTTTGCACCATTCTTCACAACTTTCCACGTGGAGTAGTTGGTTTGTAGCATGTATTGATACATGCGACTTTCCAAATATCATAGTTTGATGATGTTTGTACAAGAATCATATTAGCTTGAACGCCTTCAGTAAGATCAGACATCTTGAATTGGTTTAAAAAAAAACTTGTTTAAACGCCTTCTTGATCGTAGATCTAGAGCAACCTTGTGCTCTGATACCACTTGTTAGGATCTGTCGAACTAGGTTTGAATAAACAAACTTGTAGATCTAGATCTATCAAAGAAGTTGAAGCGGATCAACACTTTGATATTAACAAGGGTTAATTGATTAACAATTTATAAGTATAAGAATGAATAAACGTTAACAATTAAGAACACAAGTATTTCACCAACAACCTCAATCTATTAAGAATAAGTGTTTCGTTAACAGACGTGTGTTTACAACGACACAAGGATCTATTTATATAGACCTTGAGGAAACCCTAATTACAATTAGGTTAAAACTCTAATGAAATCTACGAAGATAATTATCAATATTTGTTTACATAATTATCTCCTTACAACGCCCTAACAAAATCTATCTATTAAGCAGTATTAACATGCGAGAGTAGAAACTCTTCCATGTAGATCAATGGAGCCAGTAGTAACAATGTAACCAGTATTAAGTAAGAAGTAGTAATATCACCCGTAGTAATCTCTGATACTTGACCATCAGTAGAAACTATAGTCAATAGTATTAACAAACTTATCCACTAGTACTAACTAACTTCACCAGTATTAACACATTATAACCCAACAACATGCTAAATGATGAGAAGAAACAAACTGGTAATTCATTTCGATGTGATTTGAAGGCTAAAATTCCTATGAATTCAAATCATTATCCAAGTAAAGGTTAACCTCAACCTCAGTCATATGCAAGTTATCACTCTGGAAGCTATCACTGCTGCCTATCCAATCAAACATATGCTGGTTATAATTCAAGTGCTTATGGAGGATATTTTGGTTAGAATGTTGAATCAAGTATGTATCATTCACCTTCTGTAAACTCTGGAGCTAATGGATTGGGAGATAACGAGATTATGTATAGGGCGTTTGTTGCAAGTTATGAAGCATTTGTTACTGGAAGCTTGAATCAAGGTGAACTTGCCAAGGAGGATCTAGAACAACTCCATCCTAATGATCTGGAGGAAATAGATCTGAAGTGGAAGATGGCCATGGTGAGTGTTAGAGCTAACAGATTCTTCAAGAAGACTGGAAGAAACAATTTCACGGAGGAAAATGGTGATAGGATAGGATTTGATAAGTCAAAGGTCAAGTGCTTCAACTGTGAATACTATGGACACTTTGCAAGAGAGTACAAGGCACCAAGAAGGATGAACAACAAAAACAACTATCAAAGGACCAACTATCAACCAAAGGAAGAACAAAAGAAGCTGACTATTGCAGAAGGGAAGAATGGAAAGGAGGAAGGAAGCTTAAGGTGCAAGAAGAGGATTTCAAAAACAAAAGTGTCTCAACTCTAATGAGTAAGATTAATACAGTTTCCACTGATGAGGTACTTTCTAAAGCTTGCTCTGTTGATTGCTTAAATACTATGAAATACACTAGAGAACACAATTTGAGTTTGATAAAAGAAATTGATTTAATTAAATTTCATCAAAGAGAATTTATGAAAACTGAAAAGGTGTATAAAGATAAAATTGATTCTTTGCTAAATGATGTGGATGTGTATAAATGTAAACTGGGAAGGTTGGAACCTCAACATGAAAACTTATTTGAAAGATTTCAAAAAGTAACAAATGAATTAAAAAATGCTAAAATTCATGTTGAGAAGTTTAATCTGTCATCCAAGACTTTGAATGGGATTAACATCAATTTGTGCATAAAGAAAAGGCTGGAATTGGATTTAATGTAGTACCACCTCCATTCTATTAAACCTGAATCAACAAATTTTAAGAGTGGTTTATCTGTTGAAAATTCTTTTGATGATGTTTCTGCATTGCATTCTAAAGTAGATCTGAATGAAACTTGCTCTTCTATGAATAATTTGATTAATTTGAATGCTATTCCTAGTCTAAATGAAGCTTTTAATATTACAGCAGGTCAAACATTAGAAGGGTCAAGTAATCAGGAAGAATTATGTGAAGAAAAGAATGTCAATGTTGAAATTTGTAAAAACATAGAACAGATTGAAATTAAGGAAGAAATTTTAGAGCATGTTCATAATTGTTTGCATTAGATATGTTATTTGTTTCATAATTTGAAGTTGAATGTTTCTGATTTGACAATGCATGAATTAACTGTGAATGAAATAGATGTAAATGATTCTGTAAATGAGTTTGTGACTGTTAAACATGAAAAAGTCAAATCTAAAAAGTCAAAGAGAAAACCAAAATGCAATACATGCAAGAACAAAACACAAACATGAAAAAGTCAAATCTAAAAAGTCAAGAATAACTCTGGTGAAAAATATTTTAATTTGGAGGAACAAATGTTTAAGTCGGATAAAATTTTGGATTCTCATTTTAACTCGGGTGTAGAAATTTTTAATTCGGGCAATGAAAAAATTAATTCGGATGATGAAACTTATATTCCAGAAAGAAGATTACATGATCATTTTAAGTTTAACAAGTTTAAAAGATTGAATTCCAAGTTTACAAAAACTTGGATACCAAAATCTCATTGAATAATGATTATGTGCAAGAGCAATCTATTGATTCTGAAGAGAATATATGGGTAGTGCATAGTGGATGCTCTAGACATATGACTGTGAATATCAAGTTGCGTGAAGATTTCATTGCATTCATTGGTGGTAATGTCTCATGTGGAGGAGATATGGGTGGAACTATTACAGGACAAGGAAAAGTTTCAAATGGCCCATTGACTCTGGAGCAGGTAAATTTTGTGAAAGAATTGAACTATAACATCCTTTCAGTCTCTCAGGTATGTGACAATGAGTACACTACTGCTTTCACTTCATAATGTTTCTACATACTTAAACGTGAATATGTCATACTACAAGACATGATTGTTTTGAAAACACCAAGCTGTGAGGACATGTACATTTTAGATATGAACAATGTTCAATCTACTGAATCTTTGAATTGTTTCCTATCTAAAACTACTGCAAAAGAGTCTGATTTATGGCACATAAGACTTTGTCATGTTAATCTTAAAAGCAAGAATAAGTTGGTCACAGATAATCTAGTTTCTGGATTACCTAAAAGAATTTTCAATTACTTGACCACTGTATTTCATGTTTAAAAGGTAAACAACATAAATCAAGTTTTAAACTTAAGACTCAAAATTCAGTAGATACTGTCCTTCACCTTTTACACATGGATCTATTTTTTCCATTTAGTGTAAAGAGTCTTGGCATAAAATCTTATTGTGTAGTTATCACTGATGACTATTCAAGATTCTCATGGGTGTTTTTCCTTGCTCATAAACACGAGACATATGAAATAATAAAAGATTTTGTTATTCAAATTGAAAATTTATGTGATAAAAAGGTGAAAGTCATTAGATGTGATAATGGATAAGAATGCAACCATGAATGAATTTTGTGCTCATAAGGGAATTTCTAGACAATATAGCTCACCCATAACACCTCAACAAAATGGAGTTGATAAGAGGAAAATTAGGACATTAATTGAGGGAGCTAGAGCCATGTTGAGTGCATCTTCTTTATCTGTTACATTTTGGGCAGAAGCTGTGAACACTATGTGTTATGTTAACAATAGAATTCATGTGGTTAAGAGCTTAGGAAAAACCTCATATGAACTATTTTCAGGAAGAAAACCTTTTATTGGATTTTTCAAAGCTTTTGGATGTCAATGCTCTATTTTGAACACCAAAGATCACCTAGGAAAATTTGATTCTAAGACTGATGATGGATACTTTCTTGGTTATTCTAGTGTTTCAAAAGCTTATAGGATTTATAATAGAAAAACGAGAACTATAGAAGAATCCGTTAATGTGATATTCAATGAATATACACCAAATTCAGGTGGTGCTTGGTTGTTTTATTTATGTACATTTGTGAATTATATTAATGGTTTCCGTCCAGACAATGTTTCAGAAGAAGTGTAGGTATCTACAAAATATGTTGCTAATGCTGAAGACACTGATGAGTTTGAATATGAATTTGCTAATCAAGAAAATACAAGTGCAAACCCTTCATCTTTAGCCCATGATCACACCCTTACATAAGAAGATACAACATCTGTGAGTCAAGATATTTCAGAGAGTCAAACTGATGCAGACATTCTTCAAGAAGAAGACATTCCAGTATCATCTGAAGAACATGACAATGTTGTACAAGCTCATGATATAAATTCTGGTGAAAATCAAATCAATTCGGGTGCACAACATGAAACTGAAGATAACTCTGGTGGGTCACAACTTAATTCAGGTGCACAAAATGGAATAGAAGAAAACTCTAGTGAATCACATAACACCTTTGGTGCAAAAGCTGAAAATCTAAACAATTATGGTGAAGCTCAATTTAACTCTGGTGCAGAATCTGAAACTCATTTTGATGAATCAAGCCATGAACAACCCAGTGAAGCAACTTTTGACTCTTTATTCTTTGATGATATTGTGCCAAATCAAACAAATCTTTCTACTAATATTACTGAGGAAATAAATTCATTTTTAAAAGTTCACAAAACACATCCTCCAGGTAATATTATAGGAAATTTGTATGATGTTATCAAGACAAGAATTAGTGTTGGTTTAGCAAATCTGTGTTTATTTTATTGCTTTCTGTCCCAACTTGAGCCTAGAATGTAAAAATTGCATTGACTATAAATAGTTGGGTAGGGGCTATGCAAGAAGAACTGTCACAGTTTAAGGTTCAGGAGGTAGGGACTTTAGTAGTAAGACCTACAGATGTAAATGTTCTAGGAGTTAAATGGATTTTTAATTTTAAAAGGGATGATAGAAGCATCATTGTGAGGAATAAGGCTAGACTTGTGGTTACAGGTTATACTCGGGAAGAGGGTATAGATTATGATGATGTCTTTGCTCTAGTTGTTAGGATAGAGGCCATTAGATTATTTTTACATATGCTTCTTATAAGAACTTTAAGGTCTATCAAATGGATGTTAAATCAGCCTTTTTGTATGGAGTTCTTGAAGAGACATTGTATGTTAGTCAGCCTCCTGGTTTCCTGGATCCTCAATACCCTAATCATGTGGTCAAGTTGAACAAAGCTTTGTATTGTTTACATCAAGCTCCTAGAGTTTGGTATGCCACATTGTTCAAATATTTGATTGACCATGGCTATCTTAGGATAACAATTGATAAGACTTTATTTATTAAGACGGTTGGCCAAGAATCAGTGTTTGTACAAATATATGTTGATGATATCATTTTTGGCTCAACTAATGATGCTCTGTGCAAAGAATTTGAATTTGTGATGCATTCTAAATTTCAAATGAGCTCTGTGGGAGAGATGTCTTTCTTTCTAGGATTACATGTTAAACAGTTGGATAATGGCATTTTTATCAATCAGTCTAAGTATGTCAAAGATATGTTGGCTAAGTTTGGATACACTAATTTTAAACCTACTTCCACTCCTGTTGACACTAGGGCCAATCTACATCCTGATTTAGATGGTGAAAGTGTTGATCAAAATTTATATAGGTCTATGATAGGTTCTTTAATGTACCTTATTGCTAGTAGACCTGATATAATGTTTGGAGTTTCTCTTTGTGCTAGATTTCAAGCCGACCCTAAAGTTTCCCATTTAATTGCTGTTAGGAGAATCTTTAGATATCTTAAGGTACAACCTTCATTAGTCCTTTGGTATCCTAATAATTCTAGTTTTGACTTTTATGCCTACACTGACAGTGATTATTTAGGTTGCAACTTGAATAGGAAATCTACTACAGGAGGGTGCCAGTTTTTAGGAAATAGGATAGTCTCTTGGCAATGCAAGACCAGACAAATGTTTCACAATCCTCTACTGAAGCAGAATACATTGTTGCTGGTTCTTGTACTTCCCAGGTTTTATGGATTCAGAATCAGATGCTAAACTATGGCCTTAACTTTATGAACACTCCTATACACATAGACAATACTGCTGCAATGATCATCACTAAGAAACCCTGCACAACATCCTAAGAAAAAACATATTGAGATTAGACACCACTTCATAAGAGATTGTTTTGAAAAACCCTTGCTTCACTTACTTAAGATTCACACAGACCTCCAATTGGCAGACCTTTTCATAAAGACATTTTATGTTACAAGATTCAATTTTCTTGTTCAGGCTATTGGTCTAATGAATCTTGATTAAGTGTTTCTTCAAACTATCTTTGTATATATCTTTTTGCATTTTGTTTTCTTTTTATTTCAAAATACAAAAAGAGGGGGAGAAAAATGAAAAAATCAAAAATATTTTTAAGTCTGGTAGTGTTTTTCTTCTAAGTCTGGTAGTGTTAAGTCTGGTATTGTTTTGTATAGATAAAATCCAAAAATATATGATTTCAATTTGTATAGATAAAATCCAAAAATATGTGAATTCACTTTGTATATATATAACTCAAAAATATTTATTTCTATTCTATTTTTAAGTTTTTTTTAGTCTGTTTTCTAGAAAATCAACTACAAAATATGAAAAACCAATAAAAAACAATATAAAATTTGAATATGTTTCACAAAAACAAAATTTCTAAGAAATGTGTCTTAAACATAAATTCCAGCATAATTTAACATAGTTTATTATTTAAAGAATTTCTTGAAACCAAATGTGTTCTTAAATTCACATATTCTTGTATTTTGAAACTTTAGCAATATGTGGTTTATACATTGCATAAAGTCATTAAAATTGATAATTGTCAAATTGGAGATCAATGATTTTCAAGTAGAAAAACAAAGAAAAGATATATTTTCAGTAAATAATGGCACTTAAATCTATATATCATAAAAACTATAAAGTTTTAAAGTGACTTTTAATAACTTATTGACTTTGAGATCCTTGATGCTAACTTGATAAACCGCAAACATAGGTGAATAAGTCCCAATTCTTTAATAAACTAGTCCATTGTCCTCTTAGATCTTTGATGCTAACTTGATAAACGGCAGAGACATGAGAATGAGTTGAACAATAGTACTAAGTCCTATTTTGAACATAAAAAAATATGCATATGATCAAAAATATCTTGAGAGAAAAAGCAGTTTATAAGGTTGCAAAATCATATTCTGCAGACTCTCTGTAAAGATTGAAGATTTTTCATGTGATCATATAAAGTCTTTTGTTAAAACATGTCACAAAACTACTCTGTTTTAATGACAATAAGGTATATATGTCATATTTAAGTAAAATATTAAATTTTAATTTATTTCTACTTGACAAGAATTGAATAAGTTTGATGGTATATCATGTCAATTTTAAATTATTAAAAACTGCAATTTATGAATTTTTGACACATGTTGAATTCTATTAAAAATACAAGTTTCTGTATTTTACAAAACATTTCATTTCTGAAGCAAAATTGCTCATATGAACTAATTTATGAAGTCCTGGAATATAATTTTTTGATTTCTGAAACTAAAATTTTGCTTTTTAAAAAATTTCAAGATTAACTGATGTTTTGAAATGATTCATTTCTGGTGTTAAGAATTTAATCCAGAAAAATTTAAATGATTTAATTTTGGTTTATAAATTTAGTTCGGATTAATTTAATTTAATTCGGGTAATAAAATTTTAGGTCGGGTGTTGATCTAATTTATGTCTGGTAATGGCTTTGACTATGTTGACCATATTTAGCTCGAGTATTAGATTTAATTTAAATCATGTAATTGTGTTGACTATTTTGACCATGATTTTAAGTCGGGTTTTTTAACTTTTAGGTCGGGTTATAAGTTTTGCTTAATTTTAACTTTGGGACACTATTATATAGGTCGGGTGTCTTTTGGTGGGAAATTAAATATATTATTTTTTATTTTTTATTTGTTTTTAATACTTTTAAAAGCAAATAATCATTTTTAATTCATGTAAATTGCATCTTTTATCCGGATCAAAATTGCTAATCTCAATAAAATTTCTATTAGGAAGAGAATTTCATAAAAATTTCTTACTCTTTTCATTTCACTGACGATTTCCATAAGAGCCTTTATATAGATTTTTAGCACCGTCTGAGATTGTTTTTAGAGTTTTTCCAGCTTTTGATTATTATTCCCCTGTTTTCTGAGTTCATTAAGGTATTTTTAATTTTTATTATATATTTATAATCAGTATATTCTCTTGATTGAATACTAATGATTTGTAACTGATTTCAGATGGCTTTCTCTTATAAACCAAAACATAATGTTGCTGCATTTTTGGATATGGGTCCTTCTGAAGTTGACGAGGACTGGATGCTTATATTAGGATTTCTGATCAACTCAAACCTGAGATTTTCTATTTCAGAGAGTCATGTTCTGTATAGAGATATACTAGTGGAGTTCTGGCAGAATGCAAGGTTTTCCATTGTAAATGGTGTGAGGACTATCTCATCCCTTGTTTAGATGGAGAATGTATATGTCACTGAATATGTATTAAGGAGAGTACTACATCTTGATGATGTTGGTGGTGTTGAGTGGTTGGAGATGGAGGAAATCAAGACTGTGTGTAGACAAGCTGGTTATGAGGGTGATTTACCAGAGAGTATGGTGAAAAAGACAAGAGTCTCATTCAACTAGAGATACCTTATTCATGTACTGGTTTGCTGTATGTCTTGACGTTCTGGAGGGTTTGATGAGATGAATCAAACGTTAGCCTCTGCTTTTGTATTTATGATCACTCAAAGGAGGTTCAAATCCTCTGGATTCATCATGGACTGTATGCAGAGAATGACTGAAGGAGGTTCTAATTTTTTTTTGTTATATCCAAGATTTCTTCAGATCATCCTGCAATCTGAAGTTCAGGGGCTGATGCTAGAAGTTCCTACATTTAAGGATGAGAATATGAACTGGAAGATCATGAACAACATGAGAAAGTCTTTTGCTAAAGCAGGGGTGGTCTTCTCAGGACATTTCACTCCTTTATTCCCACCAATGATCAATCAGGCAAGGGTAGCTATACATATGTTTTTAGAGCTACAAGGCCAGTGGGGAGGGAATGTATAACAACAAGAAAAACTACAGCAACAACAATAAGTTGAGGATGATCAACCTAGATCACATATTATTCCTATTCCATCACCTCCACCTCAAACACCTATTGTTCAACAAGCCCAAGAGAGTGATGAAAGAGGAGATTGGTTTTATACAGTTGAGGAAAGTCAAGCTCTGCCTAATGTGGCTGCGTCTCATATTCTCACTCCTGAGGTTTCACCTGTGTCTACCCTAGTGATAAATGTTCAGAAGGATGCTTCAACAAGTTGTCCTATTAATGTCTATACTTCAAGGAAGAAAGGGGGAGAAGTAATTGGTATGTTGACAATATTAGAATTGACTAAGAAGAATGAGGCATTGGAGCAACTGGTTCTGAGACAAAAGTCTCAAATAAATCAACTAAGATGGAAAAATGCTTCAAATGCAGTCATTAGATAGCAGTTAAGGATAAAATGTTTGTCAAAATCTCTTCCTATGGATGATGCATCCAAAATAGATGGAGATAAAACTGAGATTGAAGTTGAAGTTGAAGCTGAGGATAGAATGGTGGTGGAAGGAGAAAATATTGAAGCTGAAGCAGAAGGAAGATTGGATAGCAGTGAATCTGTTAATGAAGAAGCTGAGATAGATTTATCAATTGTGGGGAAGATTGTGAAAGACTTGGAGAAGGATGGGAGCTCCAAAGGAAAAGAAAAAGTCACAGAGTTTACATCTGGTGAAGAAAAGTTTACATCTGGTGAAGAGATGTTTAACTCTGGTGACAAAAAATTTAAGTCTGGTGATGAAGAAAATAAATCTGGTGAAGAAGAGTTTAAGTCAGGTGAGGGATTTATTAACTCTGGTGATGAAGAAGAAAGTGAAAATGTTCGCAAGGAAAAAATATCAGAAAATTTAGAGCAGTTGATCAGTTTGAAGAAGTTATTGATCAAGAGACATTTTAAAAACACTTTGAGGGGCTATATGAGGGGATTTTTGATGTTAATGCAACAGAGACCTTTACTGTTTATATCAAAGAAAGGAATCATGTATTTGTACATGAATATGACATCAATAACCAATGGAATGAAGAGTTGGGAGGAGAAAAGGTAGTGATAGAAATTTAAAGTGATAAGGAAGGAGATGAGAATGTGGAAGTAGTTGTTAAAGAGGAGGAAGTAGTAGAAGAAACTGCTGAGGTTGGAAGCGGTGTAAGACAAGGGGAGAGAGTAAAAAGCAGAGCATTTAAATCTTCAAAGCTAGTACCTTCTAAAGTGATAAATCTGAAGAAGAAGATGCTAGAATACAAGAATAAGTTTTCAGAGAAGAATTACAAACTTCATATGAAGAACTACTTGATTGTTGTTGGTGGAATGTCATCTAGATCAGTGTGGCAAATGAAGATTGAAACCCTTGGGAGAAGCTGATTCGATGTTCACAAAAAGGTTATGGTGAATGAAATAAAGTCTAAGAGAGAAAAGAAGATATAGGAGGAGCTGAACAAAAGGCAAACGGATAGAGCTTCAGAAAATTTTGAGGTCAATCTGGAAAGTCAAAGAACAGAGTGAAGATGTGCATTTTGAGGTCAATCTGGTGAGGGGTCTTCTACAAAATCAGTTAATTCAAGTCAAAATGTCACTCTGAAGTCTCTAATTGAGAAACAGAGTGAAGATGTGCATTTAATGACAAAGGTAAAGCAAGAAGATGATCCTTTTGCAGAGTATATGGAGATGGATTCTTGGTTCACAAAGACTCAACAAGAAGAGCCAGTTCCTGCTCAATCTTCTAAATCTACACTTCCTGAAGAATTTTATGCAGATGATCCAGCTGTCAGAGCTATGATTGAAGAACTATCTAATAGGATTGATGATACTGCAACAGATGGAGGTGATTTAGATCAATATGGTTTCCATTGATTCTGCTGATGTGTCAATTCAGGGAAAAGACAATGCTTCTGGATCAAGAATAAAGAAGGTATCTCAAGAGGAGTTGAGGGCTGAAAGAGAGGAGCTGATGAATATGAAGAGAGGTATTATGCCACCTATTATTGGTTGTAGGTTTGATCATTGTACTAGTGCCATTGTGATTAAAAGAAAAAGTAGAACTGGTACAATGACTCAGTTCTTTGACACAACAGAGAAACTCATGCAAATCTCAGTGGAAGATGTCGCAAGACTCAGTCAATTGAAGATGGTAAACCATGGTCAAGATGCTCATGGATATGATTATGAGAGGTTCATTCATGGATGTGCTAAAACTGACTTTGCCAACTTTGGAAAGAAATTCAGAGCAAAAATGATAATGATGACTATGTTTATTGCTCCTATGAAGAAAGTCAAGGTTGTGCATCAAAAGCCCAAGATACTCAGATGGTGGGTAGACTATGAGAATGATGAGATTGTACTGAGCATAGAAGATGGTGAGGATGAGAGGCTCTATGAAAATGATGATCTAAGAGAGCTCTCAAATGATGATATTCTTACTATAATTAACCTTCCACTTGATAAATTGCAACCTGGTGATAAAGAAAGAAGGATGGCTCTTGAGGTTGTAGCTTAGGAAGTTGATAAGATCAGAAGGGGTACAAGAGACAGAAGATAGAGACTGATGAGTATTTTGAAGATGGGAATGGAGCTTAACCTAACAAGATGAATATTTTGGAAACATCATCCAAGAAGGAGATTGTTGGAGAAAAAAGGATTGCTGACTGAAGCTTCCAAAGAACTTTGTCATATTGTATAGTGTTAGATATTTAGTTCGGGTGAACATTGTTCATCACCCGAACTAAATCTTAGATAGTAATATCAGGGAGACTTTAGGTCGGGTGAACTAACTCTTCACCAGAATTAAGTTCAAGTTCACCCGAACTAAAGTTAAATGATGTTTTAATTATTAGTTCACCCGAAGTGTTTTTAAATAAACAAGGGTTGTTATAATGTAATAGTTAGATTGCTTAGTGATGTGCGAAATCTAGTTTTCCCTTTTTGCTTCCGCTAGACCACAACACCGGGGCAGTGTACCCTATCGTTTGTAGTATAGTTTGGGCAAGTTCGGGTTCGAACACAGGGACTTTCAATTGGAAATTTCAATCGTCGTTTATGAAACAGATATAAGTAACAAAGTGGGGTTTTTCTAACTTAACTAAAAGTGACAAGTATCGTTTTGTGATAAATCAAGAAATGGGAAAAACACTCGTTTGGATTGGTTCCTAGTTATCTGATTGTCACCTTGGGTTGTTTGGTTGAATTAACTTCTAATGTTATAACACGATTCCTTTCGAATACCGAGCTAACTTTAGACATCTAAAACGAAACACCGTTCCTTTCGAATACGGTAGAAACCTTAAACATCTAAGTCATTAAGCAACAAGTTTATATACTCGACTTAATCTTATAAAACTTCCTTTCGAATAGTTTCTTAGCTAAAATCAAATTCATTTTATCAAATCATTATATTACCAGTTCCTTTCGAATACTAATAATTTTAGATTAATTATAGACCGATTAACCTTTTCGTAAAACGTCTAATAAGTTATTATAAGTTCCTTTCGAATACCTACAACATGTGTTTGTCACTAACACCTTACTTACGTTTTATATAAAATGACTTTGATAATGATATGAATCTGATTACAACTAACATTCAAGTTTTAATCTAAATGTTTGATTACTTGTTAAGATTCCTTTCGAATATCCTAAACCTCAAATCAACTATAGACCGGTTGATTATTTCGTTCAATTCATCAATCAAGTTCTAAAGCTCTTTTTTCAGATGCTAAAGTTCTTAATCAAATCATGAATATAAGTTATCAAACACTATTAAGAATTTAAACCCGAATGGTTCTTCGATTAAGCGAACATAAACATTCAACCAAAAACAAATATCTCAAAAGCTCCAATCATCTAATCTAGTTTCCAATCCAAACAAGTATTATTTAACTACTCACTCATAAGAGAAATTACAAACAAACTATAAAAGAAAATGATAATCATACCAGACTATCGATGAAGTGTCTCGATAAAATTCCAAAGAGAAATGAAAATTCGCTTAAAGATTCTTCCAAATTAAACTAAAAATTACTATGATTCTTGTTTCCAATGATTGTGTGATGATAATATGGTGAATTAGGGCTGATTCTAGAGCCCCAAATTGATGAAAAAGATATATATTAGGCTCCCAAAAATCGTCCTTAAGAAGTAGTGTAAAAAGACTCTTCACCTCTCCTTGATTAGCATTGAAAACGAGCTTGTAACTGCTGGAGGGCTGAATGCTTCGCATTCAGAGAATGCTTCAAATAATGCTTCAGACTGGCCAGTGAATGCGTCTCCATTTGTCCGAATGCGGCTCCATGGGCAGTGAATGCGACTCCATGGATAGTGAATGCGAAGCATTCGGCTTTCCGTGGCGAATGCTTTTCCTCCCCTAGCTGAATGCGTCTCCATCTCTTACATTTCCAATATTGATTTTCTCCTTTGCATTTTTAGGTCCAAAACTCCATCTCTTTTGCTCCAATTACATCTAATCAATCTAAAACATAACTTTACACAAACATAAGCATAAAAGGGTCTTTCCATTACGTTTAGGACTCGAAACATAACATATATCGCGAAAGAATACGCGTATAAATGAGCGATATCAAACCCCCCATACTTAAGCATTTGCTTGTCCCTAAGCAAATCCGACTCAAAACTACTACCAAGTTTACAAAACATACAACCTAAGAAAAGATAAGGAATCACGGGCTCAAACATTTAACTAAAATCCGATGTTAGTAATTAAAAATATGTGTGAAATTGCTAGATCGTAAAACCGACTACGAACATCTAAAGCTACTAAATTACTTAAGCAAACAAAAACCGTAATTTTCTAATTTTAACTCCTAATTCATCCCCTAGTTTTGATATGTCTAAATAACCACCCCTTTTCCCTCACTCTCCAACCGAAGTTAGAGCGATCAGCCTTTACGGCCGACCCCTATACCGCCTTGCTTTCGGGGGAAACCTTAAAATATCACTAAATCATTTCTTCGTTTTTGTTTCTTCTTTTCTTTTGAGAATTCTTGGTTAGTCTACATTTTTTAGCTTTCCTCTCACTTTCGTTCACTCCAAATACTATAGATTTATTATTATATGTTTTCTTTGAAGTGAACGATTATAACGGGATTTGAGTCTTCGTTATAGTGAGGATGAGTTCAGTTTTGTTGACGGGAAAGACCTATGGCCTTTTTCTTCGCCTCTAACTCTCGTTTGGGATTAGGTGATACTAGGATTCCCCAACTACCCCCGGAAGGGTGCTAGAAACTACAAGGGCTCGGTACTAAGGTTATCTAGTGGTTATCCGGATTTTAGATTTTTCGGGGAAACTTAAGGAACTAAAACTAAGAAACCTAAATTCTTACTTACAAATATTTTATTAACTAAAGATGTTCCTACAATTTCACGTTAAAGTTCCGGAATAAAGTTAAATACAAAAGCCCCTATCATTTTCCTAACTACGTTTAAGTGTTTTTGTTTTTTTTTTTTCTTTTTTTTTTTTTTTTTAATAAGACTCAAATGGGACAAAAATAAACGTAATGGATATAAGGGGGATAAAAACTAGCTAATTTCCCGACTCCCCCCCCCCCCCCCCCTACTTAAATAACACATTGTCCCTAATGTTTTCCATCTAAAAGAAAAATAAACTAAGAGAAATTAAAGACTAAAAATACAAAAATAAAATAAAATAAAGAAAAGAAAACAAAACCGTGCGTGTCGCTTTGATGTTGCTTGATTTCCCGACTCGACTTCGCACGTGCTGAACTTACTGCGTCAATCGGGTCATCCAAGATAAAGAGATCGTTGGAGGCATCTAGCGCATCATTCCTTTTGACCCATTCGTCATTCCACTCCCTCGTTTCCCGATAAATTAAACAAGTCACAAATGGTCGAAAGTGGATATGAACATTTTCGGGCTCTTCTTTGAAATAACTCCTAACCGGTTTCACATATATATTCTTATAAAAATCCCAAACCGCAACATGCGTATCCCCCTCAACCTCCTCCATGATAGTTTCCCAACACTCTATTTCCTTGTTTACACCATCGCCTATTTCCCCATTCTTTGTGGTACTTAAGTCGACATTTGAATCGAACATTCTTTCTAATCCGTCCCATGTAATATCTCCATAGTCACCAATAACTGACCCATCCGAGATTCCTATATCCAATCCAAGGAAGTCTTCCAATTCCTCATCTAAACTCTTTACCCAATGCATTTTATCCCAAAATTCAGCTTCTCTTGCAAACGGTTTTGGCGGTTCGGGTTGTACCTTCGCTTCCTCCTCTTTAAATTGTTGAATAATTTCCGTGTCATAAACTTGAACCGGTGGACTAGTAACTGATTCGGATGTGGCTATATATATTTGAACTACCGGGTCCTCCCATTCTTCCTCGTCCGACTCAAAATCACTATCAAAATCGGAAACGGGTTCTGAGATAACACTACGTCGTAGTGAGTGTGATTGCGGCGCAGTGGGTTCAGGTTCAGCCTCTTCTTTGTTTTCAGTTTCTTCATCCCAATACTCATATCCCCACCGTGTTGAAATGGCATTTACTTGTTCCTCTTGTTGACCCCTTGCTCTTTCTTCCAACTCCTCCAACTGCCATTCTAACCGTTGTTTTGTGACATCAAAATCCTGACGATTAAGTTCAAGTCGAAGATTTAGTAATTCCAATTGTTTAAGAATCCCATCATCAAACTGTTTTTTCATTTCAACAAAGGTTTTAAAGAAGTCTTTCAACTCTTGCTCTTCTTCTTCCTTCGGTTGATTTTCCTCATACCAAAATTCCCGTTCGTAAGATTGGTTGTTCCCCCGTCCTCTATCATCTCTATAACCATAACCAAAATCACATATTGGGTCTAGGTAATTCCCCTTATCCGAATATCCATAATAGTTGCTATATCTCCTGTTCATCGTCTAATATCTACAACCTGTAAATCACAACTAAACAAAAACCAAAACGTGAAAAGCACCTGAAAATAAATAAAACAAAATCTAAAAACCAAAATAGATATAAAAAATACTTTGAACAATAAACGACAAATAAAAATTCCAATTATCAAGTCCCCGGCAGCGGCGCCAAAAACTTGATGTGCGAAATCTAGTTTTCCCTTTTTGCTTCCGCTAGACCACAACATCGGGGCAGTGTACCCTTTCGTTTGTAGTATTGTTTGGGCAAGTTCGGGTTCGAACACAGGGACTTTCAATTGGAAATTTCAATCGTCGTTTATGAAACAGATATAAGTAACAAAGTGGGGTTTTTCTAACTTAACTAAAAGTGACAAGTATCGTTTTGTGATAAATCAAGAAATGGGAAGAAAAAAAAAACTCGTTTGGATTGGTTCCTAGTTATCCGATTGTCACCTTGGGTTGTTTGGTTGAATTAACTTCTAATGTTATAACACGATTCCTTTCGAATACCGAGCTAACTTTAGACATCTAAAACGAAACACCGTTCCTTTCGAATACGGTAGAAACCTTAAACATCTAAGTCATTACGCAACAAGTTTATATACTCGACTTAATCTTATAAAACTTCCTTTCGAATAGTTTCTTAGCTAAAATCAAATTCATTTTATCAAATCATTATATTACCAGTTCCTTTCGAATACTAATAATTTTAGATTAATTATAGACCGATTAACCTTTTCGTAAAACGTCTAATAAGTTATTATAAGTTCCTTTCGAATACCTACAACATGTGTTTGTCACTAACACCTTACTTACGTTTTATATAAAATGACTTTGATAATGATATGAATCTGATTACAACTAACATTCAAGTTTTAATCTAAATGTTTGATTACTCGTTAAGATTCCTTTCGAATATCCTAAACCTCAAATCAACTATAGACCGGTTGATTATTTCGTTCAATTCATCAATCAAGTTCTAAAGCTCTTTTCAGATACTAAAGTTCTTAATCAAATCATGAATATAAGTTATCTAACACTATTAAGAATTTAAACCCGAATGGTTCTTCGATTAAGCGAACATAAACATTCAACCAAAAAAATATCCCAAAAGCTCCAATCATCTAATCTAGTTTCCAATCCAAACAAGTATTATTTAACTACTCACTCATAAGAGAAATTACAAACAAATTATAAAAGAAAATGATAATCATACCAGACTATCGATGTAGTGTCTCGATAAAATTCCAAAGAGAAATGAAAATTCGATTAAAGATTCTTCCAAATTAAACTAAAAATTACTATGATTCTTGTTTCCAATGATTGTGTGATGATAATATGGTGAATTAGGGCTGATTCTAGAGCCCCAAATTGATGAAAAAGATATATATTAGGCTCCCAAAAATTGTCCTTAAGAAGTAGTGTAAAAACACTCTTCACCTCTCCTTGATTAGCATTGAAAACGAGCTTGTAACTGCTGGAGGGCTGAATGCTTCGGATTCAGAGAATGCTTCAGAGAATGCTTCAGACTGGCCAGTGAATGCGACTCCATTTGTCCGAATGCGGCTCCATTTGTCCGAATGCGGCTCCATGGGCAGTGAATGCGACTCCATGGACAGTGAATGCGAAGCATTCGGCCTTCCGTGGCGAATGCTTTTCCTCCCCTAGCTGAATGCGTCTCCATCTCTTACATTTCCAATATTGATTTTCTCCTTTGCATTTTTAGGTCCAAAACTCCATCTCTTTTGCTCCAATTACATCTAATCAACCTAAAACATAACTTTACACAAACATAAGCATAAAAGGGTCTTTCCATTACGTTTAGGACTCGAAACATAACAAATATCGCGAAAGAATACGCGTATAAATGAGCGATATCACTTAGTATATAAATAGTGGTGAGAAGAGTTCAAATGTAAGAGCTTGAGAGTCCAAAATATATGTAACAAACTTTCCCGTCATTTAAGGCTTTGAAAAGAAAAACTTCCATTGTTGAATTCATTGTTCTAATTTAATTAGCTTAATCAATAACTTGTGATTCCGTAACCATTTATTGATTCTAGACATTTAGTGTTTGGCTTTGAAGATTGATCAGACCTGACAGTGGATCCCTCCAAGTTTGTTGGTGGTGGGGTGCCCTGAGGGGTAGCAATCCTAGGAGCAGGCTGTGATGTGCACATAGGAGGTTTTCCTGTCTGGAAGCCTTGAGCAGGCGAACTTGACTGACCCGTCCCGGTGCTAAGTATCAGTTATCTCTGGGGTGAAGGAGAAGAGTCTAGCCCGAACATCTAAGAGCTTTTCCCCACTGATCCTCCGTGAGGTCTCCACCGTGGCTCCTGGGCCAGTGGCAGTGCCTTGAGAGTTTGGTGGAGTGGTGTTGATGTCCACCGATGGAAGAGGCTCTTCTCTGCTCGGTGGAGGATATGTGAATGGGTTTGAATCCATGGAGAGTGAAGGATAGGGGAAAAAACTAAGTGAAAACCGTTTATCTAAAACGGTCCCAGGAATGGTGCCAATTTTTTAGCAACGATTGATGAGCTCAAGGGTTTGGGTGTGATGGCTAACCAATACTGTTTCCTGCGGAGCGGAGTGCAAACCTACCAAGCTCTTGACGAGCCTAAGGTGACGTATTGATTAGGGTTGATGACGTAAGAGAGTGGGAAAACTCTAATACGTGTATATGTCATGAATATTGAATGATTCCGATCTGAGAAAATCCGACAAATGATTAGGTGTTTATAGGCAATGGACAAGGTTTCCTTTGATGGCCCATATTTCGTGGGCCGCCAATGATGACCCAATATGTGTCCATGATTGTGCTCGTCATGTTGATGAGTAGAGAAAACAACACATGAGTTGTGCTCGTCGGTTTGATGAGTAGAGAAACCTTGTCATGTGCTCATCAGTTTGATGAGTAGAGAAACCTTGTCCTGTGCTCATCAGTTTGGTGAGTAGAGAAACCTTGTCCTGTGCTGATCAGTTTGATGAGTAGAGAAACCTTGTCTTGTGCTCATCAGTTTGATGAGTAGAGAAACCTTGTTCTGTGCTCATCAGTTTGATGAGTAGAGAAACATTGTCCTGTGCTCATCAGTTTGATGAGTAGAGAAACATTGTCCTGTGCTCATCAGTTTGATGAGTAGAGAAACCTTGTCTCGTGCTCATTAGTTTGATGAGTAGAGAAAACTTGTCCGAGTAGGACTTTGCACCAGGTAGCGAGTGAATTGTAACTTGTACCTGGTTAGTGTCTTAGTAGAGGATGCTAGTATAGGTAACACAAAGTGTGATCCAGGTCCCACCTCAATATAATTTGTACCTGGTTAGTGTCCTAGTAGAGGATATGAGTGTTCTGTCTATAGAAGTGTTCCGTGCGAAGGAGTGTTCCATCCAGAGGAGTGTCCTTTCTAGGTGAGTGTTCCTCCTAGGGGATTGTTCCGCTCAAGAGAGTGTTCCCCAAGGGGATTGTCCCGCCAAAGGGGAGTGTTCCCCCCAGAGGATTGTTCCCCTAGGGGAGTGTTCCGTTGAGGGGAGTATTTCGTCCGGAGGAGTGTAGAGTAGCCAAGTAGATAATATGAGAATTTAGAGTATAGAGTAAGTTGGTGAAGTTGCCAGATGACATTTTCTAGAAAAACAAAAACCTAATGACATTTTCTAAAAAACAAAGACCTAATGGCCGATTAAAAGTAATCTCAAATTATTGCTGTTTTGGCTTTTGCATTATTTTTTTCTTGTTTTCTTTATTTATGTTGTGTTTTTCAATTTTAAGATTCTTTTAATCTCAAATTATTGCTATTTTGGCTTTTGCATTATTTTTTTCTTGTTTTCTTTATGCATGTTGTGTTTTTTAATTTTAAGATTCGCGTTGAAGTCGATCTCCTTCCCTATAAAAGCATCAACACCCAATGTCATTTCTGCATAACAAAACTGATTGGTTTAAGTTTTACTACTCATTAATGGAGTTCCTACATATGATCATTTTTCTTTCCGTGAGTTACAACTTGATAGGATATGTAGAAATTAGATATGTGTGTCTTTAAGTTAGTTGAAATAGATTCAAGGTTGTGCCTTATGAAGGGTATTATGGCCGGATGTATAGGGCCAGAATCTTTTAGGGGCACTTTCTTTTGTATTATATATATATATTTTCTTAATTTCGGTTTTTATGACATAAAATGATCACAATACTCTAATATCGTTTACGTATGAGAAAAAACGTATCTTTAGGGGTTCTATATTTTACTCTTATTCGGAGTTTACTGTTATGTTGTTTTTCTTGTATCCTTTCCAACTTCTTGTTAGTTTTGATCGGCAATCGTGCTAATTAACGATACTTACATTATTATATATCTTGCGAAATACTTGATCTACTTTAATGTTTTTATTTCTTAATTTCAGTTGGCCATGATTGTGAGCCATGCAGCTGTGGCTCCTGATACATATTGGAAATCTGCGTTGCCAAACACTCCCATGCCCAAAGCTGTCACTGATCTTCTACAAAATGGTTGGTTGCTACTTCCTAATAAGTAAATTCGTTTAAGATCTTTCATAAAAGTTGCAACGTTTCTTTTCTATAACGTTCTAACGGGACTAGCTTTCTTTGATTGTTTGGTACTTTGGGAGGAATTCAACTTCAGAATATGCTATGTTACTATCTTACTATAAACAATCCAGGAATCGGTTTTAGTTATAGTAATATAAACTCTGCTCTTTTTCAGGAGTTGGTCAACCTGGAGCCAGTATCCACGTCGTTGGTCCACCTCGCATTAGTGACCATATTACACAACCTGGAACCAGTGTCGACAGTGTTGGTCCACCTCACGTTAGTGACCATGTTGGTCAACCTAGCGCCAAGTATGAAACTACCGATGATCATTTCAAATACGATGCAAGTGTGGCTCTTTTCTTTCTTGAAAGGGACATGCATCAAGGCCACGAGCTGAACTTACAGTTCACCAAAACAATTAGTCCATCATCAAATTTCTTGCCACGAGAAGTTGCTGACACGATACCCTTCTCATCAAAGAGCCTACCTGAACTTACTAAGCGTTTTTCCATCAAACCTGACTCAATAGAATCAGAGTCAATGAAAAAAACAATTAACTTATGTGAGGAAAAGGGAAGTAAAGGTGAGAAGAAGTATTGCGCTACTTCTTTAGAAGCCATGGTTGATTTTGCAACATCTAAACTAGGTAAAACAGTTAAAGCAATCTCAACAGAGGTAAACTCAGACAAGTTACAAAAGTACACCATAGAAGGATCAAAGAAGTTAGCTACTAATAAATTTGTGGCTTGCCACAAACAAAACTTCCCATACGCGGTTTTCTATTGTCACAAAACCACCACCACCCGAGCTTATTCAGTATCTTTGGTGGGTGAAGATGGTACAAAAGCTAAAGCAGTTGCAATTTGTCATAAATACGCAGCAAAATTGTACCCTAAAGGTCTGGTGTTTAAGGTTCTTAAAGTGAAACCGGGGACTGCTCCGATTTGTCACTTCCTACCTGAAGATCATGTTGTTTGGGTACCTTATTGACGTCATAAATAGTATGATCAATGATGTAATGGGAGAATTATGGCTGTTTGGTGTGATTTGTAATTTAGCGTTTGTAATAATGCAATGTGCATTAGAGATGCCATTGATGTAGAATATTATGATAATTAGAGTTTTTTATGTTTTGTCTTTATGTTATGGGTGTTTGTATAAGAGTGTTGTTTATGATTAATGTTCCTATCCGTATATCTTATACTTTTTAGAATCATAATCATTCCAAGATTGAAGACCATATATTCGGTAGTAAATTACTTTTCAGAATACACTAAGGCGCGCAAGTGGGTTTAGTTGCATGAATTTCTTTTAATCTTTTAATTTATTTTTTTTCTTTAAAATAAAAATAAAAATTGTTTTTAATTTTTTCAAGACAAACAAAAATTGTTACAACTATTAGTCGTCTTTTCCGAACCTTTATTTGGACCCAAGCTCTATTTATATGCGTAATGAATAAATAGATAATATATAACGGTAAAACTCATGATTTAACTAAAAGATTGATATTATTAAATTAAAGTAATGTTAAACACTACGAATAATATCAAATACAATTGATTAGAACGACTTTAGACCTCTCGGAAGCTTGTTACGCTAGTTTCTCTCTCTAGAACCGTAACAAGCTTTCTCTCTCTAGAATCTGTTAGCATTTATGACGGTTAGGTGTGATATTTATACCCCTAACACCTTGTTACGCACCCGCAACAAACGAGAGTGATGTTGCGCACGCAACATAGATGTTGCATAGCGCAACATAGATGTTGCGCCCCTGTTGGTGTGCAACATGTATGTTACGTGCGCAACAACTACGTAACATGCCATAAATACGCGTTTTTCGTTTTACAACTCGATCTATGTACACGTAAGACTTCACGACACATCCTAGATACAATACAAACTACAAACAAAGATATTTATGCTCCAACAACAACGTATTTAAATAAAAAGAAAAAGAAAAAAAAAGGGGGGGGGGGGGGGGGGGGGTGTTTTATTTTCATAATAGATAATGAAAACTGGGTTTTTGTTTTCGATAAGAGGTTTTCAAAGAAAAAAACCTCAATTTGAATGTTTTTTCTATTTCTCAAGTTTTTTCAAACTATCTTTTAAGAAACGACTATCGTTCTCCAACTAGAAACACTTGTTTAATTATTGGGAATGAAATGTACTCATCTTTTAAGATAATTTAATTTTTTTTATTTTTATTTTCTGTAAAAAGGCTTTTTTTTGAAAACTCTATTGGAATGTTTTTTCTATTTTCTAAAATTTTCCGAATTATTTTTAAATAGTGATCATCTTTCATTTATTGAGAATTAGATTATTAAGTCGCGTAATACGTGGTTGATATGAATAAAAGTTAAATTTAAAAAAGTTAATATCATTAGGATATTATTAACTTGTGTAATACGCAATTAATATAATAAAATTTAAATTTAAAAATAATAATATCATTAGAATATTATAAAGCAAAGTAATACGCCATGGACATAAATAAGTGAAATCTAAAAAAATTAATATTATTAAAATGTCATAAGTATTTTTTTTTTTTTTGACATAAGCCTATTTTTTATTCATAATAAGAATACTCCTCATAATTGAGGTATATTTCCGTGAAACGGAAATCCACGGATCATGTGACAACCGTCCAATTTCTGGTGCATTTCATACTCTATGTCTCTCTTATTGTGTGACAACCGCAAATTTCGTAACACTTTTGCGTTTACCATCTACCGTTATTTTTATTTATTTTATTTTGACCCTATTATTATTGGTATTTATTTTGTTTCACGCGATATTGGTTTAGTCGGGATTTAAATGATTGTTTTGTCCTTTGTGACGTAAACGTTATAGTACCTAAGTGCTTAGCAATTATAAGTATTCTCGTAAGTTAATATTGGTATTTTAAAGCCTTCGTCTTTTCAAGAAAATTAACTTTTAAAAAGTTACAAAATTTACCCTCTAAATAAAAATCTATTACAAGGTTAGTCCTTTAACGGGAACTAACGGAATCTGTTACAAATTCAGTCCTCCTAACGGACAAACTAACGGAGCAGTAACTGGGGTCAGTGCGCATCACATATGGCTTGTGCGCAGCACATAAGGCCTGTGCGCAGCACATAGTGCTTGTGCGCAGCACTGACCTGCAACTTCACAAAATTCCAAAATCGTTTTTGTTACTTTTCTTGAGATGCCAAACCACATGCTAGCATTTGAAACCTGCCCAAATCTTTCCCCAAATGATATAGGATGAGTGAAATGTGGATCCTTGACCATATTTCACCATCTCTCATTCCAAAACTAAACCGTAAACAACTTTCTATCACTTTTCTTCATTTTGTATCTTTCTTCAACACAAATTCTCTCTAGTTTCTTATCATTTCCAGAAACTTTGAGAGACCAAAACCCCATTCAAAGGTGGTAACTGTGTTAGGAAAGATCATTGGAGGACATCTAAGTGATCATACAACTTTCGGTAAGCATTTCCTTCGAAAATTTCATCTTTTCTTACATTAACTTTCTTTCTATGACTCTAAGAGTTCACTAACCAAACTCTTGTATGTTTGCAAGGAGTTTATTCATCAAGTGTCAGGATCGTATTAGTTAATGTAAACTAATAGATTTGCCTACGTTAAGATCGTGATCTATTGAAGAAGTTCAGCAGCGGATGAACACTTCAATATTACAAGTTGTCGAACAACAAAATAAGAATAAGAATGAACAAATATTATTGTCGAATTATAAGCCTCAATTGCATTAATTAAGATATCAATACAACGTGTTTCTATCAATACAAGGATCTATCTATTTATAGACCTTGAGGCCGACCTAGTTAAACTAGGAAACATCTTCTATCCTTATCTAAATATATTGTTATCTAGAAATAAGGAAACTCTATCTAATTAACAAAAGGAAACATAATCTAATTATAACTCTATAACTTAGATTATACTTGCACGGCAAGTTGGTCTTCCGTAGCAACTTGAATTCTTCCGTAGCAGTTTGACTTTGCCCGTAGTAACTTGATTACTTCCGTAGTAACTTGACCAGCCGTAGTAACTTGTTGGACAGCCGCACTAACTTGTTCTTCCGTAGTAACTCTTAATGTCTTCTGCATTAATAGTTTAAGTTACTATTCTTGTTTGTTAGACGTATTGTTTATGGTTAAACTATTTTAACTAAGTTATAACCCAACAATCTCCCCCTAACCTGGAACTTTTATGACACATCAAAAGTACAAGTTTTATGCTCCAACAGTACTAACTTCTTTTCATTAACAAAACAGTTTTAACTATTTTATGTTAATTACAACTATTTGTTTTGCCAGTCAGATTCTCCCTTGGACTTTTCTTCTACACGTTGACACAAAGTTCTCCAAATGAGTTCATGAGCGATTCTTGAGTCTTGTGGTCCATTCAGCTTTATCTCAATCATCTCATCCAATGTCTTCAACGTATGTGGGTATTTAACATCCACCAAGTAGAATTCTCTTGCTCCATGTCTTTTTACAATGGAGTATACACCACTCCTTTCATAGACGAACCAATTAACAATAGGATTGTTTGGTCCTCCTTGCTTGAAGACTGAGCTCTTTTTCTTGTATCCAGGTTCATACAGTCCACAGAGAATATCCATCGCCAGGTCAGTACCAGAACATACTCCTCTTCTTTCATGAGAGTACTTAATTTTTCCAATCTTGTACATCCTCTCCAGATCATCTCTGTCAAATTCTCTGATTATCCAATGGAAGGCTTGAAGAACTTTCTTTGACTTGTCTGCTCTAATAACTTCATATTCAGTTCTCAATGCTCCACCAATAAACTTCCAATCTATGATCACTGGAGGTTTCACATTCAATGGAGTAAACCTTAAGCCTTCAACATGATTTATGAATGCAGAATAATCTCCCCCTTGAGTAGTGCTAGGAGGGTCTTGTTCCATACTTTCAGGCTCTGGTTTAACATCCATAAATGGAATGTCTGGACTCTCTTGTTGAGAAGCAGCAGCAGCATCTTCATTCATCTTTTGCCTTTTAGCTAGAGGTCTTGGAATCCTCTTTGATGGCCGCTTGTGTCTTTTAGGCTTTTCTTCTGGCTTCTTCACTTCAGGAACAGGTTCTGATTGTATGAACACTTTCCTTCCAGTTTTCAGGGCTGCTTCTAATGCCTTTTCAGCATCTTGCTTCCTTTTCTCTTGAATCTTTGCAAGAGCAGCTTCCCTTTTTGTTTCCTTCTGTCTTTCTTCCTTCTCAAGATCAAACATGTTAGTTAACTTCATAGGGCCTAATGCTCTACCACTATGACCTTTGCTTTTGAGGTATGTGGTGTATTTCTCCCTGTCTTGAGCTAACTTTACTTGTGTGGATTTGGACACTTTCTTCTTCTCAGACTTGGTTTTGGCTTTTGCTTGCTGAAGAGCAATTTCATCCTCTTCAACTGTCTTCAAAGCATATCTTTCATCTGATTTCACCAAGCCTTGATAAGCTAAATCATTCAGAATCTCTTCATTAAGCATCTCCTGTGCATGAACTGCATCCTCCTCAGCAATTCTGGCCATTTCTTCTTTCTCAGCATCAAGCATCTCTTGTGCATGAATTGCATCCTCCTCAGCAATTTTAGCCAATTTTTCTCTTTCAGCTGGAGTTGGAGATTTGTTTAGCCTAGCATGAAGTTCATCTTCTTCAGCTATCTTCCTCTTTCTTGCTCTTTCTTCCTCTTCTTGTTCAGCAGTTATTCTGTTGAACAGTTCAGCTTCAGCATGCTCTTGTCTTATTATTTCAATCTCTTCTTCAGTCATATCTTGAAAAAGTAGTTTTTCTTGAGCAAGCCTTTCTTCCTCCTGTTTTTCTTCCTTTGATTTCTCCACCACAATGGTTTTGCCCTTGTCTTTGTGTTCAGGAGCATCAAGATCAACCCTTTGTATTTTCTTCTTCTTCTTATCCACTGTTACATACCCAACTCTACCTGTAGAAACAAATAAACCAGCAGAGTTTTCAGGTAAGGTTAGAGAAGTTGCTGTAGGTTTAGCAATCAATGCAGCTGCTGCTCTCTGTCTAGCAACAAGCTCAACAATTGTCTTCTTTCTCTCCTCTTCTGCTTTCTCCTTTTCTTGTTTCTGCTTCTCCTCTTTGATCTTAAGGAGCTGTGATGCTATAGTATCTTCATCAGCCATCACACTTGTTCTTGTCATTTCTTCATGTATAAGAACATTTGCAGCTTCTTGTTGATCAACAGTAGGAACATGAGCTTGAGATGTTGTGGTTGATAGGGTTGTAGCTTCAGAATGTATTGCGGTCAATGGATTTGAAGCTTGATCAAACGTGGGAGGAGTAGCTGTAAAAAGGTATGAATGATCCGCATCATCTGCCCTTGGACTGGTAACCATAGGGTCAGTATTAATTGTGTCCGTATCAACTGGATCCGCAGCAACTGGACTAATGATCATTGGATCAGTAGTAACTTGATCCGCAGCAACTGAGTCCGCAGCAATCATTTCATCATCCGCATCAACTTGATCAGCAGCAAGCGTGTCAGTAGCAACTTCAGAAGTGATTTCAGCTTCAACTTCCATCTCGTCTACTGTTTCTTCAACCATCTGCTTCACTTCTTTCTGCTGCTCCCCCTCAAGTTGGTTATCTATCATCATCTTCTCACCTTCTTCATCCACCACCATTTCTTGAGTTTCTAACTCTGTCTCCCCCTCAAATGTACTGCCTGTCTCCATATTTTCATCTTGGTTTGAAGTGGCAGTTATAACAGTGTCTGCACTTCCTTTGCCTTCACCCTTGCTCTCTCCAGATGAGAACACATTGATTGCCTCTTTCTCCCCCTTGTTTTCATCTGAAGGAGAGTCATCTGAAGAGGATGAACTGGAAGGTTTTGGAGAGGTTCCAGCATTTAGTGTGGTGATTCTTTTGTGCTGTAACTGGGCTGATAGAAGTGCTTGTTGTGCCAGTACCTGTTGCACCAAAGAAGTAAAAGAAGACAACATTTCACCTTGTTTTTCCACCCTCACCATTAAAGATTGGTACATGTCCATCAATTCCTTAAACTGACCACCACTACCCTCACCCCTTTCCTGTTGGGTACCAACAGGTGGTGGATCATAGGGAATAGAGAAACTCTCCTGCCTAGCAGAAGCATGTAACTCTCCCATGGTCTCTTGGCGCCAGGGACCACCTTCCAATTCTGAGAACAAGTCCTCAGCAAAGGATGGTGTTGCCGTAGTTTGGGTCTTAGTGATGTTGATACTGGCCTGAGCTTCACTAGAAGAAGTGAAAGCTGCAGTAGTATCAGCCCTCCCTACATGGTCTCCCCCCTCCTTATGGACCACCTCAGTGAACAAGGGGGTATGTTCAATGTTTTCCCCTATTGTTTGTGGCATTCCTGAAGATGTTTCAGGGAATGCTTTTGCAGTGAGAGAATGGGGAATGGTTTTAGAAACAAGAGGCTGAGTAACCCTCTTGAATCTTTTTGAAACAGCCTTGGATGGTTTGTGAGGTGATGAAACAGTGGGTTTAGTCACTTTAGCAGTAGTGACTGGGGCAGTAGCAACTGGAGTAGAACTCACAGTAGCAACTGGAGGTACATGAGCAGTAGTAACTGCCGTAGTAACCTCAGGGATTCCACCTGCATTACCTGCTTCAGATATGGCACTAGTGCCCACGGATATAGCAGTGGTACTGATGGTGGCAGCTGTGGGTTGGGACAGAGGTAGAGTTACTTGTCCTGCAGCTGTGGGAATGGTGACTACCAGCATTGAAGAGAATAGTGGTGTCACATTTGCTGAAAAACCTTTATTTACTTGTCTCATATTAGTAAAAACTTTCTTTGAATGAGCATGTGAGAGCAAAAGATTTTCTGATCTTGGAAGATCTTTATGAACACAGTTAATACAATGTTGAAGAAATCGAGGATACATTAAAAATTTAAGTTTTGGGTTCTCAAGATTTCTTCTCATTGCATCAAAAATCATGTAGGAAAAGTTAAAAGTTCCTCCTGTAGCCAAACACACCATAGCATTGGCCAAGGTAGAACTACCTTCATGCCATCCTGTTCGTTTTTGGGACATGCATTGTTGCAAAGTATGCAACATAAATTTCCACTGAGGGGAGAGTTTTGCTTTTAAAAAGGTTGAAAGATTTAAATCCCCCTCATATCCCATATTTTTAAAAGAGTCGATCAGGATGTCATAAGGAACTTTTAGTATACCTGATGAGTCTTGTAAGTTCAGATATTTGCGTAGCGAAGACTCTGTAACTTTGATCGCTTTTCCTCTTACCACCGCATTAATGGTGGCCTCTGTTTCATCCAGTGTAGCAGATGTCCAGAAATCCCTAATGTGGGATACATCAATTTCTGGATTGATGGTTAACGCCGTCTTGATTTTAGATTGATTAAAGAAATCAATGATTTGATGAAAATCGGCGTTTTCGTCATTCTTTTCCAGAAAAGCTACCATGTTGTGAGTCTTGAACAATTGTAGTTCCGCCATTGTTGTATTCTGTTGATTGATTATGAGAATGGAACAAGAATGTAAACAATCAGTCACAACGATATAGAAAATTAGTAGATTTGTGTCTAACGGTAACTTTGTGGAAGATTTAGGGGTTTTGATAAACGGTAAGTTTCAAACGGTTAAAAATATCCCCTTTTATAGTGAAATTTTGTAACAACTTGATGACCCTGATTAGACGCGGGTAATGATTTAAAAGTGACGGTCCAATTAAAAATCGCCACGTGTCACGAGTAGCTGTGCCTCGCGCCTGAATTTTAAAAATTAGGTCCAATCGGAACTTGCCACGTGTTATAGATGTGTTATCTGTGCTTGACACGTGTAAAGTTGGGTTACAAGTTGTGTTTTGACTTGTTAAATCATCATTAATTAGGGTATTCTTATTGCTTAAGAAACCTTTTTAATATGATAATCTGTCGTATTAACAAATGAGTCCGTAGTAAGTTGGTTATGCGTCCGTAGTAATGGTTCATAGGCCGTATTAACTGGACTGTCCGTAGTAACGTGAGTTACTGGCAGTATTAATCCAGAGGTCCGTAGCAACTCATTATTTGTCCGCATTATCCATTCCGCTCACATAAGTAGTCTTAGGGCAGTAGTAGTTAAACCTTCCCGTAGAACTATTCTTTTGAGCGTACTACTCATACTTTGGTCACAATTTGTTTCTACAATTAATGTTGCAGTAGTAACATAGTACAATGCTAGAAAGTAAGGTACTTGATTTTCATCATAAGGTTACTACTGCTTCTCGAAGGGACTTATTTTAAACATATAGAAGTGCTAAGAGAGAAGAGTATAAGTTATTCATCCATATTGGTTATCCCAATGCTTGTGATTAAGAATGTGAATCTCCCAACATCAAATGCCTTTGTGAGGAGGTCAGCAAGTTGATTGTCAGTGTGGATTTTCTCAACATGAATCAGTTTCTTCTCGTTGCAATCTCTTATAAAGTGGTAGCGTATCTCTATATGCTTTGTTTTGGAGTGTTTGACTGGATTGTTGATGATGCTTATTGTGCTTTGATTGTCAATGAAGATTGGCGTATTCATGAAGGAATAGCCATAATCCATCATTTGATTTTGTATCCAAAGTACTTGAGCACAACAACTAGCAGCGGCAATGTAGTCAGCGTCTGTTGAAGAGGTTGACACCGTTGTTTGTTTCTTGCATTGCCATGACACCAGTCTTGAGCCAATAAATTGGCATCCTCCAGTCGTTGATTTCCTGTCTAAATTCTCACCACCATAGTCACTGTCAGTATAAGCAATTAAATCAAAATGAGAGTCTTTAGGATACCATAATCCTAAGTTAGGCTTGCCCTTTAGGTAGCGAAAGATTCTCTTGACTGCTATGAGGTGTGGCATCTTGGGTCTTGTTTGGTATCTTGCACAAATACAAACTCCATACATGATGTCTGGTCTTTGAAGCTGTGAGATACATGAGAGATCCAATCATTGATCTATAGTTATGTATATCCACATCCTCCCCCCAAGATCAGACGTCAATTGTTTTTGAGTTTCCCACCGGACTACTTGCAACCTTGGCATCCATAAGTCCAAATTTGTGAGGATGTCCTTGATATACTGGTTTGGCTTATAAGGAGGCCATCCGATTTTTGTTTAACTTGTAAGCCCAAGAAGAAAGTGAGTTCACCCATGGAACTCATCTGAAATTTAGTGTGCATGAGGTCCTCAAACTCTTTGCATAAGGAATCTTTGGTAGAACCAAAGATGATGTCGTCAACGTAGATTTGAACAAGTAGAATGTCGGACTGAGATTTCTAGGTCTTGTCAATTGTACCTCGTTTGAAAGTTGGTTTTGAAGAAGATAGTCTGAAAGAGTGTCATACCAAGCTCGTGGTGCTTGATGAAGCCCATAGAGAGCTTTGATCAATTTGTACACCTTATGAGGATGTTGAGGGTCCTCAAATCCAGGGGGTTGTTTGACATATACTTCTTCTTCAATGACGCCATATAGAAAAGCACTCTTGACGTCCATTTGATACACCTTGAATCCCTCGAATGAAGCAAAGGCTAGAAATAATCGAATTGCTTCAATCCGAGCCACTGGAGCCAAAGACTTCTTCATAGTCAATACCTTCTTCTTGTGTGTAGCCTTGTGCAACCAGTCTTGCTTTATTCTTAACCACAATTCCACGTTCATCCTTTCTTATTTCTAGAAGATCCAGCGTGTACCAATCACCTTCTTGCATATGGGAACCTCAACTAG
>CAJVGC010000001.1:47302146-47409347 GCA_910822075.1 Senecio squalidus
GGTTATACTGCTTCTCGAAGGGACTTATTTTAAACATATAGAAGTGCTAAGAGAGAAGAGTATAAGTTATTCATCCATATTGGTTATCCCAATGCTTGTGATTAAGAATGTGAATCTCCCAACATCAAATGCCTTTGTGAGGAGGTCAGCAAGTTGATTGTCAGTGTGGATTTTCTCAACATGAATCAGTTTCTTCTCGTTGCAATCTCTTATAAAGTGGTAGCGTATCTCTATATGCTTTGTTTTGGAGTGTTTGACTGGATTGTTGATGATGCTTATTGTGCTTTGATTGTCAATGAAGATTGGCGTATTCATGAAGGAATAGCCATAATCCATCATTTGATTTTGTATCCAAAGTACTTGAGCACAACAACTAGCAGCGGCAATGTAGTCAGCGTCTGTTGAAGAGGTTGACACCGTTGTTTGTTTCTTGCATTGCCATGACACCAGTCTTGAGCCAATAAATTGGCATCCTCCAGTCGTTGATTTCCTGTCTAAATTCTCACCACCATAGTCACTGTCAGTATAAGCAATTAAATCAAAATGAGAGTCTTTAGGATACCATAATCCTAAGTTAGGCTTGCCCTTTAGGTAGCGAAAGATTCTCTTGACTGCTATGAGGTGTGACATCTTGGGCCTTGTTTGGTATCTTGCACACACACAAACTCCAAACATGATGTCTGGTCTTGAAGCTGTGAGATACATGAGAGATCCAATCATTGATCTATAGTTATGTATATCCACATCCTCCCCCCCAAGATCAGACGTCAATTGTTTTTGAGTTTCCACCGGACTACTTGCAACCTTGGCATCCATAAGTCCAAATTTTGTGAGGATGTCCTTGATATACTTGGTTTGGCTTATAAGGAGGCCATCCGATTTTTGTTTAACTTGTAAGCCCAAGAAGAAAGTGAGTTCACCCATGGAACTCATCTGAAATTTAGTGTGCATGAGGTCCTCAAACTCTTTGCATAAGGAATCTTTGGTAGAACCAAAGATGATGTCGTCAACGTAGATTTGAACAAGTAGAATGTCGGACTGAGATTTCTTGTAGAACAAGGTCTTGTCAATTGTACCTCGTTGAAAGTTGTTTTGAAGAAGATAGTCTGAAAGAGTGTCATACCAAGCTCGTGGTGCTTGATGAAGCCCATAGAGAGCTTTGATCAATTTGTACACCTTATGAGGATGTTGAGGGTCCTCAAATCCAGGGGGTTGTTTGACATATACTTCTTCTTCAATGACGCCATATAGAAAAGCACTCTTGACGTCCATTTGATACACCTTGAATCCCTCGAATGAAGCAAAGGCTAGAAATAATCGAATTGCTTCAATCCGAGCCACTGGAGCAAAGACTTCTTCATAGTCAATACCTTCTTCTTGTGTGTAGCCTTGTGCAACCAGTCTTGCTTTATTCTTAACCACAATTCCACGTTCATCTTTCTTATTTCTGAAGATCCAGCGTGTACCAATCACCTTCTTGCCATATGGGACCTCAACTAGTACCCATACGCCTTGTATCTTGAATTGTAGTAGCTCTGCCTGACATGCCTCAATCCAATGTGGATCTAGAAGTGCTTCCTGGATTTTCTTAGGCTCCATTTGAGAAAGAAAACATGCAAATAGACATGTGTTGAGAAGAGCAGTCTGAGAATCCTTTTTGGACTTGGTTTGACTTCTAGTTGCTATGGAGAAGTCAAGTTCACCAATAATTTGTGAAGGTGGATGATTCTTGGCAACACGTGAAGATGGGATCTTCTCAATTCGTAGTTCAACACCTAGATTTGTATCATTCATATCTGGCATCTCATTGTTAGGATAATATGCATTGAATGGAGGAGTAGTAAATGAAGAAGTAGTGGCTGAAGTAGGAATATCAGTCGTGTAAGGCTCAAAGTCTTCATAGACTATTTGTTCAACTCCATTTTCATCTTCCTCAATGAGGCGTGGTACACCATTAGGGCGTGTTGTATTACCCGTAGCGATTGGTGATTTTGGTGAGACTGCTTCGTCCTCCTTTGTAGAAGCTTCATCATGATGAGGAGCATCTGGTTCCTCTGTGGTGATGGGATCAAGGATTGGAATTGGATCCTCCAAAGTGACTGGAAGATTGATGTATTCCATCACATCCAATCGAGCAGTACCTGTGATGGGAACCGCAGTAACTGGCTCCGGAGTAGGTGGATCAGTAGGAATAGAGCTAGCCGCAGTAACCTGATCCGTATTAACTTGTTTTGATTGAAACTCAAAGTTAGAGTTTAACGATTTGGTCAAGGCATCCAAATCAAACACCCAGTCTGGTCCATGTCCCTTCTTGGTATACGTGTGTTCATTGAATGTCACATTGGAGCTTTCCTCAATGATTTTAGATTTATGATTGTAAACACGTTATGCCTTGCTTTGGGATGAGCAACCGACGAATGTACCTTCATCAGCTTTGCTTTCAAATTTACCAAGGTAATCTTTGGAGTTTAAGACTGTGCATGGACATCCAAATGCGCGTAGAAAGCTGATCAAAGGTTGTTTCTTGTGGAGGAGCTCATATGGAGTCTTGGTATGTGCCTTTTCTTATTAGTAAATTCTTTCGAAAATGTTTCCAACACCTTATTACATTTAGTGGACTTATAAATCTAAGTATTTTGTACATATTATGTATTATAAATAAACTTAACAAAATATAACTAAAACTTGAAAAATCTTGTAAATGAATGTATGTAAGATTATATATATATATAATATCTAAGTTTAATTATAAGTTATTTGACTAAATAACTTCACCTAACAACCTGTAAATAATCACTTAAGACTTAAACTAATCTACCGTAACTTAAACGAATATAACGAACAAGCTGTTTTTGGGAGAAGCAGCTGTGTGCGCCGTTCCTACCCCAAGGACGACGCAGCGAGGTTTCTTCCCAAAACAGGACGACGCACAAGCAGTCTGTGCGCCGTCCTGGCAGCTGTTTCGCCTTTTTCGAGCATTTTCGACGATTTAAAGCATACGTAACCCTATTTTAGTATACGTAAAGTATTATAAACTGATAAATATGTGTTTTGGACTTAAAACATAAAACGCAATCTCAAACTATATATTATTTACCGTTATAAACATTTAAAACGTCTTTTTATCGTCTAAACGTTTATCTCTCCGAAAACGATTAAATCTTCGATTTTTAAACTTAAACTTTTATATAACTTTTATAAACTGATTTCTAAGCATATTTTACTTAAATATTCAAACTTATATCTTTAAAATATTCAAATTGGTCAAAGGTTGACTTTCGTTGACTTTGACTTCTCTTTAAAATTGGTTAACTTTCGTTGACTTTGACCAAGTCAACTATCCTTGATATTGACTTTGGTTGACTTTGACTTAGGTTGACTTTTACTTAGTTGACTTTGACCATGGTTGACTTTGACTTCGGTTGACTTTGACTTTGGTTGACTTTGACTAAATCTAATACTCCTTTCAACGATATTCCTAGTAGTCACTTTGGGCTCGGATGTCATTCCTATCTAATCATATTTATAAACTTAAATCATCGATGTCATTATCGACTCGAAATATCAAATACTTTTTATTCGTCACCTCGCTACGACTTATCGCCGGTGGATTCGACGACTTTGATTCTAAATATTTATTATTCGTCTAAACTCTACTAAACTCTAAATATTTAATACAACATTAATTAAATACGAGGCTAAACCTATTACATTAGAGATACTTAGACCTTTTATGTCTTATGCTAGGGCACTTAGGCGGTGGAGTATTATTCTCCAGTTTGTGTCTACCCGACATACTTATCGCTGATTCGTGAGTTTTTCGATGCCCTTTTACCGTTTTATAAATTTTACTTCGGGCATGTCTACCGTTAACTAAATTTTTATATATCTTGATTATGCATGTTTAGATTATGATGCCTTTAGATTTAGTGTACCTTACTTATACGGCCTTGGTGGTAGTATAAGGCCCTCGATTAAACACCTGTTAACTCTAGTTGAGCCATCGGTATTTATATATAGATCTATATGGGTTTTACAAACCCTCATCCCTCACTATGCGCATGGATGTTATTGCCGCTATGTTTATCTCGTAACTACCTTAGTTGGACACACTAAGGCAGAGGGTTATTGTTGCCTTTACATTGTTGCCTTTACGTTGTTGCCTTATATTTCAGCACGGTTCAGGTGTAGATGAATATCTAAGGTTTATGCATATATCATACATTGTTATAATTCAAGATATTATCCTTTTTTTACTATTGATTTCTAACTACTTTTTCTAATGGGTAAAAATCTTCAAAATATTATGTTTTTATAAAATACGAATAACCCACCAACTTTATGTTGACGTCGTATTTTTAACGCTTTTCAGGAGGTTGAGTTTTGCATCGATTATGGAGTTACTATTTTTGCTTTGGATATTGTATGGACTTTCGAAGAGACTTAGCTAGACGTAGTTAGTTTCTATTTAGGCCATGTGCTATTTTGCATTGTTTTATTTCTATTGTTGTAACTCCTAAACTTCATTTAATGTAATCTTATTGTTATAGTATTTATTCGATGTAATACTTGGTCTTCTGATACCTAATATACTGCACATCTCGGGTTTCCGCCTGCGCGGGGTATGACAGAAATTGGTATCTGAGCCAATGGTTATAGCGAACTAAGTTGCTCCCTTTGTGAATCACTTAGACTATGACTTTAGGCTTATATTGATCTACTCTGAAAACCTTTTGCGTGCATTCCCTTTGACTTTTATATATTTTGTCTTTACTCGTTTTAACGTTGAGTTTAATCTCGAGTTATGCACACACTCATATTCCTTTTATTATCTTCCCAGACCATGATGCCCCAGGGAACTCTTAAGCTTAAGCAACCGACACCGCAGAACAACGAGAGTAACTTAGTCGATCGATTCGAGACGATACTTACGGAAAGTTTTGCCGCTATCTTACCCGATCTCGTGACGAAGGTTAGTGTGAAAGTCCTGAAGAGTATTCGAGAATCTACACCTAGTGGAGTAAGCTTTGATACGGAACCCAGTAATCCCGAGTACGGTGACATACCACAGGACACTAAGGTTCAACCTAAGACTAGTGGTAAGAGAAACCGAAACTCCCATTGCAAGAAAAATAGTCATAAGTGTAATCGAAGACCACAAAAGACTAAGAATCGCGTAGCTACACCTACACAGGGTTGGAGAGATCGCCCTAAGTGTAACAAGTATGGAGGTGGCCACGCTAGTGAAGTCGCATGTTGGAATTTCAAGAGATGCAAGAAATCAGGACACACGGAGCGTTTCTGCAAGATTACTCCCGGATCATGTTACGAGTGTGGTACTTTTGGACACTATCGTGACAATTTCCCTAGTTTGGATCCCTCTCCTTTCAGCCTTCCTCCCCCTACCATCACATCAGACAGCGGAGTGGCAGGAACTCAGGATGTGAAGTTGCCATAGTTTGATGCTTGCTACCGTAACCCATTGGATCGCTTACGTGGAATTGCTTTGTTCTATCTTATGTTATTGTACTTTATTTGACATTATTGTACTTCATTTATTCAGTTTATGTAAAACTTCGAACTTCGGATTCACTCATTTAATCTGATTATCCTTTTATCCTTATGAATGTTGCATCTTTGAGTTTGATGGTATGATATCTTGTTTATTCTACCGCGACCATCATTATGACTACTTCCTTTAACACTCTTGTACTATTGTTGCAACTTATATTTAAAACCTTCCTTTTTCCGTAAGAGGATTACTAAGTCTTGTTATAGCCTATAATTAAATTATCTAAACATGATTAGTGACTCACCTTATTCTTTCACTTAATCAACTATCCTTATTCCGATCTTCATTTATTCCTATTAATCGGTTACAAGCCCCATGACTTTCGACTCGTGTTATCCCACGAAGAGATGAGAAGATTGCGATTCGTAACTTTTCCACGCCCTACTTCTTCGTAACCTCAGTAAGTTAGACCTCACTTACGATGCAGAGTTGGCAGACGATTAGCTGTGGAAGAACTTCGAAGACTTCGTCGGAACTACATTTTTGCCTTATTAACCGTTCATGTTCTATCAAATTTTTCCTCGTCGGAGCAGAGAATCCCCAGTATCATATCTTTCATGGATTGACATTCTGCGCATCGTGCCAAGTTCGTGTACCGCAAAGGATGATTCGTATGCCGTTACAAGCAGTGATCCGTTACCCGATCTACACTACAAATTCGTTCGGAGTCGATGCCGGTGTTATCGAATTTCCTCGTCACCCTGTAATCGCCATTTTCCCTTTTAGCACAAACACATGATCATTCCTTGTTCATTTCATATTCTTGATTATACGATCCATTCATTACATATCATTATCGATTCTTTCATTCCATATCCTATGTTCTCTACGTATTCTTAAACGTATCCTCGTTCTTACCATGTCTTTGATGCATTCGAAACCTTTTCGCTATCGTGTATACGTCTCCGTCATTTCGTATTTCCGAGCTTCTGTTCATCTCGCATTTCTAAACTCCCCTCGACGTGCATAGTCATAATACTACCCCGTCATGCGTAAGCTTAACTATTTTATTATTATTGCACCGTTCATTCCGCGTTCGAGATTATCCCATTGCTCATGTCATTTCATCTTCTTGAGCACTTTCCCTATTTCTTTCGCCTTCGCGATTTTCATCCTCGTCAATTCATATTTTAAGCCATCATAAATCTGAAGAATCCGCGAGCATATTGGTTAAGGCTATTCGACTTACCTTGTCCACCCGTTGAAGATGTGTGTGGTACTGAGGATAAGGAATTAGCCCGATACTCGTGAGTAAACGAATGCATTCCCGCAGAGATTACTAAACCTCTTTTAAGTGGACAAACTGAATTGAACATTCATCTTATTCTTGGAACAACGCCTCTTGCGAAGTCCCCTTGATTTTCCTAGCGCCTTCGGAAGTAGCAGAGGTTGCCTGGTCAGAATTATTAATTATTTGATAGCAATATCATACGCCTTAGTCACTATCCGTAAAGTGCACATGAGAAATTTTCAAAAAAGAAAAAAAAAAAATGAGTCCATATAGTTGGGATTATTATTGAGAGCTTTATAAGCTAACGGTAGAGATCCGTTAATTTTACCCCTACAACCGATGACTCATTTGATCAAGTTTAATTCTTATTACCCTACAGAACTTGATCTTCGGTCTTATTATCATCAATGAAAGACGACGTACTCAAGACCATTTCCATTCTCCTTACGATAATTACGAGTTCGTGCAATGTCGTCTGATTTGACAAACGCGCAAGCAACTCTCGTAAATTTTAAGAAATCGTATTCACCCTTTGTACTTTGCCAAGTTCGTGATGTTCCCTATCAACGACGTTCGTATAACCGTGAAGAGCATAAAGAATACCCTACTTAATTTTGAATTCATTCAGAAGAGACGCCCGTACGCTAAGTATCCAAGGTGCAAAATTTATTAGTATGAGGTTCAGTGTATCGACCACGTGTTTAACGTGAAGAATACTTATTAGATTCTTGCCAATGTCTAAACCGTGGAGAAAATAACTTCTACCATAAGCACCTAACGATATTCATTCATCGTGAAAATAGTCGATTCCTTTCATAAATTCATTGAGAATTCTTTCGAATATCGCTGTTGATGACGAAACCTTTACAACAGATTAAACCATATCTGATGGTCCCGGTCGGAAGAATGATTTCCATTGATTGGAACAATGCGATGTTGCTACCATTCTCAATTGACTGGTGAGTACCGAGAACCATACCGAGATACCAGTAAGATAAAGTGTACCGAGTACGCTAAAATTCGAGAATTTCCCGTATTCGACAAGTCGAAGAATTTCTAATAATAAGATCACCTCTGAGAAGAGTTGCGTTGGAACGTGACTGTGAAATTGATACCTTCCGAATCGAGTTAGTGAGAACCTTGACGTGGTTAATCATATAAAGACAAGCCAACTTATTCGCCTACGTTTGTAATTATTCCTGTGCAGAGAGCTCGAAAGCTCAGTTTATTCGATCACAGAAGAATGAACGTTTCTTTAGTTCAATTCATCATCTAGAGACAAAGAATGACAACGCATTAATTTCCATTGATCATCATTAGAATCCGTGATTTTCGGAACTTCGTATGATCGCAATTGCAAGTCTCCCTTGTGTCTCGCCAAGTTTGTCGGATATATGTGGATAGAATTTTATTTGATCCGCAAGACAATTCGAGTCGTCACTTGTTTATTCTTTGAATATCATTCTCGTAAATCTCTAATTATATTCCCTGTTGAGCGGAGGATTACGACTATCGGAGGATAGCAAACGAGGAGTCGCTCGTGGGTCGCTCCACATTCTATTTGTTCGCTCGTAACTAGCGTTCGCAGTCCACGTCCTTTTTGGAGAACCGTGATGTAGCTGTTCAGCTCATTTCCTACAGATGTTTATCTTGTTACTCATACCCATCCAGTCTTTTCCTGGAATCATTCGAAGATGTTGTGATTTTATCCACATCCTTCCTTATGCCTTTGTCCAGAGTCTTACTCATAAGTAATTTCGAGGACGAAATTCTTTTTACTTGGGGAGACTGTGACAACCGCAAATTTCGTAACACTTTTGCGTTTACCATCTACCGTTATTTTTATTTATTTTATTTTGACCCTATTATTATTGGTATTTATTTTGTTTCGCGCGATATTGGTTTAGTCGGGATTTAAATGATTGTTTTGTCCTTTGTGACGTAAACGTTATAGTACCTAAGTGCCTAGCAATTATAAGTATTCTCGTAAGTTAATATTGGTATTTTAAAGCCTTCGTTTTTTCGAGAAAATTAACGTTTCAAAAGTTACAAAATTTACCCTCTAAATAAAAATCTATTACAAGGTTAGTCCTTTAACGGGAACTAACGGAATCTGTTACAAATTCAGTCCTCCTAACGGACAAACTAACGGAGCAGTAACTGGGGTCAATGCGCAGCACATATGGCTTGTGCGCAGCACATAAGGCCTGTGCGCAGCACATAGTGCTTGTGCGCAGCACTGACCTGCAACTTCACAAATTTCCAAAATCGTTTTTGTTGCTTTTCTTGAGATGCCAAACCACATGCTAGCATTTGAAACCTACCCAAATCTTACCCCAAATGATATAGGATGAGTGAAATGTGGATCCTTGACCATATTTCACCATCTCTCATTCCAAAACTAAACCTTAAACAACTTTCTATTACTTTTCTTCATTTTGTATCTTTCTTCAACACTAATTCTCTCTAGTTTCTTATCATTTCCAGAAACTTTGAGAGACCAAAACCCTATTCAAAGGTGGTAATTGTGTTAGGAAAGATCATTGGAGGACATCTAAGTGATCATACAACTTTCGGTAAGCATTTCCTTCGAAAATTTCATCTTTTCTTACATAACTTTCTTTCTATGACTCTAAGAGTTCACTAACCAAACTCTTGTATGTTTGCAAGGAGTTTATTCATCAAGGTTTCATCTTCAATCCATCTTGGAGTTGGAAGACTCCTAAGCCTTTGAAAATTTGGTAAGAAAGAGTTATAACAAACTTTTTCTTTCATTACTTTCTTCTCAAAAATCCAGTCTAATTCTTTTTTTCTTTTCTTATTTGGAGCTCCTTTCCTCCATATAACTCTTTGGAAACTTCCGGCTCACTTTGGAGTTTGTAGAGTTTCCCAAACTTGAGAAAACGGTAAGAAAATCTCCTTAAACGTTTTCTTCTACTTTCACCTTTTAAAGTTCCTAATATAACCTATCTTTTCTTTTATTTGGAGATTTCACCCTCCATACCACTCTTGGAAGATTTCCGGCAAAAAGTCTCTAGTTTCTTACTTCCATTTCAAGACTTTTCCGGTAAACTTTCATATTCTCCATCTTTGTGTTTTCCTTTAATTCTTCATTTTATCACTTAAAGACTATACTAAAACTTGATATAATGACTAAAATGGTAAATAACTAAATATCTAAAGATGTCACTTTAAAACTTAATACTTGTCATGCTAATAAGTTATTAGAACATTTTAACCGAAAATGTTATATAAACGTTAAAACCGGATAATCACATATAGGTTATTAGTAAATTCTTTCGAAAATGTTTCCAACACCTTATTACATTTAGTGGACTTATAAATCTAAGTATTTTGTACATATTGTGTATTATAAATAAACTTAACAAAATATAACTAAAACTTGAAAAATCTTGTAACTGAATGTATGTAAGATTATATATATAATATCTAAGTTTAATTATAAGTTATTTGACTAAATAACTTCACCTAACAACCTGTAAATAATCACTTAAGACTTAAACTAATCTACCGTAACTTAAACGAATATAACGAACAAGTTGTTTTTGGGAGAAGCAGTTGTGTGCGCCGTTCCTACCCCTTGGACGACGCAGCGAGCTTTCTTCCCAAAACAGGACGACACACAAGCAGTATGTGCGCCGTCCTGGCAGCTGTTTTGCCTTTTTCGCGCATTTTCGACGATTTAAAGCATACGTAACCCTATTTTAGTATACATAAAGTATTATAAACTGATAAATATGTGTTTTGGACTCAAAACATAAAACGCAATCTCAAACTATATATTATTTACCGTTATAAACATTTAAAACGTCTTTTTATCGTCTAAACGTTTATCTCTCCGAAAACGATTAAATCTTCGATTTTTAAACTTAAACTTTTATATAACTTTTATAAACTGATTTCTAAGCATATTTTACTTAAATATTCAAACTTATATCTTTAAAATATTCAAATTGGTCAAAGGTTGACTTTCGTTGACTTTGACTTCTCTTTAAAATTGGTTAACGTTCGTTGACTTTGACCAAGTCAACTATCCTTGATATTGACTTTGGTTGACTTTGACTTAGGTTAACTTTGACTTAGTTGACTTTGACCATGGTTGACTTTGACTTCGGTTGACTTTGACTTTGGTTGACTTTGACTAAATCTAATACTCCTTTCAACGATATTCCTGGTAGTCACTTTGGGCTCGGATGTCATTCCTATCTAATCATATTTATAAACTTAAATCATCGATGTCATTATCGACTCGAAATATCAAATACTTTTTATTCGTCACCTCGCTACGACTTATCGCCGGTGGATTCGACGACTTTGATTCTAAATATTTATTATTCGTCTAAACTCTACTAAACTCTAAATATTTAATACAACGTTAATTAAATACGAGGCTAAACCTATTACATTAGAGATACTTAGACCTTTTATGTCTTATGCCAAGGCACTTAGGCGGTGGAGTATTATTCTCCAGTTTGTGTCTACCCGACATACTTATCGTTGATTCGTGAGTTATTCGATGCCCTTTTACCGTTTTAAAAATTTTACTTCAGGCATGTCTAGCGTTAACTAAATTTTTATATATCTTGATTATGCATGTTTAGATTATGATGCCTTTAGATTTAGTGTACCTTACTTATACGGCCTTGGTGGTAGTATAAGGCCCTCGATTAAACACTTGTTAACTCTAGTTGAGCCATCGGTATTTATATATAGATCTATATGGGTTTTACAAACCCTCATCCCTCACTATGCGCAGGGATGTTATTGCCGCTATGTTTATCTCGTAACTACCTTAGTTGGACACACTAAGGCAGAGGGTTATTGTTGCCTTTACATTGTTGCCTTTACGTTGTTGCCTTTACATTTCAGTACGGTTCAGGTGTAGATGAATATCTAAGGTTTATGAATATATCATACATTGTTATAATTCAAGATATTATCCTTTTTTTACTATTGATTTCTAACTACTTTTTCTAATGGGTCAAAATCTTCAAAATATTATGTTTTTATAAAATACGAATAACCCACTAACTTTATGTTGACGTCGTATTTTTAACGCTTTTCAGGAGGTTGAGTTTTGCATCGATTATGGAGTTACTATTTTTGCTTTGGATATTGTATGGACTTTCGAAGAGACTTAGCTAGACGTAGTTACTTTCTGTTTAGGCCATGTACTATTTTGCATTGTTTTATTTCAATTGTTGTAACTCCTAAACTTCATTTAATGTAATCTTATTGTTATAGTATTTATTCGATGTAATACTTGGTCTTCTGATACCTAATATACTGCACATCTCGGGTTTCCGCCTGCGCGGGGTGTGACATATTGTCTACCGTTGCCTTTAACTGATCATTTACCAGAAACGCGTCATTGTCGGAATCACACTCGGAATAGACTCACATAAGTCCTAATACCAAGAAAACACATAATGAACTTTCTTAAGTTCATAACGTATCATATTAAAGAACTTTAGTTAACGAAAAGGTCCAACGAAACAATAATATAAAAAACAGCAAAGTTGCAAAAATGTTTACAAAATTGGTCCAGGACGCCACACAAAGGCCTTGTGCGCCGTCCTGGAAGGACCAAACTCGCAAATAATTTGAAACTGTTGGTTGTCTCGATTTCTCCACATTTTGACCCAATCAATATCGACCTAGGCCATCATTTACTAGTCTTTTACAGTCCAAAACACATCTCATTATAATTTTCCTACTTACCTTTCATTTCATTTTCATTTTCTCATTTTATAAACTTAAAACATAAAAACACACACATTTCCTCCAAAAGTCTCTCAAGCTTCATCACCTCCATTAAGTTTCCAGCCATTGAATCAACAAATCAACCACAAAAATCGTTCCCATAAGTCAAAGGAAGCAAGAGGAGCCAAAACATTTCGGTTAAGGACCATTTTCGTAAAGATTTTGAAGCTCAAAACACCACCAAATCATCATCGAAGCGATTTCCTCCGGTAGATTTATTTTAACTTACTGTTTTTACTTAAATAACAACTTGCATGGATGATCTATGGATTAAAAATAAGTTTTTATAAAGATTTATGACATTTTGTGGACAAAAACGATTTTTAACTAAAATAACCCTTATATCTATGTTTTTATGGATAAAAATACTTTAGAAACTATGGAAATGAAGTTTTATTAAGTTTAGACTTATTGCATGTCGGAAGCGCTGCCCAAATGTGACAATCTTATTTCCGGTGAAAACCGCATTCTCTATCTTTGAGTTAAATTTGAATTGATCGTATCTATACTTGTATCGTAAACGAGTGTGAGTCGGAATCGAAATCGGAATCACAAAATGAATCCTTATACCAAGAAAAACCTAGTGAACTTGCCTAAGTTCCTATCTAAATAACCGGAAACTTTCCACTAACGAAAATGCTTAACGTTAAAACGAACGAAAAACGAAAAAGGCAAAAATCTGCCCTCCAGCGCGCCGCGGTGGAGGGTACAGACTAGCCATTTTTGTTAAACTCAAAAACTTAAACAAGCAAACCCAAACCCGAGCCCAACCCTTTGGCTCCGGGTTAAACGTGTTAGAGGCCTTTAGAAGTCCAGTGACTCCCTCTTAACACCTCACAATTCTCACTTTTCAAACACCAAACACAATCACACATACAAACACTCTCTTTACTACTCTCTCATTTCAAACTTTTTCAACAAAATCTCCCACAAACACCTTTCATTACAGAGATTTAACACCCTTAAATCACAGAAAAACTATCACATAAACACACAAAAATCGTTCTTAAACAAGAAGGAGGAAGGAGCTTGCATACATTTGGGTTAAAAGTTCATTTCTAAGCATTTTTGGGTCAAAATCATCAAGGGTTCACTCCAATCACCTTCAAATCACTTTACTCTCGGTATAAATCCTTCAAAACTTCTGTCTTTATAATTTATACTCATTGCATGTATCATCTAACACCTAAAAATGAGTTTATATGAAGATTTTTGACCAATTATGAACAAAAACGGGTTTTGATGGGTTTTTGATAAAAGTCACGTTAAATCCTTGTTTTTATGGATGAAAATCCAAACTAAAATGAAATTATAAAAGGTTATACTATTTTTAGCCACTGCATGTCGAAATCTAACTCGAAAATAACGAATTTCATCAAAAACGATTTTTGGGTAAATGAACTGTCTCGCGACCGCGCCACGGTGCCTCCACCGCGAGGCAGTCGTGGTGAATTCATTGACCGCGGCGCAGTCCCGACACCGCGAGGCGGTCGTGGTGACCTCTTGACCGCGGCGCAGTCCCTCCACCGCGAGGCGGTCGTGGTGCAGACTTGTTACCAAACCTTATTTAAACCGTTATTGAGCGTAACTCTAAACTTGTTGCTCTAAACTTATGTTCGAAACTGAATTTATGAACTATAATCTGTAATGAGTGTAACTTACATATAAAAGGTCTGAACGAACAAGTTTTATATGACATTGTATTGGTAAATATATGTAATATGTTTATGGAAATTGTTAAGCGGGAAAGTGTTTAAAAATTGGATTTAAAGATTTTGGCGCCGAAGCGCTGCCCGATTTTCGATAGACCTAAAACCAACACTTATATTAAAAGCATTTTCGTTAACTAATGACATTATAAACTTATAAACATTCATACTCATTCAATCTTGGTATTACTATAGGAGTTCCGTGATTCCGACCCATTTCGACCCGTTCCGACCGCTGCTATTCTTCGCAAACCGTGAGTACAACCCCACTTTATTACTGTGTTCAAATAACTTTTGGGGGGAAACATGAGATCTAAATGACCTTTGGAACTGTTATGAACTTTTGGTACTATTATGAACTCGATTGAACGTTTTATGTGAACTATGCGTAAACAGTTTTATTTGCCCGTTTGGCATACAAAACTAAATGGTTTGCCACCCGTTTTTCGGCTAAATGGTTTGCCACCTTCGGCTAAATGGTTTGCCACCCTTAATCTGCTTTTGGTTCAAATCGTTTATAAATTGATTACTTTTGCCACCACCGGTACCGTATTAAACTTATTTAATGCCAACGGCTCAGACTCTCGGCACTCGTATGAACTTTGATTGATCGTATAACTATCGTGACTCTTTGAGGGATATAACTAACCATAAGTTGACTACTATCAGTATTTAAAGATAACATTAGTGCCCAATTTTCCGTACACATTATAGCTTGTGTTAAAGCGTTTAGTAAATTATGGTTATCGATACTTAGGAAATACTGTTCCTTGCTTAGGTGGCAGCTTAAGTACATATTACTCGATCAGTAATGACTCCCCGTCGATAGTGCGGGGTAAGGGGCCTCACGGTTGGTTAATCGGTTTAGTGTGAACACTTAAGTTATTATGCCAAGTAGTCGTTATACATGATTTCAATCAATAGTTTACTTATCTGCGCGTATGGATATACGATCTCCACAACTGTCTTTTGAAAAACTTTTATGGATCGAACTGTCTTTTGAGCAACTTTATGGATCGAACTGTCTTTTGAGTAACTTTTATGAATCGAAACTATTCTTTAAGTATTATTCTACTTATCCAAACTATTAAGTATGGATATACTTAACTTAAACCTTTTTTTAGTCGAGGACTAGAAAACTGTAACTCACTCACTACTTTATTGTAGTTGACACTTTATCTTGTTTTCAGGAAACCGAATGTAAGACACGAAGTGCATATTGTGGATGGGTCAGGCATGTCACGTGAAATCAAGAATTGGGAAAAGACCTTTTTATCATTTTGGGAATTTTTTTAAACGCTTAATTATGTACTTTTGTTATGCAACTCGTTAAATACTTGGTTATTTCATCTTGTAAACTCAAACTTTCTATCTGAATGACTTGCAAACCGTATGTTTCTAATTATAACTCGTGTAATGATATCTTTGCTCTTCACATCTCGTGTTTCCGCTTTTGGGGTGTGACAGACTTGGTATCAGAGCACATGTTATAGTGAAAACGGTTTTAAGAATTTTTCAAAATTTTGAAACCAAACTATAACCAAGGCTTTTTCAGAAAAATCATTTCACGAGCTTTCGAACTTTAGTAGATTAATTCCGCAATTGCATGGTTTGCTTTTAACTAGGCGTAACTTGATCAACTATGCCTAGTTCAAAATAAATATGCGAGACGGAAAGTAATGCTATGTTAAACGGTTTTAGTCGAAAAATTCCCGGTCTTATCCATTCCCGATTCTCACGTGATGACCCATACATGCATTTCGTTTACATTTTTCCTTATTTTCCTGTACTCACGTACTCATTATTCTCAGATCCGACATGCCTCAATTGTCGCACTCACGATCTCAGTCTCACTCCCGGTCACAGTCGCTCTCACATTCGCGAGCCGTTACACGCCAGAAGTCTCGAGATCTCCGCACCAGAGGCTCAGACCACGAGACACTAACTCGGCCGAGGAGAGCTCGATGGCTTTCTCGAGCACCCACGGTGCCTCCAGCCGAGGACCGTGCTACCAGCTGCACCACCGGTGCCCGTCGCAGCACCATCTCAGCAGCATGGACCCCGAGTTCGGATGACAACCCGTTAAGCAGGTCGTCCTTCAGTTCGTCTGTCTGATAGGATGATGGGAAAACTCCGACTCATCCACCCAGACCCGCTCCTCCGCGATGCCGTTCGTACACCCGTACGCTGGGACTTCGCGTACGCCAACGATGGATCGCTACCATTGGAGCGTCAGTTTCAGGAACAACAGACGCAGCGCCGACAGCGTTGTACCATCTAGGCCGATGATGCCGTCTTCACTAACCGTCGTCCCCCACCGGCAGCGTTCCTTCAACTTCAACGAGAACTTCGGGGAATCATACCGAAGAGGCCCAACAGCAGGGTCTTTTCTGCGTGAAGTCTCTGATACTGCACACCGACTGTCTGAACAGTCAATCCGAGTCATCACGTCAGCTCAGCCACGTCAAGGACGGTGCAGTGCCTCGTCAGCGCTTGCTTGATTATGGGGACCCTTATTGCGGTCATCGTAGCGAAGATATTCCTTGATATGATAGGCTTGTTCGGCGTTAGCATTTGTTCTATGTATTGTATCTCAAGCTTAAGTCGTAATTTTCTATATGTAAACGACTAGAACCTAAAGCTTATTTTATTTTATGTTGTATTGTACTAGTATTTGAACCTTTCACATTTGAACGTTGTAACCGACTAATCTTATTATGGAATGAATTTCTACCTCATAATTCTTACTCGTTTATTATGCTTGAATCCTTTTCTCATCCCTTAATCGCTTATCGTGCGTGCGCTATCTATCTTTCCGATATACATGATTGTTCTATGTCCTTATTGCATATTCTTATTCGTGCGTTCTAAACTAGTTTCCCTTCTTTCCATTGTAGAATCATGCCTCCAAGAGAAGCCGCGCGTGACCTATTAGCGAGCAGATTACTGTGCAGCTCAAGCAGCCACTCCCAAACATGATCGCCCAGATCATCGCGGGGTCAACAACGAAATTTTCAGGATGATAACCCCAACGAAAACTACCAGAACCAGGAGAACAACGATAACATAACTGCACCTCTTTCCAACACGGTTAAACAAGAGGAAGATGAAACCTCGGAAACATTAAACCCCTTCTCTTTCCAGCGACAGCCAAACCAGAAGAAGGCAAGAACTCCGGGTAACAATAAACCTCTTCCCCCTTCAGCGCCCGTCGAGCGAAAGGAGAATAAGAAACGAAGGTTGATCATCAACCAATGAGGAACAACGGTAACAAGAAACCCACTATAGGACGCCGAGCTTACGTTGGGTCATAACCCAAGTGCGAAAAATGCAACTTTCACCATAATGGAAAATTGCCCGGCGTGTCTAAAGTGCCAGAAAGTGGGACACTTCGCCAGGTACTGCTCGGAGAGAGCAAACAAACAAGTTAAGAAGCGGTTATGCCTCGAGTGTGGAAGCGACCAACACCTTCGTGTGACTTGTCCCATAGCGCATACGACAAAAACTTTTAGTACTCTCGTAATCACAACCGAGGAAGCTCGGCAGGACCCGACGCGGTTACGGTACGTCTTCTATCAATGACCACTTTGCTTCCTACTATCGATCAGGATCTGAAAGAAGCTTGGTTTCCTTAGAATTTAGACCCCTCATTAACCTAGGATCTAAAGTTCTTAAGGATAGCCTTACCATCGAATATGCTAACGGCCAAGAGTTTGAAACCAAGGATAAAATCTTAGGATGTTCATTATGCCTATCTGACAAAATCTTCCCCATCGATCTAATTCATATCGAGCTGGCATGCTTTGACGTTATCGTCGGAATGGACTGGCTATCTCGTTTCCGAGCCGATATCGTCTATTTCGACAAACTCATTCGTATCCCTCTTTCAGACAGTGAAACTCTCGTTGTTCAGGGAGACAAACCTGGACGAAAACTTCGCATCGTGTTTTCCATAAAAATGCGCAAGTACCTCGAGAAGGACTACGACGCATTCCTCGCCCATGTCGTCGAACCTGAACCTAAAGGAAGCCGAGTCCAAGACATTCCCATAGTCAAGGATCATCCAGAGGGTCTTTCTTGAGGATTTTCCTGGGCTACTGCCGCAACGACAAATGGACTTCCGAATAGACCTCGTCCTGGCACAGCACCGGGTTGCCAAGACCCCATATTGTCTAGCATCACCCAAAGTGCAAGAGCTATCTAAACGGCCACAGGAACTCTTGGATCACGGTCTTATTCGTCCGAGCTCGTTTCCCCCTGGAGAGCCCAATCCTCTTTGTTAAAAAGAAAGACGGATCTTTCCGTATGTGCGTCGATTATCATGAACCTAACAAGCTGACCGTCAAGAACCGATACCCACCCCCGAGGATCGACGACCTATTCGAACAGTTGCAGGATGCAACTTACTTCTCAAAGGTCGACCTCCGCCCAGGTTATCATCAGGTTCGTGTCAGTGAGACCAACGTTCCAAAAACCGCATTCCGAACTCGTTACGGTCATCACGAATTCCTTGTCATGCCATTTGGTCTAACCAACACACCAGCAGTGTTCATGGACCTAATGAACAGACGTGTAGGCCACAGCTAGACAAATTCGTGGTCGTATCCATAGACGACATTCCTATATACTCGAGAAATAAGGAAGATCATGCGAAACATCTAAAGCTCATCTTAGAACTCCTCAGAGATCAAAGACTGTACGCCAAACTCTCGAAGTGTGAAATTTGGCTCCGGGAAGTACATTTCCCTGGTCATGTAGTCAACCGAAAGGGAACTCGAACGCAAGTCCGACGGAATCCACTACTTCAAGGGCGAGCATGGGTTCCGAAATCCGAGGAACTTCGTAAACTCATCTTGGACGAGGGCCACCGATTCAGATATTCTATTCACCCGGGATCAGACAAGTCGTATAAGGATCTCCGGGAGTAATATTGGTGGCCGGGCATGAGGAAGGATATCGCCTTGTATGTAGCCCAGTGCTTTACTTGCTCAAAGGTCAAGGCATAATATCAGAAGCCCTCCTCTCCACTACAGCAGCCGGAGATTCCCATGTGGAAGTGGGAACAAATCTCCATGGACTTCATCACCAAGTTGCCACGTACGGCCAGGGGTAACGACACGATTGGGTCATCGTGGACCGTTTGACAAAATCCACTCATTTCCTCCCGGTACGAGAAAACCACTCGATGGAGAAATTCGCTCAAATCTACATCAACGAGATCGTCTCTCGTCACGGAACACCTCTCACCATCATCTCCGATAGGGATAGTCGATTTACATCCCATTTTTGGAATGCCCTTCAGAAATCGCTAGGGACGCGACTAGACCTCAGCACCGCATACCACCCTCAGACCGATGGTCAGAGTGAACGGATGATCCAAGCGCTTGAAGATATGCTGAGAGCGTGTGTAGTTGACTTCGGAGGAAGTTGGGACGCTCACCTCCCCTTGGTCGAGTCCTCCTATAACAACAGCTACCAAGCCAGCATCGAGTGTGCACCGTTCGAGGCCTTATATGGACGCAAGTGTCGGTCACCGATTTGTTGGCTAGAAGCTGGCGATCGACAACTTACAAGACTCGATATCGTCCAGGAAACCATCGAAAAAATCACTACCATTCGGGAAAGACTGAAGACATCTCGTACCCGGCAGAAGAGCTATGCCGACAACCAAAGGAAACCCCTAGAGTCCAAGTGGGTGATAGAGTACTCCTCAAGATATCGCCATGGAAAGGGGTGGTCCGTTTCGGGAAACGCGACAAGCTAAGCCCGAGGTACACCGGTTCGTTCGAGGTGATAGAGCGAATAGGCCCGGTGACGCATCGACTCCAACTCCCGCAGACCCTTTCTAACGTACACAACGCCTTTCATGTCTCGCACTGGAAAAAGTGTTTATCGGACGAGACCATTGTCATTCCACTGGATGAGGTCCAGATCGACAACAAGCTTAACTTCATCGAGGAACCGCTTGATTTTCCTAGCGCCTTCGGAAGTAGCAGAGGTTGCCTGGTCAGAATTATTAATTATCTGATAGCAATATCATACGCCTTAGTCACTATCCGTAAAGTGCACATGAGAAATCTTCAAAAAATAAAAAAAAAAAAAAAAATGAGTCCATATAGTTGGGATTATTATTGAGAGCTTTATAAGCTAACGGTAGAGATCCGTTAATTTTACCCCTACAACCGATGACTCATTTGATCAAGTTTAATTCTTATTACCCTACAGAACTTGATCTTCGGTATTATTATCATCAATGAAAGACGACGTACTCAAGACCATTTCCATTCTCCTTACGATAATTACGAGTTCGTGCAATGTCGTCTGATTTGACAAACGCGCAAGCAACTCTCGTAAATTTTAAGAAATCGTATTCACCCTTTGTACTTTGCCAAGTTCGTGATGTTCCCTATCAACGACGTTCGTATAACCGTGAAGAGCATAAAGAATACCCTACTTAATTTTGAATTCATTCAGAAGAGACGCCCGTACGCTAAGTATCCAAGGTGCAAAATTTATTAGTATGAGGTTCAGTGTATCGACCACGTGTTTAACGTGAAGAATACTTATTAGATTCTTGCCAATGTCTAAACCGTGGAGAAAATAACTTCTACCATAAGCACCTAACGATATTCATTCATCGTGAAAATAGTCGATTCCTTTCATAAATTCATTGAGAATTCTTTCGAATATCGCTGTTGATGACGAAACCTTTACAACAGATTAAACCATATCTGATGGTCCCGGTCGGAAGAATGATTTCCATTGATTGGAACAATGCGATGTTGCTACCATTCTCAATTGACTGGTGAGTACCGAGAACCATACCGAGATACCAGTAAGATAAAGTGTACCGAGTACGCTAAAATTCGAGAATTTCCCGTATTCGACAAGTCGAAGAATTTCTAATAATAAGATCACCTCTGAGAAGAGTTGCGTTGGAACGTGACTGTGAAATTGATACCTTCCGAATCGAGTTAGTGAGAACCCTGACGTGGTTAATCATATAAAGACAAGCCAACTTATTCGCCTACGTTTGTAATTATTCCTGTGCAGAGAGCTCGAAAGCTCAGTTTATTCGATCACAGAAGAATGAACGTTTCTTTAGTTCAGTTCATCATCTAGAGACAAAGAATGACAACGCATTAATTTCCATTGATCATCATTAGAATCCGTGATTTTCGGAACTTCGTATGATCGCAATTGCAAGTCTCCCTTGTGTCTCGCCAAGTTTGTCGGATATATGTGGATAGAATTTTATTTGATCCGCAAGACAATTCGAGTCGTCACTTGTTTATTCTTTGAATATCATTCTCGTAAATCTCTAATTATATTCCCTGTTGAGCGGAGGATTACGACTATCGGAGGATAGCAAACGAGGAGTCGCTCGTGGGTCGCTCCACATTCTATTTGTTCGCTCGTAACTAGCGTTCGCATTCCACGTCCTTCTTGGAGAACCGTGATGTAGCTGTTCAGCTCATTTCCTACAGATGTTTATCTTGTTACTCATACCCATCCAGTCTTTTCCTGGAATCATTCGAAGATGTTGTGATTTTATCCACATCCTTCCTTATGCCTTTGTCCAGAGTCTTACTCATAAGTAATTTCGAGGACGAAATTCTTTTTACTTGGGGAGACTGTGACAACCGCAAATTTCGTAACACTTTTGCGTTTACCATCTACCGTTATTTTTATTTATTTTATTTTGACCCTATTATTATTGGTATTTATTTTGTTTCGCGCGATATTGGTTTAGTCGGGATTTAAATGATTGTTTTGTCCTTTGTGACGTAAACGTTATAGTACCTAAGTGCCTAGCAATTATAAGTATTCTCGTAAGTTAATATTGGTATTTTAAAGCCTTCGTTTTTTTCGAGAAAATTAACGTTTAAAAAGCTACAAAATTTACCCTCTAAATAAAAATCTATTACAAGGTTAGTCCTTTAACGGGAACTAACGGAATCTGTTACAAATTCAGTCCTCCTAACGGACAAACTAACGGAGCAGTAACTGGGGTCAATGCGCAGCACATATGGCTTGTGCGCAGCACATAAGGCCTGTGCGCAGCACATAGTGCTTGTGCGCAGCACTGACCTGCAACTTCACAAATTTCCAAAATCGTTTTTGTTGCTTTTCTTGAGATGCCAAACCACATGCTACCATTTGAAACCTACCCAAATCTTTCCCCAAATGATATAGGATGAGTGAAATGTGGATCCTTGACCATATTTCACCATCTTTCATTCCAAAACTAAACCTTAAACAACTTTCTATTACTTTTCTTCATTTTGTATCTTTCTTCAACACTAATTCTCTCTAGTTTCTTATCATTTCCAGAAACTTTGAGAGACCAAAACCCCATTCAAAGGTGGTAATTGTGTTAGGAAAGATCATTGGAGGACATCTAAGTGATCATACAACTTTCGGTAAGCATTTCCTTCGAAAATTTCATCTTTTCTTACATAACTTTCTTTCTATGACTCTAAGAGTTCACTAACCAAACTCTTGTATGTTTGCAAGGAGTTTATTCATCAAGGTTTCATCTTCAATCCATCTTGGAGTTGGAAGACTCCTAAGCCTTTGAAAATTTGGTAAGAAAGAGTTATAACAAACTTTTTCTTTCATTACTTTCTTCTCAAAAATCCAGTCTAATACTTTTTTTCTTTTCTTATTTGGAGCTCCTTTCCTCCATATAACTCTTTGGAAACTTCCGGCTCACTTTGGAGTTTGTAGAGTTTCCCAAACTTGAGAAAACGGTAAGAAAATCTCCTTAAACGTTTTCTTCTACTTTCACCTTTTAAAGTTCCTAATATAACCTATCTTTTCTTTTATTTGGAGATTTCACCCTCCATACCACTCTTGGAAGATTTCCGGCAAAAAGTCTCTAGTTTCTTACTTCCATTTCAAGACTTTTCCGGTAAACTTTCATATTCTCCATCTTTGTGTTTTCCTTTAATTCTTCATTTTATCACTTAAAGACTATACTAAAACTTGATATAATGACTAAAATGGTAAATAACTAAATATCTAAAGATGTCACGTTAAAACTTAATACTTGTCATGCTAATAAGTTATTAGAACATTTTAACCGAAAATGTTATATAAACGTTAAAACCGGATAATCACATATAGGTTATTAGTAAATTCTTTCGAAAATGTTTCCAACACCTTATTACATTTAGTGGACTTATAAATCTAAGTATTTTGTACATATTGTGTATTATAAATAAACTTAACAAAATATAACTAAAACTTGAAAAATCTTGTAACTGAATGTATGTAAGATTATATATATAATATCTAAGTTTAATTATAAGTTATTTGACTAAATAACTTCACCTAACAACCTGTAAATAATCACTTAAGACTTAAACTAATCTACCGTAACTTAAACGAATATAACGAACAAGTTGTTTTTGGGAGAAGCAGTTGTGTGCGCCGTTCCTACCCCTAGGACGACGCAGCGAGCTTTCTTCCCAAAACAGGACGACACACAAGCAGTATGTGCGCCGTCCTGGCAGCTGTTTTGCCTTTTTCGCGCATTTTCGACGATTTAAAGCATACGTAACCCTATTTTAGTATACGTAAAGTATTATAAACTGATAAATATGTGTTTTGGACTCAAAACATAAAACGCAATCTCAAACTATATATTATTTACCGTTATAAACATTTAAAACGTCTTTTTATCGTCTAAACGTTTATCTCTCCGAAAACGATTAAATCTTCGATTTTTAAACTTAAACTTTTATATAACTTTTATAAACTGATTTCTAAGCATATTTTACTTAAATATTCAAACTTATATCTTTAAAATATTCAAATTGGTCAAAGGTTGACTTTTGTTGACTTTGACTTCTCTTTAAAATTGGTTAACTTTCGTTGACTTTGACCAAGTCAACTATCCTTGATATTGACTTTGGTTGACTTTGACTTAGGTTAACTTTGACTTAGTTGACTTTGACCATGGTTGACTTTGACTTCGGTTGACTTTGACTTTGGTTGACTTTGACTAAATCTAATACTCCTTTCAACGATATTCCTGGTAGTCACTTTGGGCTCGGATGTCATTCCTATCTAATCATATTTATAAACTTAAATCATCGATGTCATTATCGACTCGAAATATCAAATTCTTTTTATTCGTCACCTCGCTACGACTTATCGCCGGTGGATTCGACGACTTTGATTCTAAATATTTATTATTCGTCTAAACTCTACTAAACTCTAAATATTTAATACAACGTTAATTAAATACGAGGCTAAACCTATTACATTAGAGATACTTAGACCTTTTATGTCTTATGCCAAGGCACTTAGGCGGTGGAGTATTATTCTCCAGTTTGTGTCTACCCGACATACTTATCGTTGATTCGTGAGTTATTCGATGCCCTTTTACCGTTTATAAATTTTACTTCGGGCATGTCTAGCGTTAACTAAATTTTTATATATCTTGATTATGCATGTTTAGATTATGATGCCTTTAGATTTAGTGTACCTTACTTATACGGCCTTGGTGGTAGTATAAGGCCCTCGATTAAACACTTGTTAACTCTAGTTGAGCCATCGGTATTTATATATAGATCTATATGGGTTTTACAAACCCTCATCCCTCACTATGCGCAGGGATGTTATTGCCGCTATGTTTATCTCGTAACTACCTTAGTTGGACACACTAAGGCAGAGGGTTATTGTTGCCTTTACATTGTTGCCTTTACGTTGTTGCCTTTACATTTCAGTACGGTTCAGGTGTAGATGAATATCTAAGGTTTATGCATATATCATACATTGTTATAATTCAAGATATTATCCTTTTTTTACTATTGATTTCTAACTACTTTTTCTAATGGGTCAAAATCTTCAAAATATTATGTTTTTATAAAATACGAATAACCCACTAACTTTATGTTGACGTCGTATTTTTAACGCTTTTCAGGAGGTTGAGTTTTGCATCGATTATGGAGTTACTATTTTTGCTTTGGATATTGTATGGACTTTCGAAGAGACTTAGCTAGACGTAGTTACTTTCTGTTTAGGCCATGTACTATTTTGCATTGTTTTATTTCAATTGTTGTAACTCCTAAACTTCATTTAATGTAATCTTATTGTTATAGTATTTATTCGATGTAATACTTGGTCTTCTGATACCTAATATACTGCACATCTCGGGTTTCCGCCTGCGCGGGGTGTGACATATTGTCTACCGTTGCCTTTAACTGATCATTTACCAGAAACGCGTCATTGTCGGAATCACACTCGGAATAGACTCACATAAGTCCTAATACCAAGAAAACACATAATGAACTTTCTTAAGTTCATAACGTATCATATTAAAGAACTTTAGTTAACGAAAAGGTCCAACGAAACAATAATATAAAAAACAGCAAAGTTGCAAAAATGTTTACAAAATTGGTCCAGGACGCCACACAAAGGCCTTGTGCGCCGTCCTGGAAGGACCAAACTCGCAAATAATTTGAAACTGTTGGTTATCTCGATTTCTCCACATTTTGACCCAATCAATATCGACCTAGGCCATCATTTACTAGTCTTTTACAGTCCAAAACACATCTCATTATAATTTTCCTACTTACCTTTCATTTCATTTTCATTTTCTCATTTTATAAACTTAAAACATAAAAACACACACATTTCCTCCAAAAGTCTCTCAAGCTTCATCACCTCCATTAAGTTTCCAGCCATTGAATCAACAAATCAACCACAAAAATCGTTCCCATAAGTCAAAGGAAGCAAGAGGAGCCAAAACATTTCGGTTAAGGACCATTTTCGTAAAGATTTTGAAGCTCAAAACACCACCAAATCATCATCGAAGCGATTTCCTCCGGTAGATTTATTTTAACTTACTGTTTTTACTTAAATAACAACTTGCATGGATGATCTATGGATTAAAAATAAGTTTTTATAAAGATTTATGACATTTTGTGGACAAAAACGATTTTTAACTAAAATAACCCTTATATCTATGTTTTTATGGATAAAAATACTTTAGAAACTATGGAAATGAAGTTTTATTAAGTTTAGACTTATTGCATGTCGGAAGCGCTGCCCAAATGTGACAACCGTCTTATTTCCGGTGAAAACCGCATTCTCTATCTTTGAGTTAAATTTGAATTGATCGTATCTATACTTGTATCGTAAACGAGTGTGAGTCGGAATCGAAATCGGAATCACAAAATGAATCCTTATACCAAGAAAAACCTAGTGAACTTGCCTAAGTTCCTATCTAAATAACCGGAAACTTTCCACTAACGAAAATGCTTAACGTTAAAACGAACGAAAAACGAAAAAGGCAAAAATCTGCCCTCCAGCGCGCCGCGGTGGAGGGTACAGACTAGCCATTTTTGTTAAACTCAAAAACTTAAACAAGCAAACCCAAACCCGAGCCCAACCCTTTGGCTCCGGGTTAAACGTGTTAGAGGCCTTTAGAAGTCCAGTGACTCCCTCTTAACACCTCACAATTCTCACTTTTCAAACACCAAACACAATCACACATACAAACACTCTCTTTACTACTCTCTCTCATTTCAAACTTTTTCAACAAAATCTCCCACAAACACCTTTCATTACAGAGATTTAACACCCTTAAATCACAGAAAAACTATCACATAAACACACAAAAATCGTTCTTAAACAAGAAGGAGGAAGGAGCTTGCATACATTTGGGTTAAAAGTTCATTTCTAAGCATTTTTGGGTCAAAATCATCAAGGGTTCACTCCAATCACCTTCAAATCACTTTACTCTCGGTATAAATCCTTCAAAACTTCTGTCTTTATAATTTATACTCATTGCATGTATCATCTAACACCTAAAAATGAGTTTATATGAAGATTTTTGACCAATTATGAACAAAAAACGGGTTTTGATGGGTTTTTGATAAAAGTCACGTTAAATCCTTGTTTTTATGGATGAAAATCCAAACTAAAATGAAATTATAAAAGGTTATACTATTTTTAGCCATTGCATGTCGAAATCTAACTCGAAAATAACGAATTTCATCAAAAACGATTTTTGGGTAAATGAACTGTCTCGCGACCGCGCCACGGTGCCTCCACCGCGAGGCAGTCGTGGTGAATTCATTGACCGCGGCGCAGTCCCGACACCGCGAGGCGGTCGTGGTGACCTCTTGACCGCGGCGCAGTCCCTCCACCGCGAGGCGGTCGTGGTGCAGACTTGTTACCAAACCTTATTTAAACCGTTATTGAGCGTAACTCTAAACTTGTTGCTCTAAACTTATGTTCGAAACTGAATTTATGAACTATAATCTGTAATGAGTGTAACTTACATATAAAAGGACTAAACGAACAAGTTTTATATGACATTGTATTGGTAAATATATGTAATATGTTTATGGAAATTGTTAAGCGGGAAAGTGTTTAAAAATAGGATTTAAAGATTTTGGCGCGGAAGCGCTGCCCGATTTTCGATAGACCTAAAACCAACACTTATATTAAAAGCATTTTCGTTAACTAATGACATTATAAACTTATAAACAGTCATACTCATTCAATCTTGGTATTACTATAGGAGTTCCGTGATTCCGACCCATTTCGACCCGTTCCGACCGCTCTCTCTCTCTCTATTGTGCTATTCTTCGCAAACCGTGAGTTACAACCCCACTTTATTTACTGTGTTCAAATAACTTTTGGGGGAAACATGAGATCTAAATGAACTTTGGAACTGTTATGAACTTTTGGTACTATTATGAACTCGTATTGAACGTTTTTGTGAAACTTATGCATAAACAGTTTTATTTGCCCGTTTGGCATACAAAACTAAATGGTTTGCCACCCTTTTTCGGCTAAATGGTTTGCCACTTCGGCTAAATGGTTTGCCACCCTTAATCGGCTTTTTGGTTCAAATCTGTTATAAATTTATTACTTTTGCCACACTCGGTACCGTATTAAACTTATTTAATGCCACTCTCGGCACTCGTATGAACTTTGATTGATCGTATAACTATCGTGACTCTTGAGGGATATAACTAACCATAAGTGACTACTATCAGTTTTAAAGATAACATTAGTGCCCAATTTTCGTAACACATTATTAGCTTTGTTAAGCCGTTTAGTAATTATGGTTATCGATACTTAGGAAATAACTGTTCCTTGCTTAGGTGGCAGCTTAAGTACATATTACTCGATCAGTAATGACTCCCCGTCGATAGTGCGGGGTAAGGGGCCTCACGGTTGGTTAATCGGTTTAGTGTGAACACTTAAGTTATTATGCCAAGTAGTCGTTATACATGATTTCAATCAATAGTTTACTTATCTTGCGCGTATATGGATATACGATCTCCACAACTGTCTTTTGAAAAACTTTTATGGATCGAACTGTCTTTTGAGCAACTTTTATGGATCGAACTGTCTTTTGAGTAACTTTTATGAATCGAAACTATTCTTTAAGTATTATTCTACTTATCCAAAACTATTAAGTATGGATATACTTAACTTAAACCTTTTTTTAGTCGAGGACTAGAAAACTGTAACTCACTCACTACTTTATTGTAGTTGACACTTTATCTCATGTTTTCAGGAAACCGAATGTAAGACACGAAGTGCATATTGTGGATGGGTCAGGCATGTCACGTGAAATCAAGAATTGGGAAAAGACCTATTTTATCATTTTGGGAATTTGTTAAACGCTTAATTATGTACTTTTGTTATGCAACTCGTTAAATACTTGGTTATTTCATCTTGTAAACTCAAACTTTCTATCTGAATGACTTGCAACCGTATGTTTCTAATTATAACTCGTGTAATGATATCTTTGCTCTTCACATCTCGTGTTTCCGCTTTAGTGGGGTGTGACAGACTTGGTATCAGAGCACATGTTATAGTGAAAACGGTTTTAAGAATTTTTCAAAATTTTTGAAACCAAACTATAACCAAGGCTTTTTCAGAAAAATCATTTCACGAGCTTTCGAACTTTAGTAGATTAATTCCGCAATTGCATGGTTTGCTCTTAACTAGGCGTAACTTGATCAACTATGCCTAGTTCAAAATAAATTATGCGAGAACGGAAAGTAATTGCTATTGTTAAACGGTTTTCTAGTCGAAAAATTCCCGGTCTTATCCATTCCCGATTCTCACGTGACTGACCCATACATGCATTTTCGTTTACATTTTTCCTTATTTTCCTGTACTCACGTAACTCATTATTCTCAGATCCGACATGCCTCAATTGTCGCACTCACGATCTCAGTCTCACTCCCGGTCACAGTCGCTCTCACATTCGCGAGCCGTCTACACGCCAGAAGTCTCGGAAGACTTCTCCGCACCAGAGGCTCAGCACCACGAGACCACTAACTCGGCCGAGGAGAGCTCGATGGCTTTCTCGAGCACCCACGGTGCCTCCAGCCCGAGGACCGTGCTACCAGCTGCACCACCGGTGCCCGTCGCAGCACCATCTCAGCAGCATGGACCCCGAGTTCGGATGACAACCCGTAAGCAGGTCGTCCTTCCAGTTCGTCTGTCTGATAGGATGATGGGACAAACTCCCGACTCATCCAGACCCGCTCCTTCCGCGATGCCGTTCGTACACCCGTACGCTGGGACTTCGCGTACGCCAACGATGGATCGCTACCATTGGGAGCGTCAGTTTCAGGAACAACAGACGCAGCGCCCCGACAGCGTTGTACCATCTAGGCCGATGATGCCGTCTTCACTACCGTCGTCCCCACCGGCAGCGTTCCTTCAACTTCAACGAGAACTTCGGGGAATCACCGAAGAGGCCCAACAGCAGGGTCTTCTTCTGCGTGAAGTCTCTGATACTGCACACCGACTGTCTGAACAGTCAATCCGAGTCATCACGTCAGCTCAAGCCACGTCAAGGACGGTGCAGTGCCTCGTCAGCGCTTGCTTGATTATGGGGACCCTTATTGCGGTCATCGTAGCGAAGATATTCCTTGATAGGCGTCGTTAGGCATTTCGTTCTATGTATTGTATCTCAAGCTTAAGTCGTAATTTTCTATATGTAAACGACTAGAACCTAAAGCTTATTTTATTTTATGTTGTATTGTACTAGTATTTGAACCTTTCACATTATGAACGTTGTAACCGACTAATCTTATTATGGAATGAATTTCTACCTTCATAATTCTTACTTGTTTATTATGCTTGAATCCTTTTCTCATTCCTTAATCGCTTATCGTGCGTGCGCTATCTATCTTTCCGATATACATGATTGTTCTATGTCCTTATTGCATATTCTTATTCGTGCGTTCTAAACTAGTTTCCTTCTTTCCATTGTAGAATCATGCCTCCCAAGAGAAGCCGCGCTGACCTATTAGCCGAGCAGATTACTGTGCAGCTCAAAGCAGCACTCCCAAACATGATCGCCCAGATCATCGCTGGGGTCAACAACGAAATTTTCAGGGATGATAACCCCAACGAAAACTACCAGAACCAGGAGAACAACGATAACCATAACCTGCACCTCTTTCCAACCACGGTTAAACAAGAGGAAGATGAAAACCTCGGAAACATTAAACCCCTTCTCTTTCCAGCGACAGCCAAACCAGAAGAAGGCAAGAACTCCGGGAACAATAACCTCTTCCCCCTTCCAGCGCCCGTCGAGCGAAAGGAGAATAAGAAACGGAAGGTTGATCATCAACCAATGAGGAACAACGGTAACAAGAAACCCACGATAGGACGCCGAGCTTACGTTGGGTCATAACCCAAGTGCGAAAAATGCAACTTTCACCATAATGGAAATTGCCCGGCGTGTCTAAAGTGCCAGAAAGTGGGACACTTCGCCAGGTACTGCTCGGAGAGAGCAAACAAACAAGTTAAGAAGCGGTTATGCCTCGAGTGTGGAAGCGACCAACACCTTCGTGGGACTTGTCCCATAGCGCATACGACAAAAACTTTTAGTACTCTCGTAATCACAACCGAGGAAGCTCGGCAGGACCCGAGCGCGGTTACGGGTACGTCTTCTATCAATGACCACTTTGCTTCCTACTATTCGATTCAGGAGCTGAAAGAAGCTTTGTTTCCTTAGAATTTAGACCCCTCATTAACCTAGGATCTAAAGTTCTTAAGGATAGCCTTACCATCGAATATGCTAAAGGCCAAGAGTTTGAAACCAAGGATAAAATCTTAGGATGTTCATTATGCCTATCTGACAAAATCTTCCCCATCGATCTAATTCATATCGAGCTGGCATGCTTTGACGTTATCGTCGGAATGGACTGGCTATCTCGTTTCCGAGCCGATATCGTCTATTTCGACAAACTCATTCGTATCCCTCTTTCAGACAGTGAAACTCTCGTTGTTCAGGGAGACAAACCTGGACGAAAACTTCGCATCGTGTTTTCCATAAAAATGCGCAAGTACCTCGAGAAGGACTACGACGCATTCCTCGCCCATGTCGTCGAACCTGAACCTAAAGGAAGCCGAGTCCAAGACATTCCCATAGTCAAGGATCATCCAGAGGTCTTTCTTGAGGATTTTCCTGGGCTACTGCCGCAACGACAAATGGACTTCCGAATAGACCTCGTTCCTGGCACAGCACCGGTTGCCAAGACCCCATATTGTCTAGCATCACCCAAAGTGCAAGAGCTATCTAAACGGCCACAGGAACTCTTGGATCACGGTCTTATTCGTCCGAGCTCGTTTCCCCCTGGAGAGCCCAATCCTCTTTGTTAAAAAGAAAGACGGATCTTTCCGTATGTGCGTCGATTATCATGAACCTAACAAGCTGACCGTCAAGAACCGATACCCACCCTCGAGGATCGACGACCTATTCGAACAGTTGCAGGATGCAACTTACTTCTCAAAGGTCGACCTCCGCCCAGGTTATCATCAGGTTCGTGTCAGTGAGACCAACGTTCCAAAAACCGCATTCCGAACTCGTTACGGTCATCACGAATTCCTTGTCATGCCATTTGGTCTAACCAACACACCAGCAGTGTTCATGGACCTAATAAACAGACGTGTAGGCCACAGCTAGACAAATTCGTGGTCGTATCCATAGACGACATTCCTATATACTCGAGAAATAAGGAAGATCATGCGAAACATCTAAAGCTCATCTTAGAACTCCTCAGAGATCAAAGACTGTACGCCAAACTCTCGAAGTGTGAAATTTGGCTCCGGGAAGTACATTTCCCTGGTCATGTAGTCAACCGAAAGGGAACTCGAACGCAAGTCCGACGGAATCCACTACTTCAAGGGCCGAGCATGGGTTCCGAAATCCGAGGAACTTCGTAAACTCATCTTGGACGAGGGCCACCGATTCAGATATTCTATTCACCCGGGATCAGACAAGTCGTATAAGGATCTCCGGGAGTAATATTGGTGGCCGGGCATGAGGAAGGATATCGCCTTGTATGTAGCCCAGTGCCTTACTTGCTCAAAGGTCAAGGCAGAATATCAGAAGCCCTCCTGTCCACTACAGCAGCCGGAGATTCCCATGTGGAAGTGGGAACAAATCTCCATGGACTTCATCACCAAGTTGCCACGTACGGCCAGGGGTAACGACACGATTGGGTCATCGTGGACCGTTTGACAAAATCCACTCATTTCCTCCCGGTACGAGAAAACCACTCGATGGAGAAATTCGCTCAAATCTACATCAACGAGATCGTCTCTCGTCACGGAACACCTCTCACCATCATCTCCGATAGGGATAGTCGATTTACATCCCATTTTTGGAATGCCCTTCAGAAATCGCTAGGGACGCGACTAGACCTCAGCACCGCATACCACCCTCAGACCGATGGTCAGAGTGAACGGATGATCCAAGCGCTTGAAGATATGCTGAGAGCGTGTGTAGTTGACTTCGGAGGAAGTTGGGACGCTCACCTCCCCTTGGTCGAGTCCTCCTATAACAACAGCTACCAAGCCAGCATCGAGTGTGCACCGTTCGAGGCCTTATATGGACGCAAGTGTCGGTCACCGATTTGTTGGCTAGAAGCTGGCGATCGACAACTTACAAGACTCGATATCGTCCAGGAAACCATCGAAAAAATCACTACCATTCGGGAAAGACTGAAGACATCTCGTACCCGGCAGAAGAGCTATGCCGACAACCAAAGGAAACCCCTAGAGTCCAAGTGGGTGATAGAGTACTCCTCAAGATATCGCCATGGAAAGGGGTGGTCCGTTTCGGGAAACGCGACAAGCTAAGCCCGAGGTACACCGGTTCGTTCGAGGTGATAGAGCGAATAGGCCCGGTGACGCATCGACTCCAACTCCCGCAGACCCTTTCTAACGTACACAACGCCTTTCATGTCTCGCACTGGAAAAAGTGTTTATCGGACGAGACCATTGTCATTCCACTGGATGAGGTCCAGATCGACAACAAGCTTAACTTCATCGAGGAACCGCTTGATTTTCCTAGCGCCTTCGGAAGTAGCAGAGGTTGCCTGGTCAGAATTATTAATTATCTGATAGCAATATCATACGCCTTAGTCACTATCCGTAAAGTGCACATGAGAAATCTTCAAAAAAGAAAAAAAAAAAAAATGAGTCCATATAGTTGGGATTATTATTGAGAGCTTTATAAGCTAACGGTAGAGATCCGTTAATTTTACCCCTACAACCGATGACTCATTTGATCAAGTTTAATTCTTATTACCCTACAGAACTTGATCTTCGGTCTTATTATCATCAATGAAAGACGACGTACTCAAGACCATTTCCATTCTCCTTACGATAATTACGAGTTCGTGCAATGTCGTCTGATTTGACAAACGCGCAAGCAACTCTCGTAAATTTTAAGAAATCGTATTCACCCTTTGTACTTTGCCAAGTTCGTGATGTTCCCTATCAACGACGTTCGTATAACCGTGAAGAGCATAAAGAATACCCTACTTAATTTTGAATTCATTCAGAAGAGACGCCCGTACGCTAAGTATCCAAGGTGCAAAATTTATTAGTATGAGGTTCAGTGTATCGACCACGTGTTTAACGTGAAGAATACTTATTAGATTCTTGCCAATGTCTAAACCGTGGAGAAAATAAATTCTACCATAAGCACCTAACGATATTCATTCATCGTGAAAATAGTCGATTCCTTTCATAAATTCATTGAGAATTCTTTCGAATATCGCTTTTGATGACGAAACCTTTACAACAGATTAAACCGTATCTGATGGTCCCGGTCGGAAGAATGATTTCCATTGATTGGAACAATGCGATGTTGCTACCATTCTCAATTGACCGGTGAGTGCCGAGAACCATACCGAGATAACGGTAAGATAAAGTGTACCGTGTATGCTAAATTCGAGAATTTCCCGTATTCGACAATTCGAAGAATTTCTAATAATAAGATCACCTCTGAAAAGAGTTGCGTTGGAACGTGACTGTGAAATTGATACCTTCCGAATCGAGTTAGTGAGAACCCTGACGTGGTTAATCATATAAAGACAAGCCAACTTATTCGCCTACGTTTGTAATTATTCCTGTGCAGAGAGCTCGAAAGCTCAGTTTACTCGATCACAGAAGAATGAACGTTTCTTTAGTTCAGTTCATCATCTAGAGACAAAGAATGACAACGCATTAATTTCCATTGATCATCATTAGAATCCGTGATTTTCGGAACTTCGTATGATCGCAATTGCAAGTCTCCCTTGTGTCTCGCCAAGTTTGTCGGATATATGTGGATAGAATTTTATTTGATCCGCAAGACAATTCGAGTCGTCACTTGTTTATTCTTTGAATATCATTCTCGTAAATCTCTAATTATATTCCCTGTTGAGCGGAGGATTACGACTATCGGAGGATAGCAAAGAGGAGTCGCTCGTGGGTCGCTCCACATTCTATTTGTTCGCTCGTAACTAGCGTTCGCATTCCACGTCCTTCTTGGAGAACCGTGATGTAGCTGTTCAGCTCATTTCCTACAGATGTTTATCTTGTTACTCATACCCATCCAGTCTTTTCCTGGAATCATTCGAAGATGTTGTGATTTTATCCACATCCTTCCTTATGCCTTTGTCCAGAGTCTTACTCATAAGTAATTTCGAGGACGAAATTCTTTTTACTTGGGGAGACTGTGACAACCGCAAATTTCGTAACACTTTTGCGTTTACCATCTACCGTTATTTTTATTTATTTTATTTTGACCCTATTATTATTGGTATTTATTTTGTTTCACGCGATATTGGTTTAGTCGGGATTTAAATGATTGTTTTGTCCTTTGTGACGTAAACGTTATAGTACCTAAGTGCCTAGCAATTATAAGTATTCTCGTAAGTTAATATTGGTATTTTAAAGCCTTCGTTTTTTCGAGAAAATTAACGTTTAAAAAGTTACAAAATTTACCCTCTAAATAAAAATCTATTACAAGGTTAGTCCTTTAACGGGAACTAACGGAATCTGTTACAAATTCAGTCCTCCTAACGGACAAACTAACGGAGCAGTAACTGGGGTCAATGCGCAGCACATATGGCTTGTGCGCAGCACATAAGGCCTGTGCGCAGCACATAGTGCTTGTGCGCAGCACTGACCTGCAACTTCACAAATTTCCAAAATCGTTTTTGTTGCTTTTCTTGAGATGCCAAACCACATGCTACCATTTGAAACCTACCCAAATCTTTCCCCAAATGATATAGGATGAGTGAAATGTGGATCCTTGACCATATTTCACCATCTTTCATTCCAAAACTAAACCTTAAACAACTTTCTATTACTTTTCTTCATTTTGTATCTTTCTTCAACACTAATTCTCTCTAGTTTCTTATCATTTCCAGAAACTTTGAGAGACCAAAACCCCATTCAAAGGTGGTAATTGTGGGAAAGATCATTGGAGGACATCTAAGTGATCATACAACTTTCGGTAAGCATTTCCTTCGAAAATTTCATCTTTCTTACATAACTTTCTTTCTATGACTCTAAGAGTTCACTAACCAAACTCTTGTATGTTTGCAAGGAGTTTATTCATCAAGGTTTCATCTTCAATCCATCTTGGAGTTGGAAGACTCCTAAGCCTTTGAAAATTTGGTAAGAAAGAGTTATAACAAACTTTTTTCTTTCATTACTTTCTTCTCAAAAATCCAGTCTAATACTTTTTTTCTTTTCTTATTTGGAGCTCCTTTCCTCCATATAACTCTTTGGAAACTTCCGGCTCACTTTGGAGTTTGTAGAGTTTCCCAAACTTGAGAAAACGGTAAGAAAATCTCCTTAAACGTTTTCTTCTACTTTCACCTTTTAAAGTTCCTAATATAACCTATCTTTTCTTTTATTTGGAGATTTCACCCTCCATACCACTCTTGGAAGATTTCCGGCAAAAAAGTTAGTTTCTTACTTCCATTTCAAGACTTTTCCGGTAAACTTTCATATTCTCCATCTTTGTGTTTTCCTTTAATTCTTCATTTTATCACTTAAAGACTATACTAAAACTTGATATAATGACTAAAATGGTAAATAACTAAATATCTAAAGATGTCACGTTAAAACTTAATACTTGTCATGCTAATAAGTTATTAGAACATTTTAACCGAAAATGTTATATAAACGTTAAAACCGGATAATCACATATAGGTTATTAGTAAATTCTTTCGAAAATGTTTCCAACACCTTATTACATTTAGTGGACTTATAAATCTAAGTATTTTGTACATATTGTGTATTATAAATAAACTTAACAAAATATAACTAAAACTTGAAAAATCTTGTAACTGAATGTATGAAGATTATATATATAATATCTAAGTTTAATTATAAGTTATTTGACTAAATAACTTCACCTAACAACCTGTAAATAATCACTTAAGAATTAAACTAATCCACCGTAACTTAAACGAGTAAAACGAACAAGCTGTTTTTGGGAGAAGCAGTTGTGTGCGCCGTTCCTACCACATAGGACGACGCAACGAGCTTCTTCCCAAAACAGGACGACGCACAGAGCAGTCTGTGCGCCGTCCTGACCGCTGTTTCGCCTTTTTCGCGTATTTTTGACGATTTTAAGCATACGTAACACTAATCTAGTATACGTAAAGTATTATAAACTGATAAATATGTGTTTGGACTCAAAACATAAAACGCAATCTCAAACTATATATTATTACCGTTATAAACATTTAAAACGTCTTTTTATCGTCTAAACGTTATCTCTCTCCGAAAACGATTAAATCTTCGATTTTTAAACTTAAACTTTTATATAACTTTTATAAACTGATTTCTAAGCATATTTTACTTAAATATTCAAACTATATCTTTAAATATTCAAATTGTCAAAGGGTGACTTTCGTTGACTTTGACTTCTCTTTAAAATGGGTACTTCGTTGACTTGACTTTGACCAAGTCAACTATCCTTGATATTGACTTGGTTGACTTTGACTTAGGTTAACTTTGACTTAGTTGACTTGACCATGGTTGACTTTGACTTCGGTTGACTTTGACTTTGGTTGACTTTGACTAAATCTAATACTCCTTTCAACGATATTCCTGGTAGTCACTTTGGGCTCGGATGTCATTCCTATCTAATCATATTTATAAACTTAAATCATCGATGTCATTATCGACTCGAAATATCAAATTCTTTTATTCGTCACCTCGCTACGACTTATCGCCGGTGGATTCGACGACTTTGATTCTAATATTTATATTCGTCTAAACTCTACTAAACTCTAAATATTAATACAACGTTAATTAAATACGAGGCTAACCTATTACATTAGAGATACTTAGACCTTTTATGTCTTATGCCAAGGCACTTAGGCGGTGGAGTATTATTCTCCAGTTTGTGTCTACCCGACATACTTATCGTTGATTCGTGAGTTATTCGAGTTTTTACCGTTTTAAAAATTTTACTTCGGGCATGTCTAGCGTTAACTAAATTTTTATATATCTTGATTATGCATGTTTAGATTATGATGCCTTTAGATTTAGTGTACCTTACTTATACGGCCTTGGTGGTAGTATAAGGCCCTCGATTAAACACTTGTTAACTCTAGTTGAGCCATCGGTATTTATATATAGATCTATATGGGTTTTACAAACCCTCATCCCTCACTATGCGCAGGGATGTTATTGCCGCTATGTTTATCTCGTAACTACCTTAGTTGGACACACTAAGGCAGAGGGTTATTGTTGCCTTTACATTGTTGCCTTTACGTTGTTGCCTTACATTTCAGTACGGTTCAGGTGTAGATGAATATCTAAGGTTTATGCATATATCATACATTGTTATAATTCAAGATATTATCCTTTTTTTACTATTGATTTCTAACTACTTTTTCTAATGGGTCAAAATCTTCAAAATATTATGTTTTTATAAAATACGAATAACCACTAACTTTATGTTGACGTCGTATTTTTAACGCTTTTCAGGAGGTTGAGTTTTGCATCGATTATGGAGTTACTATTTTTGCTTTGGATATTGTATGGACTTTCGAAGAGACTTAGCTAGACGTAGTTACTTTCTGTTTAGGCCATGTACTATTTTGCATTGTTTTATTTCTATTGTTGTAACTCCTAAACTTCATTTAATGTAATCTTATTGTTATAGTATTTATTCGATGTAATACTTGGTCTTCTGATACCTAATATACTGCACATCTCGGGTTTCCGCCTGCGCGGGGTGTGACATATTGTCTACCGTTGCCTTTAACTGATCATTTACCAGAAACGCGTCATTGTCGGAATCACACTCGGAATAGACTCACATAAGTCCTAATACCAAGAAAACATATAATGAACTTTCTTAAGTTCATAACGTATCATATTAAAGAACTTTAGTTAACGAAAAGGTCCAACGAAACAATAATATAAAAAACAGCAAAGTTGCAAAAATGTTTACAAAATTGGTCCAGGACGCCACACAAAGGCCTTGTGCGCCGTCCTGGAAGGACCAAACTCGCAAATAATTTGAAACTGTTGGTTGTCTCGATTTCTCCACATTTTGACCCAATCAATATCGACTTAGGCCATCATTTACTAGTCTTTTACAGTCCAAAACACATCTCATTATAATTTTCCTACTTACCTTTCATTTCATTTCATTTTCTCATTTTATAAACTTAAAACATAAAAACACACACATTTCCTCCAAAAGTCTCTCAAGCTTCATCACCTCCATTAAGTTTCCAGCCATTGAATCAACAAATCAACCACAAAAATCGTTCCCATAAGTCAAAGGAAGCAAGAGGAGCCAAAACATTTCGGTTAAGGACCATTTTCGTAAAGATTTTGAAGCTCAAAACACCACCAAATCATCATCGAAGCGATTTCCTCCGGTAGATTTATTTTAACTTACTGTTTTTACTTAAATAACAACTTGCATGGATGATCTATGGATTAAAAATAAGTTTTATAAAGATTTATGACATTTTGTGGACAAAAACGATTTTTAACTAAAATAACCCTTATATCTATGTTTTTATGGATAAAAATACTTTAGAAACTATGGAAATGAAGTTTTATTAAGTTTAGACTTATTGCATGTCGGAAGCGCTGCCCAAATGTGACAACCGTCTTATTTCCGGTGAAAACCGCATTCTCTGTCTTTGAGTTAAATTTGAATTGATCGTATCTATACTTGTATCGTAAACGAGTGTGAGTCGGAATAAAAATCGGAATCACAAAATGAATCCTAATACCAAGAAAAACCTAGTGAACTTGCCTAAGTTCCTATCTAAATAACCGGAAACTTTCAACTAACGAAAATGCTTAACGTTAAAACGAACGAAAAACGAAAAAGGCAAAAATCTGCCCTCCAGCGCGCCGCGGTGGAGGGTACAGACTAGCCATTTTTGTTAAACTCAAAAACTTAAACAAGCAAACCCAAACCCGAGCCCAACCCTTTGGCTCCGGGTTAAACGTGTTAGAGGCCTTTAGAAGTCCAGTGACTCCCTCTTAACACCTCACAATTCTCACTTTTCAAACACCAAACACAATCACACATACAAACACTCTCTTTACTACTCTCTCTCATTTCAAACTTTTTCAACAAAATCTCCCACAAACACCTTTCATTACAGAGATTTAACACCCTTAAATCACAGAAAAACTATCACATAAACCCACAAAAATCGTTCTTAAACAAGAAGGAGGAAGGAGCTTGCATACATTTGGGTTAAAAGTTCATTTCTAAGCATTTTTGGGTCAAAATCATCAAGGGTTCACTCCAATCACCTTCAAATCACTTTACTCTCGGTATAAATCCTTCAAAACTTCTGTCTTTATAATTTATACTCATTGCATGTATCATCTAACACCTAAAAATGAGTTTATATGAAGATTTTTGACCAATTATGAACAAAAACGGGTTTTGATGGGTTTTTGATAAAAGTCACGTTAAATCCTTGTTTTTATGGATGAAAATCCAAACTAAAATGAAATTATAAAAGGTTATACTATTTTTAGCCATTGCATGTCGAAATCTAACTCGAAAATAACGAATTTCATCAAAAACGATATTTGGGTAAATGAACTGTCTCGCGACCGCGCCACGGTGCCTCCACCGCGAGGCAGTCGTGGTGAATTCATTGACCGCGGCGCAGTCCCGACACCGCGAGGCGGTCGTGGTGACCTCTTGACCGCGGCGCAGTCCCTCCACCGCGAGGCGGTCGTGGTGCAGACTTGTTACCAAACCTTATTTAAACCGTTATTGAGCGTAACTCTAAACTTGTTGCTCTAAACTTATGTTCGAAACTGAATTTATGAACTATAATCTGTAATGAGTGTAACTTACATATAAAAGGACTAAACGAACAAGTTTTATATGACATTGTATTGGTAAATATATGTAATATGTTTATGGAAATTGTTAAGCTGGAAAGTGTTTAAAAATTGGATTTAAAGATTTTGGCGCGGAAGCGCTGCCCGATTTTCGATAGACCTAAAACCAACACTTATATTAAAAGCATTTTCGTTAACTAATGACATTATAAACTTATAAACAGTCATACTCATTCAATCTTGGTATTACTATAGGAGTTCCGTGATTCCGACCCATTTCGACCCGTTCCGACCGCTCTCTCTCTCTATTGTGCTTTTCTTCGCAAACCGTGAGTTACAACCCCACTTTATTTACTGTGTTCAAATAAATTTTGGGGGAAACATGAGATCTAAATGAACTTTGGAACTGTTATGAACTTTTGGTACTATTATGAACTCGTATTGAACGTTTTTGTGAAACTTATGCGTAAACAGTTTTATTTGCCCGTTTGGCATACAAAACTAAATGGTTTGCCACCCTTTTTCGGCTAAATGGTTTGCCACCCTTTTTCGGCTAATTGGTTTTCCACCCTTTTTCGGCTAAATGGTTTGCCACCCTTTTTCGGCTAAATGGTTTGCAACCCTTAATCGGCTTTTTGGTTCAAATCTGTTATAAATTTATTACTTTTGCCACACTCGGCACTGTATTAAACTTATTTAATGCCACTCTCGGCACTCGTACGAACTTTGATTGATCGTATAACTATCGTGACTCTTGAGGGATATAACTAACCATAAGTGACTACTATCAGTTTTAAAAATAACATTAGTGCCCAATTTTCGTAACACACTATTAGCTTTGTTAAGCCGTTTAGTAATTATGGGTATCGATACTTAGGAAATAACCGTTCCTTGCTTAGGTGGCAGCTTAAGTACATATTACTCGATCAGAAATGACTCCCCGTCGATAGTGAGGGGTAAGGGGCCTCACGGTTGGTTAATCGGTTTAGTGTGAACACTTAAGTTATTATGCCAAGTAGTCGTTATACATGATTTCAATCAATAGTTTACTTATCTTGCGCGTATATGGATATACGATCTCCGCAACTGTCTTTTGAACAACTTTTATGGATCGAACTGTCTTTTGAGCAACTTTTATGGATCGAACTGTGTTTTGAGTAACTTTTATGAATCGAAACTATTCTTTAAGTATTATTCTACTTATCCAAAACTATTAAGTATGGAGAAATCCGCACATATCTGCATCAGCTAGATTGTCTCCCGTTGCGGGACACCCCTCTCCATCATCTCCGATAAGAACAGTCAGTCTACGTCCCATCATTGGAATTTCCTTCAGAAATCGCTAGGGACGCGACTAGACCTCATCACCACATACCACCCTCCGACCGATGGTCAGAATGAAAGGACAATCCAAACGTTCGAAGAGATGCTGAGGGCGTGTGTAGTTTCCTTCGTAGGATGTAGAGATACTCACCTCCCTTTGGTCGAGTTCACCTATGACAACATCTACGGTGCCAGCATCAAGTGCGCACCACCGAGGCCCTGTATGGACGCCAGTGACAGTCACTGCTCTGTTGGCTAGAAGCTGACGATTGACAACTTGCAAGGTCCGACGTCTCCCTCTATCCGTGAAAGTCTGGCAGCATCCCGTACCCGACAGAAGAGCTGCGCAACCGACTAGAGGAAAACCCCTCGAGTTCCAAGTTAGCGATAGAGTACTTCCCAACATATCGCCATGGAAAGGGGTGGCCTGCTTCTGGAAACACGGCAAACTGAGCCTTAGGTACACCGGTCCATTCGAAGTATTAGGACATACCGGTTCCGTCTCTTATCGTCTACAACTTCCCCCGACTCCCTAGAACTTTCATAATATGTTCCGTGTCTCAAACTTGAAAGCGTCTATCCGACGAGACCATCGTCATCCCTCTTGACAAGGTCAAAATCGATAATAAACTCAACTTCATTGAAGAGCCGCTTAAGGTTGTTGACCGAGAGGTCAAAAAACCCAGGCAAAGTCGTGTTTCTATTGTCAAGTTCCGGTGGAATTCCCGATGTGGTCACAAATTCACGTGGGAGCGTGAAGATCAAATCCGTCAGAGATATCCACATCTGTTCGAGAACAATTCTCCATGATGGTACGAACTAAATTTCGGGACGAAATTTCTTTCAAGCCGGGGAGAATGTGACAGTCGTCCAATTTCTGGTGCATTTCATACTCTACGTCTCTCTTATTGTCTACCGTTGCCTTAAACTGATCATTTACCGGAAACGCGTCATTGTCGGAATCACACTCGGAATCGACTCACATAATTCCTAATACCAAGAAAACACATAATGAACTTTCTTAAGTTCATAACGTATCATATTAAAGAACTTTAGTTAACGAAAAGGTCCAACGACACAATAATACAAAAACAACAAAGTTGCAAATTTTTTTACAAAATTGGTCCAGGACGCCGCACAAAGGCCTTGTGCGCCGTCCTGGAAGGACCAAACTCGCAAATAATTTGAAACTGTTGCTTGTCTCGATTTCTCCACATCTTGACCCAATCAATCTCGACCTAGGCCATCATTTACTAGTCTTTTACAGTCCCAAACACATCTCATTATTATTTTCCTACTTACCTTTCATTTCATTTTCATTTTCTCATTTTATAAACTTAAAACATAAAAACACACACATTTCCTCCAAAACTCTCTCAAGCTTCATCACCTCCAGTAAGTTTCCAGCCATTGAATCCACAAATCAACCACAAAAATCGTTCCCATAAGTCAAAGGAACCAAGAGGAGCCAAAATATTTCGGTTAAGGACCATTTTCGTAAAGATTTTGAAGCTCAAAACACCACCAAATCATCATCCAAACGATTTCCTCCGGTAGATTTCTTTTAACTTACTGTTTTTACTTAAATAACAACTTGCATGGATGATCTATGGATTAAAAATAAGTTTTTATAAAGATTTATGACATTTTGTGGACAAAAACGATTTTTAACCAAAATAACCCTTAGATCTATGTTTTTATGGATACACATACTTTAGAAACTGTGGAAATGAAGTTTTATTAAGTTTAGACTTATTGCATGTCGAAATCCGTGGCTAAAATAAACATTTTGCTCGAAAAACCACCAAAAACCCACTTGTGCGCCGTCCTTAAGGACCAGGACAACGCATCGGGCAAAAAGTGGCTCTGTGCGTCGTTCCTATGGTCCAGGACGGCGCACATGCCTGACCAGATTTCCGAAAATTGTCGTTTTGGTGTTCTTAAGCTCGTATACGCTCGCTGACTTTTTGATACATGTATTTATGAACCGAGTTTGGTAAAAATAAGTATATTAGTGATTTGTGATGGACTCTTTGGATTAAAATGAACTCGTTATATGTGATATTGTGTTATAGGTATTTCGTGAGCGGGATTGAGTTTGAGTTTTGGGAACGAAATTTGGGCGCGGAAGCGCTGCCCTAATTTCGTTAGACGATAATAAAAGTTAAAATTGGATTTTTGGACCAAAATGCAACGTTAACGGTTTCGGACAGTTTTCTTGGTCAATATTAACCTTGACACTTAAAGTTTAACTCAAATCTCTCTATTATATTATATTACACATAATAACATAATAAGATAATAACACTCGAACTATCTTGTATTATTAGGCGTTCCGTGATTCCCGACTCCCGTTCCCGACCGATTTCCAAGTTCCTTTATCTCCGCAATCCGTGAGTTACACACCTCTCTACTTTTGTATTTTAAGTACTCTTTCTGGGGGAAACATGAGATCAAAATCTTTTGTGAACAATATCTTTTACGTGAAACTGCTTTATGAACTTAAATTTACGTACAATGTTTTTATGATTTACTTGTCTTTGAAACCTTTACGAACGTTGCTACTATTGTGAAACTTTTGGAAACTATCATGAACTATTGATCTATCTTGGAAACTTTTGTGAAACTTATATGCGTAGACGATATCAATTGTCCCGATTTGGCTACTTAAAACTATTTAGGCTTCCCCCTGGTGACATTTGATTAGACTAAGATAGGTTGATTGTATTTGCGTAAACCCCTTTAGGACAATATAAACATCGTAAGTACATCCTTTCAGTTTTTAGATAAAGAATGCAAAGTGCCCCGTTTTTAAATTTTGATTCCCTACACACTATTAGAAATAGCCGTTAGTAAATATGGGTATCGATACTTAGGAGAGATCACTCCTTACTTGTGGTTCGCGACCTAAGTACATATTACTAAAGTTCTCACGAACTCCTTCTCTACTGAAACTTAGGGGCGTGTTCTGACCAACAATCGGTTTAGAATTGAATCTTACGTTATATTGAGCCTAGTGGTTGGTACAATTCAAAAATCTTACGTCATTATTAGTTACGCATATACCTACTTATCGTCTTACACATGTGGATTTATCCACCGCTGAGGTAATGACAACATATTTTATCGCTTTGCTATACAACTTAAACTTTTACAAATGGTGAACTCTTGACATTGAATTACTATGACAGTATATATATATATATATATACTTATTTTAAGTGATTGTCTATCCGCCAACTTTCTTTTAGAAAACTTTGTGCTTATATATACTTGTCGGAACTTTTGCCGGTATCCTTTGGTCAAAATTTATAAACTGTAACTCACTCACTACGTTTCGTATTGACACTTTATCTCATGTTTCAGGAAGCAAAGTGTAAGTTATGAAGTGCATTGATCAGGCGGATCAAGCGGGTTATGTGAAGTGTAATTCGGGAAAAAGACCCTTTTGTTATTTGGGGATTTTATTTAAAACATTTTATTTTGTATTGGTTATCTTAAATTTATGGATCTTGGTTGTAACTTTTGAACATTGGTACTTTTTCTAACGTTATTTTAAACGACTTGAAGCGTTGATTTTAGTATAACCCGTGAAATGATTCTTTGCCCTTCACATCTCGTGTTTCCGCTTTAGCGGGGTGTGACAGATCACAATATGTACTAAACTACCAAACGAGCAAAATAGATAAAACATACAAAATATAAAATTTAAACTCTAATTACTCGTGGAGAGTTGATAGTATATCAAAAAGAAAATAAAAAATTCATGAACGCTCTTGCAACAAGTTGGCACAAATCTAATACCTTACACAAAATTTGAAGAACAACCAGACTCGAGAATATCACCTTAATAATGCAAGGAGGATATTTCATTAGTGAATTAGGCAAATGTTGAACTTTATTGAAGAAAAGGTTTTCAAGATGCCATTGAAAATCATTAACGAACCAAACCCTTATTCTTTTCAAAATCCAGATCTGGTTGCAAGAGAGTTTTGTGTAACGTGACATATAAAATTGTTGAATCCAAAGTGTTATTCCCGGATCCCAAACTTTGAATTCATAGCCCATTTTTTCCAAAGATTTAACAAAAAAGGTAGGCAACGATCTTCCAACCACACTCACCAAGGAGAATAAAACCAACAAATGCGGTGATTCTCTACCATGAATAGAGAAAATAAAGATCACAGTTAGAACGATAAGAGGAAGAAATTCCCTCAAATCAACATAACGTGATGGAGAAACTCTCATAGAGAAACCTAGAGAGGGAAAGTCTAGAGACGACTAGGGTTTTTTTATAAGAGTATTTTTCACATTTTTTTTTTCATAAGTATCTAATTAAACATATTATTAAGAAAATGAAGCAAAAGTATAGAACTTAAAAATAAATCTTAGTTTTAATAGTTTTCTTTCAAAATTATCTAGATGAGAAAATTAAAATTAGTTTAATAAAAAGTAATTGTTACTACTTAATACAATTGATATGAGTTTGATAGTGTAAGGGTCTTAATGAAAGTTAATTAATTAATTTATGATTATAATATAATATGTATGGGAATATTAGAAATTGATGATAATTGGATAACATGTGGTAATATAAGTGACAAGATTTAAACTGGATCCTAAGCTCTAATAGTGAATTGTCATATCAATTTGATATGCTTCAAATAATCGACATTTTATTAATCATATTTTTCATTTTTACTCTAGTTTTCTGCAATTTTTGTTATGATTTGGTATGTTTTCAGTTAGAAATGCAGATTGGAGTTGAACTTGGATCATGGAGCGAAAAGGAGCTGAAACCGACTCAAGACGGATACAAACGAGCAAGAACGGTGAAAATCTGAAGAAACAGTCGGCGGCTGGATTTCCTTAGCCGGCGGCTGAATCAAAGTTTCAAAAATGTTCATAACTTGATGTGGAAGCAACTTTTCTACCCGTGTTTCCTGCCGCCGACTGAAAGGGTCGGCCCAGATGTCTATTTAAGAGGCTTCTAGGTTACGAATTAGAGATACCTTTTACCTAATTTTCATCCCACTTTCGACCAGAGGAGCTGCAAGGAGAGGTTTGAAGGCGTTTGATCACGTTGGAAGCCACGTTTAAAGTCATTTAATCGTGTTCGAAGTTTGCTTTAGTTGGTCTGCACTTTTTTCTTAATTTTCTTGATACAATGTTTTTGTTTATTGAATCTTATGTTATTTTGTCACAATCCAACATGAGCTAAACTCTTAAAAGTGATTGCTTGGATTGTTGAACTTGGACCTATGGTTAATTAAGTTTTATGTTTGAACTAATTGGTTTTTCCTTTATTATTAACGTTTAATCGCGATCCATGTTTATTTAAAGTTGTTAGAATTACTACTTAGCGTGATTGATAAACTTATATCATAACTAGCGTTCATATAGGTTTATTAGTTATTTACAATTATATAATTCGTTAGATAATTGTAGCTTGAGACTTAATTGAGACAGGCTAAGAATAATAGTGATCTAATAAATTAAATGAACATGACAATTATATCATAATTGAATAGTTGAGACTTTTGTTAATTCGTAGTCGACAGATTAAATTTCTAATAATAGTGACGTTAAAGCACAAATTAGGGTGGATAGTCTAAGATAACTCTTGGTGTACGATCATTCGTATGATCTTTCTCTAAATTTGTAGGATTAGATAACTCTAATAGGAAGTCTAGTTATAATAGAAATCACAGTTAAACCAATCAAACATATTCGTATTATCCATAATTCAAGTTAAACGTAATATCCAAGTAATCACTGCTTTTTAATATCTGATCACATCTTAAGAACTTTTCTTAACATCTTTTCATCCGCAATTCCATGTAGTTAAATTAATTGCTATTTTATTTTAGTTATTTATTTTCCTAAAATATGTTCTCACAGAACTAAAACGTCCCCCATATTTAATTGCTTTATTTATTTGTGTTTATTAGTTTAATTAAATAACTTAGAATAACGAATACAAATACACGTTCCCTGAGTTCGATCCGGACTTACTAAATCTATACTACCATATGATCAGGTACACTGTCTGTATTGTGTGTTAGTCTACTTTAGTAATATCCTTGTCTAAACTATAAATAATTTTACGTTAGAAAATACACATCACAATTCATGATGCGGAATCTCATGAAATGATTGAATATAAACAATAATTGAATTAAGGATTTAATTAATGAAAGTTGAATGTGAAATTATCATTGATAAAGTGATTTTGGCTGGAATAGCCGTTTACAAAATATTGAAGCTTTACGGTACTCAAGAGAGTCCGGGTTCAAAGACAACTAACTATACATACACATCCCTCTATTTATAGAAATCTCAATACAGACTCTTTACAAATAAAACACTCAAGTCTTCATTAACTTTAACTTTGGTGAAATTCAGTTATGTCGGGTAGACTAACTTGTTCACCCGAGTTATAGTCTTCAATGTTGACTTGTCTTGATCAGCTACATCTTCAGTTAACATTAACTCGGGTGAACTTGATTTAACTCAGGTGAGTAAACTTGTTCTCTCGAGTTAAAGTCTTCACTGAAAGACTTTCTAAGGTTTAAATCGGGTGATGAACTTTTTTCACCCGACTTAAACACTTAGATAAAAAACACACTTTGAAGATTTCATAGCTTCATCCATAACTTTCAGTACCCAACAATCTCCCCCTTTGATGATGCTATAAATCTTCAAATTAGCACATATGATTCTCCATGATTAGGTTCTAACAACTTAGATTCTTCAATGAAAAAATCTTCCCTTAACTGATTCTCCATTGTTAGCATTAGACACTTCAGTATAAATAATCTCTCTTTAATCAAACTGAATTATCTTCTCCCTCAAATGAACATTTTCAAGTCAAACAATCTTCTATTTAATTGATTCTCCAATGTAAGTTTCATAAACTTCAGTTCTTCAACAACTTCAATTCTTCATAATAGATGATTCTCCGTGATGAGTTCCACATCAATCAACATATCCAGCTGCATGACACTCATCTAAACTAACACCAACATCAATATCATTTTCAACACAACGTCAAACTGTATCATCACTAACAGCAACAATACTCATTCAATAGCAATACCGGCTCAATAATCTCGTCATTCACATCACCTTCAGTAGTAGCTTCATCACAAAATATTAATTGACTTCAACATCTTGAATTGATAAATCACTAATCTAAGCTTGTATAAGCATGCAAAAGTGGGAATGCTGTCACTAGAACGGACCACACAAATAGGGGTGATCTATGCATAGTCATTCCAGGATAAATATCTGAGTAGATCCTTAGATTCATGATCATCATATTCAATCTACTTTTCATCAATCACAATTTCAATTTAGTTCGGATGAACTCCTTCATCATCCGAATTAAAATCTGCAGCATCAACACACAACCTCATTTCTAACAACATCCGAACTAAAATCTGCATGTGAATCAACCGAATTGACTTGATTAAATTGAATTGATAGATCACTCAACTAGACTTGGATAGCTACAAACGTGAATTCTGAGTAGATTCCTAGTTTCTTGTTCATCTGTTTCAACTTTCTCTTCATCATCTGAGTTAATTCAAACATGAATTTCAATTCTTCAATATGAGCTCAGATATGATCAAAATCACTGCATAATCACCAAAACACCTTCAAAATTAATATATTGATAAATCGTGGATTAGCTTCATACTTCGATCACCTCCAACTCATTATCGTACCAGCAATTCCACCAAAAACTCACTAATCTTCACAAATTCTTCAATAACGTTCCTAAATTTCACTTCGAACTTCTTCTATTCAAACAAAACACTGATAATTTGACTAAATTCACTTGAATCAAGTCAAATCGATGAACCGGAATCAATTGAATCTAAACTTATCCGGCTCTGATACCAATTGACGGGATTTAAACAGGATCCTAAGCTCTAACAGTGAATTGTCTGGTCAATTCATGATGCGAAATGTCATGAAATGATTGAATCTAACAGTAATCGAATTGAGGATTTGATTAATGAAATATGAATGTGAGATTATCATTGATAAAGTGATTTTGACGGGAATAGCCGTTTACAAAATGTTGAAGCTCTACGATACTCAAGAGAGTCTGGGTTCAAAGACAACTAACTATACACACACATCACTCTATTTATAGACATCTCAATACATACTCTTTACAAATAAAACACTTAAGTCTTCATTTAACTTTAACTCTGGTGAAATTCAGTTAAGGCGGGTAGACTAACTTGTTCACCCGAGTTAAATTCGTCAATGTTGACTTGTCTTGATCAACTACATCTTCAGTTAACATTAACCCGGGTGAACTTGATTTAACTCTGGTGAGTAGACTTGTTATAACGAGTTAAAGTATTCACTGAAAGACTTTCTAAAGTTTAACTCAGGTGATGAACTTTGTTCACCAGACTTAAACACTTAGATCAAAAACACACTTTAATGATTTCATAGCTTGATCCATAATTTTCAATATCCAACAACAAGTTTTATTTATTATAACTAAAATAAGATGAGAAGAACTTGTATTTATTTATCTTATCGGAATACTCTTATTATAAGGAAAATGATTAATCCTCCTACAATATCCTCCTACAAATCCTCCTAAAACCATATGAACATGACATGTGGATTCCACTATCTCTCTTTCCTAATCTCGTCCCTTGATTTTTCCAAATATGATCATCTTGCTTAAGGAGGATTTGTAGGAGGATGGATTAGTGGATATATCATTACTCTATTCTTTAAATGCAAGATGCTTAATTGTTCATATTTAATTGCAACTTACATACATATTACCCCCTAATTAAATTACCGTCTTCGTCTTGAGATCCGTGTTTTTCTTGGGCTTTTGGGCCTGTATTGGGCTAACTTTTGGGTTCTTTTTGTTTCTCGGGTCTGGCCTACGTGGCGTCTGTGTTTTTGATGATTGACTAACACGTGTTCTTTCTATTTCTTCTCCATTTTCTCTGGTTTTTTGATTTTCTGCTCTATTGCTTCGTCTTCGTCTTCTTAAGGTTTTCGAACTGCTTTTCTGTAGTTGTTTATATTCTTTATTTTTTTGCATGTTTCGGAAGTGTTTTTTTACTTAGTTTTGTTGATTTGTTTTCTTCTTCCTTGCAGTTTTATTGTCGCCGATGTCGCTTTTGTCCTAAAAGGTATGGTATATGAGTGTATTTCGGTTAATTGAAGTTATACACTATTTTTGTTTCCCGGTTAATCGACGTTTTTTAATATCCATGATTAATATTTTTATTCGTTTGTTTCCTTTGTGCAGCTGTGTTGTGACTGTTGTCGTATTCGTTTTAAAAGGTATGGTACACGTTTTTTGTTTCCTCTTTTTGTCTTTCGGTTAACTGAAGTTGTATGCTACTTTTTTATTTTGGCGAAATAAAATTTTTAGATATTATTGATTGGGTTTATTATTTGTTGCTTTAGTGTATTGTTTGTTTCTTTTGAATTTGTTGGATTTTCATTGATTACATTATTGATATTTGGTGTGTAGGGAGCGGATATTGTTGTTTACTTTTTCTATGTAGCGGTTTGGTTCATTTAGGTACTACAGTTCCGTTGTTTTGCATAGGCATATACGTTTACTTTGGGTTTTAATTTCGGTTTTATTATTGATAGAGCGGATATTGTTTAGTTTTTCTGTGTAGCGGTTTGGTTCATTTAGATACTGTAGTTCCGTAGTTTCGCATACGCACATAAGTTTACTTTGGGTTTTAGTTTCGGTTAGAGTAGGAGTGACGATATTTACCTGGGTGTATTGGTGTCACTGAGTAGTAATTTATTTATATTTTTGTATTTGTAGTTTTCTTGCAACTATGTTTGCTTTTAATTGATATTGTTGTTTCTTAGTGACTTGCTGAATTTAGGTCACCCATTTCCGGTTTTGCGCATAGGCGCATAAATTTGATTGTCTTTGGTATTAGCATTGCTCAAAGTAGGAATGAAAATGTTAAGTTGGCTGTATTGGTGTCATTGAGTAGTAAGTAGTTTATATATTTGAATTAATAGGTGTGTTTAACAGTTTGTAGTTTTGTTGCAGTTTAGTTCTTTTTTTATTGATTTCAGTATCGAGTTTTTTGTTCCTGTTGTTTGTCAATAAATCGTTTAATTTAGGTAATGCAATATGCGTTATCCGCATAGACACATAAATTTGGTAGGTTTGTCGATTATATAGTCCTTGTATTTACTTTTGATCTCATGTTAGTGCATATATTGTTTGAACTGTCTTTTTAATTTTAGTCGGCCCGAGCATGATACTTTTTAGGTGGAGTTGTTTATGTTTATAGGGCAGTTATACAGGCTTGGTTATGTTGTCATTAAAGTTATTTTTGCATTTACTTTCGGTCCCAATTTGGGATTTCTGTGATTTTAGGTGTGCTCTACAAAGCCTACAAACTTTATCGTTGTGTCTTTTTGTTTTTGTTTTTAGCTTTGGTTAGACCTGAAATTACGACATTCAGTTGAGTGTATTGTTGTGTCGCTTTGTTTCATATGTGTATAGAACTAGCAGCTGTGAGAATTATTATGAAGAGCTTTATCCAGGATTGTTTGCTATATTTCTAGAAATTGGATTATTTATTTATGTGGAATTGTAAAGGGTTTGTGTTTTTAATTATGTTTTTTTTTATGGTTTTGGTGCTATCTGCTTTTTATATATTTTACTGCTTTTAGGTATTTAGTTTCTGTTGTATTTGTTAATAAATAGGAAGACAATAGGCAATGTTTTCCGTCTTATTTCTCTTCTATATATTCGGGTTTTGGGTGTTTTTCTACTATGTGGGGTAGCGATCTTAGGAAAGGTGTCGACTGGTCTGTACCTTCGGTTCCTATCCGTCTTCGTGGTAAGAGTCGTCGTGCTACTCCGCCTATTGTATTAGCAGCCGAAAACTCCCTGCCTTCGTACTTTGACTGCGGTGACGCGAGTCATTATTGTGCTTACTGTGGTGCTGTTTTCTTGTACGAAGAGAGGGTTCTCCATTCGTCTCGGGTTGGTAATCCAGTCTACAATCAATGATGTAAAGGCGGTTCTGTTATTTTGCCAATACCTGCTGCACCGCCTGCCCCTTTAATCGCTCTGTATGACGATGCTCATTTTATGCGTAACATTAGAGCTTATAATTCTATGTACTCGATGACGTCGTTCGGTGCCAAAATAGATTCTTCCGTTAATGAGGGCCATGGTCCGTAAACTTTCAAGGTGTCTGGTCAAGTGTCCCATTATATAGGCGCCCTATGTCCTCTACCTCCGAATGCTCCACGTTTTCTGCAGTTGTACATATATGACACTTTGAATGACGTCGAAAATAGATTACGTTTGTTCACTGCTACTGAAAATGATAACGATCTTAGGGCTGAGGTTGTCGCCACTCTGACTAGAATTTTGGTCTCTTGTAACGAGTATGTTCGCACGTTTAGGAAAGCTGTTGAAACTGCAAATTATAATAATATTGATGATTATGTTGTCAGACTATACACTAATGCGCCCGATCGTAGATATGCTCTGCCGCAAGCGGGTACACTAGGTGCCATTGTCGTTGCCGATGATGCAAATGCCAACGCCTACGATATTATCGTTCGTTCTAAGTCTGATCGTCCTTATCGTATTAGTAAACTTCATCAGTCTTATATGCCTCTTCAATATCCTTTACTATTACCTTACGGTGAGGTAGGCTGGTCTATGTATTTAAAATTGCGAGATTTGTTCGGTAAAGGGCAAAAATCTTTGACAGTTAACATGTACTACAGTTATTTGCTGCATAGTCGTCGTGATGTTTTCTGTCTACTGCTACGTGGAGGTAGGTGTTAGGTCTCAATAAGATCTCAAACCATGGCTAATCAATCACAAATAAGTATTTAGACGTTAATTATTATTAATCGATTGATTACTCAGTTTCTTGTGTTTATTATCGCGGAATTATAATAACAAAGAACAAGTATAACACGCAGTTATATTCCTTCAAAAGGTCCAAGGTTTACAATGGTCAAGCTCACTATTTATACACAATAATAGTGAACTTGATAAGGATAAATCTTAGAAAATCTTCTACAAAGATAGAAGATTTTATCTACCAGAATTACCTAAAGTTACGCCTTACGTTTCTCATTATGGATCTGACTGGTCAGCTCCACAATGCCTTAGTTTATTCTAGTCACTCAGACTCAGAGTCACTCAGACTCAAGGTCACTCAGACTCAAGGTCACTCAGACTCAAAGACTAAGACTTTAATAAACAGATTTATTAACTTGGGTTAAATCGCTGATTTTCCCAACAGTAGGTTATTTCAACAGTTTCTACTGGACGCGTACTTGTGTGTGGAAGATAGAAGATTAGATTATTTTCGAAGATAAACCATTCGGTCTCGTAACTGCGTGTAAGTTTTACCTCTTTTTTTACTTTTTCGTTTATTCGAATTATCAATCACCACTATTACTTACTGTTGTCGTTTCTGTATTCGGTGTTGCAGCTGCGTGTAAGTTTTGTTTTCGTTTTTATTTCTTCGTATACTCGAATTTTCATTCACCTCTGTTACTTATTGTTATCACTGCTGTATCGTATTTTTAGATTTGTATACAGTAGAGTTTCAGAAAAGAGGTCTCCCGCACTGTCATACACTATTGTGGGTTGACGAATCCTTCAAAATTAGAGATGCTGTAGATGTCGATAAATACGTGACAGCGGAATTGCCGGACGCTGTTACTGAACCGATGTTGTATTCGACTATCACAAATTGTATGATTCACGGCTCCTGCGGTTTGTCTAATTATTCTGCTCCCTGTATGCGGGATGGAGTCTGCAAAAAAAGATTTCCGAAATAGTTAAATCCATTAACTTTTTTTGACAAAGACGGATACGTGCATTACAAGAGAAATGAGTATTCTATACACACAATGCAGAACGGAGTGCGAGTACATAACGGATTTGTGGTTCCTTACAACAAACTGTTATGCAGCCGTTTTAATGCACATATTAACGTTGAATATTGCGGTTGGAATATGATGATTAAGTACCTATTTAAGTATATTTCTAAGGGCGTTGAACGTGTAGCTTTTGCTTTACGAAAATCTGAGAGTGACACGTCTTCGTTTTCACACACACGTCGAGCTTCTACTTCCGAAAATGCTTCTGCTTCTGCCTCTGCTGTTAAAATTGTGGATGAGATAGAAAACTTTGTAGATGATAGATTTATTTGTCCTCATGAGGCAGCGTGGCGGCTTTTAAATTTCCCGATTCACGAGAGAGAACCTGCTGTACAGATTCTACAAGTTCATCTCGAGCGTATGCAAACAGTCACATTTGAAGACGGCTGCGATTTGGAAACTTTAGTATGTAACGCTAATTTTGGTAATTCTACGTTGTCTAGATGGTTAGTTACTAGCAGATGGGATGTAGACGGTCGTCACTTAACGTATATTCAGTACCCTTTACTATTCGCGTGGAATGGCAGTAAGAAGGAATGGGTTTTTAGAACGAAGAAAATTGTTACGCCGATTGGTCGAATGGTGTACATACACCCCACCGCCGGCAAACTGTTTTACTTGAGAATGCTCTTCTGTCATCAAAAAGGATGCTGCTCTTTTACCGACATTCGTACTGTCAACGGAATCATCTATCCTTCGTACCGTCTTGCGTGTGAGGCTCTCGGTTTAATTGGTGACGAGAAGGAATTGTTGACCGCATTTAACGAGGCTTCATTTTGGGCATCCTCTTCTGAATTACGTTCTCTATTCTGTAATTTACTCTTATTATGTGATGTTAGTGATCCAGAAATTTTGTGGGATAATGCGTGGGAAAAAATGGGAGACGACATCAGTCGCACTTTATTAAATTCCGCACAATTCTCAGACTCTGTTATATCTGATGATACATTACAGCAACATATTTTGTTGGAACTTGAAAAAATATTAAACGCCTCGGTCCCTCCAAAGTCTTTGAATTCTTTCAATTTGCCACTTTCGTCGCCCGATTTACTGCTAGCACTAAAAAATCGTTTACTCCTGGAAGAAACGTTGTATGACAAGGTGTTGCTTCGTCAACAACATTCAGAAATGTTATCTAGACTTAATCCAGACCAGCTGCGTGTTTATGACAGAATACGAAGTGACGAATCATCGAATAAGCAGACATTATTGTTTGTGTACGGTCATGGTGGAACTGGAAAAACTTATTTATGGTCGACAATACGCACGTACTTTAGATCCATTGGGAAAGTGGCATTAGCAGTTGCTTCGTAAGGGATTGCATCCCTACTTTTACCCAGTGGCAGGACTCCACACTCTCGCTTTAACATACCCATAAACCTTGCAGATACATCTTTCTGTAATATTAAGAAAAGAACACAATTAGCCAAATTTTCCAACAAACACATACGATTGTATGGGATGAAGCGACAATGATGGATCGTAAGTGTTTTGAATGTGTAGATCGTACATTTAGAGATATATTAGAGAAAAGGGATATACCTTTCGGTGGAATATCGATGATTCTTGGAGGAGATTTCAGGCAGACTTTGCCCATAAAGCGGAAGAAAGGTCATCGAGATATTATGCTTGCAACTCTGCCAAATTCGTACTTGCGGCAGCATTTTGCTATGTACAAACTATCATGCAACATACGTCTCTCACATTCAAGTACAGGTCACTCCATATGCACCGACTCAAACCTTTTTGCACAATGGCTTTTGGATGTCGGAAATGGAGTTGCTGGCGTTCCAGATGCAGTTAATCCTAGGTATGTTTCATAGTTGGAAATTCCAAATAGGGGTGTCAAAAAAACCCGAACCCGATTGACCCGACCCGACCCGAACCCGAATAAGCTTATTAGGGTCGGGTTAGTCGGGTCTAGAACCTAAGATCGGGTTATTCGGGTCAACCCGATTAACCCGAAACTTAATTAGGGTCGGGTTGCGGGTCTTTTTAAGCCTCCTTATTCGGGTTCGGGTCAACCCGAATAACCCGAATAATACTTTTTTCTTTGTTTTACTCTGCTTACTAATAAGCTTAAAAATATATTATACACCTCATTAATGAATTGATAAGTAAACGTCGATCCTTTCTTTAAATAAAAACCTATCATATGTTTCTTCTTAATTCATACTCTTCGAAAACATACCTTTTTTTTTTTTTACAAAACACAACTTCGCATTAAAGGTTATTTTATATATTAAATGGTTGGACGTTTTTTTTTATAAATGTTAGTAGTCAAATAAATATTTGAAAAAGTAATGTATACACCTGAGTGGCCAAAATATGTTACAAATTATTTCTCTTTGGGTTATCATTTTTAGCATTTTGTGTATATAATATCATTGCAACATTATATATTTTTCTATTTAATGTTCATTATAACTTTTGCAACATTATAAAATTTACTTGGTAGCTATTGTTGGCCTCTTAAGAAATTGTTTTTGCTTATTAATCTAAGAACCAATATCTATCTACTAATTTGGACAAGTTAATTTGCATTTTGTTTTCATCCAACCCGAACCCGAATAGACCCGACCCGAATAAACCCGAACCCGAATAAACCCGAACCCGAAAACCCGAACCTTATTAGGGTCGGGTTGCGGGTCATGTTTTGAGTTTTGAAAACCCGATTAGACCCGACCCGATTAAGCTTATTAGGGTCGGGTTAACCCGATTAACACCCCTAATTCCAAACGGTTTTCTCATAAAAGACAACGTATTTGGCTTGCAGCAATTGATCGATTTTGTATACGGGCACACTGTTTTACTTAATCCAAGTCCTGAAAATCTTTGCAACAGGGCAATTATCTGTCTAAAAAATTGCACAACTGACGACATCAACCAAACGGTCTTGGACAGTACTCCAGATCACACCACTTCATATTACAGTGCTGATTCCATTACTTCTCATACTTAGAATATGTTGGATCCAGATTTACTATATCCGGAGGAATACCTAAATCAGTTAAACTTTCCCAGCCTTCCATTACACAAGTTGGATTGAAAAAAAAAGGTTCCGATTATTCTTTTACGCAATATAAACCAAAAAAACGGCCTCTGTAATGGCACGAGATTAATCGTGACTCAACTTTTGCCAACGATAATCGAAGCAACTATCATGACTGGGGCTTGTATCGGTCAAAAAGTTTATCTTCCTAGGATCAAGTTTATTCATCACGATCCCGAACTTCCTTTTACTTTTATTCGAAAACAATTCCCATGCAAAATATCTTATGCTATGACAATCAACAAAAGTGAGGGTCAATCGTTACAACGAATCGGCGTATTCCTACCCTTCCCAATCTTCGGTCACGGGCAGTTATACGTCGCGTTTTCCAAGGCAACCTCTCCGGATTCCATCAAAGTTCTGATTAAGGACGACAATGGAGAATATTCCCAAGCCACAAAAAATATTGTCTACAAAGAATTTCTTTCTTACATCGACAGCTTACAGAATACACATTAGATTTACATTACCACATATACATGTATAGCTACTGATTTGAGATATATACAGTATAGACACAAAAAATTAGTAATAAAATTAATTGCCATGAAAAATGACACTGCACGTTTACAATTACTATTCCACAATTCCAGTAACTACATTTGCATTAATCAATAATTAACTTTTATTATTGTATTACAGTTGGAAAAGATGGTACGCGTAGTAGATCTTGATTACGGTTGCGCTGGTTCAACAGTTGAAGTACGAATTTTGAGAAAATGGACACCGCTTTTCCGAAACAAAGAAACCTGGTTTCTTGCTGTGGACGAATATGTAAGTATCCTACATCTACATTATATGCAGTTTACATTTACATAATTCATAGAGGTTAATTAATCCATAACAATAGGGAGATAGTATCACAATTGTCGGCGAACATCAGGGACAGAAATTCTTGGAATCCAACTTTCGATTGATGCAGTGCTATACCATAGAACAGTATTCGTGCACTGAAACACAAAAATATCAGCGTGTGATCAAAAACCCGGTACACATCAATGCTGGAGAGGCTTATAAAATAACTGTAATTGAAGACAAAGGAAATATACCACGCACATACTTCGACTTCACACCTACAGATCAACTATACGCATTCCTCGACAAACCAACATATTACCCAGGTACGTAAAAAATAACGATTATGACACATATTGTTAAATTAATACTTAAGTACACAATCAAAAAAGATAGAGAAAAGTATATAAAATGAAGTGTGTATATACTTTTGCCGTTTAAAAGTGGTATAATTTATTCATTATTAACACATGCAGAGTTACTTCACCCCTAACTGTCATAAAAATATCGGTTAGGTTCTTTTCAGCTCATTTGGCTTATACGACAAAAAAAAACCCTACAAATAGTTTCTGTGACGTTAACTACTTTGTTTACGAGTTTTTCTTCCGACTTATTTTCCACAACCTTAATCTTTTCAGCTTATGTTATATCAGTATATGTTACGACTTTAATATAACTTAAAACGATGCAGATTTCCTGGGAAAAGTATAAAAGACAGACGCTCAGCAACAAAAAAAACGGTGACCCGTTTCTGTTACTAACTTTGACAGATATTGTGTAAGAATAAAAATAACCAATTCTTTCTATATCATTGCAGATAAACAATAACGGGAATGCAACATATCTAATACTTCATTTTATCTATGCCACAACGGACAGGAAATAACTGCCACTGTAATGAAAGAATGCATGGAAAATTCTGAGAAACTTAACACCGCTGTTAACACAAACATAAAACCTGCAACATACACGGGTACAAAACTATGAAATTTAGTTGATTTAACACACTTAGATTCAAATCACCTCTGTTAAATACTACTCATATTTTAAATACTTCAGGTTCTCTAAAAATGTCATCCACTGACGTGACTCACGTTATTATCAACCCGATCCTACCTGCAGAACCGAACAAACATCAACAAATAATTGTAACAGGTACGACATTCTCGCCGACCACCTCCTACACTGTCATGACACTATACAAACTTCAATCCAACATATACGAAACAATAATGGTAAGTACTTTAATTATTCTCCACTTAATTAACAATATCATCAACAAGTAACCTATTCAATCATATAATCGTGCACTAAATGGTCATATGATACCATCGAAAAGTAATAGCCGTAGACGCAAGAATTATAGACACTATCATCGATAGTAGTTGGTACACAGCATCATGCGCGGATTGCAAGAGTCAGGTGTCAAAACAGAAGGAGTCATGGTTCTGTCCAAATCACGGGACAAAGTGTAACACTTCTTGTAAGAGTAAAAATCATAAACATATATACTTCAAAACAAAAATATTACCAATTAACATTATTAAAATTTTTGCATCTACAACGTAAGAGTCATTCTGTCGGACGGAACATCAAACCTCGAAGCTGTAGCTACAGACTTGTGCATGCAAAAAATAATTGGTCGTACTTGTAAAGAGACAATTATTGAAGACAGTTACGAAGACCGCAAAACACTACCTCCATCTTCAGAAAAGAAGGAATAAAAACCCACAGATTTCACATAGAAATGAACAAAAAATCAAGCCCCACCAATATAAACTTTGTAATCACCAACAAAGAATCTGTACCGACCCAAACACGTTAACGCAGTCCATTACCCCAAACCCTAGCCAACCAAATACACTGTCAACAACACCCGACGCAGTATACATAACACCGCCACCACACACTCCAACAACTCCAAATACTGAAATAAAAACCGCAGACACAGCCACACCGACAGCAGAGCAAGTCAACAAACCCCCCACAGCAAGACAACTCTTATTTGAACCGACAGGTAATCATTCTAAAAAACTGTAACTTTAAATATAATCAACAATAATTATCATTCTAAAAACACATGCACTGCAGATGATACCCATTCAAAAGAAAAATCGACAACCACTATGACAGGGCGGAAAGATTCAACAGAAATAACACTAGAAGACGTATACGCGGACGCCACAAACAAACGTAATTCGACCGCAACAATAGGTACACTGTTTTTTAAATAAACAATAACTATAGGAAATCTAATGACTTATATTTACATTTTGCAGACAAATTGCAAGATCTTAACCCAACGAAACGCGAACGTTTCCCAGAGTAAACGGCCAACAACAACTACAGTCACTCGAAACGAACTTTTCAAACCATGATTTTGTAACAACAAGTAACAAAGGTAGCCGCAAACACTACTAACGGGTTTAACAAACCGTATTTTTGTAACAAGTTACAGTTTATGTAAATATACTCTATCTTTGACGTCCTTTGCAAATAACACCGACTACTACTATCGTTATCAGCCAAACATCGAAAAAAACGAGATGACAAACTCGTGCAACGCACGAGTATCTCCTAGTTAATATTAATATTTGATTTGTTTTGTATGATTTAGCTAACATCTTATGGTAAGTTATTGTTTAATAACTAGCACACGATAATGGTATGGATTTGACTGGTGTGTAATTCATAATAAATTAATTATATTATATATTAGTCTTAGATCCATTTTTATATATGGATAATATAAAAGAATAATTTAAAAGTATTTAAATAAGTAATAAATTTATATTATTTAAAAAAAGAAATTAAAAGAAGAAATAATTTATTTTTTCATAATTGTTTTTCTTAATATTAGTTTTTTAATTACTATTATTAACATTTAGTTATAAATCTCGTTTAGGTTGAATGATGTGAGACTTTTCGTTAATGTTGAATGATATTGAAGAGATATAAGAACTAAGATTATCTATAAAGGAAATAAAGAAAAAATGTTTTGTTCTTTCTATAAAAAAAAGGTTAAATGGATTTTACTAATTTATTTTGTTTTATTGACTAAAAGGATAACTACCTTGTTAAATTTATTAAAAATAACACCATAAATTGATTTTTTAAACTATTTATTTAATTGTTTAAAAAGAAAAGACAAAGTTTTAAATTTATTAAAAAAAATGATTAAATTGTTATAAACTTAATAAAATGGATGATTTCTATTGGTCAATTGAATGGTTTTTCAAATTGTTTTTCCTATATACTATCCTTATACCTGTATCTATATACGGACAGTTTAGATTAATTTTATTTGTAGATAAAGTAAATTTTATTATGTTATTCATATGTTCATTTTTAATATTTTTCTTATTGGTGTTATTAGATTTTATGAAATTATATTTAATGTTAATTTTGTTCTGAAGTTGCAAGTGTTCATAATCATTACATTTTTGAGAAATACGTAAAATACAAAACCGACATATATGTTGTAATGTTCTTTTTATTGTTTGGTTTGTTATATTATACTCAAATAAAAAGAAATAGTATAGCCTTTTCATTAATTTTACTAATAAATATTTTTAATATATAATACCAAAAAAGTTCGTTGAAATTGATGGATATAAAATTTCAGTTGAAATTTTCGCGTATCGAAAAGATGTTAAAGTTAAGATTATTTAGTAATTGACTGAATTAAAATAGATTCAATTGTGAAATGAAAATGTTAAATTTATTTAATAAATTATTTATTTTAATTGGTTAAAAGAATAGATGGCTAAATCGAAATTATCTATGAGTAATTGGTTAAAAAGATATGGATAATTTTTATAAAATTTATAAATAACTGATTGATATATTGGATAAATTATATTGTTTAGTTGGTTAAAAAATAACTGAATTGTTCAATGCATTAAATAAAAAGGATTAAAAACAAATAATTAAATTGATCTTATAAACTATTTAAAATAAAGACTTTCTATTGATAATAGGACCTAATTTTCCTTGTGGCACATGGAGAGTATATGCTCACGACTTATAAATATTTGAATTAATAATAAGTATTATCTAGTATTTTTTTTTATGTTTAAAACATTATGTATTGTGTAAATACTTACTCTCGTAACCACAAGGGTGGTGTCATAGTGGTAAAAGTTTGGTCTTTAAAGGTGAAAGTACTTGGAGGTCCCAAGTTCGAATCCAAAGAGTAAAAAAATATAACCCCCATGTGGCTAAGGAGGTTCACCTGCGATGACTCCGGGCTACCCACAAAGCGGATGGTCCCTCTGAGATTAGTCGGCTGCAAAGCGAGTCGAATACCTAGGTTAATCAAAAAAATTAAAAATAAATAAATATATGTTGTGAAACAATAAACAAAACAAGAAACAATAGAGAAAAGATAATAGAGAAAGAAAGAAGATTTGTATTATTCATCTCACAATGGAGGCTTATATTTATAGTACATGGGTGGATGCATCTCCAAGAAACAATGTTCTAATTATAGTTAAATATATCTTTATTAATATCCTATAAGATATGGACATCCATTCCATATTTATTCATAACACTCCCCCTTGGATGTCCATTACTTAAAAGATTATGCCTCGTTAAAACCTTACTAGATAAAACCCTATGGGACAAAAAAATAGTGAGGAAAAGGAGTACATAACTTTTCAATACGTTTTGAGATGTTGCTTCATTAAAAACCTTGCTAGGAAAACCCAGTGGGACAAAACCATAATCAAGGGAAAAAGAGTGCAACACGTATTTTTCCCCGTGATGATCACATCACTTGAGCCTTTTGAGTCGTCACAAAAAATGTCACTTCAAGAACATATCTAGTTGGTGATCGACTAATATGATGATCAACTAAATTTTCAGAATATGATCCATATGTCAACATAATAACATCTTGAATTAAATAGGAACTCATGTATGACTGATAAGCAGAAAAATGCTCTGTTTTCAATCAAATCTTGTACTTCAAAATCATTAATATCATCATTATCTTTTGGAGGTCGATTTGAGTCATATCATCATAAATTGACCTCACAACCATATGAATGCTCGAGTATAAAATATATATATATTCAACACTTTAATGTTAGTGTGTAAGGATTCTATCCTTCGTATGATCAATATATGACACAAGACAAAACTTAAGTCTTTTAAAGGTATTTCCTTTCACATTACTTATATGACTATTCAATCGCCTTTTAGAATTTCATCTCGAGTTCCACATGTATTCAAACATACATCACAATTATAACAATTTTAGATTTGAATCTCTTTGTAAATTGTGTGCACAAACATAATCATTTCAGGGTATATCAATATAAATTACCACGACGATTGTATCATATATGTCATCATTACTTCAACCGATATAAGGACTTTTCATTTAATCAAATAGCGTTCTCGAGAACTTTTCTTATATGCTTCATGCATTTAAATCGTGAGATATGATTCATGCATTTCATATACTTCAAGGAATCTCAATATCAAGTGAGCTCTTACAATATTCATTAGACGCGAATCAAATATCTTTTATATTGCCAGACTTATAAGATATTAGTACAAATCGTTGCATCCACCACTTTATAATACATCTCATTGTAATCGAAAGCGAGTCTTTGCAAAAATCTTAATATATCAATCTTGCCTTATATCATATAATCTCAAATAAACAAAACACCGCTTTATAATACACATTCATTTATATGGACTTAAGGTCCTAATCTATCGATATTTAAATTCTAATTTAATACTTGCGTCTTTTCCTTTTTGGCCAATCATATCCATCTCCGCACTTATAGGCAGGTATGCTAACATGATCCTCATTAATATAAATAATATCCAGCACTATATTAAAATCATCGTTGACGTCGATTTCATTTTATTTCGATTCCCTATTTTCCCAGACATGATATAACATATCGAAATCTCTGAATATTCTGGTACCTTAGGTTCTTCAAGAACCATCATGTCTATACTTTTCAAGAGTATCTTTTTGGGGTCTTTATTACCTCTATTTAACCATCTTAACTCATTTGCTCCTTTATTTATATCGAGGATTTTTATTTGGAATCAATTACTCTACTACGCTTCAGGCGTGCCGTAGATTTATTACATATCACATGATGTTCTTTAAAGACACATTTTAGTCGGAGCATTAGCAGCTAATATATGTGTGACATGGTCACTCTCTTTGGTCAGTAAATGTATCTGGCATTTATTGCAAATGAATTATCCCATGAACTTCTGGTTCATATTGTTTAATATGAGAATCGGTAATTCATTGCAATCTTTCTCAGCTTTAGCTGCACATTCTCTCCCCCTAATGTTGGGATAATTAATTTATTACATTCATTTAATCATGCCATAAACCAATCTCCCCTTGATGGCATATTAAATTGTAATTATGTGGATTCATACCAAAAACATATTCCCAACATTCTTTTACGTCTCATATTTATGCGTTTTGGTGGAGCAACTTAAACATATATGCATAACCAATAAATAGTATATGGGAATTATTTAAGACCAAAATCAATTAAAATGGGGGGTAATCATCATATTTGTTGACTTGATGCGAGTTAATGTATTTCATGTAAATACATGCCCCCAAATAAAATCTATGTGTTTTGCTCTCATGATCACTGGCTTTGCAATCAACTGAAAAAACTTAATAAACGTTTCAACAAAAGCAATTTGCGTAAGACATACTCAATGTCAACACTTATTCCAATAATCATATATAATAATTCGTGAAGTATATTCACAAATAATGCCAAAAACGAATTTGTTAATCTGGAACAATGTGCTCGCTATCTCATTAGATGAGTCACTAATTACGCAAAACTTCAGTTTGCGACTTGATGACCATTTAGACGATGCATCGATTTAAAACTCTATATGGTCCATTATATGGGTGTATGGGCCTCTTCATACCCCTTTTATAATTTTTCGATATTATGGGATTGAATCCCTACTTTAGTTGGCAATTAGTTAACTTCGAGAAAAACAACACATAAAAATCATGAAGAATCTTCTAGTTCTTTTATATATATCGCATCATTGACCCGAGATGGTAACCGGTCAAGCCACTCCATTAAATAATCAAGGTCTATAAACTTCTGGTTTATGACTAAATAACCATGGTCCATAAACTTCAGGTTTATGATAAACTAATCATGGTCTATAAACTTCTGGTTTATGACCAAATATAATAACAGTCCATAACCTTCAGGTTTATGATCATATGTGTTTCGATTGCACTTGTCTTTATATAATACAAGAAATATAATAAGTGTATTATCAATTAATTTTGATTTCTCATGTCAAAATAAGATTTTATAGAGCTTTTTTTATTTAAACTCTTAATATCATGTATACTACTCATATTGAAACACATATTTTCAAACACATATATTTGGCATGTGATATTCATAAAACACTACTTTCCATGTTTTCACAACATATATTATCATTTACATGAGTAACAAAATAATAAGATAAATAAATCATAATGAAGGAAAATTTGTTGTGACACATATATATTTTTTAATTATGTTTTCTTCTAGCGACAGTAACACCAACTTAAATATGCCAATCATATCCATGAACATAATCTCTATATGGATAATACAATTATATGTTGTCACATTTACTTTAGGGAATGAAGTAGAAATTTAATTTATTTCCCGATCAAATATAATAAATAGCTTCAAAACTCTGCATTAATAATTTTTTTTTTCAATATTGCTACTTCAGGAGCATATTTGATGTGAAAAAGTGAAACCCCTTTCAAATAATATTTCCTCAAAATTATTGTTTCCTTACAATAATATCAATAGATAAGTGATAGCATGACTGATTTATGCTCATTCACTGATTTTAAAATCTATTAAACTTTAGTGAATTCATAACAACTTTCGGATGGTGTCACATTTTTAGATTAAATTATTCCAACTCATCTATTGTCTAAGTCCCACATTAAACTTCAGCATAATCAACATTAAAATATACTAAAATGCATGTATAAAATCAAATCATATATAATAAAAACTAATTACGTAACATCATGGTGCTAATAGTGACACTAGTAAACAAATAAAGTATGTGCATACTAAGAATCAGAACCCTTGAAACCATATATCATATACATAAGTATCTGCTCAAAACATAGTCACACAATATATATATATCAGTAGATTGTTATTTTGCATATAGCTAAAACACGAGTTACATATGATTTGTAACAAAATGGTCAGTTAGACTATATTTAACAATTTAATACTTTACTTAATAAAAGCCCAATCAATTATTAGAGGTATAATCTAATTGTATCTTACGCTAAAATAAATCAATCAAAGAATGTTTTCTTTTTAATATCCAAAATTAAAATTTCTTGAAATTTTAATGAGTTAAATTTTGGCATTCAAACAAATATAAGGAGCGTAAACGTGCATACAAACGAGTGACAGAGTCATGCGTGTTCCTTTTAATAATACAAGTCATAAGATTAAATAATAAAGTATGAAACACAATAACACATTAGCATAAAAATAATAAAGGCCGTGTATACAAAGATCAACATATAGACAAGATGCTTCTTATTATCATACTAATAAGTAATAACCGACATCGTTTCAATATCATATATATGGTAATATTATAACACCAAACATATACATATAGTTAATCATCAAACTTGGTGAAAAAATTAAGTATTAAATATATTTAAACATATAAAATAAATATTTAAATAAGTAAAAGTATCCATCAAAATTCTAACAAAGATAAGATCACTACAAGAAAAAGTGCTTTTAGTGACAAGAGGGTTTCGTCACAAAAAGCACTAATTTCGTCACCAAAAGTGATTAGTGACCAAATAAAAGTGGTCACCAGTCGTCACTAAAGGTCCGTCACTAATTACAATTGGTGACCACAACCAGTTTCGTCACCAAATAGTGACGAAAAAGTCGTCACTGATTGGACGATGGTAAATACAACTTCAAACAATGGGTGACCAAGTACCCTCGTCACCGATCTGTTAGAGACCAGATGGTCGTCACTATTTATGTTGATTGGTGACGAAAAAGTCGTCACCATCCACAAGTCTCCAACAACCACATTATACCCGGGTTCTTGGCACCTTTTCCTTTTACCAAAACGGAAACTAAAATTCTTGACTTGTTATAATAACGCAATTTAATCCAAACATAGAAGAGAATGTATTCAATGCCATAACATATCAACAATTGTATCCGTTTCTCTACCATGTTATTATTAAAGAAATATAACATGTAACATGAATGAAGACTAAAAACATCATCTTTCTTATAACATACAATCTTTGAATCTTGTTGATAGGCCATGGTCCACATTGTTATGAAACTGTTATGTTACTGCCCGCAATGTACGAAAGGGAAAATGACTAGTATTAATACGCCATGGTCCACAATGATAGCAGAATCTCCATGAACAAGTTTCCATCCAGTTTCTTCTTGAGCTTCATCTTGCGAGTCTAGTTGATTATAGTTTGCAATATCTCTGTAAAGTGTTCTCATCATAATCATGGCTACCATTCCAGAAAGGAAGAGGACTATCATCAAAGAGTTGATGATTGAAAACCAATGGATTTGATCATCGTTCATAAGAAGGTATGTGTCCCAACGAGATGCCCATTTGATATCACTCTCCTGAAAGAAATAAAATAAGGTGAGAAATAAGGTCATGGGTAATTTGAGTATTTCCAATTGCTTAAGGTTTCACGAGATAGTACCTTGAAAGTAACATCGTATGTGAATACGACCTCCTTATCTGTATCAACCTCCTGAGGTACAGTGCTTCCTTGAATTATATTTTTGGTATTTTGGTTGCATGTTGTAAGTTGAGGGTTCTTTTCATCCCAGTCTTTATATTCATGGTTGATACTGTTTGCATGAGATTGATTAAGTAAGGCATGCAAAATAATGTTTCGATGTAAATCATATGCTTCAACTTATTTTAGATCAACCGTGGTCATACTTAAAGCAGGAATAAAAAGAAAATACCTGTTTGGAGTGACTTCAAAGCCAACAATTCGGGCAGAATCAGTCTCGAGATCCTTGTGATACATGACTCTAAAGCTGAGATGATTATTGATGAAGTACTTTTCTTCTTTGCTCTGAAAAAGAATGTTAAGAGATTAAATTCTTGGCATTCTGGATCAAACAAGAGATCAAGTGTTTTTGTTTTTCCTAACAGACTTACCCCGGCATAGTTTCCCTTAAAACCGACACGGAAACCATGTTCATAAGTGGTTGACTGGCTACCATCACGCCTTTGTCTTAGAACAGCAACTGGAAGATTATCTAGAATCCTGCATTTTGAAATAAAGAACAAACATATTTACAAATACTTAGTGATGAATCTATAGGCGGAAAAAAGTTAATGAGGCTGACAGTGGCACATACATGTTAACTCTGTATTCATCATCGATTTTCTCTTTAAACTTCTTTGCCGTTCCAGCATCAAGCTTCACTCGGCAACCGACTTTGCATGGTTGTTCCTCTCTCATAAGAAACTGAAATGGAGATTATAAACTTTATATATATCATAATACACAAGGGGAAAGAGGGATGTTAAATAATATAACATAGGTCAACTTAACCTTGATATTTGAAGGGAAGGTCCTTACCGTGTAGACTGAATTCTCAATGCGGTCACCTCTGAGCACCTCCCCCAAATTTTCAGCACTGTTTTTAACATGCTTAGGCTTACAGTAGTTCAAGTAATAGTACCCGTAAGGAAGTTGTGTTTTAGTAGATGAAAGCTTGTTGACTTTAACTTGAAGCGGATCACCCTGGTAAAAGAATGAACCATTCGTTTAGCAATATACCAAATATTTACAGTCTCTCCAGACAAAACTGCTATAAAGTACTGCACATTTAAGATATCAGTCTCATATACGCACCGTAGCAAAACAAATTCAGACAAGGTCCATTTAAGATATCAATCTCACCTAAGTGCTTTAATGTCAGATTCCAACGGTCCGATAGAAAGGATAACGAACAAGGGAATTAGAAGAACGACACATTTGTGCGTCTTAATCCATATTTTGTTTTTCCGTCATTCATCTGATATTTAAGTCAACTGCCAAATTCATGATTAACCTTTTTCTAAAACACAATGTAAGATCGTTTATATCATACAAACATAATTTGCTCGTCAGTTAACACATTTACAGTGCATTTACAAATCAAGTTCCAATCAGATCTGAAATGTGGTGGTCAATAAACATTTTACCACTTCCATCGACTCATACTTTACGAGTTTTAACCATAAATCACAACTTACCTGATCTACACTTCACAAAACACAATGACTATCATTTAACACCACAAATGATCCAATTAACATCTCCAGCATTTTTCGTAACAGCTAGATCTGCATCTACTCTCACAAAATCGACACACACTGCAGTCTACAGATCAACAACAAGCTACCACAACATTACATCTAATAATTCATTCTAAACCTCAAATCACAAATTTAAGCTCGATTTACACAAACTGAGTTTCGAACCACTACTAAGCATATCAAAGTTATATATCACATTTAAACTGTGACGATAAGTCAACATTACCTATCTATGCGAACTAGTAACACTTGACTTGGAGTAGGGAACGATAAATAGCAAGTTAAAGATCAAAATCAGCCCATTTATAAGACATCGTATCTATGCGAACTAGTAATACTATGGTTAATATTGACTTCAGGTGGATCTAAAATTAGTCAAAGTATACACAATCATATCTATCGCCAAACCAAATTAACAAAAAAGCTTAAACAACTGAGATTGATACTAATCATGTGTACATAATTAATACTAACCGGAACCAAACATAGACAATCATATCTATCGCCAAACAAAATTCAGTCATGTTCAGTGAATTTCACTAAACAACCAAATATCGAGTAAAATAAATCACCTAACAAGAAAAAAACAGACAATGCCCAATCAAATCACGTAAAATAAACTCACTACATCTTTTGCAAAAAAATTAGGTCAAATTGGAGAATAATTATTTAACATACTGAATCATAATCACAAGTAACTATATAATTAATGAAAATTAGGTCAAATTAGGTCGATTAAATGAATTACTACACAAAATTACACTTGTGGTGTCGATCGTTGGTGTAGTTCGATGGAGTAGATCGATGAAATAGACTGTCAGTGTAATCGCCGGTGTAATCGTCGTAGTATCGCCGGAATATCGCCGGTGTAGATCGATGAAGTAAATCGCCGGTCTAATCGCCGGTGTAGTAAACACACGTCGACTTTTGGGTATTAGTGGAGTCTGTTTGTAAATTTGATGGATTCATTTTCTTTTTATAAACATGTTATTTTGGGTATTTTGATGGGTTAAAAAAGACACATGGGCCTATTGATTTGGTGGGCTTTATGAAGTACTCCGTATATATTTTTAACTAACCCAATAAGCTAAACAACATATATTGTGAAAAAATAATAAACTTTGTAGAATATAACATGTGTATGTTTATGTTTTGATAAAATTCTTTTACTATTATAAAAGTTTATCAAAATAATTTTACGATCTGAAGTGCAATTATTTTACATATTTTGGTGACCAAAAAGTTTCGTCACTTATTTTTACTAAACCAAATTAGTGACCAATAATTTCGTCACCCTTATTAAATATAAATATAAATTTGTCTAAATAGTGACCAAATTAAAAGTCGTCACTAAACTTTCGTCACTAAAAGTACTTTTTCTTGTAGTGGATCTTTAAAATATTTACAATTTCCTAATCACTTGAATTGTTTAAATGATAACTTTGATCTGTTAATTAATTACTAAAATAGTATAAATTGTATTTTTCTTTATTTTATTTTTTTAATAAAAATCATAATAAACAAATGATATTATTTACTTCAACAATATACATGATAAAGATTAAATAAACTGATAAGAACATACATATGATGATGATTACATAAAACAATGATTTCACAGTCAAATCATAGCATATCATAATTTATAATTCATGAATAAAAGAATTAATGGAATAGACTTGATTTCCCAATTACCATCAAAACTATATACTAAAAATAATTAAAAAAGATCATTAACGTCTATAATTTAAAAGTGTTTTCCTTTTACAAAAGCAAGACTCAAATAATATGTTTTTCGTTTGTATATATTCTAGCTATATTTAATACAAATTAATTGTAATTCTATGACAATTATTATCCACTTTCTGTTTATACCTTATAGAATTCATAAATTAAAAGAAAGAATTAAGAATTTAAGACATTAGCAGATTATATTTCTTAATTGTTTAATAAAGTAAATGTAGGTTCTGATCAGGTTAGAGAGAGAAAGTATTCTATAGAGAGAAAGTATGATTTATCAATTAAGCACAATCTCATGACATTACACACATCCCACACTCCTATTTATAGGAGTGGGACTTTACAAAGACTTCTCACATATTACAATTAAACCCCTAACAACGACTACAAATACAAAGTTATGAATATTCTATTCCTAACAATTCCCCCTTATTTGTAGTTGTTCAAAATATGAAGTCTTTGTCTTTAAGCATCTTCATTGTTGTTATCTTGACCGTGTAGATGCTTGATTTGATCTTCAACCGCAACTTTGGATTTCATCAGAGTAGTTTGTTGTAATCTTTGATTTTTTTTGTATCTAAAGATAAGTTGCTTGAAGAATCTTTCTTTTCTTTTGGAAGTTTGACCTTGATGTTGTATTGAACATGTCATTGATGAAGTATTCTTGAAGGTCTCGCTCTTTGAAGAAGTCTTAAGAGCCTAATCATCCAAAAACTCTTTTTGGCAAACCTTGGATGATAGTCTTAATGATCTCCTCCTTTGTCTTCGTGGTCTTCAAATTCAGCTTTAGATTTCATCAGAGTAGTGTTTAAATCTTTGTATCGAGGAAAGCACACTTTTAAAGTTGACTTGAAGAATCTTTCATTTCAAACGAATGTTTTATGTAGACTGGTAGTCTTTGATTTCATGATTCCAATGTGAACATAACATTCGTTTCCTTTGACCGTTTGAACCATAAAGTGGAACGCTCCCCCTTATTTGAGTGCTCCCCCTTAGTTGAGTAGTTTCACTTTATCGTTCAACTTGTAAAAGCTTGATTGGATTTCTTTGTTTGAAGCTTTTTTTTGTTTGAGCAATCGTTTCAAAATCCTTGACGTTTTGATTTTTCATTTAGCTCCCCCTCAACTCATACTTGAAATCAACTATCTGAAAGTTGATGTTTTACTTCGTTGTAGCTTGATGATGAACATTCTTCTTTACTTCACGTTCTTTCCATTGGAAAACCATTTACACACGTTTTCCCCTTTGGTACACGTTATTCCCCCTCATGATGATTATGACTCGTTGTAATCATCATGTAAACGTGTACCCAAATAGTATCCTCAAACAGTATCCATGAGCGTGACAATGGGTAAGTAACTACGAGATCACTTAGATTGCTCGTTAACACAACAATCAAAATCACAAAGGAAGTCGATTGTGTGACCTACATTCAATGTTGGAAAAGCGTTAGCATTGGTAGGATTTCCATTCGATCATTGTGAAATACCAAGATCATTGGTACCACTGCAAATGTTCCGAGCTATATCACAAAGTTATGCTATTTGAAGATTCGTTCGTGTCCTAGAAAATGTTTAAAATTTTGGCGCTAGACTCAATAGTGTATGAAATGAAGTCGATAAGTGGAGTTGGTTTTCTCTTGTTTCAATATCAACATTCTCCGAGTGAGAATATGTGAAATGTGCTACTTCTCCGTGTATATTGAAACAAATTCTTGTGAAGAAATTTGAGTAGCGATGAGGTATATGTGCATTGCATCACTAGGTCCATGATGTCTTTTTCAATATCGGAAATCAACACATGAAATTCGATAGAAACTTGGCTACCCGACGATTTAATCAGCGAAGAAACAGTCTCTCATTCTTTTAACCGTATCACACACTCCTCACTCAACCTCTCATAATATTCAACTCCACCCTCATTTTGGCATTTTGAAAACGATGTTTTTGTTGATTTTGCACCTTTAACCTCCAATCCTAGACCTAAATAACCCTTACATTCGAAAGTGATTCCTTGGGTAAGTCCCTCCGACTCTGGTTGGACTATAGGAAAAAGATATCTTTTTGAAAATCGCTCAAGGTGCATCAACATTTTGCCAATTTTTAAAAAAAAAAAAAACATTTCCAAAGTAACTTTGAAAGTTTGCAATATTTCCGAAAAGACGCTCCCCCTTCAACATATGCATGACAACATTTTTGGTTATGGGAAGTCTTTTTCGAAAATACATTCGAATATTGCATTTCGAAATATTTATTTGACAAATTGTTTCGTTGAGGCTCATTTGAAAGATTTAGGAGGTAGTTCGAAAAATGATTGTATGAACTCCCCCTCAAAGTTTGATTCTCCATGTTTGATCAAACAAGTGTTTTTGAAAAGATTTGACATTTTGAAAACACTTGTTAATTACGAAAATACTATCAAACACAAATATAATACTTTGAATATGTTAGTTCTAGTCGAGATTGAAAATTCTCTACTGTTCACATTCATCATATTAAACTTGTATTTAGACAAATAACTTCGTAATTTTTTCGGTTTTAGAACGAGTTTCAATTTGAAATAATTAAAAGCCTAAATCATTTGAAGATTCAGTTCGAAACCGAGTTGTGCCGAAGTCGTTGTGTTCCAATCTTTCATGATATCTCGTGTAAGCACCTCCATGAAGTTCGAGTCCGAAACTGAGATATTCCGGTGTCATATTGATGACCTACGTTCCTGTACAATCAACACAAACTACTTTTGGTACCCATTTCATTTTGGGTCCTTTTTGGGTAGCTTTGTTTGAAAACCATTGATAAGGAGTATTGATTATGTGCAAAGAATATGAATTCCATTTCCCCGGTAAACAACCATTTGAAGTAGTTGATTTTGCAATCTGTGTGTTTGTTTTTGAAATTTGTGGAGACTTTGGAATCCATTTCTTTTTAAGAGTTGGTGAAGGAGTTCTTGGGACAAAACCATTTAATTTCGTTGAAGTTCGTTGTTTAAATTTAGAAACAAAACTATTCACTTTTTGCACCGAATATTTAAAGTGTGATGGTGCAAATTCAAATAACTCGGGTATTGAATACGTGAAAGATTTCGTTTCCTTTTTGTTCATTGGAGGACAAAGTACTTTCTTATCAACATGTTTGGTTGAGACGATTTTGGATTTCAAACTCGAAGGTTTCAAACGTGTTGTAAAAGTTCCATTTGTTTGTGATTTTGGAGAATCCTTTTGATTCTTTTTCGGAAAAGAACTACTACTCGGAGAAACCATTTTTGAAATTATTTTTGAAGATTTACAGTTGTAAACCTTCAATGGAACTTTAACATCCTTTTTCGAATCGTTTTCTCAAGTTTTAGATCTCCATTTCTCCTCATGTGAAAAGCTTGAGGTTTTTGTTAAAACCGGACCATTCATTTTCCACATTGAATCAATCTTATGAGTTAAAGTTTCGATATCCTTTTCTTTTGAATGTATTGCATTTTGAAGAAATGATATCTTGGCAATAGATTGTGCATTGGAGGAGAAAGATTCCATGTTGATTTGGCATTTAAAGTTAAAGATTTATCAAGTGATGCTTTTTCAAAAGACTCAATTTTATCTAAAAGGTAACGCTTTTCATTCTCAAAGTAGGTAGTTCGACATTCCAACTCTTGTTCAAGTTCCGAAAACTGGTTTTCTAAAATAAGAGCTGGAACGTATACTTTTTGAAAACAACTGGTTTCAAAACATCATCGGAATGAAGTTCCTTTTCGATATAACTTGGAAAGTACTCATCCGAAAGAGGAATTTTCCTAGTTTTGTAACTCTCATTTAACGATTTGTAATCAAAAGATACGTGCGTTTTATTCAAAAATGGTCGTTTTGCATCCTCTTGTTCTTCAATTTCTTTGGATGATCTAATGAAAGACATTGTAACATTTTCTTTTCCCAAAGATTTTGTGTCGTAAAGACCGGGAGCATGATACATAGCTTTCTTTAGATATTTTGGATTATCAAGACTCAAACCTTCTTATGGATTGAAAAATCGAAACTCTTTTGGTTTGTTTGGTAAAATGAGTTGATTCATTTGTGCTCTCAATCCAATTTGCTTTAAAATTTCAACTTCAAGTGCTTGTGCTTTTAAAGATTAAATTTCTGTTTTATAATCTTCAATTTGAGTCACACTTTGATCATATTTCCCATTCCATGAAGTTGCTAACTCTTTAAAGTCTTCGAGTTTGGAATTGGTAAGGTTTAAAGCTTGAATCTGAGATGTCAAAAACTTGAATTGTGACAACCGTCCAAAATTCAGGTGATTCTCATTTGTTATATCGGTTCAAATATTTAGTTGCACCTTATCGTGACTGTATTGTTCTAGTTCGTAATTATTGTGTCTATCATTGTGTCGGAACCAAAGTCGGAATCAACTTATAAATCCTAACACCAAGAAACTACACAAAGAACTTGACTAAGTTCATAATGGGAACTAATAAAATTCTAGTCCACAATTAACAATAACGGAAAACTTAAAACGTCACTGAGCTGGAAAATGCCTTCCAGCCGACGGCTGAAAGCTGTCAGCCAGCGGCTGGATATGGCCAGCCGGCGGCTGAAACCCGCTGACATGTGACTTGATGAGGCATTATTGCATGTAACTCGATTGGGGCAATGTTAGACTCGAGGACTGGACCCAATATTGGTCATTTAGAGTCCCATGCCAGTCTTGAACACCCTTAACCACTTTTCATTTCATTTTCAATATCATTTTCAAAAACAAACACCTAGTTCTCTCAACTCTCTCTCTCTCAAGAACAGCAAATAACCATTGATTTTCCCATACTTACAGCCACTAAAAACACAAAAACCACCATCAAAACTTACACAAATCGTCCACCAAGTAAAGGGTAGCAACAAGGAAGCATAAAATCGGGTTTTTGAAGAAGATCTCCTCCATTTGGAAGCTTTCTCTCATCCAAACCGTCACATAGCTGATTTCCTTCGGTAAAACTCTTTAAACTTACTGTTATTTCCTAAATATTTACTTGCATGGACGATCTAAAGTCTAAAAAGTTGTTATTATAAAAGTTTATAACGTTTTTTTGCTTAAAATCGGGTTTATCACATAGATCCACATTTTGATGAAATAAATCTAAAAGAAACTGAGGTTTTGTCTCAAAAATGAATGTATTTAACTAAAAACAGTTTGCATGTAAGAATCTATCACTAAAATGGCTTAAAAATCGAAAAAATACCGAAAGGATGAAACTGGCCGAAGGCCTCCAGCCGACGGCTGAAGATATTCAGCCAGCGGCTGAGGTCCAGCCGGCGGCTGAATATCTCCAGCCGCTGTCTGGATCTCGTTGTTCACCAAAAATTGTCGTTTTGCAACTTAAACGTTAAAGTTAGTGACCGAATGAACTTACTGCAAAATGTATATTTTGACAACTTACTGGTTTTATAAATAATAATGTTTGGATGACTTTTATGGATAAAAACTAGTGTATTGTTGAATAATATGGCTTATAATGTTTGTTAAAGCTGGAAAGTGTTTTGAAAATGGATTAAATTTTTATAGCGCGGAAGCGCTGCCCAAATTTCACCGTAATTTATACCGAAACTCAGTGACTTAATATTTTTGTAACTTATACACTTTGGCTTTGGACATCGACCCTTTTTGGACATAATTGGACTAATCGGACATTAAGACGTAATCGAACAAGTAATAACTCATAACTTTCCGTATAGAAACTTTTGGACAGAATTTAACGTATAAGGATTTAACTCTAAGAATGTTAAAATGGAACTTTAACATAACTTAAATCATACAATTTATACTTACACAAAATTTCGGTGTTTTAGGTCGTCTTTGATTCCCGACGCGTTCCGCTCCTTTTCTCTTATTCGAGACTTATCTCCGCAACCCGTGAGTTACAACCCCACTATATTTTACTGTTTTAATATTATTTTGGGGAAAACATAAGATTTGTTTGTCTATGAAACTTTTATGAAATTTTTGCAACTCGTATGAAACTTTTGGAATTATTATGAAACTGTTGGAAACTTTGTGAAACTTTTGGAAACTTTGTGAAACTTTGTGAAACTTTGTGAAACTTATATGCATAAAACATTTTTATTGCCCCTATTGGCTTACTGGCTTGCCCCCGTTAATTGACTAAACTAAATTAAGGTTACTTGTATGCGAAACCAATCCTTGATGAGAATATAAACTCCGTAAGTGCTTACTACCAGTTTTTAGACAAAGAGTTCAAAGTGCCCCGCTTTTAGATCAGAATCATTATATACTATTAGCAATAGCCGTTAGTATTATGGGTATCGATACTTAGGAGAGGTCACTCCTTACTTGTGGTTCGCGACCTAAGTACATATTACTAAGATCAGATGAAACTCCATTTATTGTGAAACTTTGGGGCGTGTTCTGACCAGACAATTGTTTTAGTGTAAACTTACGTTATATTATGCCAAGAGATTGATACAAGATTCTAATTTAGTTATTCACATACTATTTACGCATATATAATATTTTAGCGATTGATTCCGCAAATACTTTTATGTTACGAGTTTTACTCTACTTGCGTGTGTTCGAAACTTTTAAAGTATATATTTATTTGAGCGCCGCTCCGCTTCTTTCCTTATGAAACTCTTTATTTATATATATACTTCATGGAAACTTTTGTTGAGAAACTCAAACTGTAACTTACTCACTACTTTATTGTAGTTGACACTTTATCTTATGTTTCAGGAAATTAAGTGTAAGAATCGAAGTGCATGGCATGGATGGGTCAGTATGGTCACGTGAGACGCAAATTGGGAAAGACCTATTTATTTTGGGAATTTTATCTAAAACTTCAGTTGTTGTATTTGTAATGAATGTTTAAACTACTTGGTTGTTTTTGGAGAATTGTGAACAAATTTTATTTTTAATCAATGACTTGAACCGTTATTTTTGTTATAACCCGTGTAATGGTATTCCAGCTCTTCACATCTCGTGTTTCCGCTATAGTTTATAACCCGCGGTGTGTGACATGAATTTCATTTGAAAGCTTAGAATTCTCATTTAAAAGATTATTTTTTTCGTTTGAAAACCTTAAAACCAATTCGGTGTTAGTTTGCAACTTCTTTTCCAACTCAATGATCTTATTATCAAGGGTAGAGCGAGATAAAGAATGTACCTCTACGACGTTGTCCTGACATGAAGATGATAAGTTGGAATAAGATATCGTCGATAAAAATTCTCGTGCACGTGTAGCAACATTTCGCTTTCGATCCAATCTTTCATGACCGTTCCAATTATTAGGAGAAAATCTTTTCCGCGTGTCTTCACACAATTTCTCTAGCTCCTCTAATTTTGTCCAAGCTTGGTCCGGAGGACAATAAAATGTAAGCCCGTCATCGTTGTCGATTGTGAGATCCACAATATTTCCGGTAAAGTCTTTCTTCATAATGAAAATTTGGTGGCGAAAATCCCTTATAAGTTGAAGAAATATTTCTCAATGTTGAAAATTTAACGAAAAATCCGGATAATCTTCACCCATGGTATCTCTCGCTTGTTCAATCTTTTCCCCGAAACTTGGTGAACCAATCGAGTACAATAACACCGTTGAATGCGCTTTTCAATTTCGATTCCGGAAATATAAATCTCGTATTTTTCCGATGCTTGAATCTCGTCAAAATTTGCCGCGTAAGCTTAACCGGTGTCCGAAAACTGTCGGGAAAAATAAAAATCGCTCTCTTTGAAAAAGTTCTTATTTTTCGATTTCGTCTCTAACGTGAAAACGTGAAATCGCGAAACTTAACTTTTTTTTTTTTTTTTTTTTTTTTCTTCTGGAAGTCTCGGAATCTTTGTTTTCAAAAACTGATCATGATCGTTTTATACTCTTTGTAAAAGTTTCTGTTCGTATACTAGTTCGACTTCGTGTAGATTAATTGATGTATTCGAATGAACTAGGAATCTGTTCGTGTGGAACAATTCGTGTGTGTTCACTTTCTGTTCGACTAGTGTGTTCGAATAGGAAGTTCGAATAGTGAGTTCGTGTAGGTTAGTTTGTTGTTCGTTCGCAACTTATCCGAGATGCTCCTAGTCGTTTGTTTTGAGAATCCTAGTCGAGTAACACTTAGTTCGTGTAGGTTAGTTTGTTGTTCGTTCCCAACTTCGAAGATTAGACTTTACACGACTATGTGATTAGACTGAAAATACACCTTACACGAATGGATATACAATTCGTGTATGTTGTTATTCCAGTCTAATGGTCTATTTCGTGTTTGTTCCAGTCGAATGAACGAGAACTTTTGAGAGTATCCCGCTCTGATACCAATTGTAGGCTCTGATCAGGTTAGAGAGAGAAAGTATTCTACATAGAGAAAGTATGATTTATCAATTAAGCACAATCTCATGACATTACACACACTCCACACTCCTATTTATAGGAGTGTGAGACTTTACAAAGACTTCTCACATATTACAATTAAGCTCCTAACAACGATTAGAAATATAAAGTTATGAATATTCTATTCCTAACAGTAAATTTCATGGGTTGATGAACCGTACCCTAAATAACTAATAATGTATCACATCGACATAACCAACACAAAATCTATTAACAAATATAATAACCATCCATATACACACACATATATTTATAATCATATATATTTAACATATAATATCCCCAAATCACTGTTTCTCAAACTTGTGTTCAAACACAAGTAGATTTTTAAACAAATCTCACCATTGTTTTTTACTAGATAACGATTAAAGCACAAAAGTAATCTTAAAACTTCATTCTTTTAGTAAATCGGAACGTAACAACAACCAAAGTTTCTAGCTTTTCTGTTTCTTAAACTTTGATTATTTATTTATATATTTAAGCCCATGCAAAATCCTTAAGGTGATAAACAGACCATCAAGCAATTCAAAATTAACACATAGAATAAAATAAGGGTTTAAGATTTACCTCCGTGTGATTAATATTTGATTCGAACCCGGACTCTACTCAAAAGCGACATCCGGAACTTTAAACCTCAAAAGTGATTGTTAAGCAAACCAATGGTGACGGTGGTTAATCACCGACCAATTTTTATATCCTAACCCAGAGCTTGTTTTAGAGCGTGCTGATAACGTGTTGTGAAACAATAAACAAAACAAGAAAAATAGAGAAAAGATAATATAGAAGGAAAGAAGATTTGTATTATTCATCTCACAATGGAGGCTTATATTTATAGTATATGGGTGGATTCATCTTCAAGAAACAATCTTTTAATTATAGTTAAATATATTTTTAATAATATCCTATAGAGTTAATTACATAAATCGTCCCTACGGTTTACCCAAAATTATGGATTTCGTCCCTAAGTTTAAAAAGTTGCATAAATCGTCCAAGTTTAGAAATTAATTATGGTTTTCGTCCCTAATTTCTAATTTACACCCGTAATTGGGGCAAACTTTAGGGACGAAATCCGTAATTGAGGACAAACCTTAGGGACGAAATCTGTAATTGGAGCAAATCTTAGGGACGAAAAAGGTAATTAGTTTCTAAAAGTGGATGATTTATGCAACTTTTTAAACTTAGGGACGAAATCCGTAATTTGAGATAAACCTTAGGAACGATTTATGTAATTTACTCTATCCTATAAGATATGGACATCCATTCCATATTTATTCATAACAATATATACTTACTTCCGTGATCATAAGATTTTTATATTTATATTAGTTATATTTATTGAAAAATTATAATATTCAAAAACGAAAAGCATCACATTGAAAGTAGTTACGCATTTTTTCAAGTTCATAGCAAAATTAGTCAAGTTTTTTAATCCAAATGGAATTTCCATAATATGTTTGATATCACATTTAGTTAAATGCCTTTATTTTAATATCTAAAAATAGATAGTAAATCATCCAAAAGATTGTATACAAATTTGTATTGATTTCTATTGAAATGTATCCAAAGGATGTATACAAATTGTACCCAAATTGTACCCTAAAGGTCTGGTGTTTATTGATTTCTTAAAGTGAAACCGGGGACTGCTCCGCTTTGTCACTTCCTACCTGAAGATCATGTTATTTGGGTACCTTATTGACGTCATAAATAGTATGATCAATGATGTAATGGGAGAATTATGGCTGTTTGGTGTGATTTGTAATTTAGCGTTTGTAATAATGCAATGTGCATTAGAGATGCCATTGATGTAGAATATTATGATAATTAGAGTTTTTTATGTTTTGTCTTTATGTTATGGGTGTTTGTATAAGAGTGTTGTTTATGATTAATGTTCCTATCCGTATATCTTATACTTTTTAGAATCATAATCATTCCAAGATTGAAGACCATATATTCGGTAGTAAATTACTTTTCAGAATACACTAAGGCGCGCAAGTGGGTTTAGTTGCATGAATTTCTTTTAATCTTTTAATTTATTTTTTTCTTTAAAATAAAAATAAACATTGTTTTTAATTTTTTCAAGACAAACAAAAATTGTGACAACTGTTGGTCGTCTTTTCCGAACCTCAATTTGGACCCAAACTCTATTTATATGCGGAATGAATAAATATATAATATATAACGGTAAAACTAACGATTTAACCAAAAGATTGATATTATTAAACTAACGTAATGTTAAACACTACGAATAATATCAAATACAATTGATTAGAAATCTCGGAAGCTTGTTACGCTAGTTTCTCTCTCTAGAACCGTAACCAGCTTTCTCTCTGTAGAATCTGTTAGCATTTATGACGGTTAGGTGTGATATTTTTACCCCTAGCACTTTGTTACGCACCCGCAACAAACGGGAGTGATGTTGCGCACGCAACATAGATGTTGCATAGCGGAACATAGATGTTGCGCCCGTGTTGGTGTGTAACATGTATGTTACGTGCGTAACATGCCATAATTCAATATACTTTTCATCAATCACTATTTCAATTTAGTTCGGATGAACTCCTTCATCATCCGAATTAAAATCTGCAGCATCAACACACAACCTCATTTCTAACAACATCCGAACTAAAATCTGCATGTGAATCAACCGAATTGAATTGATAAATCACTCAACTAGACTTGGATAGCTTACAGACGTGAATTCTGAGTAGATTCTTAGTTTCGTGTTCATCTGTTTTAACTTTCTCTTCATCATCTGAGTTAATTCAAACATGAATTTCAATTCTGCAATATTAGCTCTGATATGATCAAAATCACTGCATAATCACCAAAAGACCTTCAAAATTCATATATTGATAACTCGTGGATTAGCTTCATACTTCGATCACCTCCAACTCATTATCGTACCTGCAATTCCACCAAAAACTCACTAATCTTCACAAATTCTCCAATAACGTTCCTAAATTTCTATTCGAACTTCTTCTATTCAACAAAACAATGATAATTTGACTAAATTCACTTGAATTGGGTGGTTGTGTTGTGTGTTAAAATAAAAGTTGTTAAGATTCTGATCTGGATCTTAAGATCTTACGATTTTAGGATCTCGTTTATCAAAAATGATCTCGATCCTATATAGAATCTAAATTTATAGAATATTAACAGAATCTCGATCTTAATCTTAAGATCTTAGGATCTTTGTACGATCCGATCCTACTATTCTGGAATTTGAGACCAAAAAACTATAACTAAGTTAAGTTTGTTATAATAAACTAAAAAATATATCGTATAACCGGTTAAAACATTTAAAAAAGTAATTTTATATAAAATATTTTAGTTCAACTAACGAACACATGTAGATCAAAATCAATATTAACTAAAATATGTAATCTATATCTATATAAATTTTATTACCCCCGTTTCATCAAATTCAAATAGTAAGAAATCAATGATTTTGACATATTATTAGCTATTATATGAATTGATATTAATTTGATAAAAACATATTTTAGTAGGATCTTACGATCTCGATCCGACCTAACGATTCTAATTTTATAAGGACAAAAACGATCGTAGATAGGATGTCGATCTCAACAACCTTAGTCTAAATAAAAAGAAGGGAGACAATGAAAGAAATTTGTTAAGAGATGTTGAAAACAAAAATACCCCGGCCAATAGGATGATGGGACAACTGGAATGGTAGTGACAACCAACACTTTTTTACGTGTTATATATTTTTCTTTTTCTTTACTCAAATAGACTTTTGTTTGCTATTAAAATTTTAAAATCATTATAATTTCTATCTATAATTTTATATAAAATCATATAGCGTTAAAACTTAAAACTCAAAAACTTTTAACATAAAATGCCACTTAATCTGGATAATAGGATATATCAAACTTTGTTTTTGTTTTCTTAAGTACGTTTCTTATTGTCATATATTAGGCAAAATTTCACAATTTAAACACTATGATGGTAAATTTAAGTTTCTTATTTAAAATACGATAATACTATAGTGAATTGATTGATAAATATATATCCAAAAAGATGAAATATATGTATATTTTAATTGGAAGTTATTAGTGAAAAATACAATTAAACCATTTACATATATACAACTAATTTGTTTCTAAAGATGTAAAATATATTCTTATATTGGTATTTTATGTGGTTTACTTGTTGAGTTGTACGAACTCCTTCAACTGTTCCTCCGCCTTCTATTTGCCGAAACTTCGCACGCGACCATCGTAAACCACAACCGTTGTTTCGAAGGACCATCATAAAAAAATAAACTCATATCCAAACTACAATCAAAACCTTATAAACTCAAACCTAAATTTTGCACCAAAACGAACAAAGCGGGTATTATGTTTCAATTGGAAATTCATCGAACCGTAGATGCAATTCAACACTAAATAATGATAAGTTTTATGGTGAAGGTGAGAGTGAGGACATCAATTCCTTTCAAGTTTTACGATATTTTACATAATATTTTGCGAAGCAAACAACCTCTAAGCTGAGAGTGAGGACTTCAAGTAACAGTAGATTTAAATGTCCATGTTTAATTTTAGCAAGTAAAATAAAATCACCACTTCTCTTAGATGGTCTAAGGAATGGGTGTAACAACCGTCACCAAAATGATTTTTCCAGACTAACTTATGAGCAATGGTGTGTTACCTCAATCAAAACAAGTGTCAAAATAATTTCAAAGCAATGAAGTTTTGAGATTTCATAAACTTTCTATTTTTAGAAAGTTGAATTAATGTTTACGGAAAACTGTCTCTTTTAGGCTATATAGATTTTCAGCCTCACGATTATTCAAAATGTGATTTACTAGAAAGAATACGATTTTTGTACTTAAATCTCAAATATATATTTTTAGATGTTAGATATATTTTATGAACGGACAATTTTCTATTTATAGATGTGTATTTCATGTATATACTTTACGTGTTTCGAATTTACTTTACGTTGCATATTTATCCGTTTTTTGCGGAACGAGCTTCCCATCTAGATAAACTAGAACGACATTTTTAAAGTATTGGGCTCGTAGGATTATGTATTTAATTTCTAAAATTAGCCCATTTTACTTAGTTATTAAATTCAACTCATAACCACTAATATAGACTAGTCCAATTCCCATACAAACCCAACCCAAAAGCCAAACCCGATTATTGTATAACCGTAAGTCGACTAGCATATCATTCATTTCCCCTCAAATTCGTTTTTGTTGCTGCCCATTCCCCTATGTTTGACATTCTGCAATCCCAAGGTTTTCGTTCATCATTAGTTCTAGTAATCAAGGTGCTAGAAGCTTAATTTCAACGTAAGACGGAATATGCTAAGATTAAACTCTTTACTCAACAAGGTGAATTCTCATAGCCTCTTTTTATAATTGTTTTCTATTAATTTTTAAACTCGAGGGAGACAATACTCGTTTAACATGTTTCAAAAACAACGAGGTTTGGTATACTGGATTTTCTGATTAATTGTTTTGTTACCTACTATTGATATACTATTTTGGGTTAAACTTTGTTGAACAACTAACTATCTTTGGAAACATGCTATAAATGAAAGTTGCTATTTAGAGTAATCTACTATTTATAGAAACTTTTATCTTTGGGAACTTACTATAAATGGAAAGCTGCTATTAGAAGCCTGCTATTTTTAGAAACTTACTGATATCGTTCATTTATACGAGTATTTCATAGCGATATTTGTTATGTTTAGAGTTCAAAACGTAATGGATAGGCCCCGTATTACTTATATTTTGTGTAAAGTGTGTTTTATAGGTTTTTAGTTATGTTTGGAGTCAAAGGAGGCAATTTGGGGCCAAAAGAGGCTAAGAAAAACAAGTCGGGAAGCAAAATGTCTAGTTGCCTTGGTCATTTCCACTAATTGCTCCGCAACTGGTTGACAAGAAGTTTATGGTGACTACTGAATATGATTTGCGGCGCAACATGCTTGACTTGCGGCGCAAGTCAGCAATATACTGGCTCGAGAATTTTAAGGCCTTGCGGCGCAAGAGATGTGCTTGCGGCGCAAGAAGGCTGCTGGCAGTTATAATTCAGTTTCTTTAATGCTAATTATGTGGGAACCCAAGAGTTTAGTGGAGCTATTACAAAGACCCGATTTTCTGGACAGAAAACATATCTTATCACTCACAATCATCTCAGTTTGAATCATCAAGTTGCAAGGAGGATTAAGGCAATTTTCATAATCGCAATTTCAAGTTTGAACAATCGTTACTTTCATTTCTACTTTGTTATTTTGGAGATACTTGGAACCTATTTTCCATATTTTGGTATTGAACTTTTATCTATTTCACATTTGCAATTGAATTATGTCTTTTATCTATTTGATTAGTTTCGTTACCATTATGAGTAGCTAATTTCTTTAAACGTTTGTTTGGATTCGTGATCGTTTATGTGTTAGATTTTGGGTGTGAAAGTCGATTGATGTGTAGAGGTTAATCGGGGATCCGTTTAGGTTGTTATTTTAATTATATTGTTAAGATTGTTTATACTTTTATTTGGTAAACTAAAAACGGGTATTCGAGAGGAATCCGTAATTTTTACTAAAATAAGAACGAATTAATCGGCCGGTCTTTAGTTGATTAAGAGTTAGCGGTATTCGAGAGGAATCGCTAACAACAATCTAAACAAGTAAGTAATAACACAAACGCTAGTTAATAAATTAAGAGAAATCGGTTTATTAGTTAGTAAGCTATTCGAGAGGAAGCTTATAGGTTAATTCTCACACATCGGCTAGGAACTTTATGCACAATTACTTGAGGTGTTAACTATATTCGAGAGGAATAGTTGCATGGTTAGGTAATTGGAGAAATCCGGTATTTGAGAGGAACTTAGGATTTTATATTAGAAGTTTTTCGACATTTTACACCTAAGAGATAACACATATTCGTAAACGGTCCAAGCAAGCGTCCTTTTATCCATATTTGAATTAGAAAAGTATTTTTGTCATTAGTATAATCAAGTCTTCTTAAGACTAAAACCAATTTGTTACGTGTTACTTGTTACTTAAAACTAAAACTCTCAATTATAAATAGTCCCTGTGTTCGAACCCGATATTTACCGATACTGTTTTGCAACCGACAAGGGTACACTGCCCGTGTAGCAATCTAGTAAAAGTTAATTTTCGGAAAACTAAATTTTTCACATCAAGTTTTTGGCGCCGCTGCCGGGGACTTGATTTAGTTGGAATTTAGTTTTTGTTTGATTACTTGTTTGAATATTTTCACGGGTTTTTGTTTGTTGTGATTGTGATTTTCAGGTATTGATAGTGGATGTTTACTAGGTCCCAAGGGAAACAAGTGAATAGCCCTCTTTCTGACCCGGAAAGACTTTTGAGAAAACGAGGTTTAGGAGCAGCAGCAATAGTTTATAGTGAAAACGAATCTTCCGAGTAGGAAGTTGAAATAGTATTTGAAGAAGAAATGGATGATAACGGAGGTGATAACGGAGGCGGAGCCGGGAACGGAGCTGTTATTCAACCCGACCCATTTGATCAACCAATGATAAACCGGAACCGAACAATACCATTGACTCGGGGATCAGCAATTATCCAACCAAACGTGGGGGATAACTTTTCAGTTAAGGGACATCACCACAAGATGATCCAAGAGAACGCATTTGACGGGAATTCCAAAGCTGATCCACACAAGCATATTGCTACCTTCACCGATATATGCAAAATGTTTAAATATGGAGAAGGTTTGGAGGAAGGAGTAATGCTTAGCTTATTCCCATCGTCACTTAGAGGAGAAGCAAGGACGTGGTTTTATGAGCTAGAACCGGAGTCGATTGAGACTTGGGAGGAGATGCGTGAGGCGTTTGTGACCCGTTTCTTCCCACCGATCTTGGGAAGGAAACTTTTGAACCAAATCAGGAGCTTCTTTCAGTTTGATAATGAGACAACAGCCGATGCTTGGATTAGGCTCAAAGATTTACTCCGTAATTGTCATGGGCATGGTTTGGATAGGGAAAAAATTATTGACATTTTCTATCACGGGCTAGACAACCGGTCTCAACACGATCTCGATTTAGCGGGTGGAGGAAATTTCCTCTACAAATCACCAAATGATGCTTACAGAATGATGGAGGACCAAGTACAAGCGGTAATTGCAAGGGACCGAGTGAGTAAAAATAGAAAAGTACGGTGGTCAGTAAATCAAGTGGAGGAATCAAGTGGTAGTAGTAGTGGAAAAAGTGAAATAGTGAACGAGATTAAGTCCTTGGGTGATGAGATGAAGAATCGGATGGGGCGATTGGAGAAGGATGTCCATTTGGTTAGGAATGGATGCGGAAAGTGTGGAGGACCTCATTATACGGAAGAGTGTGAACCAAAGATTGAGGATGTGAACTACGCCAACTACGGATACCAAAACCGTGGTAATTACCAAAACCGCTCACAAGAAGGAGGAAATAGTGGGTACGGAAATCAAAATCGGGGTAGTAGGAATGAGGGGCGCTTTCAATCTAACCAACCAAAACAGAGAGAGGGGAATGAAGAACCAAGCTTCACGGAAATGATGAAGGATTTCGTTTACTCCCAAAAAGCAACAAAGGATTTGTTGGCAAATTCAATGAAGGGATTTAACGAAAAATGGGAACAAAATCAGCGGAACACTCAAGCGAACATGCAGGATTTAGAAAGGAAATTCGAAAGATTAAATGAGAAATTTTCAAGCCGACCAACGGGTCAAATGCCTAGTTCAACCCAACCAAACCCGAGAAAAAATCAGAATAATAATGGCGGGTCATCTAGCCAAGGGTCAAAATATGTGCACCCTAACAATCGGGATGAACATGTGAATGCCATCGAGACTAGGTCAGGATTTAAGTATGGGGGGAATCGAGAAACCGTGCTGAACAAGGAAAAAACGGAAGGATCAGCTGAAACTGGCGACTTGCGACGCAAGAGGGACACCTTGCGCCGCAACTCAACTTCAGTAGCTGACCCAATTGTTGACGAACCTTCACTTGCGCCGCAACACACCATACTTGCGCCGCAACCAGAGCAAATGCAGAATAGGGAACCCGTTGACAGTGATTCTGACGAAGAAGAGGAGATTGAGATGGAAACGCGGCCTGGAAAGGAACCCATGGATCAAAACAAAGAAGAAGAGCAGAAAATGGAAGCAAAGGGGGCATACAAGCCGAGGATCCCATATCCTCAAAGGCTTAGAAAAGAGAAAAAAAGGGAACAATACGGGAAGTTCATTGAACTAATGAAAACTGTTAAAATTAACATCCCTTTAGTTGATCTCATTGCAGGTATGCCTAACTATGCCAAGTTCATGAAGGAGTTAGCGAGCGGAAAAGGAGATCATATGGAGAAGATAACGGCATTTCTTAATGCCGAATGCTCGGCTATTGTGAAGAAGTCAATTCCACCCAAACTTGAAGACCTAGGAAGTTTCTTACTTACTTGCACATTTAATAATGATTATACTTGTAGTGCATTAGCGGATCTTGGGGCAAGCATTAATTTAATGCCCAATTCTGTTTATACTAAACTTTCCTCGGATGCTTTAACACCAACCCGCATGAGCATAAGATTGGCCGATCGATCTTATCAATACCCATTGGGTGTTGCGGAAAATATGCTCATACGGGTTGGAGATTTTGTATATCTGGTAGACTTTGTGATTCTTGAGATGGAAGAGGATGAAAAAGTTCCTCTCATCTTAGGAAGACCATTTTTAAATACCGCGGATGCCATCATCCGTGTGATGGATACGGAAATTTCATTGGGATTGGGTAATGAACGGGCTACATTTTCTTTGAATCAAGCTATGAAACATTCTTACTCTACTGATGAATATTGTTTTAGAATTGATGTCATAGATGATGCAGATTATGATCTAGATTGGGAAGGAATCCTAGAGGACGAGGAGGAAATGGAAATGATGAATGCGATTGAGAAGAATGATGAAGAGGAAGAATCAAGTGAAGCGAAGGAATTGGTGATGGAAAATGACGTGAGGATCAAAACATCGCTAGAAGATCCTCCAAAGGATTTGGAGCTGAAACAACTACCACATCACCTTGAATACGCGTTTCTAGAGGGTAATTCTAGTCTTCCTATTATCATCTCGTCTTCACTTTTGGAAGACGAGAAAGTTAAATTACTAACAGTCCTTAAAAGCCATAAAAAGGCTTTCGCTTGGCGCATTTCGGATATTCCGGGAATAAGTTCAGATTTTTGTAAACACAAAATCAATTTTTTGGATAATGTAAAACCCGTTGTCCAACGACAACGGAGACTTAACCCGAATATGCAAGATGTGGTCAAGAAGGAAATTGTTAAGCTTTTGGATGCAGGGATCATCTACCCGATAGCGGATAGCTCGTGGGTTAGTCCGGTCCATTGTGTGCCCAAGAAAGGGGGGATGACCGTTGTGCTCAATGAGAAGAATGAATTGGTCCTTACTAGAACAGTGACGTGATGGAGAGTATGCATCGACTATAGGAAGCTAAATGAAGCAACGAGGAAAGATCATTTTCCGTTGCCATTCATGGACCAAATGATAGAGAGGTTGGCGGAAAATGAATTTTACTGTTTTCTAGACGGTTTTTCGGGTTATTTCCAAATCCCAATAGACCCCGAGGACCAAGAAAAGACAACCTTCACTTGTCCATTTGGGACTTTTTCTTATAGGAGGATGCCATTCGGACTTTGTAATGCACCGGGTACATTTCAGAGGTGCATGATGGCAATATTTCAGGACATGGTCGAGAATTCTATGGAGGTGTTTATGGACGATTTCTCAGTTTATGGTAGTTCATTTGATGGGTGTTTAGAGAGTTTGGACCGTATGCTTGCCCGATGTGAGGAAACTAACTTGGTATTAAATTGGGAAAAGTGCCATTTTATGGTAAGGGAAGGAATTGTTTGGGGCACAAGATATCAAAAGCCGGGATTGAGGTTGATAGAGCTAAGATAGAGGTGATATCGAAGTTGCCACCACCAACAAATGAGAAGGCGGTTAGGAGCTTTCTAGGGCATGCGGGTTTTTATAGGCGATTCATTAATGAATTTTCAAAGATCACTAGGCCTATGATTAGATTGCTAGAGAAGGACACGAAGTTTGAATTTTCGAAGGAGTGTGTAGAGGCGTTTGAATTATTGAAGGAAAGATTGACGAATACACCAATTTTAGTATCACCGAATTGGGATTTACCATTCGAGTTGATGTGTGATGCTAGTAACTTTGCGTTGGGGGCTGTATTGGGTCAAAGAATTGAGAAACATTTTAGGCCTATTTATTTTGCAAGCAAAACGTTAAATGAAGCTCAGCAAAATTATACTACTACCGAGAAGGAATTACTAGCTGTGGTGTTCGCATTTGACAAATTTCGGTCCTACTTGGTGTTGAGTAAAACGGTGGTTTTTACGGACCACTCGGCCTTGAAGTTTCTATTTTCCAAGTTAGATGCTAAACCGAGACTGATTCGGTGGATTCTTTTGTTGCAAGAGTTCGATGTTGAGATACAAGATAAAAGGGGGCGAGAAAACGTGGCGGCGGATCACTTGAGTCGTTTAGAGAATCCGGATCTTGGTGAGTTAGGAGAAGGGGAAATCAGAGATCAATTTCCGGGAGAGCAATTGGCATTTGTTGGGCAAGTTAGTAGCGAAAGTGTACCATGGTTTGCGGACATAGCAAATTATTTGGTAGGTGATATCGCATATTTATACGTTTATTTCTATGCGATATTCGATCATATTTCATAGTAAACATGATGGATAGGATAGGTTTTTGCATTTAATCGTGTGGAAAAGTTGTTTTGTCTATTTTATAGGTTTATATGATTGGGAAGTGGAAATGGTGGAAGAAATGAGCTTAAAAGACCAAAAATAGTGAAATCTGACGAAGAGAACGTCGCAGTAGCACCTCCACCGTTTTGATCATAACTTCTTCATACGATATCCGATTTAGGTGATTCAAATTGGAGAATGAAGAAGAAAGAGAGAGCTACATTTTGCACAAATTAGAATATGGGAAAAATGCACGGTGCTGCGCACCTATGGACACGGTGCTGCGCACCTATCTGATAAGCACGAAGAATTGTAATTCTAGTCGAATACGTTTTCCACTTTGATTTTGCCTATAAATACAAGACTAATTCGTCCAGAAAAACATTCCATTATTATTCTAAGTCTCTGGAGCTGGCATTTACGTTTAGAAGCAAGATTCAAGCTAGGAAGATCATATTTTCGGCTAACGGCGGTCACGACACGTTTTGTCGAAATCTTCGTTTGTTCTTTTCTCTTTTAGACTTTTATTCCAGTATTATTTCCATGACTTTATTTGCTTTTTCAGACCTAGTTATGAGGAGCTAAACTTCTTTTATGCTTGTTTGAACAACGGATCCTATTTGAAGTTTATTTAACGTTTTTCGATTGTTTATGTTTTTGTGTTTAACCGGTGATCCTTATTTGCTTAAATTTTATTATATTATCAGAGTTGTTTATATATAATTTGACTAATCAATATTCTAGGTATTCGGGAGGAATCTAGATAGATTTAACAAGTTATATGAAGTAATCGGTCGGTCTATAATTGATTTGAAATTATTAAGATTCGGGAGGATTTAGTAATAACAACTAGGTAATTAAATTTAAGTGAGTAGGTCTAAGTATTAAGATTCGGAAGGACTTGATAATTAGAGGAGTTATTCGGGAGGAAACTCTATAAGGTTAAATCACTAAAAACGGACTTGTTGCTTATTGCTTGATTATTGATGATTATTACTGTATTCGGGAGGAACGGGGTAATTAGAGATAATTAAAGTTAGTAAAAGATTCGGGAGGACTTTTATTATATTTTAGAAGTTTGAAAACAATCGAGTTCGTAAACTTAAACGGAAAATAGGTGAAGTGTCAAACAAGTATATTTTCTCATTATTTGATTTAATCAATTACTTTTCGCTCGATTTTAATTAATCACTTGTTACTAATTACTTGCAATAAATCTTTTGGTTACGATAAAAACCCCCACAAATACTCAAGTATTATTAATTCGGAATATAAAACAAATTAGTCCCTGCGAACGAACCTTTACTTGCTTAAAACTATATTATATACGGATAGGTCCACTGCCTAGAAGTGTGTAATTGCGTGAAAAAGTAGGTTTAAAATTAAGACTATATTTTACACATCAAGTTTTTGGCGCCGCTGCCGGGGACTAATTTTTCGTTTTTTGTTTCGAATTTGTGATACGATCCTTTTGAGTATTTATTTACTTAGAAGTTACTTTTTATTGTTATAACACCGGTACGTTTTACGCTTTTCTTGTTTTTTGTCTTTTCAAGTAATTCAGGTAGTTGATGAACACAAGGGCTTCGGGATTACCACTCGCTAGTCCAAAGTCAAATCCACGAGTATCAAAGAGACGAGGCAGGAGAAGAGGCAACTTATCGCTTCAGACACCACCAAGTTTTGATCAAGTTTCACCCGTCAAATTTGAAGATATTACATCTTCAGAAGGAGGAGGAAGCGATTCAGAATCAGAGGTTGAAGAAGTAATTTGTGAAGACAAACCGGAACAGCAACCAGCTATGGATCCTTTGGACACACCAATGAATTGTGATGACTTCGTTGTCAAGGGTCATCATCTCAAGATGATCCAAGACAACACGTTATGGGCGATACAATTCAGATCCGCATAAACACATAGCCAAATTCAACGAGCTGTGTGAGATGTTCAAATACGGTCAAGGCAAGGGCGATCCGGTCAAGCTGAGGCTATTCCCTTCGTCTCTCACCGGAGATGCGAAGGTTTGGTTCGAGGAGCTTAATGAAAACTCAATAACCACATGGACGCAAATGCGCGAGACTTTTATCAAAAGATTTTTCCCGCCCGCCTTGGGTAGGAAATTACTCCGAGACATCAGAGGATTCCGACAGGAAGATGGAGAGACTTCCACTGAAGCATGGGCTAGACTTAAGGAGTTGCTGAGAAGTTGTTATGGTCACGGTCTGGGCAAGGAGAACATTATTGATATCTTTTTCTACGGATTAACCAAGGAGTCTCAAAACGAGTTGGATCTAGCCGGAGGAGGGGATTTTATGTACAAAACCACCAACGAGGCATACAACTTAATGGAAGACAAGCTGGTCATAAGCCTATCCAGGGATTATCGAGATGATGGTCGAGGCCGAAAACACAGAGGACAAGTTGCTCAAGCTGAGAGTAGCCATGAAACATACTCGGTACTTCAAGAGGTCAAGACCTTAGCGGACAGAATTGATAAGCGCATGGGACGGATGGAGAAAGACATACACTTGGTGAAGAATGGATGTGAAGGATGCGGGGGACCTCACTATGCTAGTGAGTGTAATCAAGTGGAGGATGCCAACTACGTACAGTATGGTTATCCTAATCGGGGATCGAATTGGCAAAACCGCGGAGGTAATTACAACCGGGGTGACAATCGAGACAACGGATGGCAAAGAAACAACACACGTTCCCCACCACGACAAAGATACGATCCACCGAAAAACGAAGATGAAGATCCAAGCATTAAAGATCTTTTGAAATCGTTCATCAACACCCAAAAATCAACCAATGATGATGTCCGTAACCAATTTAACGATGTCTGTAACCAATTTAAAGTTTTAACTGAGCAAATCGAGCAAGGACAGAGAAATCAGCAGGCAGCACATCAATATTTAGAGAGACGGTTCGATAGGATGAACGAGCAGAACTCAAATCGGCAACCGGGCCAAATACCAAGCAATACTCAACCAAATCCACGACAACAGAATCCGGGAAATAACTCCGCCAATCAAATACCAAAGTATCAACATCCCGGAAGAACCGAAGGACCACGAGACGGAATGCCACCCTGTCCAAAACACAGAGACGAGCACGTGAATGCAATCACTACACGCTCGGGACATGCTTATGGAGGAAATCAAGCCGAAAATGGAGCAAAACAGAACCCAGGTGCGCAGCACCTACACTCTGGTGCGCAGCACCTAGGTTCTGACCAAGGGGGTGCGCAGCACCAAGCTTCTGGTGCGCAACACCCACCTCATGGTGCGCAGCACCGAGCTGCTGAGCCGATTATTGACGATTTCGAGATCGAGAACGATGAGGACGAGGCACCACAAGTTCAAACCAAGGCCAAAACACCTGAACCAGTGGAGGAAGTTCCCATTAAAGCTTATAAACCTCATGTTCCATATCCTCAAAGATTACGAAAAGCAAGAATGCGGGAGCAGTACGGTAAATTCTGTGACATGATTAAATCTGTTAATATTAACGTTCCTCTTGTTGATTTGATTGCAGGGATGCCGAATTACGCGAAATTCATCAAGGAGCTGGTCACCGAAAAGGGAAAGTCATCAGAGGAGCAGGCCGCTTTCTTGAACGCAGAATGTTCAGCTTTGGTGAAAAACTCGATACCACCAAAATTGGACGACCCAGGGAGTTTTCTGATTTCTTGTAATTTTAGTGATACTTATAGTTGCAATGCATTGGCCGACTTAGGAGCTAGCATAAATTTAATGCCACATTCATTATATGCTAAACTTTCTTCGGGAGATTTAAAACCTACCAGAATGAGTATCCGATTAGCCGACCGATCATTTCAATATCCGTTAGGAATTGCTGAAAACATGCTAGTAAAAGTAGGAAAATTCACTTTCCCTGTTGACTTTGTGATTCTAGAAATGGATGAAGATGTCACTGTGCCACTTATTTTAGGTCGACCATTTTTAAACACTGCGGACGCAATAATTCGTGTAAAGGACATGGAGATTTCTTTGGGGGTTGGGGATGAACGAATTTCATTTTCTGTTAATAAAGCCCTAAAACACTCATACTCCACTGATGAAACCTGTTTTCGTATTGACGTTTTTGATGAAATTTTTGATTTAGATGTGCAGGAAATGCTTGGAGGACAAGTTGCAGTTGACGATGAGGGAGATGAAGAGCTCGAGGACTTTGATCCAATCTTGAAAATGGAGTTGGAGGCATTTGAGAAGAATTCTACAAGCATGACATTTGAAAAATCCGACCCGGATTTAGACTTATTAGAGATAGAATTTTTAATAAATAATCCGGGTGCAACATTTTTGGTTGGAAGAAGTTCATTAGAGGAAAAGCTCGAAGACTCTGACTCGATGTCGACAAAGGAGCTCGCGGAATTGGACAAATCGAACCCACACATGAAGCGCACAATATCCGATTCAAGTTTGGGGGAAAACGGTCACGGTATCTCTCATGACCCTTTTGATTTATTTTCGTTAACTTGTCGAGAAAAGGAAAATATTTTGCAGGAATTTGAGGATATCGGAGATGACACCGCATGGGAGGAATTTAAGAAGACAAAATTCAATGGAAGCAAATATGACGATGTTTGGGAAATTGAAGATGCTTTATTACTGATTACTGAGGCTCGAGAGTGGCATGACGCTTGGGTGAAGCGAACCAAGATGTTCGATGTCATGGAGGAAACGTTGACTTTTGGAGATCATGACGGATATGAGTCGAGTGAGAAATTCGTGGATGATGGAAAGCACGTGGGAAAGAAAGGCGAGAGAAATCTCGATCTTAACATGAAGGCATAAGTTGGAGCATATCGAGTCAAGCTAAGGACTCGCTTGAAAAACAAGCGCTTCTCGGGAGGCAACCCGGGTTTTATTTTCCCTTTTTCGTAGTTAAATTTTTCCATTTTCTTTTATCTTTATTTCTTATTTAGTATTCGGTGTTTTTAACATTTTCTTTTGCAGTTTCAGTTTTTAGGTACCAAGAAAACCAACGAAAAAACCAAAAAAAAATTATTAAAACGAAAAAAAAAAAAATTGTAAATTTTTGTAAGGTTATTGTTTACCTTTCTCCTCTATTAGAGTTTAAAAAATAGTCTACTATTTTTTATTCCGTCGTAATTTGTAATTTTTATTTTTTATTTTTATTTTTATTTTTATTTTTTATTTTTCATTTTTTTCATTTGTGTTTTTTATATTTGTTTTTATTTTTTCTCTTTTAGTTTTTTATAGATTTGAAGTAAGTTCAACAACCGGTTTTGGGACTAGCATTCAGATCAGTAAAGCATTTTCACAAGAAATATTCGATATCTACAACCGGGTTCTATTTTCTTCTTTTCTTATTTTTGTATATTATTTTTCTTTTTAGATTTTATTTTTGTAGCAAAGTTTTGAGTCGTAAACACATTAGGGACAATGTGTTACTTAAGTTTGGGGGGGTCATCGGGAAATTTTTCCTTTTATTTTTCGACCCTTAGCTTAGTTTCCATCGTGTTGAATTGTGTTATTGTTGTACATTTTTGAGTCAGAAAAAAAAACTAGAAAATCCAAAAAAATTGAAAAATTGAAAAAAGAAAAAAAAATATAACGTGTCTAGTCGGTAACTACCTTAAACTGTAAGCATAACCAGACGCATTTTTACCCCACTCGAGAATATAGTGAGATTTTTGAGCCTATTGAAAGCATTTATTTTTAATGCTACGTTTTCATTTCTTTGAGTGTGCCGATGGGGATGACTTTAAAACTTGACATTGTTATACATTTCGAGACCACATATGAGCAATTGCATTAGGGTAACTTAGTGTGATTTGGTACAATGATAGGGGCATTTAGGATTAACCCATTTGTTAGCCTTTTCGTTTCTTTTTATATATTTTCCGCCTAACCCTTGTAACACTTACTTTTAGTGTTAGAAACTCTAGTAAACCAATTTGCGCCTAAACCGTTTCGTTTCTAAACACTATTATATTATTTTGTACACTCGCCTTATTTTCGTTTCTTTTTAGATTAAGTCCGAACTTAGATTATTGATTGCTATTATATATTAAGTGAAGTTGAAGCTTATTAAGGCATGGAAGAAAAGTACATATTATTATTGCCGTGTATTATTGTATTTGGAGAAATAGTAAAAAAAATATATATATATATATAGTGATTGTTAGCCTTTTGAGCATGTGTACTTACCACGAGAAAAAAATTATTTTGTAAGGCATGTACTAGGCTGAAAGAAGAAAAAAAGTGAAAAAGAAAAAAATCGGAAAAACAGAAAAGCGAAAAAAAATTAGTTGTAGATTTTAAGAGAAATAGTGTATTATGAGTCGTGTCTTATATACGAAGTTTGTATATTCGGAGTAAAAAAAAAGTATAAGTTGAAGAAAAATTGAGCAATCCAGTACGTTAGAGATTATATTTAGTTCGGATTTAATCTAAGTTTGTATTATTTTATTTAACCCTATTTACACTCCATTATATATTTTCACATGACTTTACCTGTATAGTATAACCCGAATAAAAGTCCCCGTTTAGTTGTACCTAGACTCTAGTGGTGGAGATTTGATACGTTATCAAGCCTATGATAGAATATTCACCATGACTGAGCAGTTGAGCGATTCTACAGAATACGTTACACACCTTTTAGATTAGTTTGAGAGATTGTGTGATTTTACTTCCAATAAAATTCGTGAGGTGTTTGGTTATGTAATTTTTGGCTTTGATAATAATTTTGAAACAGTTTTTGCTTGAGGGCAAGCAAAAGGTTAAGTTTGGGGGGATTTGATATCGCATATTTATACGTTTATTTCTATGCGATATTCGATCATATTTCATAGTAAACATGATGGATAGGATAGGTTTTTGCATTTAATCGTGTGGAAAACTTGTTTTATCTATTTTATAGGTTTATATGATTGGGAAGTGGAAATGGTGGAAGAAATGAGCTTAAAAGACCAAAAATAGTGAAATCTGACGAAGAGAACGTCGCAGTAGCACCTCCACCGTTTTGATCATAACTTCTTCATACGATATCCGATTTAGGTGATTCAAATTGGAGAATGAAGAAGAAAGAGAGAGCTACATTTTGAAAAAATTAGAATATGGGAAAAATGCACGGTGCTGCGCACCTATGGACACGGTGCTGCGCACCTATCTGATAAGCACGAAGAATTGTAATTCGAGTCGAATACGTTTTCCACTTTGATTTTGCCTATAAATACAAGACTAATTCGTCCAGAAAAACATTCCATTATTATTCTAAGTCTCTGGAGCTGGTATTTACGTTTAGAAGCAAGATTCAAGCTAGGAAGATCATATTTTCGGCTAACGGCGGTCACGACACGTTTTGTCGAATTCTTCGTTTGTTCTTTTCTCTTTTCGACTTTTATTCCAGTATTATTTCCATGACTTTATTTGCTTTTTCAGACCTAGTTATGAGGAGCTAAACTTCTTTTATGCTTGTTTGAACAACGGATCCTATTTGAAGTTTATTTAACGTTTTTCGATTGTTTATGTTTTTGTGTTTAACCGGTGATCCTTATTTGCTTAAATTTTATTATATTATCAGAGTTGTTTATATATAATTTGACTAATCAATATTCTAGGTATTCGGGAGGAATCTAGATAGATTTAACAAGTTATATGAAGTAATCGGTCGGTCTATAACTGATTTGAAATTATTAAGATTCGGGAGGATTTAGTAATAACAACTAGGTAATTAAATTTAAGTGAGTAGGTTAAGTATTAAGATTCGGAAGGACTTGATAATTAGAGGAGTTATTTGGAGGTTAAATCACTAAAAACGGACTTGTTGCTTATTGCTTGATTATTGATGATTATTACTGTATTCGGGAGGAACGGGGTAATTAGAGATAATTAAAGTTAGTAAAAGATTCGGGAGGACTTTTATTATATTTTAGAAGTTTGAAAACAATCGAGTTCGTAAACTTAAACGGAAAATAGGTGAAGTGTCAAACAAGTATATTTTCTCATTATTTGATTTAATCAATTACTTTTCGCTCGATTTTAATTAATCACTTGTTACTAATTACTTGCAATAAATCTTTTGGTTACGATAAAAACCCCCACAAATACTCAAGTATTATTAATTCGGAATATAAAACAAATTAGTCCCTGCGAACGAACCTTTACTTGCTTAAAACTATATTATATACGGATAGGTCCACTGCCTAGAAGTGTGTAATTGCGTGAAAAAGTAGGTTTAAAATTAAGACTAGATTTTACACATCAGTAGGAGGGATTATTAATCGAGACTTGAGCTATCAACAAAGAAGGAAGCTATTTTCGGATGTCAAATATTACTTTTGGGAGAAACCTCATTTGTTCCGAGTGTGTGCGGATGGAATGATTAGAAGGTGTGTGCACGGGAGCGAAACAAGGAAAATTTTGGATGATTGCCACCACGGACCCACGGGAGGACATTATGGTCCATCGGTGACGGGGAAGAAGGTTTTTGACGCCGGTTTTTATTGGCCAACGATCTTCAAAGAGGCACAAACCTTGGTACGCACATGTGATTCATGTCAACGGCAAGGCACTATAACGAGGAGGGATGAAATGCCGCAACAAGGCATCCAAGTGTGTGAAGTGTTCGACATATGGGGAATAGATTTCATGGGGCCATTCAAACCGTCGAATAGGAATATGTACATCTTGGTGGCGGTGGACTACGTGTCCAAATGGGTCGAAGCAAAAGCACTACCCACTAATAATTCTGCCGTTGTTATTGACTTTTTGAAAAGTCTCTTTTGCAGGTTTGGGATGCCGAAAGCATTGATTAGCGACCGAGGGACTCATTTTGCAAATGCTAGTATGGAGAAGTTGCTTAAGCGATATGGAGTGCAACACAGATTTTCGACTTCTTACCATCCCCAAACGAGTGGGCAAGTCGAGAACACAAACCGAGCTATAAAGAGGATTTTGGAGAAAACGGTGAATAACAATCCAGTGCTTTGGTCAAGAAAATTGGAAGATGCATTGTGGGCTTTCCGGACTGCATTCAAAACACCAATTGGTACAACCCCTTTTCGTTTACTTTATGGTAAAAATTGTCATTTACCCATGCAGATTGAGCATAAAGCGTATTGGGCACTAAAAGAATGTAGCACGGATTTATTGGAAAGTGGGGAAACTAGATTCCTACAATTGCACGAGTTAGATGAACTAAGGTGGAACGCATACGAAAACTCAAGTTTATACAAGGCGAGGACAAAGGCAATGCATGATTTAAAGATCCGAAGGAAGGAATTCAAAGAAGGAGACAAAGTCCTTTTATTTCAATCGAAATATAAGTTCAAAGCTCCTAAGTTAAAATCTAAATGGACGGGACCGTATTTGGTGAAACGGGTTTTCTCAACGGGATATTTGGAGCTTATGAGAGATGATGGAGAATCATTCATAGTAAATGGGCAACGGGTGAAAGTTTATTGTGAAGAGGATGAAGAGGACGGAATGCGTACGGAGGATGGTTCAACCCGTTCTAAGTTCTAGGCACAACGAGGAGTCAAGCTAGTGACTCGAGGAAAAAACGAGCACCTACGGATTAAACCCCGGTTTGTTGTATCAATTTTATTTTCTTTTCTTTTATTTTGATTTTTCTTATTGTTTTAGTTGTCTTAAGTAAAATAGGAGTAAGCGAGTTCAATAGTTTAAGTAATTTAGGAATAAAACGAAAAAAAAAATAAAAAATAAAAAAATTGCTGAAACACCTGACTTGCGCCGCAAGACTTCTCACTTGCGCCGCAAGCCAACTTCAGTAGCGGCAAGAAATTATGGTGTCACAGGGTTGCGTCGCAAGAATAGGCATTTGCGCCGCAAGTAGTTCCTAGCAGTAAAAAAAAAAAAAAAAAATTAAATTAAATTAAATTAAATTTCTTTTAGTAAAACCCATTTCATTTTTCATTCTTTTCTCACAACACCTAGCGGCGCAAGAAAGAAAAGAAAACACACACCAGAGAATTCGATTTCCATTCAAATCCTTTATCAATTCAAGTCACTTACGTCATGGGAAGATCGGTATGTGAATTCATTAAGTTTAATTTGTTAATTTTAGTTTAATTAGGGTTTATATATCGAAATCGATTTGGGGAAAATGTTAGGTTTGGTTTCTTTAGTCTTAAATTAGTTAATTAGGTTAAGTAACACTTTGATTTCGTTAGGCATTAGTGTTATTTGTGTTTTGATTTGGTGGTGCCGGGTTACAAAATCGCTGCAGCAAAACGTCCACTTGCGCCGCAAGAGGGTACATTTGCGGCGCAAGCCAACTTCAGTACCTGACTTTATAAAAAAAAAAAAAAAAAAAAAAAAAAAAAAAAAAAAATATTGTTTTGTTTTGTTTCTTTTAGTCTAACAGTTTGTGGTTTGTTTTGTTTGTGTTGTTGTATTATTTTGTAGGGTAAACGCCAAGCGGTTGAGGAGCCTGAAGTGGAAGAAACATCCACGGTTCATCGGGTAGCACGATCCCACATTCCATCCGCTGCATCCATGGTGATGCGACCTGAGACACACCCTTGGCTCAAGTGGCCAGGAAGCAATGCAAATGAGAAAATCCGGTTAAACAATAACTTGGCATCGCTTCAAGAAAAGGCGGTTCAACCCGCAAAGTTTTTGGATTGGGATGTGATCGAGGAGTTGGGGATCACTGAGGATTTAAATTCCTACCTCATGACACAGTGCGTAGAGGATTATGGAGCCCCACCTTTTGAGGTTGCGGTGTGGAAGAAGGGGTTTAGTGTCATGGAAAATAGTTATAGGGAGACGTGTCTTGAATTCTACTCAAGTTTGACGGTCGACCCAGTACCCGACAATGGTCCTGCAGTTTATAGTTCGAAACTCATCAAGTTCCGGTTGGGGGGAAAATATCATGAAGTATCCATACCCCACTTCGGGTTTTTGGCTGGGTTATTTACTGAGGAGGAGTATATGGACCGCTATCATACGGGAGGATACGTGGTAAAGGGAAGCTGGAGATGAAACGATGTAAGAGAGGATAAAAATGATGTTTGGTTTGAGTTATCCGGATTAAGGCCTCACTCTACTACAAACAAAGCGAAACACATCACGGACCCTTATCTGAGATTAATTCAAAAAGCAATTTCAAACTCGTTCTTTCAACGTTATCAACATCAGGACAAGGTCTACATCGATGACCTTTGGCTTTTACATTTTTTCGCTAAAAGGGACCCGGAACAATTTGTGAATGCGCCTTGGGCACTAGTGCAATATATGAATGAGAAGGGGTCAGGAAGGCAAGCAGCGGGGCCAATGGTTTGTGGGAATTTCATTACTAGGATAGCGAAAAATCTGGGCGTGATGACGACCGCGGGGATTAGACAGTGTAGTCTACCTGTGGGTCGGAAGATGGTAACGAGGAATGATTTGTTTAGAGCTGAAATTGTGACAGAACAGGGGATTTTTGTTGGTAATGTGCAGGTCGAGGAGAATGTAGAAGACGAGGAAGAGAATGAAGAAGATGCGGGGGACGAAGACACTGAGGGGGCAGAACCACCATTACCACCTAGCCCTTTTGAGTTCCAGCCGATGATGGAGGAGGTGTATCGAATCGGGAGGCAAGTGGACGATTCGAGGAATGACTGGTCCCACATGAGGACGGAGGCGGATAGGACTAGACGGGAGATTAACCGATTGGGGGAATACACCCGTTACCACATGGAGAGGTACCAGTCAGCATGGGACTATCTAACAGAGCAGCATTACCATCCGAATGTCCCGGGCTCCTCGAGTGGGTGGACTGAGTATAACCCACCATCGTTGTACGTCCCTCTACCTCCTCCCGACGACGAAGAATGAAGAGAAGGAAGCCGTTGGTTGGCTTGTTTGTTATTGTACTATTTAATGTTGAACTATTTTACTTTTTGCTTGTTTTGGTTGTGTTTGGAACTATTTTATTTTTACTTGTTTAGGATGTTTAATGTGTGCTAATTAACTTGTGTGTTTTTGTGATGTGTACCATACCAAGTCTGGCATTAAGTTCAGCACGTGCGGAGTAGAGTTCGGAAATCATGCAACATCAAAGCAACTCGCACGGTTTTGTTTTCTTTCTTTATTTTCTTTTTGTATCTTTCTTTTTATTTTTATTTCCCTTAGTTTAGTTAGTTTTCTTTAGATGGACACATTAGGGACAATGTGTTGTTTAAGTATAGGGGGGTCGGGAAATTAGTTAGTTTTATCCCCTTATATCCATTACGTTTATTTTTGTCCCATTTGAGTCAATTAGAGTCATAATAAAATAAAATAAAAAAACGCTTAAATGTAGTAGGGAAGATGATAGGGGCTGGTTCGTTTAAATTAATTCCGGTACTTTAACGTGAAATTGTTTAGGAACATCTTTAGTTAAAAAAAATACTTGTAAATAAGAATTTAGGTTTTCTAGTTTTAGTTCCTTAAGTTTCCCCGAAAAATCAAAAATCTCGATAATCACTAGATATCCTTAGTACCGAGCCCTTGTAGTCCTTGCACCCTTTCGGGGGTAGTTGGGGAATCCCAGTATCACTTAAGCCCATTGGAGAATTAGAGGCGAAGAAAAAGGCCATAGGTCTTTCCCGTCAACAAATTAGAAATTGATCCTCACTATAACGAAGACTCAAATCCCGTTATGATCGTTCACTTCAAAGAAAATTTAAATATATATCTATAATATTTGAAGTGAACAAAAGTGAGAGGAAAAGAAAAAGATGTAGACTAACCAAATAATTCTCGAAAGAAAGAAGTACTCAAATGAAGAAAAATGCTTAGTGATATTTTAAGGGTTCCCCCGAAAGTAAGGCGATATAGGGGTCGGGCGTAAAGGTTGATCGCTTCAACTTCGGTTGGAGAGTGAGGGAAAAGGGGTGGTTATTTAGACATATCTAAACTAGGGGATGAATTAGGAGTTAACATTAGAAAATTGCAGTTTTTGTTTACTTAAGTAATTTAGTAGCTTTAGATGTTCGTAGTCGGTTTTACGATCTAGCAATTTCACGCATATTTTTAATTATTAACACCGGAATTTAGTTAAACGTTTGAGCCCGTGATTCCTTATCTTTTCTTAAGTTGTATGTTTTGTAAATTTTGTAGTAGTCTCGAGTCGGATTTGCTTAGGGACAAGCAAATGTTTAAGTATGGGGGGTTTGATATCGCTCATTTATACGTGTATTTCATAGCGATATTTGTTATGTTTAGAGTTCAAAACGTAATGGATAGACCCCGTATTACTTATATTTTGTGTAAAGTGTGTTTTATAGGTTTTTAGTTATGTTTGGAGTCAAAGGAGGCAATTTGGGGCCAAAAGAGGCTAAGAAAAACAAGTCGGGAAGCAAAACGTCTAGTTGCCTTGGTCATTTCCACTAAAGGAAGTTTATGGTGACTACTGAATATGATTTGCGGCGCAACATGCTTGACTTGCGGCGCAAGTCAGCAATATACTGGCTCGAGAATTTGAAGGCCTTGCGGCGCAAGAGATGTGCTTGCGGCGCAATAAGGCTGCTGGCAGTTATAATTCAGTTTCTTTAATGCTAATTATGTGGGAACCCAAGAGTTTAGTAGAGCTATTACAAAGACCCGATTTTCTGGACAGAAAACATATCTTATCACTCACAATCATCTCAGTTTGAATCATCAAGTTGCAAGGAGGATTAAGGCAATTTTCATAATCGCAATTTCAAGTTTGAACAATCGTTACTTTCATTTCTACTTTGTTATTTTGGAGATACTTGGAACCTATTTTCCATATTTTGGTATTGAACTTTTATCTATTTCACATTTGCAATTGAATTATGTCTTTTATCTATTTGATTAGTTTCGTTACCATTATGAGTAGCTAATTTCTTTAAACGTTTGTTTGGATTCGTGATTTTGGGTGTGAAAGTCGATTGATGTGTAGAGGTTAATCGGGGATCCGTTTGGGTTGTTATTTTAATTATATTGTTAAGATTGTTTATACTTTTATTTGGTAAACTAAAAACAGGTATTCGAGAGGAATCCGTAATTTTTAAAAAAATAAGAACGAATTAATCGGCCGGTCTTTAGTTGATTAAGAGTTAGCGGTATTCGAGAGGAACCGCTAACAACAATCTAAACAAGTAAGTAATAACACAAACGCTAGTTAATAAATTAAGAGAAATCGGTTTATTAGTTAGTAAGCTATTCGAGAGGAAGCTTATAGGTTAATTCTCACACATCGGCTAGGAACTTTATGCACAATTACTTGAGGTGTTAACTATATTCGAGAGGAATAGTTGCATGGTTAGGTAATTGGAGAAATCCGGTATTCGAGAGGAACTTAGGATTTTATATTAGAAGTTTTTCGACATTTTACACCTAAGAGATAACACATATTCGTAAACGGTCCATATTTGAATTAGAAAAGTATTTTTGTCATTAGTATAATCAAGTCTTCTTAAGACTAAAACCAATTTGTTACGTGTTACTTGTTACTTAAAACTAAAACTCTCAATTATAAATAGTCCATGTGTTCGAACCCGATATTTACTGATACTGTTTTGCAACCGACAAGGGTACACTGCCCGTGTAGCAATCTAGTAAAAGTTAATTTTCGGAAAACTAGATTTTTCACATCACTTACTATTTTGGAAAATATATTTTCGATGGACATACAAGTGTAAAAACGATACGATATTTTTGATAAACTGTTAAGAACAATTGGCACGTTGAACGATGAAACTATCTATGTGGTAGTTCGTTCAACTATATTTATCATTGGTGCGAAAACGATACGATATTTTTGATAAACTATTATGAACAATTGGCACATTGAACGGTGAAACTATCTATGTGGTAGTTCGTTTAACTATTATATATATATATATATATATATAT
>CAJVGC010000001.1:47409447-47502874 GCA_910822075.1 Senecio squalidus
CAGCAACCTGAAGGATTTATTCCAGAAGGTAAAGAGCACATGGTCTGCAAGTTGAAAAAATCGATATATGGGTTGAAACAAGCATCACGACAATGGTACCTTAAATTTGATGAAGTCGTGAAATCTGATGGCTTCCTAAAGAATCAAGTGGATCAATGCACCTATCTCAAGATCAGTGGGAGTAACTTTATTATCCTTGTTTTGTATGTGGATGATATTCTGCTTGCAAGTAACAACTTGGATTTGCTACATGAGTCGAAGCGAATGCTTTCGCATAATTTCGACATGAAAGATCTCGGTGATGCCTCTTATGTTATAGGTATCGAAATACATCGAGACAGACGTAATGGTGTTCTAGGTCTTTCCCAAAGGGCTTATATTGACCGTATTCTAGAACGCTATAACATGCAGCATTGCACACCCACTGTGGCTCCGGTAGTTAAAGGGGACGTATTTGGACCTCATCAAACTCCGAGCACTGAAACTGAGAAGGCTGAAATGAGGATGATACCTTACTCATCTGTAGTTGGGAGCATTATGTACGCTCAGGTCTGTACTCGACCGGATATCGCTTACATCGCTGGTATGCTGGGGCGTTACTTATCTAACCCCAGATTAGCACACTGGAAAGCGGCTAAAAAGGTTCTACGATATCTGAAAGGGACCAAAGACTACAAATTAACTTATAGAAGAAGTGACAACTTGGAAGTAGTAGGTTATTCTGACTCTGACTTTGCTAAAAGCAAAGAAGACCATAAATCTACTTCTGGGTATATTTTCATGTTAGCTGGCGGACCAATCTCTTGGCGGAGTCATAAACAGAAACTGACCACGACGTCTACTATGATGGCTGAATATGTTGCCGTTTATAATGCAACCTGTCATGGGATGTTGTTAAGGAACCTGATCAGTGGACTCAAACTCGTCAACTCAATCTCTAGACCATTGAAGCTTTACTGTGATAACTCAGCTGCTGTAACTTTCTCGAACAGTAACAGTTCGACTGGCGCTGGGCTGTATCTCGACACAAAGTATCTGTTTGTACGCGAACGGGTTGAGGAAAATGTTCTTTGTGTTGAGTACATAAGTACACATGACATGCTAGCGGATCCGATGACCAAAGGTCTTCCTCCTAATATATTCGTAGGACACGTGTCGAATATGGGGCTTACAAAAGACTTAATTTAATAGCATGTTGTACTTATTGGTCATTATTATTTATTAATGAAAAATTTTCCTCCTTATTCAGATTTTGTTTGTCTATTATTTACACCTTATGCGCATAACTGTGTTGGACATTATTATAACAAAATTTGTCTTAGTTGGTCTATCATTGCTTATTCGGTTTTGAATTTGAGTCATAGTTTGACTAGTGGGGGTCCTGAGTAGATATTCTTCTCTACGACTGTACTTATTGACTATGATTTCGGTTTGAAACAAAATGAGTATTATCTCGTACGGACTTATTAATACTCATAGATAAATGATCTACTTGGTCAAGTGGGAGAATGTTGGACCCATATTATTTGTGACCCTCATTGATCATTTATCCTTACTGATATGATGACTGACACTAACTGAAATCTGTGTCTAGTGAATATTCGATGGACGTATTTACCTTAACGACACTATAGATTTCCCATTAGGTGATCGGAACTATGAGAGCTTAAAATAAACACTTATTAAACACCAAGGACTAAATAGTACATACTCCTAATTTGAGTATGTATATAAGGGCTATTATAAACCCTAATGATGGTTGGTCACTTATTATCACCATTTTCTATCCTAAAACACACACAAGTGTTTTCTCTCAATTACGGTTCTAATATAACCGGAATTCCATCCTAATACGATCATCTCGTTTTGGGAATCAATGGCAAACTTATTCAAAAACATCCCAGGATCATCAGGAGGTATGTTGATTACATGAATCAATCTAATTCATTCCAACAGAATGTACCTTTTATATTATTACCATGCGTCCTTTAAATAATGATTTAACGGATGAAGTTTCTTACATGTCAAAAGAACTAAACCCATTTGATAATATATAAATTTGATAATATATAAAGAACGACATGTTTTAACCTGTCAATCAACTTGGCACATTGCCTATATGCCCACAAAAGGTGAAACCGGCCACAAGAGTAGTTTCCCTACAATTTAAGATTTTGTGCAAGCTCGAGACATGTCTATGTTATTTTGCTATATAAAATGTTTATCATAACAGTGCACGTAATATCTATTTGTATGTTGTTATTCAGTTTTATTTTTGTTGTTTGTTGTAAAATATTAGGGTGTGTTTGGTTTACCAAAGGGTATGGGTCTGAATATTGGAATGGGGATGTAAACCCACAATGGGTATGGATTATGTCTAAAGTTATGAGTTTCATTCCCAAGTTTAAAAACAAAAGCTATTAACCAACAAGTATTATGGGAATGAAAGTCATTGCCTCATTCTCATACCCTCAAACTAAACACACCCTTAGTTTTATTTTGATATAGAGTGTATACAAAAACTAAGTAAATGTTCGCAAATCATAAACATACTACTTTGGAAAAACTCATCTATCAGTACCCGAGCAACGCACGGGTATAATAATAGTTTGCTTTATTTCTCACGTTTTCAAACAATGTATAAAGAATGTATGGTAGCCATTCTGGTCTGTAAACTGTAAACTGTTTTCATTACAAAAAACACGAAAACTAAAAATGTAAATAAAGAATAAAAAGCATTCAACTCTGGAAACCAATACAAAACATATCAAACTAAAGAGATATCCACGTACCTAAGTGTGGTGGTTAGAAATAATTTTAAATAATTAAAACATAATCACCTTATTACTCAATCTGTTTAGTGTTAGCCTCCTATAAAAGCAGCAACACCCCTTTGTTCTTCTTCAATTCATTCTTACCATAATCATACACATATAGACTGTGTTTTCAGTTTTCTTCAAATAATTTAAGTTAAATGGAGTTCCTCCATATCCTCCTTGTCTGTCTTTCTGTAAGTATATTCTGAGTATACTTACAAGCATTTGATCTTACGTAAACTAACAACGCCTAATTGATTACTCGAAATTTTATTATATAATGTTTGTTTTTTTCTTTGTTTTCAGTTGTCGATGATTGTGAGCCATGCGGAAGTAGTGGCTCCGGAAACATATTGGAAATCTGTGTTGCCAAACACTCCCATGCCTAAAGCTGTCACTGATCTTCTACATAATGGTTACTTTCCTAATAAACTTTATTCGTTTTACATGTTGTGTTAAACCACCTTTTCCGGCCAATTTTCCATATCAATAACTGATAGCGTCATTTTTCTTTTATTGTTATTATCTTCTTGGATGAACAAAAGATAAGAGAACGGATATCCAAGTAGGTGTCGGAAAAGGTGGTGTATCTGTCCAAGCTCCTGGCACGAACGTTGGTGTTGGAGGTGGTGGTGTATCTGTCCATGCTCCCGGGACCAATGTTGGAGTTGGTAAAGGCGGTGGTGTATCTGTTCATGCTCCCGACACTAACGTTGGTGTTGGTAAAGGTGGTGGTGTTTCTGTGCATGCCCCTGGAACCAACGTTGGTGTTGGTAAAGGTGGTGGTGTTTCTGTGCATGCTCCTGGCACTAACGTTGGTGTTGGTAAAGGTGGCGGTGTTTCAGTGCATGCTCCTGGAACCAACGTTGGTGTTGGTAAAGGTGGTGTATCTGTTCATGCTCCTGGCACCAACGTTGGTGTTGGAAAAGGAGATTGTGAGAAGGTAAGTGTTGGCAAAGGAGGTGTCGTGGTTCGTTGTCACAAAAAGAAAAAGCCTGTAAATGTAAAGGTGTCTCCTTTTTCCTACAAGTATGCTGCTACCGATGATCAACTCAGAGATGATCCAAACGTCGCACTTTTCTTCCTTGAAAAGGGCATGTATCAAGGCAACATGATGAACTTACATTTCACCAAAACTACAAGTCCGTCGTTAACATTCTTACCACGTAAAGTTGCCGACACAATACCCTTTTCATCAAACAACCTTCCCGAACTGTATACCCGTTTCTCCATCAAACCTAACACCATAGAATCTGAATCAATGAAGAAAACAATCAGTGAATGTGAAGATAAGGATGTGGAAGGTGAAAAGAAGTATTGTGCTACTTCGTTAGAGGCCATGGTGGATTTCAGTACATCTGAGTTGGGTAAAAAGGTAAAGGCAATCTCCACGGAGGTAAACACAAGAACACGTACTCCGCTACAAAAGTACACCTTAGAAGGAGCCAAGAAATTGGTAGCAAATACAGCGGTGGTTTGCCACAAACAAAACTACCCATATGCAGTTTTCTATTGCCACAAAACCACCACCACTAAAGCTTATGCAGTGTCTTTGGTGGGTGAAGACGGTACTAACGTTAAAGCAGTTGCTGTGTGTCATACAGACACTGCAAAATGGAACCCTAAACACGTCGCGTTTAGGGTTCTGAAAGTGAAACCCGGGACTACTCCAATCTGTCATTTCCTACCTGAAGATCATGTTGTTTGGGTACCTTACTAATAACATATATGTCTATAGTAATTAATGTACTAAAGAGAAAATAATACCCATTTGGTGTGATTTGTATTATGAGATTGTTATGATCATATCTTTGTATTAATTGGATTTTATGTATGTGAATAATGTTTTATATTTAAAAGGTATTATACAATGGATGTAATTAGTTATTCGTATTTTATTTCTTGCTCCTATTAGGTATCAAATCTGGATTAGTTCAACATCATTAGTTCATAACCATTACAAGAAAACGATTAATTGGTAGTAAAACTCGTCTCAGAAGGGCTCCAATTCTATTATAAGACGCGTTTCAAATACGAAGACTTAAGAAATAACTCACTCAAAGAGGAAAAGTTACATCAAATATTTGGTTGGTTTGTACATTTTAATATCCTAATGTAACTTGTAACACATAAAACTTGTAACACAGCAATGAGATAGACATGCCTGATGTGATATGCTAGGCTTAATAATGTCCATTTCTTTTACAAATTGTTAACCTAAAGAGGTAGCATGTTCGAAGCTAAAGATAGTTTTTTTTTTCTTTTTGTATATTAGAAGAAAAATGCCTAAAATAGAACCTTCAGGTATACCCAAGCCATTAACCTTTCTTTTAACATAGAAGAAAAAAAAAAAGTGACATTACGGAGATGAACATCAAATCAATAGCTCGTAAATCTATTTCCGCTTTCCCGCCAATATTTTCAAAAATGAACCAAGGCATTGACCTGTACATTACCATTCCTTCGTTCCCAATATACAACAAGCTCCTAATTGTTTTGACAAGGAGTATGGCTAATAAATATTGTTAAAATGAAATCTTTCCAGAAATGGAAATGTAGTCATTTCCGTTGGATGAAATATAAGAAAAGAAACTTGGTGAACATCACATTACTTATATGCAAGGGTAATTACAATTCCTCTCTTTGCGATTTAAATGTTGATTCTTCCATATGTAGTGGTTCTAAAGATCCCCATGTTCTTCCACACTTTAGCTTGACCGTTAGTGGAACTGAAAGAAAATAGGATCGGCTAAATTGGTCAAAAGAGTGTACTTCATCAAGTCCAATACAAGTTTTAAATGCTAATTGAAAGTTTAATATGTGAAACACAATCTAGCTTCCCCGTGTTGCTGTTTTTAGTTCAAATATTACTTGATGTTTTTTTTGTCAGCGGGCTAGGAAAAGGTCAACCCCTCTGTTGTGGTTTTAGAGTTATTTATCTAATAAAAAGTCAAATTCCTAAAACTAACACATTTGCAATTAAAACCATAATTTAGAGTATAAAGTGACATACCGAGAAGCGAGGCAGCACTTTCCATGCTCAGTTTTAGCAGCAACCCTGCTTCGTTCACAACAGAAGGATCAGCTTCAAGTATTAACTCATCATGTACCTGAGAATGAGTTTATATAAAATTTAGTTTCAATTAAAAAAATATGATAGGTGACATCACGAAGAACGATATATAATATTAATCTTAGAGTTTAACCTGTAGAATGATTCTACAACGACCCTTGAGCATTTGAAATCTTTCGGTAAATTGGACACTAGACTGTGACTTTTCAACACCATCACCTAAGATAGAGTGTATGGTTATCATTGCAACTTTTATTATGTCAGCTGCGGATCCCTGCAAAAATATATAAATACAAAATAATCATGTCTACCACGAGAAGAATACTAAAAATATTAATACAAAAAAAGAAACTCTAATTTAAGATCATACCTGACAAATGGAATTCACTGCTTGTCTCTGAGCTTTAGATTTTTCTTCGCTATTTCCTATATTAATTTTTGCCAAAAACCGCTTCCTTCCCATTAGGGTTTCCACATAACTACACAACAGCACAACCGGTGTTAATAAATTTATTAAATAGGAGTGCTCGTATAGCATGGAGGTGCTGATTCTGACTTATTTACTAATAACATTATCTTACCCTTTTTTACGGCACACTGCCACAGCTTCTTTAAGCCATACAGAAACACCAGGAAATGACCTTTTGAAGCTCTGAATTTTGTTAGTAGCATCATCTGGACTACATTCCAGTTGATCTGCCAGGGTATTTGCACCCATACCATATAAAATGCCATAAACCAATCTTTTAGTTTGTTCTCGTTCTTTAGTTTCCACCAAAGACTCTGATTTCCCGGTCCATTTTGCAGTAATCATGTTAAAGACATCGCCAAGAGGTTTGGTGAGGAGTTCAATTAGTGACATGTCTTTAGAGAAATGGGCCATCAATCTCAGTTCTATCTGAGAATAATCTGCAGTTACTAGTAACCAGTTTTCCTGCATTACAATAATTACATACTGAGACACTTTTCGGTGACAACGGTATAACTGAAAACAACACTATGAAAGAAAATAATTTCTGACCTGAGTAGGAATGAAGAATTCACGAGGATTTACTTTGTAGTGACCTGCGTCTGAATCGCCACCTTTCTCATCACGATCTATCTTGAATTCAACCAGATGCTCGACACACTAAAAGAAATAGTTTAGGAAACATGCTATCAAATATTGATTGTTGAGGAACAAGAATTAAATAATGTGGTGCAATTTCAACCCATTAACTTATGAAAGGGTCCATTCGGGTTAAATTTTATCTCTAACCGGTCAAACAGGTAACATAAAAAAAATCAACTCAAATGCATAAAACCTCCTAATCAGTTTCATCAACAATTATATTATTGTTAAAATAACATTAATTTCGTAATCAAATTTGACAATAGTTTTTTATTTTAAAAAAATGGAAGAGAAGTGTTTCGGGTCAAGTCACATTTTAGAAGTTTTAAAATAATGGGAAAAAATATAAGGCCACACCTGAAGATTGGGGTCCTCCATGGATAAGCGGCCCGTTGCTGTTGAAGTTTGAAGCCAATGTCCATGAAGTGTATATCTTTGAGTCTTCATAGATAACTTAGCAAGTGAACATATTGAACCCAATGTACAATTCAAAAGCTTGGCCAATGACCGGTGCTCTTTAATAACAGGAATGATAGGATGTTCAAGCCTAAAATAAAAACATTATAATTTAATAAAGAAACTTCTATTTATAAGCTGATATACGCGTCAAACAATCTTTACCTTAACATTTCTAAAACATGTTTGTCGGTACTAGGGTGGTGTTTCCCTTTGTCACCGTCAGGAATAGGCAGCTTTAACCTAGTATAAAGGACATCTGCAATATCTGCAGCAGTATACAAAGAAAACCTTGTACCCGCCAGTCTATAGGCTTCGTTTTCAAGATATCTCAGTTTTTTAGCCAACACATGGCGTGATTGAATGCAACCATCCATGTCAACGCCTATTCCAGAAAGTTCCATATCAGCCAGGACATTTACCAGTGGCATCTCAGTGGTTACTAGTGGCTCATGAAGATTCTCGGATGCTAGGAACTTCCAAAGAACTGATGATAACGCTCTTGTTTGAGCAACTCTCCTGCAGCAACCATTGTGTGCAGCCCTTCGCATCTGATTTTTCCACCGGCCTTTCTGGTTTGCAGCTGCTGCCACCTCACTAGGTAACCTTTTCTTGATTTCCTAAGTACCACATATTAAGAATCATACATACATAAAAATTACAATAAAAACTTCCCTAGAAATCCTTATAAACGAAAGACCCTAAATTTTTCAATGTTGTGAGACCAATTACATTACTTAACAAGGGTGTATTGTGCAATTCGCCACTAACTATATGTGGCAATTTTCACCCATTTACTTATGAATCGGTAAATTTGGGTTGTGTTTTATTTCAAATGGGTCAGATAACTAAAAGGGAAGGATTCACATGGGTTGAAAGTCGTCCAAAGTCTAATTTTAATGCGTACAACCTCCTATTTTGTTTTATTCAATTATTGCTTTATTATTTTATTTTTTTGCAATAATTAGTATACATACTAATTATTATTTTTTAAATAAAGGTCAACAAAGTTAATGGGTCAAACAGGCCAGACTCGTTTGACCCATTATACAACCTGTCTAACTTGCCCATCTTGCCACCTCTACCTCCAACTATATTGATACAGTATAGAGCTACCTTTTCCAAGTTCGGGTTAGAACTTCTCTCCTCATCAGGCCAAAGAATCCAAACAGCTACACACAAGTCAACAACATTTTTAAGGTGAATCGGGGAGAACATATAGTAACTGTTTTCAACAAGCTCCACGCCGATAGTTTTCGCTGGATGAATCACGCTACCAAATCTCTGAACAGAAATAGCGGGATTTTTCAGCACTTGGTTTTGAATCTTCAAATTCCACCCTAGTTTTCGAACTTCACTTTTCCCCATTATCCTACCAACTCTATCCCATCTCTGTTTTGCCATCTCAAGATTTTTATTATTACGAATTGGGCTTTTCTCCTTTTTACAGTCGGACCAAAATAAATCCTTGGGAATACTGATATAGTAAACTGGAGAATCTTCCCAGCAGATTGCCATTCCGAGTAATTCAAAAGGAGCAATCGTGTGAAATTCAGATCGTTTGTTGAAGTGAAAATCGAAAAAGAATTCAGTTGTAGTGTCCCACATATCCAAGAAGGAATCAAATCCACCTGGCATGTTGACTGCACTCATGGGACCCTTTTCCGAGTTTCTTTCCTTATTACCAACACATATATTCTCCTTCTCAGGAAGACTTTTATTTTCAACAAACTTATTTTCCTTCATAACCGTGATGTTAGCACCTGAAATACTTAAGGTGGTATCATCTGAGTTTTCTTCAGTTGGTTTTTCTTCCTTCGGTCCCTCAGTTTTTAAATTTACATCTTTTTGGTCCATGGAATTTAAGCTACTAGTAGCCCCTTCTCGTGATAATGTCTCTGGTTCTTTTTTTGTGAAATTCATAGAAGCTAAGGCTAATTTCGGTAGAGAAAACTGAGGAACATCAACTCCAAGAGCTTTGAAAGCTGAGAATGCAGCAGCTCTTGCTTCTTCAGCTTTATCCAAGACAATTTTACGGGCCCCATTCATTATCTTTTTGGCCACACCCAATTGAATACGCTTCTGTACCATGTTTTCTGTTTTAAACATAAACGTTTTGTTACATACAGATCTACAATGTAATAATTTATTAGTAGAAATAAAATAAAAGCAGGAGGTACAGAACTATTTATAATGAGCTTATTAAAAGATATTATACCGGAGAAGTAGAGAATTATTTAGAACTGATGTACACAAAAGACTTAGTGACATAAGTAAAGGTAAGAGGTGGCAAATTTGAACTATTTACTTATGAATGGGTTGATTCGAGTTATGTATTATCTCTAATGAGTCACATCGAAAAATCAAAAAGCATATAGAGTAAATCGGTCAGACGAGTTGATATTCGTTCAAATACAACCTCGTAAATCACTGTATTAAAAAAAAAATTAAAAATATTATTATAGTAACAATATAGTTTTTGTAATCACTGCCTGGCCCGTTTGGACAAAAAGTGTGTCAGGCGGTTTCCCACCCCGCCCATTTTGCCACCTCTAGTATAGATGATACCTAGTCAATAGTAAGTCACGAACTTTACCATGTGCATCCCATGAAGATTCAAAAATCACTTTGGCAATTTCGGGAACGGATGCTTCAGCAATTGCCTGGGGAGTACGCATACCAGCTTTATAAAGTGCCCTGGCGCGAGAACCCTAAAAATTATCGAGAAACGTCAAACTTTATAATTATCTATATTAGACTTCATAAATTAATAAAAATATAATCTAACCTTGACATACGGAATGGTGGTAAGCTCCGCAATCTCTGCTCTTACACCAAACGAAACACGGTTTTGAAACTTGGCAAATAAGCTCTCAAGATCATGCCAACCAAGCCTTTCACAAAACACCGCAATCATAGAAGAAAACCTTCCAGCATTTTCTTGCAAGGATTGAACCATTCCACGAGCCACCTTGAAACCTTCACAAACCTCCACCACGGGTACTTCCTTCATCCAAATATACAATCACCAAAGAGAAAATATTACAAGTATGTCATTCGTTAATTACTAATAATTAATTATAAAATCAAGCAACCAACCAACCTGTACAAGTCTTGACAAGATGAGTGCAACATAGAATCGTTTACAGACACGAAGCATTTGTTCATCTGTCAGCTTGCCATTGGTTGACACCCCGAGTCCTTTAACATCATGTCGTGTTTTTTCAGATGTACGAATTGTCACTCCGTGAGCCATACGCATCAGAAACGGTTCTTGCACTCCAACACGATTTCCAACAGACTGCAATTCATTAAGTGATAAATATCATAAACTGAGATAAAATCCATTATTTTTTTATGAAAAAAATTAAGAAACTGGAAACTTACCTGATCAAGAGCAGACAATTGCATGAATCTTTCATAGAACAGTTCCCAATCTGGCTCAACACCGACATTAGTTGGTGTTACTAAGTATACTAGATGCAAGTCAGATGCTAGCACAAATCCTTCCCTTGCCCTTGAAAGATCATCGAGCACAATCTACAATTAAAACAACATAGACCGGGTGAAAAAAAATTAAGAGTTAATTAGAGAAAAAAAAAATCTTAGTAAAACACTTACAAGTGACTCCTCGGGACAAAGAGAGCTGCCAAAACAAGCACGACCAAGAGGTGTGGTACTATATAACTTAGTATCTTCTCTCCATTCTAGAAACTTCCTATGGCAAAGCCATTTTAATGAATCTATTGCCGATTTTACAACATCTTCAAATGGTTGTGTTGAATTAAGAAGAGTACATCTCACGTATCGATTAATATCATTAGCAGTTTGAACAATACCACCTGAAACAACTTCTAATATTGCATGTGTCATTCCATTTTTATCTTCTGATAAACAAGAATGCAGTGGTGGACAGCTGTCACTAATTAGTGCCACAATTCTTTTCACTTCTTCAGGTTTGCATAATAACACCTATGTTCACAAAGAGAGCAACGATAAACAGTATGCCACAACTGATAAAAGACCAAATCACGGGGGAGGGGGGAATGCCAATCCACATACAAACATGTAGATGTTTCATTTACAAGTTTACTTATAAATGGGTCGTTTGGGATTGTGTTTTGTCTCTAAAATCTCTGAAATCAATTTATGCAAAAACGACATTATTTGACACATTGTTTATTTAATAAAAAAGAACAGGACCCATTTTGACCCGCACATAAATTTACCCGGTTTGACCAGTTTGCCACCTATATATAAAAGCCCCAGGAAACAAATGTCCAATATACATACACTTTCTCCTTTTGTATCGATTCCAGTACGACCTGCACGCCCAGACATTTGCATGTATCTTGTCCCGTCTATAAAATCCCGACCAATCCGAGGTTGTCTGAAGATAACTCTCCTTGCAGGTAGATTCACCCCAGCAGCTAGCGTGGATGTAGCAGTTAAAACACGTACTAGACCTTTACGGTAGCAGTTTTCAACAACTTCTCTTTCTTCAACCTAAGTAACAAAAGGAAACATCACAAATGCTTCAAAAAGGTATGAAACTAACAATAAAACGGAGTGTTTCTATAGTAGTACACATACTGTGAGACCAGCATGGTGATATGCAACACCTGAAGGAAGTGTTTCACCAAGAACAGGATCTAATCCTGCGGGAGACTTTTGCAATGCATCAAGGGCAGAAGCAATATCAGGATACTCAGTTTCACCGTTAATATTCACGGAGAATTGCTTGAGGTACTTTGCAACATGCTTAGCAGTTGCCTCACATCCTTTACGACTAGAGCAAAAAATCAACACTGAGTGGCCCTCTTGGACAACCTATAATATAATATAAAACCTTACTTCAGTATATGAAAAGATAAACATAAAAGACAGATGTTTTAAATTTCAGATTCTGTACCTCATTGCATAATTCTATGATATTATCAGGATCTTTTCCCCCAAGATCAGCTGTTTTTGGGATGGTCCTTACAAGTTCCATCCTTTTGTTATAAATCGAGTTACCAACCTTTATAAACTCCTCAAGTGGAACAGGTCTGAAATCTGTCTGGTATAACGCTGCCTGAAAAATATTTATCTCATTTCATACTAAGTTAAGAGTAACAAAATATTTAGATGTTTTTTTACAACTTACCTGAAGCCAGTCAGCAACAGCACCAACATTAGGCAGTGTGGCACTCATCCCAACAATTTGGAGACCATGAGTGGGGTCGGTTTTCCCACTGCTTGCTCCAGAACTTTCTCCACTAGAATTTTCTCCCCTGCCTTCACCAGCTCCATACCGAAGCTTTGTCAACATAAGTTCCAAGAGATAGCCTCGGTGCGGATCTCCGACCTGGCAACAAAGAAAATAATCCTCTGAATGATAAAAATCTAAGAGTGGCATTTGCTTATGAATGGGTTAATTCGAATGATATAGCTGGTCTAAAGAGTAACAGAAATAAATAAAAATAGATTAAAAAGAAACAGTTTAAATAAATTGAAAGAGTCAAACGGGTCAAAAGTCACCCACAGTGTAATTTTATGGCTAATTGCATAAAAAGCTAACCAAACTTTGGTTCAATTTCTGTTTTAAATTACCGATTTTTGTCGAGCTAGAAAAAAAATCATCAAAACTTTCAGAAAACAAGAAGTTTAATCCTTCAATTGAAATTACCATGTGAAGTTCATCGATTACTATGATCCCAACTTCTGACAAACGCCCCTCTTCTAGCAATCGATTGAGTAGAGAGTTTGCCTTTTCGATTGTGCAAACTGCTACAGATGTATCTTTAGGAAGGGTCCCACCACCTTGACTCCCATAATAACTACGAACATGCTTGTCGAGTGGTTCCAGTAGAGCTTCAAGATGCTCTGCCTGCATCACTTACACACAACTAATAAAGCTTAAGGAAATACATAAATAAATAATAATTAAAAAAGATTTTAGAGTAAACCAATAATCACACCTTCTCAGCACAAATAGATACATAAGGAAGAACAAGAATCGCAACTTTTCTTGTTGATAATACCCGTCGTAACATCAAAATCTCTGCAACAAAACTTTTCCCAGCACTATGGCAGGAAAGAGCAAATGGTTATGAACATTAAATTAACTAGAAAAGATTACCCATGAATGTTTAGAAAATGCAAGACATGACAGCAGAGGCAGAAAATCGTAGGTTGGGTAACTGGTTGTTACCGGCTCAAAGAGTCATTACCCAACAAAAAAAGAGTTGATTCTTATAATTGATTGGTCGGGTCACTTTTTGAATAAATTTTTAAAAAGTAATTTGTGTGCCAAATATGTTTAACAAACTTATATCTTTTATAAATGAAAATCTAAATGTTGAATAAATTGATTTAGGAGGCTATATACATAAAAATAAAATTTTTACATCATATTTCCCGTTGGACATGTTTTCTTTTACATGTTTAACCTGTTGGAGAAAAAACATAACCGAACCAACTCGTTCATAAGTAAATGGGTCAAATCTAGTGACTTTCTTGTCATAAAAGAAGTACCTTGTAGATGCACAATACACAAGGTTCCTTTTTTGTAACACTCCATCCACCTGAAGGCACTCCACCTGTAACATAAAAACTGAATCAAAGATGAACTTCGAATTAAAAGAAACTAAAATGTAGCCTATAAAACAATTAAAAAAATACCTGCCAAGGGTAAAGTTTTGATATTCCTCGTTTCTTATATGTGTTGCATATTTCAGAAGGGAGCCAATTTCTAATATCTAAAATATCATTGGAAGGCACTGAACTTGATGGAGTATTTTCTAGACTGTGAATAGCGTTCACATCATAACTTTTGATGTCTGTAATTGGTGTATTTGACTTTATGTCATCAACCCTCCTTTTAGAAATTACACAACTTGAAGTGGTTTCTTGCAATTTACACGAAGACTGAACCTGGTTGCATGGGGTGCTCATATTTGGAGCATCAACAGCCATATTGTTATCCTCACAAGAAAAATCAATATGCTTCACGGGTAACGGTGACACATCTTTGTCCATCGAATTACCATTCTTTGCTGAAGATGCCAAGTCGGCATCTCTGTTTGCAGCTTTTTGAAATAAGCCATTTCCTTTAGATATATCATCCGCCACCTGCATTGCCTCTTTCCAGAACGTGTCTCCGGGTGAAAATAAGGAGGAGCTTCCATGCATTGACTGAGGTGTTTTTTCACTTCCAACTTTAACTCCTACAACCCCTGGTGTATTGCATAATGCCATGTTAGGCTTTTCAAAGGCTGTTTTATTACATTTCCTCAAGCTCAACTGAGACTCCTCCAAATGGAACTGGTTTCCGACACTACTTAAATGCCTTTTCTTATTCAATTTATCTTCTGAATCTAGCACAGATGGACTACATGACCTTTTATTTGTATTAACATTTGTAGTTGGAAAGTCGCTGCATAAGTAAAAGAAAAGTAAGATGAAAATATATTTTGAAAAAAGGGCATATTTAAAAAAAAATGTAGCCGAATTTAGTCATTAATATTTTCAAGTAACCAACTTTTATACCCCAAAATAAACATCAAAATTTTAAAATTTTGATCCAACGTAACCTTCTTAGTTAACCGGTTTCCAAGCAACGTCAAAAGAACATAAAAGTCAGGGCAAAAGTATCTGATAGTTCGTAATTTTGACATGGTCAGATAACCTTAAATCGAAATATTTAAAAGCTGTTAACCTTTTTGAAACTTTGACGGTTTTTCTAGCGAAATAGAAATTAGAACAAAACTAAGTGGCTTTTCATGCAACTAGCCCTAACCACTCAACGAGAACCAATAAAGCATATATGATCGTTGACAAACTACCTACTTACAACTGTCTAGCCATTTTTATATGATAGGTTACATACCTACAATAAACTGACAAAAAATTAGCAGCAAACTGTTGTAGTTCCGGGTTCTCCACACCATGCACAGAATCAGAAGATTCAATCTCCACAAACAGATTTCTTGTAACTTGATCTTGTTTATCGGTTGACCCACAAGTTGTAGGTAAAGTACTAAGAGGTCGATTTTCATTTGGTGAAGATACCAAAAAGTTGGATAGAGAACCTTTAGCACTAGGAGACCCTTCAACCGAAACTTTTGCATTGGGTTCAACTATCACCGATTTTGAAAGAGGTGAAACAAACTTTTGCTTTTTCTTTGAAGAAAAAAACTGCACATTCAGCAACATATGTCAAAAAGTGTAACATTTAGCGTTTACTGGTATTACTATGCCCGGATAAATTAAAATTAAAAAGCAAACAGATTAAATACATACTCGGAGGAAAGCATATATTGTTTAAAGAATAGAAAAATACAATGCATCGACATAGTGTGTAAGAGTGTTATGTTTCTTGCACCAATGTGTTTGTAAATATAGAACTGTAATATATAACTTAAACTAAGATCGTTTCGTTTGGACGTAAAATCAACTCTAATCCTACACACTCCACTGTTTATGTGCTGATTCTATAACTCGGCGAATCTTTAAACTAAATATCAAACTGTTCAAATTCTTGAAAATTGGATATTGGGCATTGGAAACTGATAATTGCCAACGTTAAAGAAACCTAAATTTGGTTCATTTTTAAAGATGGGTGAAACATATTAATACCCTACAGCAAAACTATGAACAGTTTAGGGTTTTGAAATTAAAAAGGGGTAAAGATTTAATCTTTAAAACAACCTAATTGATGCAGAAATTAATTGTTGTCAGTGTGTTTGAATGCCCATATGAATTTGGGGTTTTAGGTGATGAAGACAAACCTGGTCAACGCGAGAGCGAGATGGAGCACCTGACGCCATTTTTGCAAGAAAATTGCAGGCGATTGAGCCTTAATTTATATCAAAGATTTGAACTCATTTGAAGACCGCCAACTCTCTACTCTACGGGGTTATTTCAAAAAATGGAAGACTAAATTGGAAAAGGAAAAAAAATAAAAAAAAAGATCAAGGTGGCTTTTCCTTTTTAAATTAGTTTGGTAAAATCGAGATACTATGTTTTTGACTGAGTATACGGTAAGATGGGAATAGGGATTGGAAGATTTGTAAATTAGTTTGGTAAAATCGAGATACTATGGTGTTATATTATCACACGATGAATGATTTATTCTCCTCTCTTCTAAAGTTTCTATGGATATTGCATTCGATGTTCTCAAATCCATGTCCATATGAGGTGTTCTCATATCTATATTTGTTGCAAATATGGCAGATTGACTGCTTCCTTCATCGTTCGCTATCTGTTGGATTTTTTTCATTTCTTTTCGTCTTGCATAATACTCTTTTTGGTATTCTTTTCGTTTTGCTACAACCCAAACATTAGTATGAATTACACTTATTATATAAATGTACCCGAGATTAGTTTTAAATGATAATTATACCCTTTTTTTTTATCCAAACTGAGAAACGTCACCATTAACAACTTTTCTCATTTTGCTTTTGTATAGTCTTTCATAATAATCTCTATTTTGCTCTTTACGTTTCTCTGCAACATTATTATCTTTATTTTAAACATGTGATACAAATAATATAAACACTAAATAAATATAAAAGATATACCTTTTTCCATATTGATGAGGTTGGGATTCCTATTTTCATCATTGCTTGGTCTCATTTCAAACCGTAAGATATGCAAACAAAATAATGTGTAATAAATTTATATGACATTGTTTGAAAGTCACGCATGATATATCATTTATTTTAATCGTATTGAATAATGATTTGACTCAAGAATAACTTTTACTTTTTGAAATCCATTTATGATAATGTTCATGGGTGCAAAAGAATATAGGATATTGGATCAATTATCATAATAATTTTGTTAATTGACAAAAAAATAATTTTGTTAATATAATCTCGAGGCTCTTCTACAACAACATCTCGAGCAACGTCTTCATCATCAACTTTGTCATCTTCGATGACAATAACATCGCCACCCTAGCCCATTGAGTGCTCTACCTCGGGCCATCGACATCATACGCTCTACTGATTCCAGTTTTTCAAGTCTTGTTCTCTTTTTCGTTTATTGGCAATGCGATCAACCTTGTCATCTTCGATGTTATTGGATCATTGATGGTGTTGCCAATAGGTTTCATTGTACAATTATATAAAAAAAGAATGGTATAAAAAAAAGTAAATATTAAAAGTTTATTTATATAGTATAAAATGTGGAGGGAAATTTACTAATCTTAAAATGGTTTTGTATTTTCAATTTTTTAAATTTTATTACTAATTAGGAAAGTATATTGGTGGGAAATTGATTTGTCCCTTATATTAATTTTTGTTTTGTTCTATGTATTAACAAAATGGGTATAGAAAAATGAGAAATTTCGTAACATTAGAAAAGAGAAGCATGTTTTTCTACAAAACAACAAATGGTTAGATATCCAGTATTGTTAACAAATGTTAGATATCCACTACTGGTATTATATGTTAGATATCCACAATTGTTATGAAATGTTATTTTAAGTTACGTGTTCAAAATAATTTTATGTGCAACATATAAGTTTAAACAAAATTGAATCTCATTCATATCAAATTTGAGTTTAACCGACATATGTTATTCCATATGTAAAGTTAATAGTATTCAATATATAAGTTAATTTAATATTTTATATATTTGAAATTAATATAGTTAGAAAATATGGAAACAACATTATTAAAATATTAATATAAATGATTTCCTTCTTAAATTTCAATTTTAAGAAAACATATGTAAATGCTTTATAAATAGTATGATTATTTATTTTATTATAATTAAAATACAAATATTTTATTTTATATGACACGGCATAAACCATTGGATGGGTTCCAACATTAAATTTCAATCATTTGATCATAATGATTCATTATGATGTCAACTTACGTCATTCAATCTTTCTATACATGTTTCCACCCTTCGGTCCTCAAAGAGAAAGAAAAAACTATGGATGTGTTAGTTGTAGAAAATTATTCATTTTTTTAAACATTTTCAAGGAAAACACAAAAACGGGAAAAGCGTTCAAATTGAGCTTTTTCAAAAAACTTTTCAGTGAAAACTAAATTTCCACTTTTCACCGTCGTTCGAAAATAGTACGATTTACTTTTACGTTTCTTTTTCAATCGATTAGAGGCATCTTCTTCTCAATCTCTTTACAATTGTATTTTTTTATTCTTATAAATAATTTAGGTTTTCTTTGTATAACCTAATGCTCACAGTTCGAACAAGGATTACCAAGCTCGTATAAGGGTTTCTTGGGTGAATACACGGTGCAAATTTATCAAACTCTTAACAAGCCTAAGGTGATCAAAGGTTAGATCTTGGAGAAGATGGTGTTCAGAGAACGTATGTGTGTTCTTGTTGTAGTATGATGATATTGTGTATGTGATCAGTAAAATGATCAAATGCTCATGTTATGAGCGTGGTATTATTAGTGTGAATGTATGATGTTATGATCATGATATTTATATACGAAGTATTTAGGAGTCTTGAACGTCCTACCATCAATGATCATTATGATATCCTTGATGATTGTCATATACGAAGTATTTAGGGTTCGCAAGCCTAGAGTTTGAAGCGAGGAGTCGCATATAGGAATCGGGAGCCAGGGTCTGATCTGCGAGCCAGGAGCAAGCAACCGAGATCCGGAAGATAGGGGCCGACAGTTGAGCTAGGTCCTGGCCTGAGAGCCGACGGTTGCCATTTCGCGACTTAGAGTCGGGGGTCGTCGGCTGAGAGTCGGGTCAAGGTCCAAGAATTGGGAGTTGGCAGGGAGCTTGCTATTGGATCTGGAAGGGGCTGAGAGCCTTCCTCTAGATCTGGAAGGGGACTGAGAGCCTTCATCTGGATCTAGAAGGGGTTGAGAGCCTTTCTCTGGTTTTGGAAGAGACTGAGAGCTTTCCTCTAGATCTGGAAGGGGCTCAGAGCCTTCATATGGATCTGGAAGACCTTCATTTTACGTTTTGTTAGGGGTTTTTTTGGGTTTATAGGCTATATAATCGAGACTATTCCCTAACATGTTCAATTTTCTTATATGTATTAGTTGTTCGATAAAATGCCTCTATCATAATATATGTAACTGTAAGTGTATTTTTGTTCCATGACAAGTTGACGAAATTTGTTGATCTGTATTTGCAATTTCATTCTTTAACTAATTTATGTGTTTAGGTCAAATGTTTATTGAATTCATGTATTGGGTATTGATCAAAGAGCATATCATCTCATAAAAATGCAATATTGATAAAATCTTGAAAATTTTGATGGTTTTCGTAACCCACTTGCTACAAGAGTGTTTAGGTATTCTCTTAATCTGTGTTGGGGTGTTATGTATAATATTATGGGCCAAATTTAGTTGTATATGTATTCAAGAGTTAAATGTTTGAATAATTTTTCTTCAAAAGTGGAATGCAGTTTTAGGTTTGGTCTTTTCCCCAACAACACGAGATATGACTAACGAGTTATACAAAAATTATATTGCGTCTTTCCAATAACACAATAAATGTTGGTTCAATATTGTAGTGATTAATACGTCAACAAAACGCTATACACCAGGTTAGCAAAAATGTTGAATGTTGTTTGGATTCCGTTGATTTCATTGGGCTCAATCGGATGTTTAATATTTTAGTCCATGTAAACATTTAGTCTCATTTTGAAAATGTAAATTGAAATGACAGTTCATTATCATTTAATATCAATTAACCAACTAACTTTGCTAATGAAAAATGATTTTTTATCTTACTAGAAGGATAACTATGTCTCCCCAACTTGGTGGACAAAGTCCTCCATCCCAATATGAGGTCATATTTTCAACTTCGTGCATCTTTTTTTGGACTACTTTTATAATAATTCTCATTCCTTCTTTATTTTAATTTTTTTTAATAATACTAATTATTATTGATTTGAATACTTATTGATTTAATCTTATTTGGTATTTTATATTAAAACATTTTCAAGAGTAAATTACACCGTTGGTCCCTATGTCTGTATCGAAATCACTATGAGTTTTTTTTAAATAATTACACCATTAGTCCTCATTGTTGTACATCTCTTACGTCGGTGGTCCATTTTTCTAACGACTGTTAACTTTTAACGATTTAAAGTTCATGTGCCACACACATGAGGGTATTTTAGTCATTTCCTTATACTTTATTCTTTTAATATATGGGCTTTTAATATATATTTCCCAACCGGTGCAAAAATCAGATTATCACCATCAACCTGAGTATTCCCCCACCTGCAACATACACAATCCACGACCATCACCATTCTGATCTCGCCACCACCATCTCCATCCCATCTCGCCATCGACCACCATAACAACCCCATCAAAAAATAGCCGATGAACATCCTTTCTCGTCGTCACTCGTTCAACATGATCAAATCATGTTATGGAAAAAGCGGGGCACATACCTTAAAAGTGTAACATCCAAGTTCCCGGAATTTGAATATTTTGTAAGTGTTTACTTGTTTATTATAAATATGTTTTATATTCTAGCTTATTTTAGAAGTTTCATTTATAAAGGACTAGATTGGTAAGAAAAATAGTTAACTTTGGTTAGAAAGGATTTAAACTGTTAACTATGTTAGTTAATTAAGTAAGTTAAGCAAGTTTTGAAAGTTGAGGGACTAAAGGGTAATTATGAAATTTTGTGTATGAGTTGGAGGTGAAGTGTCCTCTTTGCAGAAATTTTGAGAGTTGTAGGTGTATTTTCTTTGAGAGAAATCAAAAGAGAATTGTGAATTATCTCAAATTGAAGCTTGTTGTGGTAAAATTCTTCCTTTAAGGCTAAGAGTAGGAGCTTAAGAAACCTAGCTTAAGTTCTAATTGGAGAAAAGAAGGTATGATTATTCACTTGATGTTATTTGATGAATTTGAGTTTGTATTATGTGTTATAACCTTATTTAGATGTCTAATTGAAAGTAGAAATCCTTAATTTGGTTAAAATTAGGTTTTTGATTATTTGGGGATAATCATGAAAATTGAAGAAATTGTTAAACTTGAGTTTTGTTGTATGTTATTTTTAATGTTAGTATTACATGTTTAAGTTTAAGAGTTTTGAGTTTCATTTATATATATTTGGTAAAAAAAATGTGTATTTAGCTATTTGGGGTAAAGTGGTGATATGTGAATTTGAAGTAATTATCATTTAGGGAATGTTTTGGATTGAGAGATTTGAGTTAAATGATTTAGTTGCATGAATGTGATAGAACGGTGATGTCGTAGAATACTCAAATTGTATGCGGTTTAATTATGTTAAGAATATTTCTAATTGTGTTGTCAAATGGGTCTTGTGACCCGTAAAAGGATGGAAAATGGGTAGAAATCGGTTAAAGGGAAGAAAAACATAGTATGCAATGTGTAATTATAATTGGTATAATGTAGCTAATAGATTAAAAAGCTTTTTGTGCATTAGAATGTTTAACGGGTCAAAAGACCCAAAAAGTGGCAAGATGGGTAGAAGTTGCCAAGCAAGTCGAGATTAAGAATTTATAATTTAGAAAGATTTGTAAGGAAGTTTATAAACGTGTTTTTGTGTTTATAAGAGTTATTGAAAGATAAAGTTGTGTTTGGTTGTAAAAACACAGATTTGAAGGATAAGGGAAAGGGGAAGGAAACAAGGGTGTAGAAATCGTATTCCGACTTCAAGGTGAGTATACGAAGCTTATTTTTATGTTACATGTTTATAATTGTGGGTAAGTATATTTGAGACTTGATTAATATACTATCTTCATATATGATTAAGTTGCTAGCGGAAATAGGAATTAGAAGTACTTTAATTTAACGTGTAAGTGCAGGAAAACAACAAAAGAAAATCAGGGTCCTCCCTGCGGCAACACTGCAGTGGGCACTGAGGGAGGGTGCCATGTTTTCGTTCTTTGCCAGTGCGTCGCGGTTGTTGACGGCTGCATCGCAGTGGATGCTAGTGGGCACTCAGGGAGAGTGCCCTGTTTTCGTTCTTTGCTAGTGCGTCGCAGTTGTTGACGGTTGCGTCGCAGTGGATGTCTGGACCAGTTTTTAGTGATTTCTAATGTAGTGTAAGTGTGTGAATAATATCCTAAACCATTAATAAGTTAGAGAAGAGTAGAAATGACAATTATATGTCGGAAATAAGTAGAATCGACTTTCATTAGTCGGGAAAATCAACTTTATATACCGCGAGGGTATGTAAATGACTTTAATAGTCGGAAATAAGTAAGAACCAACTTTATATAGTTGGAAGAAGAGAAAATTTGGGCTTCCGCTCAAGATATTTATAAATACTCTTTTGGATAAAGTAAAAATGACCTTTAATTACCGTTAAGTTATGTAAAGAATTAGTAACACTGTTGACGTTGTAGAAAGATATTATATATTATAAATAAATAAGAAATTTGGGTGTGTTTTTAGTCCGAGTGTTACAAGTTGGTAGCAGAGCCTTGGCTTGTGTGAGTCGAGTATCTCGGTTGATACTTGAACCCAAGTTGAGGCTTTGTAAAGGGAAGACTATTGGGGAAGAAGCTTGCCTTGCGGAAAAGATGAGAGTAAGAAAGATTAAGTGTTAAGAAAGAATAGAATGTCTTAGTCTAAAATATACATTGATAGTATTGGGTGTACAAGAGTTAATATGTTTAAAATTAACGTCTGGCCAACGATAATTTTGAGCATGTTATGTATATCCGATATGGTCGAAGTGTATTAAGGAAAAGGGACAAAGAAAGTTAGAAAGTATGTATATGACGTATAAAACTATAATTGTGTATAGATTATAGTTCTATATGTTATTAACATAATTTAATTTCAGTTAGTAGAAATGGATGAAGGAAGCAGTCATCATAATGATGGTGAGAAAGAAAAAAGATATTCAAATGATAGTGGCTGCCAAGCCTTTGAGAAAGCAATATCGTTTATCATTAAACAGGTTAGAGAAGATGTTGTAGAAATCATTGATGAAAAGATAGACCGTGTGCTTGTGGAAAAAGAATTAAAGCAAAAAGAAAAGGAGGATTCAGAAGGTGAAGAAGTTCATTCTGATCATCAAGAAGAATTGACAGGAGTTTACAAGAAAGGATGCACATATAAAGATTTTGCAAGTTGTAATCCACCCATGTTTCTTAAGGAAGTTGACCCAACTATTAGCATGCGAAGGATTATGGAAGTAGAAGGTGCTTTTCTTACGTGCAAGTGTGCGGATAGAGATAAGGTTTTTTACGCGTCGAATTTACTTCGCAATCAAGCTAAGAGTTGGTGGGAGTCAATAGTAAGATTGTTTCCAGCGTATGGGATGGTGAAAATGACTTGGGAAGATTTTAAGAAGCGATTTATAGAGTATTTTTGTCCACCTTTGGCAGTGAACAAAATCACTCGAGAATTTTTGGCCTTGCAGCAAGGAAATACGACGGTGAACGAAATAACGAATGATTTTCTTGATAGAGCGGGTTTTTGTCCAGAATACGTGATGAGTGAGAAGATGAAGATGGATCGTTACATGTGTTGCTTAAATCAAGATATTAGAGAGCATGTTTCAACTTACAATCCTCGGACTTTTGAGGATACGGTTGAAGCGGCAAGAAGAAGGGAGTTGGAAATCTTAAACAAAGTTGAAGAAGAAAAGAGGAAACGGAAGTTAGAGTATGTGCAAGAACCGTTTAAAAAGCAAAGATTCGAGAAGAAGGGCAAGAGTTCGAGAAGAAGATTTGAAAGGAAGGAGTCGTCGAGAAACGACTATGTTTGTAGAAAGTGCGGTAAGAATCATTTTGGAGAATGCAAGTTTGGCCAGACGGGTTGTTATACATGTGGAAACCCGGGCCATATTAGTAGTGAATGTCCCTAATCCGATAAGGATTTGTTATTATTGTAAAGATTTGGGACATCTTAAAAATGAATTCCCAAAATTGCCGCAAAATCAGAAGTTTTTGATGGGACCAAAAGCTCATTTGTTACTTGAAGGAGGGAGCAGTGGAAAGAAAGTCGAGGTACCAAAAGGCCGAATTCGTGCCTTTCAAATCACTTCCGGAGAAGCAAGAGAATCAACTGATGTGGTTTCAGGTATTTTTATCATAAATTCTCAACCTGCTTATGTGTTGTTTGATTCGGGGGCGAATAGATCTTTTGTATCAAGTAAGTTTTGTAAGAAATTTTCTAAGCCCCTTAGTAAGTTAGAATATCCTTTAGAAGTAGAAGTGGCGGATAATAGAATTGATCTTGTGTCAGACGTTTATCATGATAATCAAATAGAGATAGGGTCAACAAAATTTACGATAGATTTGATTCCAATGGTAATGGGAGAGTTTGATGTTGTAATTGGTATGGATTGGTTAGGGAAGAATAACGTGATAATTTTATGTAAGATCAAGATTATTAAATTCACTGATTTAGAAGGAAAAGAAGCTATTATTTATGGTGAGAAAAAGAGTGGAGAATTTACAGTTTGTTCTTTGATGAAAGCACGAAGGTATATATCCCGAGGTTGTCGAGCATACCTTGCATATGTAATAGATAAAAAGAAAGATAAGAAAGATCTAGAAGAAGTAGATGTGGTCAATGAATATGTAGATGTATTTCCTGAAGATCTTCTGTATTACCACCGGAAAGAGAGGTAGAGTTTAGAATAGAATTGATTCCCGGTGCTGCACCTGTAACGAAGGCTCCATATAGATTAGCTCCGACCGAAATGAAAGAATTAATGAGTCAATTGCAGGAATTGTTGGATAATTGTTTCATCCGTCCCAGTTCTTCTCCTTGGGGTGCACCGATTTTATTTGTGAAGAAGAAAGATGGTAGTATGCGTATGTGTATAGATTATCGAGAACTCAACAAGTTGACAGTCAAAAATAGGTATCCGTTACCTAAGATAGTTGATTTGTTTGATCATTTGCAAGGGGTGAGATTCTTTTCAAAGATAGATTTAAGATCGGGTTACCACCAGTTGAAAGTAAAAGAGGAAGATGTACCGAAAACAGCTTTTCGTACTAGGTATGTGTCACACCCCGCCATTGGCGGATACGCAGGGTGCAACACGATTGGCGATCGTCATAACACAACAATAATATAAAGAATATAATCTATATGAATAAATAAATAACGTATTGTTATGACGTCGCCATACTCAAGGTGTAAACCTTAGTATACGAAAATCGTCAAACACTACAATAAGAATATACAAATGTAAACATCGACGAATGAAAGAATACTTGGACGTGCAAACCCGAAATGTAATTCAAATGTATAAATATAAACTTTCCACAATGCAAAGATATCCTGAAGTCAACTAAAGCCCGAATCAGGGGCGGAGCCAGGAAATGTTTCCACCGGGTTCATAAATTCTTTAGCATACTAACGAGAATGTGGTTGATGGAACATTATAGAAAAACTACCCGACCCGTTACCCAACCAACCCATTTTGCCATCTCTAGCAAAAATGTTGCGCAAGAAGGAAATCTAGCTGTTAGAAAGACTTGTACTATATGCATTATTATCAGCCTTGAGGAAACAAAAAACTAATTGCCATATTTTAATTTTGCAATCATCATTATAAGGAATGTTTTGGATTTTAAATCTCAATGAAACACATTTTGATAACTTTAACTAACAAGTAAACAACTAATGGCCTTAAACTACAAAAACAATACAATGTATTATGTTGTCTCATGAACGTGTGAGAATACATTTCAACCAACAATGAAGTTGGACCAAAAATTAATAATATCATATTGACATATTCTATCAATTAAAAAACTACACAACGACAAAAGCATTATTGAGATTTAATTACCAAACCATAGAGTCTTCATCTCTCTAAAAATACGAGTGGCCTTCTGAGTAATGCCTAAAACACAACACATTTAATCCCTATCAATGTGATTTGAAACTTCTTCAACTAGGTATCTATTTTCTTCTTCGTTCCATGTGATTAAAAAACAGCAAAATACAAACATTTGATTCAGGCTAACTTTAGATTTTTTAAACAAATTTTGTGTTTGTTTATGAATGAGACTAATAAGTAAAACCATAAAGCAACCTACATATATTTTAAATTTCTTAGAGTTATGTAAGGTTATCACATCAGATATACACAACATTTTAGTTCAATTTGAGTAATAACCTGAATGCATCATTATAAAAACTTTGAAGGGGTTTATGATAATTGCGATGGCGATTGTGATGGCATTTCGACTACATCACGTTATTAAAGTTTCAGTAATCAAGAAAAGAAAAAAGGAAAAAGGGTTCATGAGAATCCTTGCTTAGGTGACCAAGTAAAATTACAATCTGTTGGAACTCATCACTTTCTAAATTTCTCAATGTGTATATATATTGATATCGGCTAACCAATTCGCAATCAGAATTTGATTTTTCTATAAGTCAATAGGTATTATGTAATTACTTTTTAGAGAAAATTAGGGCAAAACAGGGGTCAATGGTTGAGGGAAACAATAGAAAACGAATTAATCATCAATTTAATATATTGTTTTAGCAAAACAACCATTAAACTACAAATCAAAGCCAAAACTCTTTCTTGAAAATTAGGGTAATTGTCTAAAACGAAATCAGAGGGTTCATGAATGCAAAATTAGGGGGTTCAAGATGTCAAATTAAGCTTAAAATTCAGAGATTGAACACATACCATTAGCAATTTTCAGAATTTCAGTGGGTTCGATTGAACCCTCTGAACAAAGGGTAGCTCCGCCCCTGGCCCGAATCCTAAGTCCAAGTCCTATGCATGCTCGTTTCCTGAAAGTAAAGCTTAAAACGTCAACATAAAGTTGAGCGAGTACATCGAGAAAGTAGTAAATGTAAGGTAGAAATCATATCTCAAAATCAGTAGTAAAGTAATGTGTAACTAATGCATGTAGGTAGTAATAAAAAGTCATCCAAGAATCATACAACGTAATCATGTATCACATGTAAGCATAGTAAGTACACCTCATTAGTAGGAAAGGTATACTAATGAGCGTGCATGTATCACAAGTAAGCATAGTAAGTACACCTCATTAGTAGGAAAGGTATACTAATGAGCGTGCATGTATCAGTAGGAAATGTATACTGATAAGTATCATCCGCAGTAGCCACACTACCGTAAGTACACCTCATTAGTAGGAAATGTATACTAATGAGCGTGCATGCATCAGTAGGAAAGTTATACTGATGTGAATCAACCAACTGTCTCGTAAAGTTTTAGAAAAGTTTGCATTAGTTTTGTTACACATTTCATGTTTTCTAAAAATAGCAAGTTTCCATAAGTAGAAGTATCTATTTATGGCAAGTTTCCAAAAATAGTAATGTTTCCATATATAGTAAATATGGAAGTAAAATAAGTTTATCGTGAGCTTTACTTTCCCCCGATTTAAACATAGAAAACAATATTAAGTAAAAGGGGCGATGACTCACCTTATCGAGTGAGCGTATGTAAGCGGTATTGTGTGTATATGGTGTAGTAATTTGGTCACAACTATAGTCCTCACTGGTCCTAGATCTCCCCTAGATAAAAGTATAAACGTATGAGAATAGTATTCGACGGTTAACGACTTTAAATCAAACGATAAACTTTTCGACGAACACATAGGTTCACTCAAACCGAGATATCTATGGTTCTAGAAGGAATTAGACGTTGACGGAAACATATTTGAAAACTAGACACTGATAGCTACGTTTTATACTAAGACATCGTTATAAAAGAGTTTGATACGAATAAGATATGATTAAAACAAAACCGGTTACCTAAGCTGTCCAAAACGTTATACTTATGTATGTTGTGTTTATTATATTAAAGTGTCGTATAATTTAGGCGTAGACAAGACGAACCTTTTTAGTACCTTTTAGACTTGTTATTAACTTAGAGTTATCCCAATTAATCATTATTATGGTTGTCTAAGTGGTTACACGAAATAGATTAATGAACCTAGATATTTTAGTCAAAATAATCTGTTTAGACCCCTATCTGGTATTTTACGTTTTTAAGAAAATCTAAAAGGAGTTAGTAAATGAAATTTACGTTTTTGAAAACTATACTCCGAGACCTACAACTTATATTCAGGTCACAGAGTCTAATTCACAGTTCAAGATAGACAAAAATATACATGAATACAGATTACAAAGGAATGGGACCGAAAAATGTCCAAATACAAGATTGTCCGTAATTTACGATAAAACGAAAAGATACGAATAACAAAATTAACCACGCAGTTATATACGAGTAATATAAACAACCACGCAATTAAAATGTCCGAAATAAAGAATAAATGACAAAACAATCACCACCAAAAACAAATACGCAAAGGAAAGTAAGAAAATTGATTACCGTTAGTCGTAACGGTTATGCTATCGGAAGTCGATTACCGTTACGACTTGAAATCGATCAACAACGACAAGAGGGTGTTCCAAAGTCAGCCATGAATCACCAAACAAAAGACACAAATCAGATTATAAAATGTAACGCTTTGCAAACGAAAACTAGTAAAGAATTGAAGTGAATTCGATTAGAAATGCTTACTTACGTATACGATCCTTGTGACTAACACGAAGCAAACATCAACTCGAGAGGCAAGTCACGGGGCTGAAGTAACACAAATGAGATTCAAAATTCAGAATCTTAATAATAATCCAAGTGTTAACACGGTTTTGACAAATTGATTTGGAATAATGAACGATAAGAACAACTCGAATTTACAAGCAATTTGAAAGTGAACTTGTAACGACTATACACACGATTACGAACCTTTTAAAGATGATCTGGGGTACTTTATTCTCGCTGCCCCAAATCAGTTTCTAAGGACGGAAATCAATCCACAAAACAGTTTGTAGTCCCTAGCAAGAAACAATGTGAAATTAGGGTTTTACGGTAGAATTTTCAATACGATTTTAAAACACGAAAGATGAATTAAACACCAATAAGTACCTTAACGAAAAATGTTGGTACGGACCTGAATATGAAGGTCACGAGCTGTTTAGGGGCTGAATTTGGGTGTAACAATTTCCCGATTTCAGCTTTGCCTAAAGTAGTAATACAAACTCGAAAACAACACAATGCTAACATCAAGATGGAATAGATTTCAAGGAAATGGATATGGATCGATTTTACCTTATTAGATTTTCGGATTGATAATGAAACAATCGAGTGATGGCTGTAGTATATCAACAAAATATATGTCAATAACAGCAAACGATTTTTGTATGAACCCTAAATAGATTTTCGACCAAAATCCGAAATAACAATCAACGAAAATCTGTTTACCTTAAACTGATCCACGAATTCGGTGAAGAACAAAAAGGATAACGGATGCTTAGGTTGCTGTAATCGATCACAAGGAAGATATTATTAGTAATCGATTTCATGGAACCACAATTAGGGTTTTTTCGGCTAAAACCACAACAACAATACACGAAATTGATTACCTTTATAAGAGGGAGGATTAATTCGATGATGATGGAGAAGAAACTTCGAAATTTCTTTCTTGGGGCTGAGAACGACGGCTGGAGTGGTGGATAGAGGTGGCTGGTCGTTTGGAAGAGGGAGGCTGCAAGGGTGACGAAATTAGGGCAAAAAAAGGGTTAGGGTTTGCTAATTTTTGCTTAAGTATGGTTAGGGATAGATTAAGGTGGGCTTAGGGTGTTTTGGGTCTAGTAATTTGCCAAGACTAGGCCAAAGCCCAAGCCTTTAGCTAAAATATGATCCACACTCATTTTTAACTTAGTGATCAAAAAGTACTAGAAAACGAATGTAACAACGAGCTCTAAAAGTAAGAAGATAGACGTAATATATAAACGAGCGATAAATAAGAAATTGTTATAAGTCCATAATTAGTGATTCATAAGCGGGATATAATCTTAGATACACCCAAGTCCACTTATAGTACGAAAACTTAAATTTCTCGTTAATTCATCTAGGAGCTCTTCTAGTGGGACTAACTATTGTGCACCTAACTAATATTATAGCATCACATATAGAGTATACACACATGTCATAAGTAATCATTATACAAAAATAAAATGTAAAGCTGTTTTTAATAAAAAATTTGTAAACCCGGTAAGAGCATACGACATACTAGACTAATATGAGTCGGAAAAGTGACGGTTGTCACAGTATGACCACTATGAATTTTTGGTTATGCCTTTTGGTCTAACAAATGAACCTGCAACGTTTATGGATCTAATGAATAGAGTTTGTAAGCTAATGTTAGATAAATCTGTTATAGTTTTTATCGACGACATTTTAATATATTCAAAAAGTAAGGAAGAGCACGCGGATCATTAGCGACAGTTGTTGGAGATTCTGAGACAAAAGAGATTGTATGCAAAAAAATTTAAATGTGAATTTTGGTTAGAAGAAGTCCAATTTCTGGGTCATGTAGTAAATGTAGAAGGTATAAAGGTAGATCCGGCGAAAATTGAAGCGATTACCAATTGGAATTCTCTGAAAAATGTGAAAGAAATCCGTAGTTTTCTTGGTCTTGTGGGGTATTATCGAAGATTTATTCAAGATTTTTCCAAGATAGCTTCAAATTTAACCGAATTGACTAGAAAGAATAAGAAGTTTGAATGGAAGGAAAAGCAACAAGAAGCATATCAGACTTTAAAGAAGAAATTAAGTGAGGCACCGGTATTAGTTTTGCCGGATGGAACGGAAGATTTGGTTGTTTATAGTGATGCTTCTTATACCGGGTTAGGGTGTGTCTTAATGCAACATGGAATAGTTATTGTTTATGCTTTGAGACAATTAAAAGAAAATGAAAAGAAGTACCCAGTGCGAGATTTAGAGTTAGCGGTGGTTATGTTTGCTTTAAAGATTTGGAGGCATTATCCCTATAGTGAAAGATGTACAATTTATACGGATCACAAGAGCTTGCAATATTTCTTCACTCAAAATGATCTTAGTATGAGACAACGTAGATGGCTAGATTTGGTGAAAGATTATGATTGCGACATTCGTTATCATCCCGGGAAAGCAAATGTTGTTGCGGATGCGTTAAGTAGAAAAAGCTCACAACCGAAAATGAAACTTCACTCTTTAGCTCTAATTATTAAAGCAAGTTTCTGATGTGTAAAATCTAGTCTTAATTAAAACTCACTAATTCACGCAATTACACACTTATAGGCAGTGGACCTATTCGTATGTAATATAGTTCAAAGTAAGTAAAGGTTCGTTCGCAGGGACTAATTTGTTTTAAATTTCCGAATTAATAATACTGAGTATTTGTGGGGGTTTTTTTATCGTAACAAAAGATTTACTAAAATTGCAAGTGATTATTAAAAAGAAAGTGATTAATTAAAATCGATCGAAAAAGTAATTGATGTAATCAAATAATAAAGAGAATACACTTGTTTGACACTTCACTTGTTTTCCATTCAAGTTAACGAAATCGATTTAATATTAAACTTCTAAAATATAGTAAAAGTACTCTCGAATCTTTTATTAACTTTAATTACCTCTAACTACACCGTTCCTCTCGAATACAGTTATAATTATTAATAATTAAGCAATAAGTACCAAGCCTGTTTTTAGTGATTTAATCTTATAGAGATTCCTCTCGAATAACTCCTCTAATTATCAAGTCCTTCCGAATCTTAGCAATTAGACTTACTCACTTAAATTTAATTACCTAAGTTTTGATTACTAAGTCCTCTCGAATCCTAGTAATTTTAAACCGATTATAGACCGACCGATTATTTCATACAAGCTATTTAATCTATCTAGATTCCTCTCGAATACCTAGAATGTTGATTAAGCAAATTATATATAAACAACTCTGATAATATACTAAAATTTAAGCAAGTAAGGATCACCGATTAAACACAAAAACATAAATAAATCGATTACGAAAACCAGAACTTCAAACAAGATCCGTGTTCAAACAAGCATAAAACGAATTTAGCTCCTCATAACTAAGTCTGAAAAAGCAAATAAAGTTATGGAAATCATACTGGAATAATAGTCTAAAAGAGAAAAGAACAAACGAAGAATTCGACAAAACGTGTCGTGACCGCCGTTAGCCGAAAAGTGATCTTCCTAGCCTTGAATCTTGCTTCTAAACGTAAATAACCAGCTCCAGAACTTCAGAATAATAATTGTATGATTTTCTGGCCGATTTGGTCTTGTATTTATAGGCAAAAACAAAGCGGAAAACGTGTTCGACTCAAACTCCAATTATTCATATTTATCCTGACAGTGCGCAGCACCAATACATAGGTGCTTAGCACCGCGTGATTTACGAATCCTATTCCAAAACCAACTCAAACTTCTCGGTGCGCAACACCCCTCTCACTGGTGCGCAGCACTGGTGCATTTCTCGTCCTCAATTCGTCATTTAAGTCCATTTCTTCATCCTTTTCCACTTCCCGATCATGTAAACCTGTTAAATAGATAAAAACACTTTTCCACACAATTAAATGTAAAAACCTATCCTATTCATCATTTTTACTATGAAATGTGACACAATATCGCATATAAATATCTATATAAATATGCGATATCAGTTTCTTTGACTCAGTTAAAGTGGCTCAATCGGAAGCAATTAAGGAAGAAAATTGGAAAAGAGAAAGGATTTCGGGTCAAGTGCAAAATTTGATAGATGATAGCCGAGGTTTAAAGACTAGATTTGGAAGAGTTTGGATTCCTAATTCGTCGGATTGCAAGAAGATTTTATTGGACGGAGCTCATAAGTCAAAATATTTTATTCATCCCGGTAGTACAAAAATGTATAGAGATCTTAAGGAAGACTATTGGTGGCCGGGTATGAAAAGAGATATAGTAAAGATAGATGATAGCCGAGGTTTAAAGACTAGATTTGGAAGAGTTAGGATTCCTAATACGTCGGATTGCAAGAAGATTTTATTGGACGGAGCTCATAAGTCAAAATATTTTATTCATCCCGGTAGTACAAAAATGTATAGAGATCTTAAGGAAGACTATTGGTGGCCGGGTATGAAAAGAGATATAGTAAAATATGTAGAAAAATGTTTAACGTGTTTGCAAGTTAAAGCGGAGCACCAAAATCCCTATGGAAAGATGCAACCGTTAGAAATACCGGTTTGGAAATGGGAAAATATCACCATGGATTTAGTGATGAAATTACCAAACTCTAGAAGAAGGAATGACGCCATTTGGGTGTTTACCTTAAAAGTGTAACATCCAAGTTCCCGGAATTTGAATATTTTGTAAGTGTTTACTTGTTTATTATAAATATGTTTTATATACTAGCTTATTTTAGAAGTTTCAAATATAAAGAACTAGATTGGTAAGAAAAATAGTTAACTTTGGTTAGAAAGGATTTAAATTGTTAACTATGTTAGTTAATTAAGTAAGTTAAGCAAGTTTTGAAAGTTGAGGGACTAAAGGGTAATTATGAAATTTTGTGTATGAGTTGGAGGTGAAGTGTCCTCTTTGCAGAAATTTTGAGAGTTGTAGGTGTATTTTCTTTGAGAGAAATCAAAAGAGAATTGTGAATTATCTCAAATTAAAGCTTGTTGTGGTGAAATTGTTCCTTTAAGGCTAAGAGTAGGAGCTTAAGAAACCTAGCTTAAGTTCTAATTGGAGAAAAGAAGGTATGTTTATACACTTGATGTTATTTGATGAATTTGAGTTTGTATTATGTGTTATAACCTTATTTAGATGTCTAATTGAAAGTAGAAATACTTAATTTGGTTAAAATTAGGTTTTTGATTATTTGGGGATAATCATGAAAATTGAAGAAATTGTTAAAATTGAGTTTTGTTGTATGTTATTTTTGATGTTAGTATTATATGCTGTAGTTTAAGAGTTTTGAGTTTCATTTATATGAATTTGGTAAAAAAAAATGCGTATTTAGCTATTTGGGGTAAAGTGGTGATATGTGAATTTGAAGTAATTATCATTTAGGGAATGTTTTGGATTGAGAGATTTGAGTTATATGATTTAGTTTCATGAATGTGATAGAACGGTGATGTCGTAGAATACTCAAATTGTGTGAGGTTTAATTATGTTAAGAATATTTCTAATTGTGTTGTCAAACGGGTCTTGTGACCCGTAAAAGGATGGCAAATTTGTAGAAATCGGTTAAAGGGAAGAAAAACATAGTATGCAATGTGTTATTATAATTGGTATAATGTAGCTAATAGATTAAAAAGCTTTTTGTGCATTAGAATGTTTAACGGGTCAAAAGACCCCAAAAGTGGCAAGATGGGTAGGAGTTTCCAAGCAAGTCGAGATTAAGAATTTATAATTTAGAAAGATTTGTAATGAAGTTTATAAACGTGTTTTTGTGTTTATAAGAGTTATTGAAAGATAAAGTTGTGTTTGGTTGTAAAAACACAGATTTGAAGGATAAGGGAAAGGGGATGGAAACAAGGGTGTAGAAATAGTATTTCGACTTCAAGGTGAGTATACGAAACTTATTTTTATGTTACATGTTTATAATTGGGGGGAAATATCTTTGAGAGTTGATTAATATACTATCTTCATATATGATTAAGTTGCTAGCGGAAATAGGAATTAGAAGTACTATAATTTAACGTGTAAGTGTAGGAAAACAGCAAACGAAAATCAGGGTCCTCCCTGGGGCACCACTGCGCCGCACTCGAGCCCCAGTGCGCCGTAGTGGGCACTCGGGGAGGGTGCCCTGTTTTCGTTCTTTGCCAGTGCGTCGCACTTGTTGACGGCTGCGTTGCAATGGATGCCTGGACCAGTTTTTAGTGCTTTCTAATGTAGTTTAAGTGTGAGAATGATATCCTAAACCATTAATAAGTTAGAGAAGAGTAGAAATGACATTTATATGTCGGTAAGAAGTAGAATCGACCTTCGTTAGTCGGGAAGAAGTAGAATCAACACCGCGAGGGTATGTAAATGACTTTAATAGTCGGAAATAAGTAACAACCAACTCTATATAGTTGGAAGAAGAGAAAGATAAGACTTTAATTAGTCTCGGAAGATTTTCTAATCAATGACTAAGTATACTTAGTAGCTTAACGCTAATGTACTTTTTTGATTGTATGTTTGAAGGTAAAGGGAACTCTTCATGCAAGGCAAGCACAAGAAGAAGGGATGGGGACCTTGACGTGAAAACTAAATGTTTTGTAATGAGCTTCCGTTCAAGATATTTATAAAATACTCTTTTGGATAAAGTAAAAATGATACCGTTAAGTTATGTAAAGAATTAGTAACACTGTTGATGTTGTAGAAAGATATTATATATTATAAATAAATAAAAAATTGGGTGTGTTTTTAGGCCAAGTGTTACAAAAAGAAATCCACCATGCAAATGAAAACTATCGGTTAAACTAAAATTTAGTTTTTAAATCATTTAATACTGAATAGATTCATTTTCTTCAAAGCGGCTGAGCTTAATAATCCGAGTTTGGTAGATGGTCGACATGAAATTAGGGTTTTTGGAAGGAGAAGGGCGAAACTGGAAATCGCAAACTGAGGAAATTAGGGGGCGCAAAGTATCGGCTTTGATGTAAAACGAAAACGATGAAGTAGCCATTAACGATTTGAGTGAGGGAGAGATATGATTAATTCATATCTGAAATTGTTTGTCACTCGTTCAACATGATCAAACCTAATTCCAGATCCCAATTTTCAAAAACAATTTCTATATTTAATTTATCTTGAAAATATATTCTTTTGTACGAATTCCTTAATTTTGTGGTTCCGAGTTTGAGGGGTTTTAATGAGGAAGAAATCATTAATTTTGGGGTTTCGAACCGTGGTGGTTGAAACCACCTGTAGCGACAAGGATGGTGGATGGTTGTAACAATTGGGGCACAATGGCAACGGGAGTGGTTGGATAACACTGGGTCTGTGAGGCTACGACTTATGTGGCGGATGGTTGATGGCGAGGTGGTGATGGCGACGACAGATGATGATGGTGGTAATGTGAAGTTCGTGTGATGAAGAAACGGTGATGCTAAGAAATGGTGTGTTTGGGTATGATATTTTTTTCACCATAGAGAGAGAGAGAGAGAGAGTGTGTGTTTAAGAAATATGTATATTAAAAATATAAATGGTAAAGAAATGACTAAAATACCCTCATGTGCATTGTAAATGAGCTTTAAATCGTTAAAAGTTAACGTTCGTTAGAAAATGGAACACTAGCGTAAGAGATATACTACAATGGGGACTAATGGTGTAATAAAAAACAAAGCCTCAAACTAGTGATTTCTACATAAACATAGGGACCATCGGCGAAATTTACTCAATTTTTAATTAATGATTTGATATGTTTACTTGGAATTATAATATAACATTTCTAATGATATAAACAAAAAATTAAGAAATTCAAATCGATTAAGCCAATAAAAATAATGCTAAGTTTGAAACTTAAACTTTAATGATTTGATTTTTGATTTTTGGTTTTTTTAATCAATTGACTGGTCTTTAATTAAGCGAATATCAATTTCTTTAAGTCAATTAAGGTGTGTGCGTTAAGTGATGTTGTACCCGTCGAGTATGTTCAAGAATACGAATTCCTTGCTATAGTTGATTTAAAGCAGAAGAATATCGATACCCATAACCACCTATTACTTTCAAAATTTTATTTAAAATTGTATTTATCATTTTTATGATATATTTATGAAACAATTCTAATTATACGTTTGTTCTATATATCACTTTTCAATCAGAGATTGTTGGTGAAATAGTGGACAACTATCATATCTTAGTAAAATATGAACAATGTAGGAAAACTTGTGCAATGAATTTGCATATTCAAGATATCAAGTATGATAAAATGATTATTTATAGTATATATATCTATCTTTGATTTATTGTTATACACATGGCTTCATATGTGGTAGTGGAATAAGATTTCTTGTGCATTGTGGGATGATTGCTTTATAGCTCCATACCTACATAATTATCGTGGATTTTAGGCATAGATTGAAAATATCAAATTTCAACTGAATTATCTCCGTCGATCATACATAATGAGTCTTAGCTTAGGGATTCTGATATGAGTCGTACGGGATCACAATGAAGTTTCTACATAAAACGATTGGACACAAACAAACGTTGGAACTCCAAAGAGGCGAAGGTTATAGAGGAAATATGATTAAATGCAAGGTAGATGGAATTTTCAAATAGAAACATCGCTTTCACTGAAAGCATGGAAAGGTAGCTCACGTTGAGGATGACTTTATTTGGGGAAACAACGTACGTTTGATGATTATACCATATATGACTAAACGATTCAATGTTCAAGCTCTTAGATGTGAGAAAAATGCATCTTAAAAAATTAATGCCATTTAAGTTTTCGTTTGGGTATGTAAGATTGAGATCAATACTTGATTTTGATGTCTATTATTTTAAATTTTCAATGCACATGTAGGTGGTAAAAAATACAATGTTTAAATTTTGGATTTGATCTTTAATAAAGTTATTGTTGATATTTTTTTTTATATTGTTTTTACATAGATTTGAAAAACATGCATCATCTTTTTAGTTGAATGAAAATGAAAATGAAATTTGAAAATTCAATTAGGAAATTGAGGTAATAGATGAAAGGGTGAAAAAAAATACTTCACGTAATTTGCACTTACGATGTTATAAACGAGAGACGAAAACTTTAAGAAACTATTCTTTTATAGGCGACTTAAGAACAACCAATGTAATAAGTGAAAATGTGAGACAACTATAGGGACAAAACGTGTAAAAAATAACTTGCCTCAAATTATATCAACGGAGATGCTCAAAGTCAACCCCATAATTCTCTTGATTGACAACCTAGTAACAATGGCGCCTAAATCTAAATCTGAAGGCATCGACATCACACTTGTGATTATCATCATTACCATTCTAATTCATCTTCATGCGAAATCTCTTACCAAGTTCAAGATTGTTCGAAGGAATGGTTATCTATAATTTCAGATCCGAAGTTCATAAAAGCTCATGTGAAAAACCTAAACATAAATCATCTTCTCTTCATCAAAGATATGTTACTTTTGTCCCACCTTTTTAATTACAATGAAGAAAATTAATTCTTAAACCCAAATAGGCTTTCTTTCGAATTCCAACATAAGTTTATAGATTTCTATGGATCTTTTAACGGTCTTGTATTACTATATGTTTTTGACCTCAATTTTTATATTAGACTCTTTGTTTTAAACCCAACCACAAGATATTTTGTTAAATTACTAGACATAGTTAACGATAAGAAGAAACGTCAAAAAACGTGTAATATGGTTCTTAGATTTGGTTATGATTCCATAGGTGATGGTTCCAAGGTTGTTGCAATATCTTTATGGCATCATCTATATTCCAATCCTCCCATCAAATTATATGTGCATGTTTACAGCCTTAAAACTAAAGTTTGGAGGCAGGCGATTTATACAAAAGCTCCTGATTATGATTCTTTTAAAAGGGACAATACGAAGATTATCCGGCTTTTTCTCAAATTTTCAGCATTGAGAAATTTTTTTCCAACTTTTAAGGGATTTTCGCCATCAAATTTTATATCATGAAGAAAGACATTTTGGGAAGTGTTTTGGATTTCACAATCGACAACGATCAAGAGCTTACATTTTATTGTTCTCCGGATCAAGCTTGGACAAAACTAGAGGAGTTAGAGAAGTTGTGTGATGCCACGGGAAATAAATTGTCTCATTCTAATTCGAACGGTCATGTTAGGTTGGATCAAATGCGAAACACTGCTAAACGTACACGAGACTTTGTCAACGGTAACACGTTCAAACTTCTCACCATGTCAAGCCAACACAAATGAGGTACAATCTTCATCTTTTAAAGTGGAAACTACGATCATTGAGTTGGAAAAGAAGTTGCAAACTAACTCTGAATTGGTTTTAAGGTTTTCAAACGAAAAAGCTAATTTTAAATTAGAATTCTAAGCTTTCAAATGAAATTCAAATTTTGACATCTCAACTTCAAGCTTTAAACCTTATCAATTCCAAACTCGAAGAGTTTAAAGAGTCAACAACTTCTTGGAAGGGGAAATATGACCAAAGTGTGTTTAATATTCAAATCCTTACAGATGAACTTAATGAAAAATTGGATTTAATCAATACACTTCAAAGAGGGGAAATATAATCAAAGTGTTTTATTGGAACTCGAGAATCTTAAAAAAGCACGAATGAATGAAAGATTAAAAAGAATGGAGTTGTCAGGTCTCGTAAATCCTCAACAGCTATCAACAAGTGTAAGATCTCAATTACAACTAGCGGAATTAGAAGTAATTGAATAAACGATTTAGAGATGATAATAAACGATGAATGAACAAGTAGAATGAAAGATGTATTTTGGGCGGGAAATTCAGTTACATCTACAATTCTGTTCAAAAGCATGCATATTACATGATTGCTAGCTACTATTATAGACATGTACTAACTAACAATTACATATATGCCATCCTTATGTTTATTAAAAAACATTTCGGAGTAGACATAAAGTTATAGTTTAGTTGGTTCAGTTCGGAGGAACTTGAACTAATTCGGTGAAGAATTAGTTCCCCCGAACTGAAACCTTCCTAAACTTTACACTTTATTAAACAATTCGGAGAGTCCGAATTGATACTAAACTAATCTAAACTATGACTTGGTTATTTTGGAAGCTTCACCATTTGACTTGTCTGCTCCAACAATCTCCCCCTTGGATGATGCTTCCAAAATCCTAGTCTTTCACATTCAGCTCCCATCCCACCTTCATGTCCATCACAGATCACCTTCCATTTCTCCGTCCATTTCTTATTTTGTTCAGCTCTATCACTACACATTCCAAAGCCATCCTACCTTCTGTGTCATCTTGTTTCATTCTTTCTAAAGGTAGTTTAGACAATGTAATGATATCTTCATTTGTGAGCTCCATTATATCTGGCATCTCATACAATCTTTTTTCTTCTCTATCCTTTCTGTTCAGGACCCATTAATTTGATGAGTAGTCTGTTCACCATCTTAGGATCTTAGCCTTTTGATTGATCACTTTCACCTTCTTCATTGGTGCTATCTGCATAGTAACCCTCGTCCTCTAAGCATTGAACTTTTTGCCAAAATTTGCAAATCCAGTTTTAGCACAGTCTTTGATGAAGTTCTCATATTCATGACCTTGAGTATAGTCACCATGATTGATCAGTTTTAATTGGCTAAGTTGCACATCATCCTCCACTGAAATCTCTCTTAACTGTTCAGTAGTTCTATAATGTTTGGTCATTGTTCCTCTTAAGATCTTTCTTTTGATAACAATTGCACCAGAGCAATGATCAAATCTCTATCCTACAATAGGTGGAAGGATGCCTTTCTTCAACTTCATAATCTCTTCTCTCTCTGCCATGAGTTCTTCTACAGATAAATCCCTGATTCTTGAACCAGAACTGCGGCCTTCCTTTTGATCATGAGTATCTACATCAACAGGGAAACCATATTTGTCAAGTTCCCCTCCATCATCTGCAGTTGTCTCTAACCACTCTTAAAGATCTTCTATTATAGTAGTAACAGTTGGATCATTTACATAGTAATCCTTTGGCAGAGAAGATGATTGAGTTTCAGAAGTTTTGACAAACAGACTGTCTTTTTCTTGATTATCTGGTTGATCTTGGATGTGGACTGTTGGTAGAGATGATTGAGATTGAATGAATTCTTTTCTTAGTGACGATTCAGAAAACCATGGCTAATTCTCTATATGTTGAGCAATATCTTCTACCTTCACGTTTGATCTAGAGTGAACATCTTGTCTCTTATTCTCAATCAAAGACTTCAATGTTGCTCTATCAGTTTGTGAAGGTTGATCAGTTTCAAGAGCAGAAGATTCTCCATCATTTGGTTCTTCAGGAGCAGCTTCAGTTTGCCTCTTCTTCAGGATGTCCTGAACCATATTTTCCCTCTTTTCTTTCATGGTTCTAATCATCCGTTTTGTTTTAACATCCATCCAATTCTTTTCAAGTGTCTCAATCTTCATCTGACCAACAGATTTTGCATTCATGCTACCAACAATAACAAGGTAATTGTTTAAGTGAAGTTTGTATTAATTCTTTGTTTGATACTGCTTGAAGCTCAACAATTTCTTCTTCAGACCCATCACTTTGGAAGGTACCAAAGTTGAGGGTTTCAAAGCAATACTTTTTACTCTTCTTTCACCTCTGCTAGCACTTGCTTCAACTACAATCTCCTTTTCTTTTTCTACTTCAGCTTCCTTCTCAACCTCTGTCTCCTCCTCTACTTGTTTAACTACACACTCCTCATTTATATCATCATCATCCTCACTATCAATGTCAATGATGACTTTTTCAACTTTTTCTCCTCCAATCTCTTCATTCCAACCATCATAAGTATGTGCAGGCTATGGCTCTCTATCTTTAATTCTAATAGTGAATGTTTCTTCATCCAGTTCATCAAATAATCCTTCATACATACCTTAAAAGTGTTTTTCAAATGTTTCTTGGTCAACAGGTTCTCCATGTTGATCCAACACTCTGAATCTTCTTTCAAGTTCCTCAGTTTGAACAATTTCCACTTCCAAACCTATTTCCAATTCCTCCGAATTCTTTTATAGTTTCTCAAAACCGATATCTTTCTTTTCATCAACCTTCTCCTTTCCCTTTCTGCTCACAACTTCCATGGATAGACTATCATCAATCTTTTCAACTACTGAGGGGTCAATGCTCACACTCTCACTACCCCTTACTGTAACCTCTCTTTCTTCATTCAATTTTTTTTCCATCTATCTCCATTCTTTCCACATTTTCAACATCCAAATCTATATCTCCCCCTATTTTGGATGCATCATCCATAGAGTTTGATACTCCTGATTTAGCTCTCAGGATTTCCATAATTACCCCATTCACAACCTGTTTCCACCTTAATTGATTGATCAAGGAAGCCTGTCTCTTGACCAACAGTTCCAATACCTTTGTTTGCTTGTTGAGCTCTGCAATTTTCTTCAAGTTCCCACCTTGACTCTTAGTTCTTGTATATACTTGATGTATATGTCTGGATTCTTGCTGCACAGATGGTCTTGATGGAGTAGAAGAAGTAGGAATCTGAGAAGATACAGGACGTTCAACCTCCATGTGCAACTGTTCTTCTAGAACTTGTGGTTCTGCTTCATCTTGTTCATTTTGAACAGGAGCACCTTGTTGTTCTTCTTGTATCACATTTCCTGCTACCTCCCCTTGAAACTCAATGAAGTCATTGATAGCTACCCGAGCTTGCTCAATCATGTGGGAAGAAAGGTGTAAAATTTCCAGAAAATAAAACTCTTGCTCTTGTGAATGCCTTCTTCATGTTTGCCATGATTTTCCAATTCATGTTCTCATCTTTAAGAGTTGGTTCTTCAAGCATTAAAACATGTATTTCAGACTGAAGAGTCATTTGGAGAAATCTAGGGTATAACAAGAATTTTGTTGCATTCCCCTCTAGCGTCCTCTGCATATTGTCCATAATAAAACTTAAGAAGTTAAATTTCTCTGAGTAATGAGACAAACAAATGCAGAAGCTAAGGTTTGATTAAGCTCATCAAATCCTCCAGACCTCCCAGACATACAACACACCAAAACATGGATTAGATATCTCCAGTTGAAGGACACTCTTGCCTTCTTTACCATGTTATCAGGGAAGTCACCTTCATACCCAATTTCTCTACAAACGGTTCTTATATCCTCCATGCTCAATTTGTCAATCCCTTCAGCATCATTCAAACTTAAAACCCTTCTAATCACATCCTCAGTAACTATTACATTTTCTCTTTGAACAGATGATGTAATAGTTCTCACTCCTCCAATGATCTCAAACCTAGCATTGGTCCAAAATTCTTGTAATAAATCATTGTAAAGGACCGGGTCTTCAGAAATAGCTTCCCGTAGTTTTGAGTTGATTACAAATCCCATAATCAACCTCCAGTCATTATCTACTTCAGAATGGGTCATGTCTAAGAATGCTGCAACATCATGTTTAGGTTTGAATTTAAACTCCATCTGTAACACAAAATTATGATTAGAAAAGATGTATAATCAAGAAAAATGCATAGATAAGTTCATAAAACAACAAAATTTTACCTTAAGAAAAATGAGATAAAACAAGAGCTGGAAAACAGAGAAAGAAGCATAGATTTTCGAAAACGGCTCGAGAAAATGAAAAGACAATGCTAAAACTTAACCGCTCAGAGGGATAAACAATGATAAACTGTATTGGGATTAGAGATTTAGAATCGACTTACAGAACTGCTATTTTTGATTAAAAATGATTATTTAAATTTAAACTAATAAAATAATGAACTAGAGAAAATATTATATTTAATTTCCCAACAAAAGTTCCCCCGATATTAAGAATTTTATTTAAAACTCCGAACAGACCCCGAACTAAAGTAATACTCCGAATTTGAAAGAAAAATCAATTTAGTCAAATAGTCAGAATTGTATAAACTGACTCCGAAGTAGAAGAAAGTTAATAACATCAACAAATATTTAAACTTTAATTCAACATAAACACATTGTAGCTTTCTCGGATACAAAAATTAACTCGAGAACAACTATAATTCAAAAGGTCAGTTAAACTTGAAATAGTTTATGAAGCAAAATTTCTATTTTCAAAATCAGATGCTTATATTCCAGAGTTTCATAAGTAAGTTCATAACAGCAAATTTTCACAAGAAATGAAATGTCTTATAAGATGCAGAACCCTGTATTTCTAATCGAGTTCATCATGTGTCAAAAATTTATCCACTGCAAGTTTTAATAGTTTAAAAAGGACCTAATAAACAATTAAACTTTTCACTTCATGTCAAGTAGAAATAATTTAAATTGATATTTTACTCAAATATGGCATTTATATCATATTTACTTAAAAACATAGTAGTTTTTGTGACATATTTTGCTAAAATTATTTTGACTGAACACATGACTAATCTTCAACCTTTATTGAGAGTCCCTAGAATATGATTTCTCAACCTTATACATTGCTTCTTCTCTCGAGATATTTTTGATTAAATGCATGATTTTTATGTTCATATTTGACATAGTACAATTGTTCAACTCCTTCCCCTGTCTTTGCCGTTTATCAAGTAAGCATTAAGGATCTTAGAGGACAAAAGACTAGTTTATTAAAAAAATTAGACTTATTCACCTGTCTTTGTCATTTATCAAGTTAGCATCAAGGATCTCAAAGTCAATAAATTATCAAAAAGTCACTTTTAAAAACTTTATAGTTTTAGAATAATAGATTTAGATGCTCATATTTGCTGAAAATATAACATTCTTGCTTTTCTACTTGACAATCACTGAATCCCATTTGAAAGATATTAATTTTAGTGATATTATGCAATGAATAAACCACAGGTTGTTAAGGTTTTCAAAATACAGAAATATGTGCATTTGTGAAAACATTTGGTTTCATGAAATTCTTTAAATATTTTGAACTATAAATAAATAGTCCTGGAACATATGTTTATGACTCATTTCTTAGAGATTTTGTTTTGTGAAATAATTTCAAAGTATATTATGTTTTTGTATTTTTCTATTTTCTCAAAACCTTGCAAATAGAATAGAAATAAAATCTTTTTGAGTTTAATATTTACAAACTGAAAGGACATATTTTTGGATTTTATCTATACAAGTTTTTCTGAAGTTGAAGAAAAATTACTCCGATTTAAAGAAAAATTCACCGAATTAAAAGACTATCCTAGATATCAAAAAAACTCAATGAGAAAAACAAAATATTTTTGAATTTTATCCATTTTCTCCCCCTCTTTTTGTATTTTGTAGTAAAAGAAAGCAAAAATCAAAAAGATATGTACAAAATTATTTTTGAAGAAACACTTAATCAAGATTTATAAGACCAATAGCTTGAACAAGAAAGTTGAATCTTGTTACATCAAATGCCTTTTTGAAAAGGTCTGCTAATTGAAAGTATGTATGAATCTTTACTAAGTAATTCAAATATTTTTCAAAGCAGTCTCTAATAAAGTGATGTCTAATCTCAATATGCTTAGTTTTAGAATGTTGGAATAGGTTCTTAGTGATAAACATGGCAGATGTGTTGTCTATGTGAATAGGTGTGTTCATGAAATTAAGGCCATAATCTAGCATCTGATTCTGAATCCATAACACTTGAGATGTGCAAGAACCAGCAACAATATATTCAGCTTCAGCAGAGGACTGTGAAACAGAAGTCTGCTTTTTGCATTGCCAAGATACTAGCCTATTTCCTAAGAACTGGCAACCTCCTGTGGTAGATTTTTTATTTAAATTGCAACCACCATAGTCACTATCAGTATATGCATAGAAGTCAAAAGTAGAATTCTTAGGATACTAGAGGCCTAATGAAGGTGGTCCCTTAAGATATCTAAAAATCCTCTTGACATCAACTAAGTGAGATACCTTAGGGGCAGCTTGAAACCTAGCACACAAACACACTCCAAACATAATATCAGGTCTACTAGCAGTAAGATACCTTAAGGAACCTATCATAGACCTATATAAATATTGGTCAACACTTTCACCATCTAATTCTGGATGTAGCTCTGCCATAGTGTCAACAAGAGTGGAAGCACATTTACAATCAGAAAACCCAAATTTGGTTAATATATCCTTGACATACTTTCCCTCATTAATAAAAATGCCATGATCTAATTGTTGAACTTGAAGTCCTAAGAAAAAGAACATTTCACCCATTGAGCTCATTTGAAATTTAGACTTCATAACAAACTCAAAGTCCTTACACAGTTTTTCACAAGTTGAACCAAAAATGATGTCATCAACATATATTTGAACAAATATGGATTCCTGGCCAACTGATTTGATGAATAAATTTTTATCTATAGTTCCTCTGAAATAGCCATTATCAATCAAATACTTGGACAATGTCTCATACCAAGCTCTAGGAGCTTGATGTAATCCATATAAAGCCTTGTTCAGTTTGACCACATGATCAGGGAACTGAGGATCCGTAAACCCAAGAGGTTGACTAACATAGACTGTTTCTTCAAGAACTCCATACAAAAATGCTGATTTTTACATCCATTTGATATACCTTAAAGTTCTTAAAAGCAGCAAATGATAGGAATAATCTTATAGCCTCTATCCTGGCAACTGGAGCAAAGACATCATCATAATCAATAACTTCTTCCTGAGTATATCCTTTTACAACAAGTCTTGCCTTATTCCTCACTATTATTCCCCTATCATCCTTCTTAACTTTAAAAATCCATTGAACTCCAAGCACGTTTGCTCCTACATGTCTTTCTACCAAAGTACCTACTTCCTGAACCTTAAATTGCAATAGTTCCTCTTGCATAGCTTCTACCCAACTATTTATGGTTAAATCAATATCAACATTTTTAGGTTCTAGTTGAGACCAAAAGCAAGAAAATAAGCAAAGATTGACTAAACCAGAGCTACTTCTAGTTTTGACCCCATCATGCAAATTTTCTATAATATTACTTAGAGGATGAGTTTTGTGAACTTTTAAAAATGAGTTAATTTCCTCAGTAATATTAGTAGAAAGGTTGTTTGATTAGGGAAAACATCATCCAAAAGTGAGGGTTCAGAATTTGCTTCACTAGTTTGTTCATGGCTTGGTTCAGTAGGTAGAGTTTGCATTTGTTCATCAGTATTGAGTTGTGCTTCATCATGATTAGTTTCATTTCCTTCTTCCGAATTGTTCTGAATGTTCCCCGAATTTTATTCCATTTGAAATTCTGAATTATCTTGAGGATTTTTAGAATTGAGTTCCTCATTAACTTGTTCATATGAAATATCTTCAGTGGAATGTTGTGTACCCAAATCAACATGAATTTCATCAGCTTGCAATTCTTGATTTTGAACAACATTGTCTTGATCATCAGAGTTTACTGGAATGTCTTCTTCTTGAGGAATATCTGCATCAGTTTGACTCACTGCAATATCTTCAGTTACAATTGTTGTATCATCCACCGAATTGTCGTGATCTTGATTCAAATTAGATGGGCTAGCACTTGTATTTGCTAGTCTTCCTAGTACAAAGTCATCACTATCTTCAACATTTGCAACATTCTCTATTGATACCTGCACTTGTTCTGTAACATCTGGGCAAACACTATTAAATGAATTCACAAATGTGTCTAAATCAAACAGCCATTCAACACCTGAATTCCTAACATTCTGTGTATATTCATTGAATATTACATTGTTTGATTCTTCTATGATTCTAGTTCTTCTATTAAAGATTCTATAGGCTTTAGAAACACTAGAATATCCAAGGAAGTAACCATCATATGTTTTGGAATCAGATTTTCCTAATTGGTCTTTTGTGTTTAAAATGGAACATTGACAGCCAAAAGCTTTGAAAAATCCCACAAATGGTTTTCTTCCAGAAAACAATTCATATGATGTTTTTCCTAATCTTTTAACTATATGAATTCTGTTGTTGACAAAGCACATAGTGTTTATTGCTTCAGCCGAGAATGTGACAGGTAATTAAGATTCTCCTAACATTGCCCTAGCTCCCTTAATTAAAGTTCTGTTTTTCCTTTGGTAACTCCATTTTTCTGTGGAGTTCTTGGGGAGCTATATTGTCTAAAAATTCCTTTAAGAGTGCAAAAGTAATTCAGGGTGAAATTCTTAAATTTTGTGCCATTGTCACATCTAATAATATTAACATTCTTATCACAAAAGTTCTCAATTTTAATGACAAATTCTTTTATTAGCTCAGTTGTTTCACTTTTATGAGCTAAGAAAAAGACCCATGAAAATCTTGAATAGTCATCAGTGATAACTAAACAATAAGATTTCATGCCAAGACTCTTTACACTTACTGGACCAAATAGATCCATGCGTAGAAGGTGAAGAACTGTATATACTGAAGTTTGAGTCTTTAGTTTAAAACTTGATTTATGTTGTTTTCCTTTAAGGCATGAATTAAAATGGTCACTTAAATGAAAACTATTTTTAGGTAAACCAAACACGAAATTGTCTGAGACCAGTTTATTCATGCACTTAAGATTGACATGACAAAGTATTCTATGCCATAAATCAGACTCTTTTTCAGTAGTTCTAGATATGAAAAAACTTGATGATTCATTTGACTGAGCATTATTCATGTTTAAGATATACAAGTCTTCACATCTTGGTGTTTGAGTAACAATCATATCCATTGGAATAACAAATTTGTCTTTAAGTATGTAAAAAGAATCTTTTGATTGTCACATACCTGAGACACTGAAAGCAGGTTATAGTTTAATTCTTTAACATAATTCACCTGTCCCAGAGTCAAATATCCATTTGTCACATTTCCTTTTCCTGTTATCCATCCACCCATATCTCCACCAAATGAAACATCTCCTCCTCTAAAGGCACTGAAATCATGTAACAATTTGATATTTCCCGTCATGTGTCTTGAGCACCCACTATCAACTACCCAAGTGTTGGCTTCTAAAGGATTTGTGAACTTCCTCTGCAAAAGTTAGAACTTCGTGAGATTTTGGAATCCACACTTTTCTAAATTTTGAAGATAGTCCTTTGAATTTGTTAAATTTGAAATAATCATGCACTTTTCTTTTAGTATCAAACATGGAAAATTCTGAATCATATTTGGTATCATCCGAACTAATGTTATCCATATCTGAAACCTTTTTGTTCAACCGAGTTTTGTCCGAATTGATTTTGACAATGTGTTTTTCCGAATTAACTTTCATTTTATCCGAATTCAACAAATTATCATCTGAAAATTTAGCTCTTTTAATTTGGATATAGAATATTTTAATTTAGATGATTTCAAATCAATTAGCAATGTAGAAATTTTACCAAACTTCAACTCATTTACATTATTTGAATTTGTTGTTTTCCCATCCATGTATTTCTTAAAGTCAATTTTTCCAAATTTCAAATTCAGAGATGTTAACATACCATCAGAGACATTTTTCTTTTTAGACTTTAGCACACATTCTTCTACTTTATATTTCTTTTTGCAAGTTAAACATCTTGGTTTCCTTTTTGATTTATTCAGTTTAATCTTTTTATGTTCAACATTTTCACTTTTAAGCACATATTCACTAATGGATTCCGATAAACTAACATTCACACAAGCAGACTCAATTTCAGAATCATTAAACCCAACATCATTCAAAACAATTTCTTCTGCAAATCCATCATTCTTACTCAAATTATTAAACATAAAGCTTCTCTCATTTTGACAATTGTGAATTTTTTCTACAAATTCTTCTTCAGTTTCAAGTAAATCTAAATTATTACAATCTTTAACTCTCTCTTCACAATCACCATCTTTAACTTCTTGACTTTTTAAATTTCTGTCTGCTTCACAATTAAAAACTTTATTTAGACTAGTATTACCAGGCAAAGTATTCATGTTATGCACAGAAGAACAATTTTCATGCCGTTCTATATTATCATGTAGAGCAGATGATTCATTAAAGCAATTTTTAACAAGCAGACTACTTTTGAATGATGTAAATTCATGCTTACTTGAGTAGTTGTCATATAAAGGAGGCGGTACTGCATTGAATCCAATACCTGCCCTTGCCTTATGCACCATTTTGTGCTCAGTGATTCCACTTAAAGTTTTCGATGAAAGGTTGAATTTCTCAACATAAATTTTGATTCTTTAAATTCATTTGAAACCTATTGAAATCTTTCAAACAAGTTTTCATGTTGAGTTTCCAACCTTCCCAGTTTCCCTTTGTATGCATCTACATCACTTGTCAACAAGTCTATTTTTTCTTTATAACCTTTTTCTTTCTTTAAAAACTCTCTTTGATGAAAATTTATCAAATCAATCTCTTTAATTAAACTCAAATTATGCTCTCTTATATATTTAAGAGTGTGTAAACAAGATAGAGTGAAAGTATTTGAAAGTACCTCATCAGTGTTGACAGAGGAAGAGATTTTACTCATCAAGGCAGATACACTCTTGTTTTTGTAGTCCTTCTCAGCAACCTCATCCCATTCTCCAAATGTGATCAATGCTGCTCTATTAGAGCTTGCTTCTTCTCTGTCATTCTTCATTTCAGATCCATTGATTTTCTTTTGTTCAATTTGTTGATAGTTCCTTTGATAGCCATTGTTTTGACTGCTTCTTCTTGGTGCCCTGCATTCTTTTGCAAAGTTCCCATTTTCTCGACAGTTGTAACATTTTACTTTTGACTTATCAAATCCCATCTTATCACCATTTTATTTTCTGAAATTATTCCTGCCAGTCCTTTTGAAGAAACGGTTTGCCCTTACACTCACCATTGCCATATGCCACTTAAGATCACTTTTATTTGCTAATCCTTTTGTTTAATATTAGAAATTTTAATAAAAAATTTCCTCCAAGTCATCGGGATGAAGCTGTTCTAGATCTTCTCTTTCTAATTCAGTTTGATTAAGACTTCCTGCTACAAAAGCTTCATAACTAGCAACAAATGCTTTGTAGAGAGTCTCTCTATCACCCATAGCTGATGGCCCTAGTATTGCAGATGGTGTAGTTTGACCAGATGGACCATTGTACATTGGAGTTTGAGAACAACAACTTGTGGAAGGACAGTCTCATGCGTAATGACTAGCATATGATTGAGGTTGAGGCAATGATTGCCTGGCATAATGAGGTGAATTTACTTGAGCTGAGGCTTTCAGTGCACATCCAAAAGAGTTTTGGGATTGCTTCTTTTCATCCAGCTGCATATCAACTTCAAATGATTGAAGAACTCCAATTAGTTCAACAAGTGTTATTGTGTTCAGATTTGTTGTTTTCTTAATGATCATCACTTGTACAACCCACTTTAGTGGAAGAGATCCAAATCTGTCTATCATCCTTGTCCCTACTGTCTCCTGAACCATTGGCCTATGACGTCCATTGACAATTGAGGTCCAAATCTGTCTATCGTTGTAGTATACAAAAGGCTTTGAATCTCAATTTCCACATCATGAAGTCCTGACCAAGAAACTTAGGAGGCCTACCACCAGCCCATGTTTCGTTATCATAATTCACTGCAAGAATGTTTGCTGGAATAATAGACATAATGAAGCTTGCAATTGATTTTAAATCAGAGAGATGAGTACTTAATTTAGACTAATTGATTAACCTCAAATTGACTACAGATCACTTAAAATCACTGAAATTTTAATGAATTTTACTAATAACACTAAAACTACAAGTAGATAACACTTAATACGATTAAACTAATGCAAATGTGTAGTAACCAAATCTTACCGCCAAAATTTAAAAATTCAGAACTCAAACAAACACGTTGATCTTAGATCTTCTAAATCCTCAGGCTGATTCAAACACTTCGACTGTAGCTGAGCTGAATCAAATTGAATTGATAACCAGCTCTAATACCACTTGTCAGGTCTCGTAAATCCTCAACAGCTATTAACAAGTTTAAGATCTCAATTACAACTAGCGGAATTAGAAGTAATTGATTGAACGAATGATTTAGAGATGATAATCAACGATGACTGAAAAAGTAGAATGAAAGATATATTTTGGGCGGGAAATTCAGTTACATCAACTATTCTGTCCAAAGCATGCATATTACATGATCGCTAGCCACTATTTATAGACGTGTACTAACTAACAATTACATAAATGCCATCCTTATGTTTATTAAAAAAACATTTCGGAGTAGACATAAGCTTATAGTTTAGTTGGTTCAGTTCGGAGGAACTTGAACTAATTCGGTTAAGAATTAGTTCCCCCGAACTGAAACCTTCCTAAACTTTACACTTTATTAAACAATTCGGAGAGTTCGAATTGATAAAAAACTATTCTAAACTATGACTTGGTTATTTTGGAAGCTTCACCATTTGACTTGACATCTCCAACAGAAATGAATCGAAAATAGCATTAACGTTTTGTGTAAACTTTCCAAACAACAATTACTGTTTCAAACAAGCTAAGAAATCTAATAATCATGTGATTGTGGTTAACATTGATCAAACAACGTTTTGTTACTTGACATTAGATTATAAAACAATTACGGATTTTACAACCTAATTATAACAATAATTAATCAAATACTCAACCTAGGTGACCAATCAAAGCCGAGAAATGAATAACAATAACCGTAAAACAAGCCACAATCACTAAATAAACATAAACAAACATCAATTTCATTAATCAAATGATATAATCAAGTCTAGTTTGGAACCATAATCTAAGAAATTAGCGAAACATGGCATAATCATACAAATAAGCATGTATTCGAGATCCAAAAGCTTACAAACAAAGAATGCAATGCGTAAAATGATGAAATTAGCCTCTAGACCTTGTTCCTTTTTGTCCCCATAAGTGTTGTGTACGAAAAAGCTGTAAAAACTACCTATAAAAGTGGTTCAAATCGTGGGTAAAATGCAAATAACAAGAAATACGAAAATTCCGGTTTGGACTCGGGCAGGTTAAGGTGCCCGGGCGGGTCGTCACTCTTCAAAATCTGGACCCAGGCGGGTAACAAAAAAGTTTGATCAACGGGTTCGTCAAAAATGCCCAGGTTCAACCTGGGCGGGCGTGTTTTAACACAACCCGTGACCCGGGCGGGTGGTTTTCCAAGCTAAACCCGACCCGGGCCGGTAAAAACTGGGTACTACATTTTCGTCTTTGTTTTTCGCATGCATCGGCCCTAGTTTCGCTGCATTTCCGTTCTCATTTCGTCCCGTTCATTTGTGTAGCTCTTAATACCTAAAAACACACTTAAAATAGATGAAATACCATGCGTTCTTTATATATTTAGGAATCACGAATTGCAACATATATGCGTGTTTATTTACATAAAAGAGAAGTGAAATAGCGGAAATAAACATGCAATTAAAATTCGTAAAATGAATCTAACATAATATATATATATATATATATAGCGAGTCGAGTTTGAGCCGTATCGAATCTAAGAGCAAAGCTCGAGTTATATCGAATCCAACTTTAGCCTATACTATGAAAGTTCGTCAAGCTATCGAGCCGAACTCAAGCCTAACTTAAAAACATCGAGTCGAGCTCGGCTCGTTTGGTAGGCTCGAAAGAAGAAAAAAACAATATATGTGTACTATATTTAGTAATGAATGTTTGAACTCGTAAAGATTAAATGATAGATTATTTTTGTGAATAGTAAATGGATTTTAATCAAACTTTGTATCTGATAATATTGGGTCTAAGGGTGTTCGTCGGTTCAGTTTATTCGGTTCGTTTCTTTCGGTTTTTTTAATTTTTAGTTAAAACCGAGAACCGAACCAAGAACCGAATACCTTTGGAAAAACCGAACCAAACCGCACCAAAAACCGAATTTGAATTCGGTTTGGTTTTCAGTTATAACCAATAAAACTGAATTAAAGAAAAATGAAACTACAGTTACACAATATTAAAAAAGATAAAACTATGCATGATTATTAGACAATAAACCAAATGCGAAAACTAATAAAAGTAGGCCTAATTTATACGAAATACTAACTTCCAAGCAGTGAAACACAAAGTCATAACGGAAATGCAAGTATCAAAATACAGGATAGATCAAGTTTAACCAAAATAAGTGTTTCTACACAAAAGTTTTTACTTCTTCACTTGAATTTCTTCACTCGCAATTCTTCATGCTTCTAACTTCTAAGTGCTTCTAACTTTTACACAAAAGTTTTACTTCTTCACTTAGATATTTCCAATATTTGATCCCATCGATCCCCTCATTATCTACAAAAAAGAAGGACAAAATATTTATCAGCTTATTAAAAAAACAATAGCATGAAATTACCATATCCGAGTTTTTCAAGTTCTTCGATGCGTTCTTCCTCATCAAAAGGAACATTACTCTTACGGATCCAATCTTGGGAGCATATTAATGCTTTAACCGTTCCAGGAGTTAAAGAGCTCCTAAACGATTCAAGAACCCTACCTCATGTACTAAAGGTAGACTCAGATGCAACGGTTGAAATAGGAATCGCTAAAATGTCACGAGAAAGTAGTGACAATAGAGGAAAATCCGGACTTCTGTTCTTCCACCAACCCAACACGGTAAATTCACTACTATCAAAATATAACGCGTCTCACTTAATCTCCTCTTATGTATACCTATCCAGCTCGGACTTAGTATCAAATTTCACACCACGTTATGTTTTTTTCCTTTTTACCTCGGACCTGTTTCTCTCTTTGATTGCTTTAAGTGTGTCATCAGAGTTACTAAACAACGTATCATTTGTAGTTATTGAGGTAGACTCACTCGTGCTATAAGATGACGAAGACACATTCTTTTCATGTTGTTTCTGGTATATTCTTTTTTAATCTTCATATAAAGCATCTAATGCTTTTTTACACGAATCATAAACCAAATCCCCACCCTCTGATCCATACATACCACAAAGGGTGACCCACATGTATGCTAACTTTGTCCTCGGATAAAAAACAGAAGCAATAAACACCAAAAAAGTTAATTTTTTGATATCACCCCAATACTTACCAAACTTCGACATCATTGATATAGTCATCTCCTTTAAGTTCAAGTCTTGACTTAAAGCACATTTCTTTAAGACACTATCGATGCAACTAATAGAATCCAAATACGTATTTGAAGTAATGTACTTTGTCCCTGAAGTAATATATGTTTAAAATAAATAAAGGTATTGTTTTAACACTAAATTAATAAAACTAAATATAGGTTTAAAACAATTAATTAATCAAGTACCACAAACTCGAAGTGTGAGGTCGTAAAAGTGTCGAAGAAAAATGACCAACCGCCTCGCATTATCCCAATCAGTTGACACTGGTACACGAGGCCCCCCTTTCTCTTTATCAGCCTCCCAATTCTCTATATCAGCCCCCGTCTTCTCTATAGAAGCCCTTGTCTTCTCTTTATCAGCCCCCGTCTTCACTTTAACTTGAAGGTCACGAACAAAAACACTATCCTTTTCCGACAATCTATCAAATGCCTTTTCATACTCTATTGCTACACTCAACATCAAGTATGCAGATTTCCACCGGGTTGGGACATCTAAGCATAAAGACTTTCCACACTCGATTTTTTCAAAAATACTAAAGTCCTTGAATCTTTTCAGTCTTGCTAGTCTCGCTGGTGATAGTCTTACCCATCGAACTGCAACTTTGATACGGTTAATTGAACCTCCTAAATCTTTCAACCCTTCTTGCACAATTAGATTCATAATATGTGCCACACATCGTACATGCATCCACTTCCCTTCAAGAATCGAATGGTCACCTTGTTTCACTAGTTTGCTCTTTAAGTAGTCACATGCGGTATCATTAACAATCATTACTTTATCGTTCAATTCCCAATCCCTCAAACAAGTCTCTACAACCCGACCAATATCCTTTCCTTTATGACTCAAAATTTGGCAAAAGTTGATAACCTTCTTTTGTAACTTCCATCTTTCATCAACATAATGTGCAGTCAGACACATGTAATTAATTCTTTGCATGGATGTCCACGAATCGGTCGTGAAACAAACCCTAAGAGTTGATCTTTTTAATTCGGTTTTCAGTTTGGATTTTTCGTCGAGCTGATAACAATCCCTTTTTATTGTAATTCTTGAAGGAATAAAAAGGGCAGACTGATTAGCCTTCATGCATCGTCTAAAGCCTTCATTCTCCACAAACCGAAATGGCAATCATCAATAATTATCATATCCGCTACTGCTTTTCTACCTTTTTTTTTTATCAAACTTCCAAGCTGTTAAACTAGGTTTACTCTCCCCGGTTTTGACATCTACACCTTTATCATGAGTCAAGTGTGATTGAGTATTTTCTTTTATCGTTGATAGGATTTGCTTGACATCTACTCACATGTTTCCATAACGTAGATGTCCCCGAGTTTGTATCACCACAAAAATTTCTCGGACAATATTTACAAAATGCCTTTCGTCTGCCCTTTACGTATGTCCTATTAAAATAAATCCATACTTCTGACCTGTTTGCATACTATTTACGTTTGGCGTTGTTATTCAAATTACTTTTTGTCGAATCCATAGCTTCTAGTTTGTTAGACATTATCTACACATAGATATATGGGTTAATTGTTTGGAAATGCATCGAACTTTACACTAAAAACTATTGTATGCATCTATCTTCTAAACCATCTATTGTATTCAGTTATCTTCCAAATTAGTCTAATGTCAGCACAATTTAACCTTTAACCGGCTCCATGATGACGAGGACCAGGTTTTATATATTTCTAATACTTAATATATGATGTAACAGCCACGTATCATCAAACCAAAATTTTAAAAATCCTAATTTCTTTTTTATTTAATCTCATTTATACCTATCTTCATTTATACCTATATTATTATTATTAAAAATCCTATTTAATCTTCAGCCACGCCTCAACCGCATCCACCAAATAAGCCGGAGGAAAATCACTCACACCAAACATCTTCTCCTTCATCACCTTAACGACGTCGTCTTTCTTCATCACAAAGCGCCGAATCGGGGGACGGTTACGTAGCTGATCACATGGAAAGTACTTGATGTCAAACACGTGTTCAGGATCGGAGGTAGGTACGATTGCTTTCTGTGGCTCGGTAGCTGGGCAAAAGGGGCGGTAGTCGGTGGCGCGTGGGATGACGGATTTGTATTCTGGACTGGCGCATGGGCCGGTGATTTCCCATGGTTTTTTGATGTAGCGGCGTAGGGTTTGGACTACCGATTTGGCGGTGGATGCCATGGGGGATTCTGGTGGTGGTTTGGGTATGATGGTTATTTGCAAAGGTTTATTGAGTCGATCTGGGTTTCGTTTGAAGGAAATCGGATCTTGTAGTTTTGTCCAATCTTTTTTGTAGTATTTATTACCTCGAATGAAAAGAAAACAGACTATGAAGTAAATATATAACAGAACAAAAGATGGGTTGATGAAAATAGGCAACATGGTATAAAAAAGTTAAAAACTTTTTGGGATTTTCAAGAAAACAGTAAATCTTTTTTCTTGATTATTTTTCTGTCTCAATATATATATATATATATATATATATATATATATATATATATATATATATATATATATATATATGTTTGTGTGTATGTGTGTGTCTAACAAATCTTGAAGATTTTGGAGAGAGATGACTACAAAAATGAAGAAAAAGTTATAGAAATAAGAGAGAGATTCCTTTTCACTCAAAACACATACACACTTGACAGTGGATATCTAACTTATCACAACTTAAAATAATTGATTGTATGTCCGCAGTAGACGCAATAGTAGAAAATCAGACTTCGAAAATATGCAACAGCGGTTGGTGGTGGCTGCCGGAGTTGGTGGTGGGTGTTGGAGTTGGTGGTTTTTTGTCGGATTTGGTTGCTTCCGGAGTTAGTGGTGGTTGTCGCCGGATTTTTTGGCTGCCAGAGTTGGTGGTGCTGGTGGGATGGTGGCTACCGAATTTGCTCGATTAAGTGGTGATGAAAAGTTGTGGGGTTGTGTGGTGTGGAACAAAAGCAAGACCTTAAAAGTCATAAACAAAGTCATCAAGTGAGTTTATTTGTTGAGAGAAACTCTTACGTGGCATGACACATATTATAAAAGGATTATTAAAAATAAATAATTAGTGGTTACCTACAGAAAAGGTAAACACCTACATACCATAGATTAATTTGAAAGATAACTGAATACAATAGATGATTTAGAAGATGGATGCATACAATAGTTTTGGATATAAAGTTCGATGCATTTTCAAACAATTAACCCTAGATATATCAACATCAGAAAAGAGAAAATGCATCGGAAACTATGAAATTAGATACATCATGAAAAATTTATATCACAGTGCCAAGTACTTAAGGAGAAGGTGCATTATATCGACTAAAAGACATGAAATGGTCTACATAAACCACTAATACCATAATCACGATAACGACACATAGCCTTTTGATTTTAGGTTCCATTCCATGTCAAATAAATAAGAGAAGGTAACATCGAAATCTTTACTTCATTACATCCTTACTTTTAAGATTTTTTATTTTATTCTTTGTACCATTTGTAATGGTCAAAAGTTTTATATTATGTTAAAATATATAATAAAATAGTAATTACAGTAAGCAAAGATCAATATTACGAGGAGTCTATAATTAAAAAAGCCTTTTCCCCTTGCACAAAACATGTCTTTTCTAACAAATTATATCAAATACAATCTTCACCTGAATTACAAAAGACTAATACATAAAACCTAATCGTTATCAAGGAAGACGGACAAGTAAGAAAAAAAAATATAACCAAACAAATACACGATTATAATCAATTACATGTAACAAACTTTGCATTAACTCACACCTGATTTGAACAAATTTCGTTCCTCCTTCTAACTTTTGAGATTAGGATATCTTATTTTATTTCTAGTTTAGGGAAAAAGGAACCGAGATTGGGATTTGGAAATTTGGAAGTGGGTGAATTAAGATAGGGTTACAAATCTATTAAATTTAAAATATTGTTTAATTATTACTCTTCTAATTAAAATCCATCATTGCCTATGGAATTGTGCATTTTATATTATTATAATAAAAAGTTTGTGTTTAAATACAATTGTTATCGTTATATTTACAAAAGACTTGGTTGCTGGAGTGGTAGGCACACGACCTCTCCTGCTAGGAGACCGCGGTTCGAATCCCACCCAGCACCTATTTTTTTTTTGGGCGCTTGGGCAGTCTTGGGCTTGGGCTTGCTTAGGTGAAAATAGAAGATATCTCAACATTTGTATTTTTATATGTATAATGTTTTATATAAAAATATGTCTAATTGGTTAATAAATAAAAAAATGTCTAATTGGTTAATAAATAAAAATATGAAATAAATGTCTAATTGATTAATAAATAAAAAATAAAAATGTCTAATTGGTTAATAAATAAAAAATTTTATAAAATGTCTAATTAATTTCTAAAGTTTAATAGACCTAGGTGTTATTCTTCTAATATGTTTGAGCAACGATTGACGGGGCTCAAGGGTTTGGGGTGTTGGCTAATCAATACGATCTCCTGCGAGAGCAGTGCAAACCTACCAAGCTCTTGACGAGCCTAAGGTGACGTAATGATTAGCGGGTGTGACGTAAGAGAGTGGGAAAAACTGCTCTTGAACGTGTATGTGTGAGTGATGCAATGATTGACAACCTGCCCTCTGACATTGATCAGAGGGGTATTTATAGGCTTGAGACTAGGGTTTCCATTTATGGGCTGAGGCCCAATGATTACACCCATGGGCCGTTACTTTATGATCCACAAATGGGTAAGTGACGTAAGCATGTGTGCTTGCGACGTCAGGTCAACTTAAGTCAACTTAAGCGTATACCGGACAGAAGTTAGCGTTACCGGACAGCCAGGCCAACCGGGTAGGCTGTGCCCGGTGGTTTCCGAGGTATACCGGGGTGAGCTCGAGCACGGGGCTCTTTACCCCGGTAAAGGGGCTTAGTTTCTAGGCGGTATCCGAGATGCCTTGGTCAGGGCCACTTATCTCGGTAACGGGGCTAGGGTGTCCGAGGTTTCCCGGTCATGTGTCCAGGGTATCCGAGGTTTCTAGGGCGGTATCCGAGCAGGGACTGTTTACCCCGGTAACGGGGCCCAAGTATCCGGGGTGTCCGAGGTAATCAGGGCGGTGTCCGAGGTGTCCGAGTTGTTGCTCGGTAACGACCCAGATGGTCTCGGCGATGTCCGAGGTAATCAGGGCGGTATCCGAGCAGGGGCTGTTTACCCCGGTAACGGGGCCCAAGTGTCCGAGGTAATCAGGGCGGTGTCCGAGGTGTCCGAGTTGTTGCTCGGTAACGACCCAGATGGTCTCGGTGATGTCCGAGGTAATCAGGGCGGTATCCGGAGACGGGGCTCCTTAGCCCGGAGACGGGGCAGGTTAGCCCGGAGACGGGGCAGGTTTACTTGGCAGCGGGGCTCTTTGGTCGTGTAGGTTTTATGTTCGAGTCGTTTTCTTTTGTCGGACCACATACCTCAATATAATACATTATATATCAGTATTTTATTTTAATTAACTACAAAACAGTATATAAATTGATGAAGTGTTTGGAATTTCTTTATTTTGCCATTGTTAGAGTAAGGATTGACAGGATCAGTAACTTGGGTGTTTGGGATTCAACCCCTTGACCTCCTGCTTAGCAGTGCGAACCTATCAAGCTCTTGGCGAGCCTAAGGTGGTCAAGTGGCTGGTTGGAGAAAGATGATCGGAATATGTTTACTGCGGGAAGTGTATAGGTATTCCGGTCAAGAAATACTGTGTGCAAGTATGAGTGTGGGGAAGATGATGAAGCTGCCTCTAAAACCTGAAGCGTTGGGCATTTATACCCAACATTTCCAGGTACCAACAACAGTCATGATGATCATTTATTGTTCATCAATAGGATTCCAACGGGTATAAGTGAAAAGGTAACGCTCCTGCAATGATATAATCTCATCAATGCCTTTGACGGTTACATCCAAACATTAGGCTTGGATGTCTGACTGGCAGAATGTCAGGAGCATGATACCTTGAGATGAACTCCAAAGCATCAGTGTTGGTCTACACAAGTCCTTAGACATGCCAGAGCATGAGTGTCGGACTGAGCGTCGGATGCCGGGGCAGATCTCCGGGCACGGGACCAGCTAGGTGTCGGGGCCACGACTCCCGGACACGGGGCGCCTAGGTGCCGGGACACAACTCCCGGACACCAGGTGCCGGGGCCATGATTCCCGGACACGGGGCGCCTAGGTGCCGGGACACGACTCCCGGATCCCGGACACGGGGCCACGATTCCCGGACACGGGGCGCTAGGTGCCGGGACACGACTCCCGGATCCCGGACACGGGGCGCTAGGTGCCGGGACACAACTCTCGGATCCCGGACACGGGGCCATGATTCCCGGACACGGGGCGCTAGGTGCCGGGACACATCTCTCGGATCCCGGACACGGGGCCATGATTCCCGGACACGGGGCGCTAGGTGCCGGGACACATCTCTCGGATCCCGGACACGGGGCCATGATTCCCGGACACGGGGCGCTAGGTGCCGGGACACATCTCTCGGATCCCGGACACGGGGCGCTAGGTGCCGGGACACATCTCTCGGATCCCGGACACGGGGCCATGATTCCCGGACACGGGGCGCTAGGTGACGGGACACATCTCTCGGATCCCGGACACGGGGCCATGATTCCCGGACACGGGGCGCTAGGTGCCGGGACACATCTCTCGGATCCCGGACACGGGGCCATGATTCCCGGACACGGGGCCGTTTTACCTGGACACGGGGCCGTTTTACCCGGACACGGGGCCTGGTGCAGGGGCCATTTTACCCGGACACGGGGCCTGGTGCCGGGGCCATTTTACCCGGACACGGGGTCAAGGGCCAAGTGTCCGGACGCCGGAGCCTTGTGTTCGGACGCCGGGACGAAATGTCCGGATGCTGGGGCCAAGTGTCCAGACGCCGGAGCCTAAGGGCCGGAGCTAGGAGATAGCATGCAAGCTTTTGTAAGTCAGGTTATGTGTTTAGGGGGTTAATGGGCTATGTGTATGAGCCATTCCTTACTAACACTATCAGCCATTAATAGAACATTATTAAATAATCAATTATATTATTATTATACATACAAAAGTAGAGTTTAGGTATTAAAGATAGTACTAAATATACTATATATTATTAAATGATTAATATATAGTTTTAAAACATAATTATTTGTCTAATGCATTATATAACAGTGTTTAATGTAGCATATTGTTATTTGGACATTTTAATTAAGTACAAAACTGTATATAAATTGATGAAGTGTTTGGAATTTCTTCATTTTGCCATTAATAGAACCTTATTAATTATCAAATAATCATAATAATCAATTATATTATTATTATACACACAAAAGTAGAGTTTAGGTATTAAATATAGTACTAGCTATACTATATATTGTTAAACGATTATATGTAGTTTGAATATAATAAACATATAAAAATTGAGTATAATGAAAAGTTTGTGTTTAAATATGGACCGGTGTTGGGCTTTGGTTGGTGTTGGATTTTCATTTATTATTATTTTTTTTTTTTTAGATTAGTATCAAATAAAAAATATAGTTTACGAATCAAATAATCCCACGAAGACGATGCCTTTTTTCTTGGCTTGCGAATGTAAATTTACATTGTTTAATGGTAAAAGTCTGCTAGTTAATTATTAATTATTATAATTTATAATATTAAATATATATTCGGACATTCGGTTTTCAATTAAAACCAAATTTAAAATTCTAAAACCGAAAATCGAATTCTAATTCAGTTTCGGTTAAAAACCGAACCAAAACCCGATTTCAAGTTTGGTTTAATTTAAATCAGTTTTAATTTGGTTTGATTTTCGATTTACTTGGTGAAAAACCAAACCATTAAGACCCTAATTGAGACTGACCAGCCGGTTAACAAAATAAACCATGGAAAGTGGAATGCTATGTTAGCCGAAAATAACATACGAGATTAAAATGAAAAACCTTTACGATGTCGTTTAAGCAACCTCGAAGTTTGTGACCGTTGTAGGTTTTGATTTGAAATCCGCGAGTAAAGAGCACGCGATCAAAAAAACACATTCTTAGTGATACAAATCTTGGCCTGGGAGAGTGTTGTATCTCTGCCACCGCTCTCGTGGTTTCATGTTCTTCCTTTTAACCCCTATTTTTGTCTTTTTCCCCTTTTTCATTCAACACTCTTTTCATCTATAATATTCTCATTCTCATCAATCCTTAAAACCCACACATACATTGCTACTGAATGCAAACAGGTATGTTTTTCTTCAATCTTTAAACTTTCTTGATTATTATTATTTTATCATAAGTTTCTAATATATGTAGCAAATCCCCAAAAACTTAATCTTTTTTGTGTTTTTATTATCAACCCACAAAAAAAGTTTCATCCTTTTTGTTCTAAATCAGGAAAAAAAATTTATGTGTGTTTGCAGATTTGTGTTTTTAATTTATCCCACAAAAAAAATCAGAAAAAGATACATTTTTATGGATGAAAAAGTTATGTCTTTTTGTAAAAAGGTATGGAATCTAAGCTGTTTATGTAATCTTACTATATGTTGTGTTTCAGGGAAACCCCAATTGAAACCCTAAGAGAAGTTATCGGTTAAATCGAAATGGGTTGTGCTCAATCCAAGATTGACAATGAGGAATCTGTTTCTCGATGTAAAGAACGCCGGAATTTCATGAAAGAGGCGGTTACGGCTAGAAATGCTTTTGCTTCTGGCCATTCCGGTTACGCTATGGCTTTAAAGAACACTGGAGCGGCTTTAAGTGATTATGCACAAGGGGAAGCTGAAGAAATTTATCATCCTCATTTAGGTGGTGGTGGAGGTGGCGTTGGTGAGTCGTCTGAGCCGCCACCCCCTCCACCTCCGATCATGGAACACCCTCTTCCACCACCACCTCCGCCGTTACCGACTTATTCTCCTGTTCCTCCACCAATGCCGAGCTTTTCACCTACCCCGACTACGCCATTACAGCGGTCGGTTACAATGCCAGCAATTCCGGTCGCAAAAAAAAATACTAGGAAGATAAATAATGGAGCTATACTTGAGGAAGATGAAGAGGAAGACGAGCAGGAGGAGGAGGAGGAAGATATTGTTCATGATTTGAGAGGGAGAAAGGGGCGGAAGAGCAGTGTCAGGATGGCGTCATTGGAGGAGACGCCGTCACCTCTGCCTAGAACTCCAGTGGCTCCACCGCCACCAGATTCTAAAGGGATGGCGTGGGATTACTTTTTTATGGTTGATAATATGCCGGGGACACATTTAAGTGAAGAAGACGATGAGGGTATTGAAGAGGAGGAAGAAGAAGAAGAAGAAGTAGAGCACATGGATCACCACCTCCACCGCCATCAGAATAATCACATTCACCACCATCAGGTTGAACCAAAAACACCGGAAAAAGTGGTGATGGAAGGGTTTACAACAGAGGAAGAGGAGACACCGGTGCTGGTGTCAATGAAGGATAAGCAATTTTTGCACTCTAATACGGCGCCACCAGATCTTAACCGGAGAGGAGGAGGCGGAGTGGTGAATGGAGGTGGTATGGTTGTAGGATCAAGTAGTGTGAATTTGTTAAAGATTTTGGGTGAAATCGACGATCATTTCTTGAAGGCTTCCCAAAGTGCACAAGAAGTGTCCAAAATGCTTGAGGCTACTCGCTTGCATTATCACTCCAATTTTGCAGATAATCGAGGTGATAAACCGATGTTCTCTTTATTTAGTTAATAATTAATATAGTAAACTTTTTAGCTGCCATGAAGGAAAATTAATTTCCCATCTAATTTCATCCGAAAATAGTATCTTATGGACCCAATAATTAAGTAAATCTTGTTGGCTACTTTGAGGACAAATTTGTAATCTCACTTCAAATTCATTCGAAACCAGAAATGTCGAGTTTCTTGTGGGATTTATGGGCCTGATCTGACACATTGTTTTAACTTGTATGATTTGGTAGGTCACATTGATCATGCTGCAAGAGTGATGCGAGTCATCACATGGAATAAATCATTCAAAGGTGCGCCTAATGGTGAAAATGGAAACGATGAATATGATGAGGACCAATATGAGACACATGCTACCGTGCTCGATAAGCTCCTAGCATGGGAGAAAAAGCTATACGAAGAAGTTAAGGTGCATAAATCAGGAAAAATAACAATCAAACTTTGCTCAAAACGAAAAATATTGCTAGCATTTATCTCTGTTGAGATGGATGGATTTAAAGAAAAACGAGAAACAAGTTGCATTTATTGTCTTAAACTTTTTACCATATTTATTCGTTATTATTATGGTCTATAACTCTAGGTTTGTTGGTGTTCATAGGCCGGTGAGCTGATGAAGCTAGAGTATCAAAGAAAAGTTGCATTACTTAACAAACTGAAAAAACGTGGTGCTAGTACCGAATCTTTAGAAAAAACAAAGGCGGCGGTGAGTCATTTGCATACGAGATACATTGTTGACATGCAATCTTTGGATTCAACTGTTTCAGAAGTAGACGACATTCGTGATAAGCAGTTATATCCTAAACTTGTAGCTCTTGTTGACGGGTAAGTTTTTGTTTTGTTTAAATTATATTAGATTATTATTGTTTCAAGATCTTACTTTTATTCTATTTTTAGGATTAGGTAAAAGGAAAATTAATAAACAACTTAAATTCCCAGGGTTTGATTGTTTGTCACATATCTAAACTACTCTTCAACAACAACAAATAAAAATAGAAAAATGTTGTTTAGGTTGTTGAACTATAGAAAATTAATAGAGGTTAACCAACTTTACCAATTAGTTTAGGTACTCCATCTCTAGCTAGAACGAAGCGGGAAATGGTGAAATGACAATTGTGCCCTTCATTTATGTTTACTAAACGTAAACTAATTGAATTTTCAAATATATTTAGTTTTTTATTTTGTATTTTTTGAATTGTGCCATTGCTAATTGTATGGTACAACTTAATGCTTTAATGAGTTGTACTGACATTATTTCACTAAACCACCCCCCATCCCTGCCATTGCACCCGGGGCCCCTTTCGCCAACACCTATCCTGTTTTTTGTTTATATTCACAATTTTAGCTCTTTATATCTTTTCCACTAAAGTTTGAAGCTAAGGATTTGATGTTCACATTATTATGTTTTGACCACCAAACAAGTACATATCAGGGGTACTTTGGTCATTTTCGGTGGTATTTGGCTACGTTTGATGTCAATGTACCCAATTCCATTGTGTTTTCGGTGCCCTACCTCTATGCATGACCTCCATATTGTATTTTCTCAAATCTTTTTTTTATTATTTTAAACACGGAACTGAACTAAACATAAACTGAAATGGATCCGTTAGGTTTAACTATAAACCTTTTTCAATTCATTTTTGTTCGTAACAAATACGTTCTTGATACCATGAATTTTTACATTATTTGACAATTCTTCGTAAACCAAAAATACCATCGGTGGGCTTAATTCTAAAGCTCTTTCTATTCATTTTTGTTAGTAACAATACTTTCACGTTTGCATGAAATTTTGCATAATTCGTCATACCTAAAATATCCTTTAATTAGTTAACTAACTCTGTTTAAAACATGCAGGATGTCGAAGATGTGGGATTCTATGTGTGAACATCACGACAACCAATTAACGATTGTCACGGATCTCAAATCTCTTGACGTCTCTGGAGCACCCAAGGAAACCACAAAACACCACTTTGAAAGAACCGTGCAGCTCTATCACGTGGTTCAAGGGTGGCACACCCACTTTGAAACCCTAGTAACCCATCAAAAACAATACGTTCAAGCACTCAACAGTTGGCTAAAACTAAACCTCATACCCATCGAAAGCAGCTTAAAAGAAAAAATATCGTCACCACCTCGTGTCCAACACCCTCCTATCCAAACGCTCCTACATTCGTGGCACGACCACCTTCAGAAGCTTCCAGATGAGCTAGCGAAAAGTGCAATTTCATCTTTTGCTGCAGTTATTGAAACCATAATGAACCATCAAGAGGAAGAAATGAAGCTAAAGGATAAATGGGAAGAAACGAGAAAGGAGTACTTGAGAAAGAACCAAGCTTTTGAAGATTGGTATCAAAAGTATATAATGAGACGTGGACCACAAGAGGAAGCGGATCCAAACCGAGTCAGTGGTAACGGTACGGATCCAGTAGCCGAGAGACAGTTTGTGGTGGAGACATTAAAGAAGCGACTTGAAGATGAAATGGAAGATCATCAAAAGCTTTGTGTTCAAGTAAGGGATAAATCTTTAGGGAGTCTAAAGATTCGCTTGCCCGAGCTTTTTAGAGCTATGTCAGATTATTCTCACGTGTGTCGAGATTCGTATCAACGATTGAGATCGATCATGCATTCTCACAGTCGTCAAAATGGAAATTAAGCTGAGTTACGGTTTTATGATCATGTTGTATCCACATTGTGGACCATGTATGTGAAAATTGTTGTTTTTCTAGACAAATGGTTAAATGTTTTCAACTTGGTATGTTTTTAAAAATACTATTGGCACTGTACAAGTCGTTAATGCATTGCTAGTACAACTGGTGAGTTTGATGCATTGTGGGGCTTGTACTTTTCAGTATTCGACATGATGCATCAACCAGTTGTACATTTTTGGCCCCATATTATAATTTTCTGAAACAAAGATTTTCTTTTTTTGATATCATGCAGTACTTATTTGTACACTATTGATTGGACTATTGGACCACAAGGTAAAAGCAAGTGATTTATGAACAAATACTTATTTTCTTTTTATAGCTCAATCTAGCCGAAAGGATTACATTTAGATAGGGTAAGGGTGAACAAGAGACAACACGAAACTAATCTAAAATCGATATAAAAATTAACATGTTAGGTTATATAATCTTGACTTACCAATTTGTCGATATGTGAACCTGCATTAGCCGGTTATACATTTTTGGCCCAGTATTAGATTTTTCTGATTCAAATATTTTTTTTGACATAATAATGCGTTACTTACATTCTTGATTGGACCGGAAGGTAAAAAGAAAGTTACTTATAAATAAATCTCTTCTTTTTTTTTTGCTATAAATAGCTCGATATGGCCGAAAGGTGTTTGTACATTATGCATTAAAAATTGTATATTTAATTTCGGGAGAATTTTGATGATTATTAGAGCACCAGGAGTGATGTCGTTGTGGGCTCGTTGTGAGACCCACAATGACGGTTGTCGTCGTTATCACTCCGCCATGGCTCGTTCTCGGGGTCGTTGTGAGCCACCGTTGTGGTGACAACGGCTCGTTTTGATTTTTTTTTTTTCTTTTTTTTTTCTTTTTTTTTTTAAACCAAACGGTCGAATTATTTAAACAAAAAAAAAAAGATATTACCTTGCAGACGGTATATATCCAGAGTACGATAAAGGATATTACCTTGCAGACGGTATATATCCGGAGTGGTCGACATTTGTTAAAGCTTTCTCGTACCCATTTGACGAACCTCGTTAAAAATTCAAACGTTTTCAAGAGAGTGTGAGAAAGGATATCAAACGGGCATTCGGTGTTCTTCAAGGGCGTTGGGGTATTATAAAACATGCAGCTAGATTTTACAAGATGAACAAGTTAAGAAGAGTTATGTATGGGGCTATTATATTACACAACATGATTGTTGAAGACAACGGACGGTCGATCTGTGATGCCCAGGAATGGTATGCTCCTCCGGTTACGAGTGTTCCGAGAACTTATAACGATAGAGTCAACGAACGTATCCGGATTAACAGAGAGATTAGAGACAGGACCACACACAACATACTCCGGGAGGATCCCGTGGCCTACATTTCGACACTTCCGGATAACTATCGACAACGTTAGCTTTTTTTAATTATTGTATTGTATTTTTTTTAATTATTGTATTGTATTTTTTTTATTGTATGTTTTTGTTTTTTATTTTAATTATTGTAGTTTTGTTTTTTATTTTAATAAAATGTTATATTTATCTTATTTAAATTTTTTTTTTTTTTTTAAATAAAAAAACTGGGTCCCACAACTCCCACAATCACCCACAATCCTCATTATCATACCACCCAAAATCTCACAATCATGATTCTCACTGCCACGTCAGCAAAATTAATCCCAGAATCACCAGAATCGTGATTATCACTCCGTGTGCTCTTAGTAGGGGGTGTTCATGGATGGTTAACCGTTAATAGGTTAACCGGAGACCGGTTAACCATTAGTATCGATTCAATATATTCGTGAATCTAAACTTAAACCGAAAAAACCGGTTAACCTATAATCGGTTAACCGAAAAACCGGTTAACCTATAATCTGTTTTTCGGTTAACCATTTATCGATAAATATAAATGTAATTTAAAAAAAAATTAATCATACTTACATACTTGCCAATTGCCACTCAACACTTAAAAGTGCCATATCATTATAAATACAAATGTTAACTGTTTACGTGTTATACTTATACATGACAGTATATGTATAATGTTCAAATGAATATAACAAATTGATAGTTGTCATAACCACATAATACTTGATAAGTTTTAAATTAAATAAATTATAGGAAACGTACACAGACAATTTATGTTCTATAAAATATAATTTAACCCTTAATCATATCTTTAATTTATATAATAAAAGAGAGGCCTTAAATGCCACATGGTAAAATAAAGTCCGTTGGATGAGTTAGATATTTTTATTTCAACCGTTAGATTAGATTGATGATGTCATCAAATATTTTTTTCATTTACACCCTTATACAATACATAATTGCATTCTTTCTTCAATTTCACACCACTACAATAAAAAAAATATTTGTCTCTTATTGCACTATGATTTACCTTATTATTACTATTATAAAATCTCTTAATACAAAATATTAAAATATGTGTATAAACCTAAATGTATATATGTTATTATAGCTATAAACAATATGTGTATAAACATAAATATATATTTGTTATTATACGTGCAATATTGTTGACTCATGATAACTTAAAAGAACAAGTTCATAAACATAAAGTTTACGATTCAATTTTTTGTCTATATTTACCCGCGCTATCGCGGGACAATAATCTAGTTAAATACTATTAGTAAATATTAATACTCACTAGCTAAGTGTGTTTATAAAGTTAAAGTTAAAGTTAAAGTTATAAGAATGAAACTTGATTACTTATTATATATCTTATATCTTAAGTTGAAATCATATGGATTAAACATACAAATACATAGAAAATATTGCAATTAAAAAATTTCGGTTTTTCGGTTAATCTTCCGTTATTAAAATCATGAATCGTAGCCGAACCAAAAAACCGTAAAAAATATTGGTTCGGTTAACCGAACCGAAATTATAAAAATATTTGGTTCGATTAACCTAAGGTTTTTGGTTATCTTTGAACACCCATAATTATGAGCACCAGCTGAAGGATTCTTTCGGCGGCATGCGCTTTGGAATATTTTAAGCCGAGTTTATATGGCTTGGCTCCAACACTTGAGCCCATCAATCTAGCTAAAGCACAAATAATTTGAGTCTAGTTATTTTTTATCAACTTTTACCTACATGGATAAGTTTGTTATAAATCAATAATAGTTTTACCTGTTAAAAATTTGTTTTAGCCTAAAAAACGTTAGATTTATAGGCAACGCTATGAGATAACGTGATGGAACATACTAAGAACATCTTTAGCGTCTTGCCAAGTATCATCGGTAAGACGGTAACAAGAATTACATTAAAATTTGATTTAAATGAATAAAATAAAGAAGACTAGATAAAAATTGATGGAAAACTAACTAGACTCGTACATTCTGTACATATTTGGCTTACGATGACGCAAAAAATAAATGAGTCGAGGAAGAGTAATCCAGTAAATTTCTGTCAACAGAAGTCGTTTGTTATGATCAAAGACAAGCCAAGCCGATCCAACTTCTGTAAGGGTTTAGCTTCTTTCCTCTAATAAATTATATAAAGCCTTGTGACTAAAGTAAAGAAGTCCATATTGATATATTTTTTGTTACGGTACTTTTACTTTTTGTAAATATAAAAATGAATAACACTTACTATATAGTATATACATATGAGCAAATGTATCTTCGTAAGTGTGAGAACAACTTTCCTACACTCTAATTCTCTATTGTTACAATGAGCATTGGAAGTTGGCAGAAATCGGGAAGCCAGACTCTCCGTTTGGGTGGGAAAGAATCCGATTCTCAAACTGAAACGAAGTGGATAAGTTTTTGGAGAAATGTCGTGAGATACAAGAAAGAAGAAGAAGAAGAAGATGATGCATTTTGTCTACTCATATGATTGGGAGGAATATTTGCAAAATTTTGATCAAGGGGTGGAGAAGGAAAACTGTCGGTCTTTTTCAGCTAGGTTTGCTAATCCGTCAAGAAAAGATGTCATAGTGTGATAGTATTTTTGTTTAAGTTTTAGGAGAGTTCAAGTTAGATCCAAGAGCTACTAATGTTGAAAATGTATCGGGTTTCTGTTTTAACTCTGTTTCATGTTGAATTCTGTAAATTCAAACTTATATTTAATAAAATACAAGCCTTGTTCAATTTAACAAAAAAACGTGTCCTAATCAGGAAAAATAAGAAACCGCTTTTTATAAACAGCAGTGTTAGCAAACACAACTGATTTTACTAACAAAAGACGGTAATAGTAGGCTAAAATTTGAATATATTATATACTAACACAACTTTCTAAACGCTCTGGTTCAAATTGTAGCATACTATTAACTTCTTGTGTCACTAGAACAAATTGCGTTGTTATCCGTGCTGCATATAAGAACCAGCTTCTTAGCAACAGAACACCTAGTACTAACACAAGACGTTAACTTCTATTACTAACAAAAGATGTGTCCAAATTGAACCGATATAGGCGGTTAACTTTCTACTACCTAGCCAGGCCGTTTAGAAAGTTGATAACTTCTACTACGTATTTCCAGAAAATAACTGCTTGCGTGTACGTTTAAATTTAAGATAATGAGCTCAAAACACCTAGCAGTGTTGATCACCTAATTCGACCCATCAGTTTTGCAAAAATATCATGCCAATATTATAGATTATCGGTTTGGGGCATGCATCTAACATACCAAGATTATAAATTATCAAGACGCATTCAAGCTCAAAGTTGGTAACCACAATGGCACAACAGATGTATATTTAGAAATTGTGTTTTAGTTTAAGCAAATGATGATTTCTAATTTGCAACTAAAGTTTCCCGTCCCAAAGATTCCGGTCTCAAGACAACATATTAGAAGACATGATTACCATCTAACAAAGTCAAAACATAATCCAGTTTTACCAAATGAAAATGAACATCTCAACAAGTTATAAAAGTATATAAAACTGGTAGTTCGTAGATTTTTAAGCCATTATTTTGGCGGATCTCACAAACAAGCTGTCAACAACCTTGCCCATATTTTGAATGGTCTCGAGAGTTGCAGGGAAGATTGCATCCGTCTTTGGGTCTTCAAAAATTATGAGACACCCAACACCCTGGTCCAGTGTTCCAGCAAACTTTTTGTCCAATATCATCTGTGACAATTTCTTCTCCACATGCTCCACTGGAAGCTCAATCAGACTCGCTATGTGACCAATCTCAACCCTTGAAAACGGTTCAATCAACCTGCACATTTTTTATACAAGTTAATCAATATGTTGCACCACCCACATCTCCTAAATAGGGTTTAATTAGCAAAAAAGATAAACGTGCCATAGGCCATTCCCCTCCGGGGATCTTCAAAATATAATATGACTACTGATAGCTAAAGGAGGCATTTCAATGAACGAATGGGTCGATTATTTATGCCTTATGGTGTATTCCTAACGGGTCAAATCATGAAACTTACCAAAAGAGGTAAACAAATCGAAAACTTTGAAAATACACCCAAAGTGCATCTGTAATGCTTACAGTCAGACAGCGGCTTAAATCGTTTTATTGTAGGGCAAACTGTAAGAAACCGCAATTTAAATTCTTTTTTACCTATATATGCACTACATGTTTTGTACATTTCTCACTAATGTATGCAATTTGTTCCATAATTGGTAACAAAAAATGGTATGTACATGTATGTTGCATAACATTGTTAATAAATGGCTAGTGTGTTCAATTAAATGCTTAAAAAAATTGGGACCTCGCAATCACTATTTTATCTCATGCCTTTCTTCGTTCATGATGTCGGATCACAATGAATAGTAAATGTTTTTTTTTCTTGAATTCGCCCTTACATTTTTTTCAAATATGTTACGACTGAAATAGCATGGTTTTTATAAATCATATATAGATCATTAACTATTTACAATAACTAGACAAGAAATATTGTAGGTCTAACCCAATCCGGCCCGTTTTGATACCCAACCTACCCGGCCTGTCCGCTTTGCCATGTACACTTGTCACCACTACTGATAGCAATAAGTTAATCAACAATGAAAATAATGATGATAATCCGAACCTGCACAAGTTTTGCTCCAAAAGTGTGTCATAAAGGGAGGAAAGATGCCTATGAACAATTGGATCTTCATCCAACTGAGCCTTGAAATCCTGAAGGGCGGTTTCAAACAACTTTAACGATCTCTTTGCATAAGCATCAGCAACAGCTTTCATTGCATCAAGTTCTGGACCTAAAAACTTCAAAGCTTTTGAAGAGATTATTCCGGTCACATCATCAGCCTGATTCACCATGATCTTACACAGCAACATATACTTGAGACTGTACACTGCTCTGGGATCTTCAAGTGCATTAAATGCCTCAAAAGCTTCAAAGAAATAACTGTAGCCCGTTTTATAATCCTTCTCTTCAGCATGAAGAATTCCACTCTGTAAATCAATGGTGCCTTGTTGAGCAGGAGGCACGTAAATTGCATTTGCCGCTGTTCTAGCAGCAGTGAGTGCAGCTTTTGCCTTTGGAAGGTTTCTTAATGAAAAGTGTAATTTACTTTCCAATAAGTCGATATCAACAAGTAGCAATTTGTCATCTAATCTTCTCACTTCTTTGACCAAACCTGAAAGGAGGGTCAAAGCTTCTGAATACTCCTTACTATCCATTAACAATGCAGCAAGTCTTGCTTCAACACGTTGCCTTAAAAAGGTACGTTTTTCAGACCGAGTCCATTCCACCATTTCTTTACATAATGATATCTGCAGATCGGTGGAATTTGGTATTTTAGCAACAGAATCTATGATTCCCCTAACGATTTTTGCGGTTTTAGCTTTGGGGATCAGTGAAAAGAATGGTCTTAATGTGGTCAAAAGACCACGCAGATCCTCTCCTCTGCTTTCTTCCTTGAGGAGTTCTGATAGTTTTGCAATTGCTTGTTCTTTGACACGCAGGGCTTCAGAAGAAGCTGCAGGGTTATCTAGGACCTGATAAAGTATGTTGATGGCCTCGGGTCGACTTTTGGCTTCTGAAGCCAGATCAAGCGATTCTGATGTTGCAGGAAGATGTGATGACGACATATCGACGCTGAAAACGAAATTAAATAATAAACATAAACAATCATGATAAAGGAGATAAAGTTGGGACTTTATACGTAGATAGCATGGAACTAAATAAAGTTTATCTAGAAGCATTCATAACAACGCTCCTAAGGGCAGTGGTTATCAGTTTACTTTTAATTACTATTCAAAGTTATCTGCATGTAAGAATCATTTTCAACAAACTATATTCGTCACAGTCATAATTCCTTTTTTGGGATTTTCAAACAATCACAATATAAGTTAAACCATTATAAAAATTCCTTTTTTAACCACAGCGGCTGTTGGCATAACACCCCTTAACTTAATTACCCAAACCAAAACAATAAAAACAACTTACGAATGTCTGTCTAAGTTGATTTTTCTCACAGATATACGAGTGAGAATAATCCATATGAAGCTTAATATGTTCAATATATCGCAAAAGATGAATTGAAAGTATATATTAACTTCATCTGTGATATTTCTACAACACCCCCAAGCTATACAAATAACACGAGTCTCACAGAAAAGTTCAATTGTATAACAGACATTAAACTAAACAAGTTGAATCATTCATATACATAATTATTAAGCGATAAACATAAATGATGGAATTTTCTGTTGAAACTCATGTCCACAAGTACAACCATAAATTCTGATTCAATTCCAAATGTCAGAAATCCTTAATCACGAAATCTCTAACAATTGACTCGTGAAATGTTGGAATCGAATCTAGCCATATATCGAGCATATTCCCCGAAAACTCTATACGAACTCTAGTGTCTTACGAGTATACGATTCAAACCAGATCAAGCTTGCTCAAAGGTGGGAAAACATTAAGGAACCCTAAAAATCAAATGTCGTATCAAATCGCAAGAATTACGAAACTTGACTTACGGGTAGGTAAACATAGGCATGATTTAGGGGAAAACAAAAACCCTAAATCCTAATTCTAACTAAGTGGAGTACATGAAATCATCCAATCGTTTAAAAATTAAAATAAAAACACGTAATTGAGCTTAATAATAATGGAATCAAGTGAGGGAAAATGAGACTGAGGAATTACCGGCGATCGGGATCGGAGGAGATAACGTTCGCCGGAGGGAGGGTTTCGTTGTAATACAAGTCTTGGGAGAAAAGAAAACTAAAAAAGGACTCCTTATTTAAATGAGGGGGTGTTTGTTATAGCTTATAGACGGGGGTTTATTAGCTTGTTAGCTTATGTAAGATAGATAAATCCATTTTAAGTGTTTGTTTGAGCTTATTAGCTTAGGCTTATGAGGGTTTTCATACGCTCCTTTTGTGTGGCTTATGGGCTTATCAAATATTTTTACCTTGTCATAAGCTAATAAGCTCATAAGCTACTCCAAACACTTCATAAAAATTTAAAAGCTTATATTTCATAAGCCATAAACTACTTATAAAACATAAGCCTAAGCCTAAAAAATAAGCTTACACAAACACCCCCTTAGATTATTATCTTTTCATAGTTTTTCTACTCACTATTTCCGTTTTAACATGATCCGGTTTGGATCGGTGTTTGTATAGTCGAAACCAAATAGTTTGTAGAAATTAGGAACTTGAGAATTACACTTTCGCGTAAATTGGTTCGGTTTGATTTTTAATCGATTTGTTTGTCTTACGAAAATTCGACTCATTTTTCAACTAAGTATTACTTTAGAATTAAACTTTATAATACTTGGCTATAAACATTTTTTCATGCTAATTTATAATGACTTTGGCCTAAACAAACAAAAATAATTGTAAAATCTAATTTTGAGTTATATTTTTTAAATTGTTTAGTTCAATTTTTTTTTCCGATATTTGGGCCGAAACCAAAACGGAATAGAATGTCTTCGTTTTCCATAAATAAACAACCGAATAAACAGTTTTTGCTTTGGTTTAGGTTTTCCGTTCGATTTTTTCGGTTTTGTTTTGGTTTTCCGACTCGCCCCTGATTTTAAATATATGCTATTTCACGATTTAATCGGAACAAATGCCAGTTAATACACAAAGGTGTATAAGGTACAAACTCTAACCTACTCTTCATAAACTCGTTTCTTGTTTTTCTTATTAGTTTACTCTATATGTTACATGTGTTTGTTAATAAACATAACATTTGGCATTGTTAATCATGACCAATTATTTCGATACATTTATATTTTGGCACCAACTACAAAGAAGATTTCAATAAAAACGTCTAATAAGAATAGAAGTTACACTTTTTTCATTAAACTCAACCGATCCACCCGCCAACGAGTCCTTCTCTTTTTCCTCTCATAAACTACACAAAATCTTCTAAACATTCAAAAGTTCGCAATCCTAAATCTAAACGCTTGTCACCAAAACCAAACCATCGAAGAAAACAATCGAACAACATTTATCGTATAAAGTCCATCGAAGAAAACAATTAAGAAAACATTAGGGGATAAGTAATTGGAAGATGAACGTAAGTGATAAATTACAACCATGCAATGTATGAAGAAAACAATCGAACAACATTTATCGTTATTTTAATTCAAGTTACATGAGATTGGTGACCCTTTTCCCGTAACTAATCTGTAACAATCACATTTTTATCTAAAGAAAAAACTAGTCCGCAGCTTGTTTGTTGGCTCCATGCTTACAAGGCAGGGCTTCTTGGGTTTGATTTTTCAAATCATTTCCAGCCACCAAAAAGTATGCAGTATGCCTGTAAAACCCAAAAGAAAAGAAGACGATAAGACATCTTAAAAAAAACACAATACACTCGTTTATGTACAACCAGGTACTGCAATCCTAGAACTAAAAAGTACAATCATGCAATGTATCAAAGAAAGCTCAACCTGAAGAAATTTAGCATTCTGGTTTTTGAGTCATGATCAATATCTGAAGCGTTATCTAATGCTTGTTGCATGTGGTGTAGCCACCTCTCTGCAGCTTTGTGAGTTACTGGAAAAGGTCGGTGCCGACCTATCAGAGCAGGGTGACCTGCACATAATCGTTTTGAAAATCCCATTATAAGTTTTCCCTTTTAACATTCCTTTCTTAAACTGATTATCCGATTAATACATTTTCAGTCGTATATAATAATTCGTATCAGTGTTTGGGTGTAATCAGTTCAATAGTAGCTGCAGCGATACTAAATTTGAATGTCTCACTTAGGGGGCATTTTACATGTAGATATTTGGATAACCATATTTTTTTTTTAAAACGCAAAAGCAAATCCAAGCACTAAGTTTTTGTTACAAATGAGTATTTTAAACCACAATGACAAACGTATTTAAAGACATTGTAAAGTATAGTTTACCTCTCCTTTGAGAGAACAAAGGAGGACCTCCCATTCTCTGCACAAAAAACTCGTACTGATTTTGAATTGCATCTTCCATCCTTGAATCGGCAAAAATAGACCTAAACCACTCTTCTTCATCTTCATAAACCCTAATTCAGTATTCAAAGAAAAAACACATTGTATTAATAAAAAGAATACCAAACAAATAATTAACGTTCCTCTACAACCACAAAAACGCAAATGGTTATAACTTATAATTTATTTATTTTTCCGTTATAATATAAGAGAGAAATGATATATACACAAAAATTTTACAAATTTTCACATACAAAATGAGTTGTCATTTTATAAATGGTGAAAAAAGATAGGAGAGATAATAACTGCTTTTATGTGATTGGTTACATATCAATAAATACTATTTTGTATGTAATTTTTTATAAACTCTTTGAATGTGTAGGATTCCTCGATAGAAGATGTATCATAAACAAAGTAAATAACGATATCAGGTTTGTTTTGTTTGGTGTTTTCTAGTAACATGAATTCACCACATATACTACTTTTAAAGTGAACTTTACAAGAAACAAGAAGCTCGAATAACTTTTAAAACTGCAAATGTTTGTTACTAATACATCAATTAAAACTCCACTACATATTATCAAAGTAATAGTAATCAGTTTGAATTTAACAAATCAATCAATTAATTTATAAAAAACATAAATCAAACCAAGAATATAAAAGAAGTACCTTGTGTAAAAATCAGTGGAGAGATTGATGAAAGTTTGAAGGCCTAATTTGTGAAAAAGATTAACCTGGTCAATGGAGAAGGCGTCATTCTGGTCAACGCCGCTCCATTCTGAAGCTTTTTCTTGCAGACTTTGCATTTCTCAATCTCAATAATAAATTCCTAGATTTTATTTATAGGCTTGTGGCCTGCGCACACTAATTAGTGTGGTTTTGATTTTTTTAGAATCTGTGGGCTCTGCCCATTTTTCTTTTTCTTTTCCAAAGTTTATTCTTTTAATTTTCAAATATTGGTTAGGAACCTGATTCGATTTTTCATTTACATACTTTGTGAAAGGTACAAATTTATTCTAATATATTATATCTGATATAAATAAAGTCAGAAGTTGTAGCTAAATCTTTATTTTATTTTAAAACTTTTATTTTTTAGAGACCCGAAGCAGTTGGATAAAGCTTTAATTTTGGATTAGTATTTCGAATTAGAAGCCGAGTACTTGTTACCAAATATTATTATATTTAAATTGAGTTTTTAATTTTAAAAATAAAAAGGACTTAAAAGCTACTAAAACCTCTATACCAAATATACCTTTATATTTTATAACAATTTAAGAAAAAAGGATAAATAGAAAAGAGCACAATATCGGATTGTTTTTTTAATTTTTTCTTGTTTCATTATACCATAGTGTGGTAATTTGCCAACATAATGTTGACATCCTTTTTAAAATGACGCCATTAAAGTGGGTAGGGGTGTGTATCCGATCAACCCGATCCTATTAAGGTTAATTCGGGTTGGGTCTAATCGGGTTTGACCTTTAGAAATTTGACCCTAACCCGATCCTAATAAGGGTTCGGGTTCGGATTGTAGCGGGTCGGGTAATTCGGGTGTTTCGGGTTATACTACCCAAAAAAGATGGGCCTAAGCCCAATGTATGATGTTCTCATGTATATAAAAAAGATAGCATACATAATCCATTACTTTCAAATAACCAAGTTCAATACAATATTTTTTTTTGTCTAGATCATAAACAACACAATGCAAACTAAACATAAAACGTTCTTGAATTTTTAATTTTCAACTAAAAATCTTCAACCATCAAGTCTTCCTATCCAAAATTTATGTAGTAGCACGTTCTTTTTCAACCAAATCTACATAATAAGAAATTTAGTTAGAATTATATAATTGTAAATTAATAAAAGTAAGATATAAAATTCACGAACCTTTTTCAATTTGAGTTATTGTTTCCATATCTTCGTCTTTTTCCGGATTAAGACTTATACGAAGCCAATCTTGGGCACAAACTAGACATTCAATCGTCTTTTCGCCTAAATAACTTCGATACGAATCCGAGACTCTACCACTAGTGCTAAACACCGACTCGGAAACGACCGTTGAGATAGGAATGGCAAACACATCACGAGCAATCAAAGAAAGAATAGGAACCTTGTGCTATTTACCTTCCACCAAAGCAAAAGATCAAAATCCGGTGTTAAATCTTCACATATTTCACCAATATATTTATCCAATTCATTAAGTGGCAAACTCGAATCTTGACTCATTTTCATCTTTCTTCTCAACACATCTTCATGGTCCGGGTTTGTAGTAGTAGAAGTACTAGTTGGTGTTGGTGTTTTTTTGTCGTTGATGAAGAAGTAGAACGTTGACCATGAATTTTCTCATAATCGTTATACAAATCTTTCAATTTGTCTTTGATGTATGTCATCTTCAATTGCACAAAAACTTGTCCTTCACATCCATAATGGTCGTCTAAAACAATCTTCAAGAATTCATACTTATTCATTGGATCTAGAACTAAAGCCACATAAACCAACTCATTCATGCTCTCAATATTGCCATAATATTTGTCGAATTTTGGTTTCATCACCTTCGCAATATCATAGAGATGTTTATCCTCGGGTTCTTCTCCATAAAGATCACAATCGAGTTGTTTTCTCAAAAGTGCACGAATTTTTGCCATTTCAACAACTAGAAGATGAGATGTCACATACTTGTTACCGGAAACTTTCAATGTAATATCACTAAATGTCTTCAAAAAGACACACAACTTCTTGCTTTTTCCCAATCATCTGGTGTCATAACCGACAAATTTTGTTTTACCATTTCTTGACCGAAAGTAGCATCTTCAAGAAAATACCTTTGACAAAAAAATTATATAAAACAAAAGCACTAAATTAATAAAACATATAAAGATTTGAGCATTTTGCAGATTATATGTCCCGGTCTTAGACGTAATTTTCAATAGTTTGAGATTCAATTTGGTTTAGCCATTTGATGTCTCGAAGGAAAAGGTTCTGGAAATTTGTAGTAAGGAGTGATAGGATATATGTTAAATTGAAAAAAAAGTTGCGACTTCAGATATTAATTTGTGTACCTATATAAATGCTAGAGGGAACCTATATTATATGTGAACCTATATAAATGCTACAGAGAACCTATATGTGAATCTCAAATATATATATATATATATATATATATATATATATATATATATATATATATATATATATATATATGTGTGTGTGTGTGTGTGAATCTCAGCGTATTACCTATATAAATGCTATTATTAAAAAAACTATTAATTGTTTAATAATAAGAAAGCATGTGAATCTCAAATACATTGAATCTTAAATATAATACAGAACCTTATTTAATAAGAAAACATAACTTTAAACATAAATAAATAAGAAAATAAAGATAATATTAAAGAAAGTACCTTTCGAAAGCAAGTTCGTACGCTTGAGCAACGTGTAACATATTATATGTCGAGTTCCACCTCGTCGGAACATCTAGTACTAAATTCTTGGTGCTTGTACAATTTGTGATCCGGGCACATTTATTGAACTTTTCTATTCTTGAACCGTAATTTTTTATCCATTTAACCGCAAATCGTATGCTTTGAATCGAATTGTCAACCACTTTCATACCGTCATGAACCACAAGATTTACAACATGAGCCGCATATCTCATGTGAATATAATTCCCCTCATCAAAACATTAGGATTTCTAGAAAAAATTGATGTCAAAAATTCAATTGCCCCGTTGTTAGCACTCGCATTGTCAACCGAAATAGTCACTATAATTTCAAGTTCCCTCTCCTTTAAACATGTTTCTATCCCCTTTCCTATGTCAATACCCGCATGACCATCAATATGTCGAAAATTCAAAACATTTTATTTAACTTCCAATTATTATCTACATAATGAGCCGTAAGAGCCATATAACTTTCTTTCTTACTAGATGTCCACGTATCCGAAGTCAAACAAACCCTACCTATGTTTTTCCTAAATGTTTCACGTAGTTTGTTTTTTTCCTCAAGATACAATGCAAGACAATCTTTCGTTACCGTGCCTCTACTAGGAACTTTGAAAGCCGGTTGATTAACTGTATTAAAGTGCCTAAATCCCGAACCCTCAACGTGACTAAAAGGCAACTCGTCTACTATAATCATATGTGCACAAGCTTTCCTACTTTTATTTTGATCAAATTTCCAAGCGGTCATTCTAGTTTCATCACCTCCCTCAAACGTTATTTTGGTTTGATTCGTACTTTGTTTATCCAAATATATTTGACATCTTTTAAAATGATTTTTCATATTGTGGTTACCATACTTTTTCGATTCACATAAATATGTTTGGCCACAATGTATGCACCTTGCTTATTTTATTTTCTATCGGCTCACCTTTTTTGAGTGTTTCCTCCCTAAAATCCATCTAAATTTTAGACCTTTTTTTGCCCGTCCTAGGTTTTGAGGCTTGTGGTTCTTGTTCGTTATTTTCATGTTGTTCCCCAAACTCCATTGATTCATTGTCCGACATCTTAGATAAAAAAAACAAAACAAAACAAACAAAACAAAAACAATATGAACTAATGAACAACTAATATGCATTAGGTAAATAATTAATTAACAATAATGTTAAATATAACTAACCTTTGATTGAAAAGATGATCAAAATCTTCACTATAATCTTATGCGTAGCCTCTAAATATTAAAACAATTGTGTTTTAGGAGACAAAATTTTCACAGAAAAGAATATTAGGGATTTAGGGTTTAGTCGATTATTTTGATAGTAGGATTAGAAAATTTAGGAGTTTGTTTAGGAAGTTTAGGAGTTACTTTGTCAAATCAATTATTATAATTAACTTTTGTAATAAGTGGGTGGGTATTATTTAAAAAATATATATATATATATTTATCCACTGTAACAACATGAAATCGGCTGGTGCTTTGTAGGGTCTTTGTTCATATATGAAAACAAACAATGTATGACTGTTGTGTATTAATAAGTGGGTGAAATTTCTAATTATATAGAAAATGTATCGCTGGATGTGGACTGAAGCATGGGGTAGAGTTTAAATGCTTTGTGTTCCTTGTGATGTAACTTTATTAGAAGGCTAATGTATATTATATTGAGATCGTGAAACATGTATTTGAAAAGAAAAAAATATTTATTCAATATTTCGGGTTAAACGGGTTAACCCGAAACCCGATTTCTGAGACAAAAGCAACCCAAAACCCGACCCTATAAACAATCGGTTCTCTCAGGTCGGGTCAAATCAAACCGAAACTTGAATACAACGTGAATTAACCCGACCCTAATATGCTTATTCGAGTCGGGTCGCTTCGGGTTCGGGTTTTTTTGACACTCCTAAAAGTGGGGCAAATCAGATCACATCATTTTTTTTTGTGTATAGTAGCATGATACCCACACAATATTGTGACAATAAAAAAAACGATACTATAGATAATTACGCAAATAGATAAATATGAAGAATCGTAAATAACAAGAAACAATTTTCAAACTATAATCATAATGTAGAAACCGAAATACAAAATCCATATAAAAAGCAACATTAACCTCTAATACACTTGTATTTTATTCATCACGTAAAACTTCTCGGTAGACAACTTATGAAGTGTATGCTCTGTCTCGCTTAAGACCGTAGAAAGACTTCACTAACACGTTTGTATTTCCGCATGATATCCCTCTTGACAACACCATATAGAGTTGTCCATGTGAAAAACAGATTATGATAGATAAACACTAACGTGCGTAGTTTTCCGACCCTACACTTTATTGATTGTCATGACAAATCTAAGGCGGGTGGAAAACTGTTTTCGACTTCAGTTTGAATGAAAACATGTCGTTGTGAGACGGACATATTGGAAAGAATATTTTTTTCCCCAGTATTTTGACCAACAATGATATCTGCATGAATGACATTATGTTGGAGACCTCTGCATGTCAATCGTTGTTATTATCCTCAGGACATGATGAAGTTGTTGCTAGTGCAATAAGACCACATGAACGAACCACAACAAGAAAAGACTTGTACAAAGATGTTTTCCCAGTTTCACTTGGACCATCTATGAAGAAAACACATGAAGACTCATTATTCAGATACCTCATGATCTCATCAAACACAACTTTTTGGCCCGAGCTTAATGAACCTTTGGCATGCAAGTGTTCGGCTTCCAAAACTATGGCGAACTCCTCTTGTACCTCACGATAACCTACATACATGCAATGAACTTAACGTATAACTCTATTGCAATAAACACACATGCAATATAAACATGTTGGGAAAATCAACGATTTAACCCAAGTTAATAAATCTGTTTATTAAAGTCTTAGTCTGAGTGATTTGAGTCTGAGGGACTCTGAGTCTGAGTGACTCTGAGTCTGAGTGACTAATAGCAACTAAGGCATTATGGAGTTGACTACTCAGCTTCATAATGAAACGTAATGCTTTATTTTAGGTATGTTTGTTAGATTAAATCTTCTATCTTTTTAGAAGATTTACTAGGATTCGTACTTATCAAGCTCACTATTATTGTGTATAAATAGTGAGCTTGAGCTTTGTAATCGGTGCACCTTTTCAAGAAATATAATTGTGTGTTACTTTCATTGTTTCGTTATTATATTTCCGCTATAATAAACTAAGAAACTGAGAACTTAATCGATTCGTAACAATTAACGTCTAAATACTTATTTGTAATTGATTAGCTAGTGTTTGAGATCTTATTGAGACCTAACAACTGGTATCAGAGCAAATAAGATTTAAATTTTAATAAATTTACCAATCTTAAACAATAAATACTTAAAATCTCAAATACAATGTCATCATCTTCATCCAACACACCCGCTATGGCTGGAAAAGGTATTCCTATTTTCAGTGGTCACAACTTTGCTCACTGGAAACTTAAAGCTGAGTGGCATTTGTCCGGAATTCATGAAGAAATGATGAGGACTGTAACGGAAGGACCAATAATTCCAGGAAAGCACATTGATGAGGTCAAGGAGGGAGACAAAGTTGTCCAACGTGCAAGGTGGGTTCAAACTCCCAAATCACAGTGGACAGATGTTGATAAACTACTTTTTAATCTGGATCCAAGAGCAAGAAGCATTTTAGGTAATGTTGTATCTGAACAAATATTCTCCAAAATTGCTGGATGCAGAACTGCTAAAGAAATATGGGATACTTTAATAGTATCTTATGAAGGAGTCTCGATAGTAAGAGAACAAAGGCTAAACAGTCTGATTAGGAATTATGAAAATTTCTATGTAAAAGACAAAGAAACCTTAGCTGACGTGCATACAAGGTTCCAAGTACTATTGAATGACCTATCTGCACTAGGAATAATGAAAGAAGATGATGAAATCTGCAAAAAGTTTGTTGACATCTTGCCCAACAAATTTGAATCTGTTATTACATCTCTTGTGGTTAGTGAAAAACTGTCCACTTATAAGCTGCCTGGTCTCTTCGGATTGTTGCTGAACTTTGAAGAAGCTCAAGAGAGGAAAAAGATAAACACAAGAAGGACCAGAAGAGATCTAGAAGCTGCATTAGTTGCTACCAGCAAAAGGAATAAAGAAATTTATTCTCAAGTTGACTCATCTGAGTCTGAGTCACACTCAGACTCAGAATCAGATGATGAAACTGAGGTCAAGAAACTGAAAATTCAGCTTGCTCTGTTAACTATGAAGCTTGAACAGAAGACAGGCTACAAAGGAAAGAAACCTTTCGATCTGAAGAAGGTGAAATGCTTTAAATGCAATGAATATGGTCACATGGCTGCTGACTGTAAAGTAAAGAATGCTCAGACTGAACACATGGACGAGGTTGCTGAGAGGGCCCAAAGATATCGAAAGAAGTATCTTAAATACAAGAAAGGCAACAGTTCAAATGCACAAAAGCCTCAAACTGAGCAAAAGGCATTCTTTGCTGAAGAATGGCTAGATGAGGAACTGTCTTCAGATGAGGATGAGGAAGTGGTGGATAAATGCTTAATGGCATTCACAGAAGAAGTAACTGAAGCTGAGAAATCTGCTTCTCAGTTTGAGAAGGATCTGAAGGAAGCTGAGAGACTGAGCTGTAACTCAGACTGGAACAAGTCAAAACTTTATAAGGACTCTACAAAATGGTATCTAGATAGTGGAGCTTCAAGGCACATGACTGGAATGAAGTCTTTTCTACAAGACTATAAAGAAGAAGATGGGCCTCAAGTTAGATATGGTGACAACGGGGTATCAATGACACGAGGATATGGAAAGATTCATGCTGGAGCTGTCACTTTCAAGAGAGTTGCATATGTGGAAGGCCTACAACATAACTTACTAAGTGTAAGTCAAATTACTGACGAAGACCATGAAGTCAGATTCAGAAAGCAAGCTGGAATAATCTACAGTGCCAAGGGAAAACCATTACTACTTGCCAAGAGAGAAAGAGATGTCTTTTGCCTGGATCTGAGTACTGCCAATGATGAGGCTGAGACATGTCTGTTCACAGAAACAAAAGAAGAACTTAATTGGATGTGGCATCGAAGGTTATCCCATTTAAACTTCAAGAACATAAATGCCTTGTCAAAAAGTAAATTGGTTAGAGGTCTTCCTGAACTGACCTATACCAAAGACAAAGTTTGCTCAGCTTGTGTGCTTGGAAAGCAAACAAAGACTCAATTCCCATCCAAAATGTTGCATTCAATTGATGAACCTTTATTCATGCTACATATGGATTTGTTTGGACCAATTGGGATTGAGAGTCAAGGAGGAAAGAAATATACCCTTGTAATTGTTGATGAATTTACTAGATTTACTTGGGTTATATTCTTAAGGGCTAAAAGTGATGCAGCTGAGGAAATCATCAGTCTGATCAAAAGAGAACAGCGACAGAAAAACACTCTTGTTCGCCAGATGAGAAGTGATCATGGAACTGAGTTCAAAAACTCAGTCTTGATAGATTTTTGTGATCAATTAGGAACAGTCCAAAACTTTGCCTCAGTTCGAACTCCTCAACAAAATGGAGTTGCAGAGAGAAGAAATAGAACACTAATTGAAGCTGCAAGAACAATGTTGTGTTATGGGAACATGAAGATAAAATTCTGGGCTGAAGCTGTAAACACTGCCTGCTTCACACAGAATAGATCCATCATCGTGAAGAGACATGGAAAGACAGCATATGAATTGTACCATAACAAGGTTCCTTCCATTCATTATTTCCATATCTTTGGAAGTAGATGCTATATTCTAAATCAAAGGGACTTGTTGTGTAAAATGTCCCCTAAAGCTGATGAAGGACTGTTCGTTGGATACTCAAGCATTGCAAAAGCATTCAGAGTCTACAATGAAAGAAGAAAGGTTGTAGAAGAAAGCATTAATGTCACTTTTGATGACACTACTCAGTCTGACAAAAATGAATCATCATCACAGACTGACATAGCCACTATCAATCAGCTTTGTGATGAATTACTTGTAACCACATTTGAAGCTGACTCTCAGACTAAAGACCAGGATAATGCAAACGCCCATCAACATCAAGCATCTGACACTGAACCCGATGAATCATCATTCCAGAGTGTCCCCGATGTTGAAAATACTGAGTCAAATGAAACTGATGAGACTCAGACTGACACACCTCAGTCTGACCAAACTCAGCTCCAAACTACTCAGCATGATGACACTCAGACTGATGATACTCAGACTCAAGTAGAGACAGTTTCCCACAATGAGATAGGAAACATCAAGACTGTCAAGGGACATCCCATCTCGTCAGTTATTGGTTCATTAACTGAATGTGTCAAAACGAGACGAAAGACTGCCACAACTAATTTTTGTTTCTATACAAATTTCTTGAGTCTGATGGAACCAAAGAAGGTTGAAGAAGCTTTATTGGACGAAGACTGGGTTGATGGTATGCAAGAAGAGCTTGGAGAATTCATAAGGAACAATGTTTGGACAAAGGTCCCACGTCCCCTGTTTAAGACTATTATTGGACTTAAATGGATCTTTCGAAATAAATATGACAAAGATGGGGTGGTGATCAGGAATAAAGCTCGACTTGTGGCTCAAGGATACAAACAGGAAGAAGGCATTGATTATGATGAAACATTTGCTCCAGTGGCAAGAATTGAAGCAATTCGCCTATTCTTAGCATATGCAGCATTTAAAGACTTTTTGGTGTATCAAATGGATGTGAAAAGTGCATTTCTGAATGGTGATCTACAGGAGGAAGTCTATGTCAAGCAGCCTCCAGGTTTTGTTGATCCTAACTTTCCTGATCATGTTTTTAAATTAAACAAAGCCTTATATGGTCTTAAACAAGCTCCTAGAGCTTGGTATGATACTCTGTCTGACTTTCTTCTTAAAAACAATTTTAAAAGAGGATCAATTGATAAAACACTGTTTATCAAAAAGGAAAATGGACATGTGATTTTGGTACAAATATATTTTGATGACATTATATTTGGATCCACAAATGAAAAGTTGTGTACTTGGTTTTCAAAACTCACATGTAGTGAATATAAAATGAGTATGATGGGAGAACTTACTTTCTTTCTTGGACTACAAGTAGAACAAAAGAAAGATGGAATTTTCATAAATCAAAGTAAATATGTTCATGATTTAGTAAAGAAATTTGGTTTTGAAACATGTTCTGAAATGAAAACACCAATGAGTACTTCTGATAAGTTGCATAAAGACTCATCTGGCAAGTCAGTTTGTCAAGCTACTTATAGAGGTATGATTGGCTCTTTGCTTTATTTAACTGCTAGTAGACCTGATATCATGTTTTCTACACGTTTATGTGCACGTTATCAAGCTGACCCCAAGGAATCCCATCTTAAAGATGTCAAAAGAATTTTCAGATATCTTAAGGGTACACCAAATCTTGGTCTATGGTACCCTAAAGATTCTGGTTTTGAATTAATTGACTACACAGATGCAGATTATGCAGGATGTAGATTGGACAGGAAAAGTACATCAGGAGGATGTCAGCTTCTGGGAGGAAAGCAAGTCAGCTGGTCAAGTAAGAAGCAAAATTCAGTGGCAACTTCCACAGCTGAAGTTGAGTACGTGGCTGCAGGGAGCTGTTGTGCACAACTACTACCAATTGGCTGATCTTGAAATCAAGATTCAAAATACTCCAATCATGTGTGACAACAAGAGTGCAATTCAAATCACTGAGAACCCAGTTTTCCACTCCATGACCAAACACATTGAAATAAGACATCATTTCATTCGAGACTGTGTAGAGAAAGGCAAGGTCAGACTGGAATTTGTAGCCACCAATGATCAATTGGCAGACATATTCACAAAACCTCTGAGTGAGGACAGGTTTTTCTATCTGTTAGGAGAATTGGGCATGTTAAATCCTTAATCAGTCAAAATCATAAATCTCAAGCTGACCTTTTAGTCAGCTTGTGAATTTTCAGTCTGACTCGTTAGTCAGCTCAAGATCGTTCAGTCTGATCAAATTCTCAGAATGCATGTAAATTTCGTAAATATCTTTCAAATTTCTTTTATTTTTTTCTTTCTTTAGTCTATAGAGTTTTTTTTTTAATTTTGTTTTTTTTGTTTGTTTATAATTTTTTTTTCTGCTTCAAGGGTCATAATTGTCAATAGGTCTAAATTACATGGACTAAATAGAAAGTTTCCTAACTTAGTTACTTAAATTTCGCTCCTTCAGTTTATATTCAACTTAATTTCAAATTTTAACCTAATTGTCATCTTCTCTAATCTTCTGCTCGATTTCTTATCAATGGCTAATGCAAACATGATCCTTCACGTTACTGCTCGTATGATTCCTGGTGCAGATTTTCAAAGCAGGGTACAAATCAAGGACAATAACAGGGTGGCCACTGCTGATATTCCCGCCAATCGCCAAAACAGGGGATTTGAGCAACTGATTCAATACATGAAGGCGCATCCCTTATATGGCGCTTATTTTTGTGACACAGTGATGTACCCACCGGTGTTGTGTGAATGGTGGTACACCTGCACCGCTAATGAGGAAAAGAATGCCCTCACTGGCACGTATAATGATGGCAGACAGACGATCACCATCACTGAGGAGACTATACGCGCAACCCTATTACTTCCCACCATTGAGGAAGCAGGTGAAGGGAGATTCCAGGCCAAACTGACTAAACAACAAGCTCGAGCTGAGGCCTTTCCCCTGATTGGTCAGCCTGAAATCCAAGGAGTAATTCAATACAAATTTTTCACTGGCAAATGGAAATTCTTATTTTCCAGTATCACAAGGTGTTTGGGGGGCAAATCTGGCAGTTTGGATCAGATGAATGAATTTGAAACCCATCTGTTTCATTCCATGGTAACGGGTCGAAGAATCTCTTATTCACAACTATATTTTGAAGAGATTCTATCCCTTGCCTTGAAAACAAAACGACCGAATGATGTTCCATTCATTCGTGTCCTTTCACTAAGTTTTGAGGAGGCTCTGGGAAAAGCAGTGTATGAGCAGCTTGAACAAACTTTTTATGTATGCTCTCTTCCCAGGCTGACTCCAAAGATTTTCACTTACATCAATATCACTGAGGCTGAGCCAGGGTTAACCCCAGTTATGCTTCAGTGGATTGATAATCCGTTTATCGATCATGAACTCACTGAGTCTGACTCAGATGCTCAGCCCGAAGGAATTGACGAACAAATGGAGGTAATCATTCCTGCTGCAGATGCTGAGGTGGACATGGGTGGGGCAGGGCGCGCTGAGGCTGACCCAGGTATGGATATAAATCTTTCTCTTCCTCAGTCTGAGAGTATCCCCTCTCAGTCTGAGCAGTCCACTCCTCAACTTGATGTCTTAGCTACTCAAGCGACCAATCTGATGAACTCACCCAGTTCATTTGAAAAAGCACTCACATCAAGCCCTACTAAAAATCAGGCACTAATGGATTCACTTTTCCATGAGGCTGAGAGTTCTAAACTCCCCTCCAGTGCTGTAGATCAGACCAGTCTCCCTCTGCTAGAGCAAGAGCTGGATCTGACTACCATGACTACCCAAAGCCCCCCTAGAGTAGTCAACTTGGAGAAACACGCTGCTGCTGCCACACTGACACATGTGGTAAGCATTGAAGACGATATTCCACTCCTGAATATCCCTGTACCTAGTATGGGACCACCCCCCCTCAGTTTCAAAGCCAATTTCAAAGGCTATTTTCACTAGCTCTGTGCTAGTTCACGATAAGGTACCATCAAATCTCTCACACTCCTCTGCACAAGTCGTCAATGCCTCACTTCCCAAACTGAGTGAGGTACAGACTTCATTTTCTATGGCTAAGGATCATTCTCCTAAACAACAAGGAGGGAGTGAAGCTGTACCACCTGTTTCAATACCTACTGTTACTATTCTCCCTCAGTCTGAGGTTGCTTTGACTGTCCCTGTGCTGTTACAAGCCATTAAGGACATGTCCACTCAGTTTGATGTCAAGCTGAGTGCAATGCAGACTGAGTTACAAGCCATGAAATGTCAAAATACTGAGGAGATGGAGGAGTTGAAGGGAATGGTGTTGAAGCTGACTTCTGAGATCAGCATGCTAAGCAAGGGGAAACAAGTTGCTGAGGTATCACAAGGGGATGCTCAGACTCAGGGGGAGAAAACAGTTATACCAACTGATGAGTCTGACCTTGAAAAGAAAGAGGGATGAAGGGGAGAAGAAATACTACAAAACTACCAGATTCAATCTGAAAACTGGTCAGTCTGAAGTTTTCTATGAGACTGATTACAGTGACCTATCAAGCAGTGAATCTGAGAAAGAAGACAAGGAGGGAAAAGGCAAAGTTGGAGCTGACAGTGATACTGACCCACCAACTGAGGAGGAAATTGAAATGGAAGAGCCACCAACTGTACAGACTGAGCAAGAAATTGAAATCAAGAAAAGACAAGATGAAGCTGAGAAACTGGCTAAGCTTCAAAGGTATGCTCATAATGCTGGGATGACAGTTGAACAATACAAAGAGTATGTCAAAGGGCTTTATATGGAGAAATTTGAGGAAAATCCACAAGACCAGTCTATGAAAGCAGCTGAGACTCTTGAAGCTGAGATGAAAGAAGAGGAGGAGTTGGCCATTGATGAAGAACAACAGAGGATTGAGGCTGACAGACAAATGGCTAAACAAGTGTTAAGAGAAGAAGCCAGACTGGACTACATTGAGTCAAATTTTGCAGTGAGGAAGAATAAGAATAAAATTCAAAGCTTGGATTGTGCTGATACTGGTGGATCTGACCTCATGCTCACATGTTATCACAAAGATGGATCTTTCAGAGTTGGGGTACACAGAATGCACACTTTGGGTCTGGAAGAATGGAAGGCAATTGCCAGTCTGAGCTCAGTCATAACAAACATTGCTCACAGATTTGAAGTAAAGAGAGAGGCTGTTTCAAATGTTAATGTTGCGCATATGCTGAAGCTGATCTCAGATGAGGACTATAGAGCATTTTGTACTGTCAATAGAGTGAGAGCTGGGGCTAAATCTCTTGGTCTGGAAACGAGCTATATGCATCCTGTTCCCAAAGGTGTCATATTTCAAGACAAGACTTATGTGAAGACTGAAAAACATGAGGGCTTGTGTTATGTTGACTGTGGGGGAGAAGAATGCTTCCAAGCAAAAGACAGACTGAATATGGCCTCCATCTACCATTGCATTGCTTTGCTAAGCGAATGTGAGTCTGATCAATGCATCCCCTTTCGAATGAAGCTGATTAGTTGGTTATTCAATAATCTTAGAAGAATTTAAGAAATGGGGACTTTGATGGACAAGGTTGATCTGATCAAGAAAGAGTATCAAGTATTGTTTCATAAATCTGATGCTGAAATGGAAAAGCTGCTTGACTGGAAAACTGAGAGGCTGAAATGGGCAAAGGAAGTGAAGAAGCCTACTCCATGGGAGGTGCCTTTGAAGAAGAAAAGATCTGTCAAGAAGAGGAAGTGATGTGTACTATGTGTCTTTTTGTTCACAAACAATTTTATGTAAACAATTTAAGTTTGTGTTTATTTTTGATGCATGAATTGTAAAAGACTTTAATCCAAACAGATAGGGGGAGATTGTTGGGAAAATCAACGATTTAACCCAAGTTAATAAATCTGTTTATTAAAGTCTTAGTCTGAGTGATTTGAGTCTGAGTGACTCTGAGTCTGAGTGACTCTGAGTCTGAGTGACTAAAAGCAACTAAGGCATTATGGAGCTGACTACTCAGCTTCATAATGAAAAGTAATGCTTTATTTAGGTATGTTTGTTAGATTAAATCTTCTATCTTTTAGAAGATTACTAGGATTCGTACTTATCAAGCTCACTTATTGTGTATAAATAGTGAGCTTGAGCTTTGTAATCGGTGCACCTTTTCAAGAATATAACTGTGTGTTATTTTCATTGTTTCGTTATTATTTCCACTATAATAAACTAAGAAACTGAACTTATCGATTCGTAACAATTAACGTCTAAATACTTATTTGTAATTGATTAGCTAGTGTTTGAGATCTTATTGAGACCTAACAAAACACATTATATAATCTATTGCGATAGACACACATGCAATATAAACACATATAACTAATTGTAATAAACCCACATGCAATATAATTCAAATATAACTCTATTGCAATAAACAACACATGCAATAAACTCAACGTTTAGTAAAGTAAAAATACAATACTAAACACACAATTGTAATTAACTCGAGACAACCCCAACGTTTACTCTTTCTCTTGTGACTCTTCTTATAAATAATTATAAGATCTATTTATAAAACCTTTAAAATCTTGTTTCACTTTCTCTTATTCTCTTTGTAAACTCGATTTACATTTCACACGACACCTTTCAAAATCTCTTTTTATCTCTTGCTCGAGTTTTAAAACTGAATAAATCACTTCAATTCGCTTTAAACTCCCAATCTCCTTCTCTGAAGGATATGGAACACAATCCTCGATTATACGAAACGGGT